>JAAFCE010008833.1:15276252-15308473 GCA_013389805.1 Trigoniulus corallinus
CAAAGGGCGCTAGCGACGAGGTGATTGGAGAATGACCATCTGACGAGACATTCGGCGAATGTGTGACCAGTCATTCTTCATCCAAAGTATGAATGTGAACATTTCGACGAGAGTCTCGCCTCGTCATTCAACTCGTCTTATTCGCGAATGTGTAAATGCGGTAATAGAGCTACGCAATGAACGAACATCTAGTGACCATTGTAGTTTAAAGGTCCTAAAATACCAACAAACCAACCACTCCATCATATGGTCAACGATCAAAAGTCGTTTGTGAAGGTTTTGAACATTGAGCGCTTTTGCTATTGTCAAACTTTCACACTACTTTCGGCTCGTGAGCATTCTTTTCTTTCCATATTGCACCGGGTTGTAATGACATTGTAGTTGAAGGGCCGTAAAACACCAACGAAATAAAAAATCCGTATTGCACACTGAGAATTGAACAGGGTATGTACAGCAACAAATGGATTGCTCGAACGCCTGCTTCTCGTTCTTGATGTTTCCACCAAAAACGCGTCAAGATCCTGTACTAAGAGCGGTTTTTATGTAAACGACGTGTTCTCACCTCAGAAAAATGTTTATGGAGTTCAGGGAGTCAGTTCCAACACTTGAAAATTTTGCCGATCTACATATCTATATATTTTGGGACATGTGACATCTTAAAAATCCACACTGGGCCACAGCTTGGACATGGTGCACTCACTTTAGGGCTTTTTTCTGCCTCTCAGCATCAGCTCCACATATTAGAAAACAAGGGCTATTTAACCTATTTTGCTCGAATTTAAGCAGTTGGTGATGTAAGCATATCATTTTGACATAAAAAATGCTAAAAAATATCAGAAAATCAGTCATGCATTTCTGGCAATTACAAAGCTACATCACCATGTGAACGTGGTGGCCGTGGTCGTATAGTGGTTAGTACCTTGCGTTGTGGCCGCAATAACCCCGGTTCGAATCCGGGCCACGGCATTCGTTCACTTTTTGTTTTCTCCAACACTTTCTTACAGGGTAAAATGCGTTGTTGAAATTAATGGAGGAGCAGAAGACACACCGAACGCATAAATGATTGTTCGGGTTTCGTAAAAACGAAAATTTGGTAACTTACCCCGTGTAGATAGCACATTACCGTGTAAAAAGTCCATTCCCCGGCTTTACGGTGTCCCCCGGCTAGCTCTACCCATACTATTATCTTCCCATCCCACTCCTTCCCTTTGACGATCTGAAACGCCGCCATTCATTTACAATGCCTGCCGGTTACTGACCCAAGTTGCAACCACTATGCTTACTTGCCATCACTCTACTGTTCGTTGGGTAATGCCGCCGACGCCAGGGGCGAGCTCCTACACCTGGTAATTTTGCCTCATCTTCCCGTTGCATAGTAGAGAGAGTTCTTTTACGCGCAAATGCCATTGTATACCGGATCACTGACGTTAAGCAACTCAACCCCAACAGGCAGGGCCCGCTCTAAGGAGGGGGGGGCAACCCGGACAACTCAACAAGTACGTACTAACGTGGGTGGCCACTTGGGAAAACTGGGTACTACTTATACCTAATAATCGTCGCATTAGTGTAGTGTCTGTGCAATCTCTTCAATAGAACTATGCAGTGGACGGGGCTCTAATGACCCTTGAAGGGCCCTAAAACACCAACGTAACAAAAGAAACCATCGTACATCACGCGGGACCTCGGTTTTCACTTCTCATGCGAAGGAAGGCGTACACGAGGCGTTTGAAAGAAGCCAACCCACCTCGATCCGTTGTGGAGCCAGGGAGCAGGGGCGCAGTAAATCGAGCACGGTACCTATCCAGGTCAAAGGAACTTTTCCTAGCAGCTCGTCTCCTGGCGTCGCAATGAAGAAAAATAGGCCGATGATAAATAAGAATAGCGGTTGCTCATGTAGCAACATGTAGGACAAAAACGGGCTCTCGCCTCTGACTTAGGCGGGGAAAGGGTTAATAACGAGTGTTGCAATCTGCTCAGAGCGCGTTGACAAACAAACATATTTGAGATGTTAAATGTTTCATGTCTCTTACGTCGGCCGTTTTAGGGGTTAGAAAGAACGTTGATCCTACCCACTTAATTTCGGCTATGCGCTTCAATTAACTATTTTTGCAATTACACTAATTATTACAAATTCGCCACTTTGAAGGGGTGCAGAAGAAAGAAAATAAACATTTTTAACGACTGTATAGTCTAATTAGTTTACTGTAGACTCCCATAAGTAGTTCCTGGTTACCACATTATCATTGATAAAGAGCACATATTTCAAATGTTCTAATTCAAACCACGCCCAATATCGTTTCAAATCCAGGAACCATAATTTATTGAACTTTTTGACAAGGCAATAAAGAGTTTTGAGTGTTCATTTCAAATTTAAGACAACAAATGGCGGTATTTCCATTTACATTTCAAAAAGAAATTTAGGGCTGCTTTCTAAGTTTAAATGCGAATCACCAAACTCTTTCCTGTTGCCATTAAGCCGAATCTCCAAAAGTTGTACACAAGTTTGCAAGTGACGTGGAGACCGCAGAGGTAGCATGAGCGATTTCAGGTTTGAGCCCGAACCAAGGCGGTCTGGCTTTCTTCTGCACCCCTTCTTTCCCCGGGGTAGCTCCTGTCGAATAAGAAGTCAGCCGGTGGTTCCATGTTGTGTACTCTGGCGTTGGTAGTTAAAATACCACAAAGCAAAAAATAGGCTGACGATATCTGTACGTAGTCATGGCGAGGTTCTGTGGTGTAGCGGTTATCACGTCTGCTTTACACGCAGAAGGTCCTCAGTTCGATCCTGGGCAGAGCCATCAAGCTTTTGTTAATGAGAGTCGTTTGGCGTTACAGATTAGGTTTTTAAGCTCGTTTGTGATATGTTAATTCTTTTACTAGGATAACTGTTACATTAGCAAGATGGAATACAGGACAGCAAACAGCGCTATGGGGTTCTGTAGTGCAGTGGTTAGCACGTCTGCTTTACACGCAGAAGGTCCTCAGTTCGATTCTGAGCAGAGCCATTTAGCTTGTGTCAAAGAGAGATGTTTGTCGTTACATATTAGGTTTTTGAGCTCGTGAGGAATACATTCATTTTTTAACTGGGATAAGTGTTATATTAGCAAGATGGAAAACAGAAAAGCCCACCTCGATTCGGGGTTCTGTGGTGTAGTGGCTACGCGTCTGCTTGACACGTGGAAAATCCTCAGTTCGACTGTCAGCAGAGCCGTCAAACTTTCGTCAATCAGAGGCCGTTGAACAGTGGGTTCTTGTTTTTTAGCTCGTTTGGGTTCCGTCCACTTTATTTCTCGCATGAGTTACGTGACAAGATGGAAAACAGAACATCAAACAGCGTGCCGTGGTTCTGTGGTGTAGTGGTTATCACGTCTGTTTAACACGCAGAAGGTCCTCAGTTCGATTCTGAGCAGAGCCATTGAACTTTTGTCACTGAGAGGCGTTTACCGTTATCTATAGATTTTTGAGCTCGTTTGCGATACTCTTATTTTTTACTCGGATAACAGTTACATTAGCAAGATGGAATACAGGACAGGTTCTGTAGTGTAGTGGTTATCACGTCTGCTTTACACGCAGAAGGTCCTCAGTTCGATCCTGAGCAGCGCCAGCATTTCTGTCGTTAAGAGGTGTTTGAATCACTTTTTTGAGCGCGGTTGGTATACTGTATGTTCATTTTTTACTCAGATTACCAGTTACCTTAGGCGGTTTTAATAAATGGCAGAAAAAACCCCTGCAGGGTTCTGTGGTGTGGTGATTTGAGAATTTTCTGGCTGCGGTTCTAGTCGACGTACCTAGGTAATGCAGACGAATTGTCAACTGCGCAAACTCAGACATTGCATGCGTCTGCGCAGTTCACGATTCGTCTGCATTCCGTAGCGTACGTCGGATAGAACTGCAGCCAGAAAACTCTCTATTATCACGTCTGCTTAATCCGCAAAAGGGCCTCTGTTCGATACTGAGCAGAAACAGCAGTGTTTTTTTGAGGTCTTTGTAAGTTCTTGATGATGATTCTTTATTTTAAACATCGGACACCAATAGTGTACCTCTTTAATACCTCCCACACCACATGTGTGGAAGCTACCGTATTTATTCCAATAAACGCCGCGCCGTTTATTTATTTCGTGGCGTTTTTGGTGCGGCGCTTATTAGAGGGAGGCGTTTATATAATTTGTGAGCTTTTTGTCGACGATACTGGCAGTTATCATCATCATCATACCCTTATCCCGCTTGTGGCAGGGTCGGGTCTGCTGCTCCACTGAACGTCCTCTGACTGGGGTCACCCAGCCAGGCGTCTGGAAACCCGCAGGAATATTGGCTAAGGCTGTCTGATGCGATCCATAGAATCAATGGGGGATGGGTGAAGTGGAGACAGGCAAGCAGTCATGTGCGATAGGAGGGTCTCCATCAAATTAAAAGGGAAGTTCTACAGGGCAGTGGTTAGGACAACTACGCTATATATGAATCAGAGGGTAGGGCAGTGAAGAAGAGCCATGTCAATAGAATGCAAGTAGCCAAGATGCCAATGCTGCGGTAATGCGGTACATGAGTGACGTGTCGAGAGCTGATAGAATTAGGAATGAGTATATTCGAGGTAGCCTTGGGGTGGTGGTTATCGCCAAAAAAATGAGGGTGAATAGGTTGAGGTGGTACGGGCACAAAGAGAAGAGGAGAGGAGCTCGTTAGGTCCATTTCAGGAATGCAGGTGGTCGGAAGCACCCGGGGTAGGGGGAGACCAAAGCAGACGTGGGAGCTGGTTGTCTGTAAAGATATTGGCAGTGTGTGGGGATGAGGACCTGGTGGAAGATAGACGGGAGTGGAGGGTTAAAATTCGCAGACCCGAACCTGCCACAAACGGGATAAGGGTATGATGGTGATGTATGTGAGGGTATGCCGGCCTACCCCCACTGTTTCTTCCAAAAATATTTTACCACTAGCGAAAAAACGCTGCGGCGATTATTGGAGGATTATTTTTTTGGCCCTGATTGTGCGGCGCTTAATAGAGGGCGGCGTTTATTAGAGGGCGGCGTTTATTAGAGGGCGGCTGTTATTGGAATAAATACGGTATTAGGGCAAAAGTGGGTGGAAGAAGGATATATTAGGATAGTGTAGGATATGAATGATGGTTCCCTAGCCGGGATAAGAAACACTTAGGGAAGTGTGGGAGGCTTCCAAGGGAAGGCTAGGGTGTACCAACGTTCAGCATTAAGTCAGTCGGGTCTCTAATGACCTTGTAGTTGACGGGACCTTAAACACCAACAAACAAACAAACAACAATTAAGTCAGTACCTTTCCATTCTGGTCGTTGGACGAGCTGCCGGCTGATGTTGAGGAATGGGCGGAGTGTTTGGTGGTGAGAAAGGGCCACGATACTAGAATGGGATGTCGAGAACATATAACTGGAAATGAGTATATTAGAGGTAGCTTGGGGTGGCAGGCATCCCGAAAAGGACGAGAGAGAATGGATTGATGTTAATGGTGCACGTGATGAAAAGAAGGGAGGAGGAGCTGTTTATTGGATCCACTGCACCAGGGAGATCGAAAGGCCAAAGCAGATACAGGAACAGGTTGTACGAAAGGATATGGTAGTCTGTAGGGTGGATGAGGACCTAGTGGGAATATGGGGCGTGGAGGGCTAGAAACCTCTGACCCGGCACTGCCACAGGCGTAATAAAGGTATTATGATGATGATAAGATCAGACACCAATTTCATGGTGTAATAAAGGAGGGCCGACGCTCGCCGCTCGTGGTTCTGTGGTGTAGTGGTTATCACGTCTGCCTTACACGCAGAAAGTCCTCAGTTCGAGCCTGAGCAGAACCATGCTGTTCATCTTCTTGTTAAGCAGTGTTTGCCGTTTTACATGCTTTTTAACTAGGGAGGCCATTCGTCCCGGATTTCAGCACTGCGTTCCGCATGGATACACATTCCGGAAAATGTCCCGGAATTAACAATTCGTTTAGTGATTTAATTAAATAAATTTAGCCTTTATAGTATTTTCCCATACAAATGGCTAAAGTGGAGACAGGCAAGTGGAGTCCTGTGCGACCACCGAGTCACAATAAATTGAAAGGCAAAGTTTACAGAACTGGTGAATGGTGGTCACTCAGAATGGTAGGCAGTCATGAAGAACTATGAAAGGAGAAAGCAAGTGGCTGAGATGCGAATGCTGCACTACATGAGTGGGGCGTCACGAGCCGACAGCATCCGAAACGACTACATTTATGGTAGCTTGGGGGTGCGAAACACGTGACGAGGAGGAAGTTATTCTCTCCATAATGGGACTGCAGGTGATTGGTGGCACCAGGAGTAGGGGAAGACCAAAACGGACGTGGGAGCAGGTGGCACAACGGAAAACGGAGACGTTCGGTGTGGAGAGGAGCCTGGTGGGAGATAGACGGGAGTGGAGGATAAGAAATTGCAGACCCGACGCAGCCACAAGTGGGATATGGGCGAGATGATGATGAGCATTTCCACATACAGTATATGGATCGTATTATTTTCGGAGGGCACGTGTTGGTGGGCACTCAGATTTTTTATTTCCTACATTGGACACCAATAACACGGTATAATAATGGCGGAGACGCTGCTGCGAGTAAGGTTCTGTGGAGTAGTGGTTATCACGTCTTTCTAGCACACACAAAGTTCTCAGTTTGAACCTGAGCAGAACCAGTGTGTTCGTCACGTATACTATGTGTGTTTTAAAGTACTTTTTTTGACAAGTTGGCGGACTCATTTTTAAGTCAGATATCGGACACTAAAATAATCGTGTAGTAAAGAGCAAAATAAACGGTGGACGTGGTTCTGTGGTGTAGTGGTTATCACGTCTGCCTCACACGCAGAAGGTCGTCAGTTCGAGCCTGAGCAGAGCCAGTGTGTTCACTTGGTTAAAGTGTGTGCCGTTTAGGTCGACTCGATTTTGCTTCATTTCATACATCGGGTGCCAATAGCGTGATGTAAGAAAGCGGGAACAGAATGATTGTGAGGCTCTGTGGTGTAGTGGTTATCACGCCTACCTAACACGCGGAAGATCCTCAGTCCAAAGCTGGGCAGAATCTAAAAAGACGCTGCTTTTTTGGCCTTTTATAACATACATCAGACACGAACAGCATGGTGTATGTGACACTTAACAACGTTCCGTGGTGCTGTGGTTATCACGTCTGCCCCTCATGTGGAAGATCAGGTCGAACCTAAGCAGAATAATGATGTCCTTTTCTGTTAGGCAATGTGCAACATTTAGGGTGATTTTTAACACCTTTTGGTGGGCACTCTGATTTGTTATTTCCTACATCGGCCACCAATAGCCCCCCCCCACCAAGGGAGGGGAGTAGAATGAGCGTGAGGTTCTGTGGTGTCGTAGTTATCACGTCTGCCTAACACGCAGAAGGTCCTCGGTTCAAAACTGAGCAGAACTTGTACTATTGTTCGAAGGTTATGAGGTGCTTGTTGTTAGTTGTTGACCATTCTCGGTGGATTTTGTTTGTTACACTGCCACCAATTTTGACAGCGTGTGACAAACGAACCGAACAGGACGGTTGGTTGACCTCTCCCGCACGAAAAAAACCAACCCACGTTTGGCATAGGGTTAGGTTACAACTTATATATTTTCTTTGGCGTTTGTGTGCCCCGAAATGTGTCGTTGTTAGTGTGCCACCACAGTTTTAAATTATTAAAAGTGTGCGGCGACGAAAAAGGTTGAGAATCGCTTATATAGAGGAACGCAAGCCACCAAGGTTATTAGTTAACTATTTCCCACTGATATGACACACACACAGCATGCATGGTTCTGTGGTGTAGTGGTTATCACGTCTGCTTTACACGCAGAAGGTCCTCAGTTCGATCCTGAGCAGAACCAGTGGTGTTAGTTTTTGAATCAGCTCAATTTTGTGTTTGGCATGCTAGCCCAAGTAATAATTCGATCGGAGATAACTTTGGAACACTGGTTGTGGCCAATACCCATTCGTCATAATAGCATATAGCACATTGACAATGGGGCCCCATTGACTGATGTAGCTGTGGGCACTAAAGCAACAAAAATACCAAAAAAAAAATGAATAACCCACAAATATCAGTTCCTCAGCTTTTGCTCATACCATTGTGTCGTTCCTCTCCTACTTTTGTTTTTCCTTTAGGAAAACAGAGCAAGTATTTCGGTGGCGTTTTTAGCAGCAGGGGTTATACCCGACTATTTGCCATGTACTTAATTGCAGGTTAGGGATTTACGCACAGAAATAAAATCCCAAGTAATTTCAGTATTAGCAGCTGAGATTTGTACGTTGTTACTTCGTACTTTGTACCTTTATCCCACTGTAATTATGCCAGATAATGCATAGAAAACATGGTTGGAATTTTGAGGTACTGAAAAATTGACGTAAATGCGGGTTTGCGGGACACTCGCAAAACCATAGTCAGTACAAGCAAAGACCAAAATTGTAGACGGATGCCGTGGCCCGGATTCGAACCGGGGTTATTGCGGCCACAACGCAAGGTACTAACCACTATACGACCACGGCTACCACCCGCACATGTAGGGACCGCTCTGTAATTGCGCTGAAATGCATCGGCGATTTTCTGAAATTTTTTGAGCATTTTTTAAAGAAATATGACATCCCTACATCACTACTAGGAGCAAAATAGGTTAAATATTGCTGGTTTTACAAATAGGTGGCGCTTATGCTGGGAGCCAGAGAGTAGCCAAATGTGCACCCTGTCCCTGCTAAGCAACAAAGCTGTGGCCCCATGTAGATTTTCAAGATGTCACCTGTACGCAATTATAAATGTATAGCATATCGGCAAAATTTTCAAGTTTTGGAACTAACTCCCTGAACTCCATAAACATTTTCTGAGTGGTTCACATACAAACCGCTACTAGTACCGGATTTTGAAGCATTTTTGGTGGAGACATCAAGCACGAACGAGGAGGAAGTGATCCACCACAGCATTTGTTGCTATATAGGACCCTGTTCTATTCTCAGTTTGCAATACGGAATGAAACGAATCAGTGGCATAGCCAGGATTTTCTGAAGCGGGGGGATATGACTGTCGATAGGGTGAACCAGGATTTTCTGAGGGGGGATATGACTCGGTAGGGTGTATAGCGCTTCGTTATATTCGAGGCCCAAGGGGGGCGTTTACCCTTCAACCCCCCCCCGCGGTGGCTACGCCACTGAAACGAATGCTCATAACCCGAATGATCATTGGCCATATGATGGATTGGTTCGTTTGTTATGTTTTAGGACCCTGCAACTACAATTGTGATTAGAGCCCCATCCACTGCAGAGTAAAACTGTATTAGACTCCTTGGTAAAACCTAGGTCCCATATGGTGTACGATGTCATTGGCACGGAAATGAACCCTCTCTACTACGCAACGGGTAGATGACACAAAATTTCCAGGTGTAGGAGCTCGCTCCCTGGAGTGCTCCAAAAAACACTCCGTAGGCCGACGATAAATAAACATAGGGGTTGCAGCTTTCGTCGGCAACCGGCTGCAGAAAAACAATAGAGAGTTAGTGGTGAACGTCGATGATGACGATACGAGGTCAAATGAGGCAACTGTGCATGCTCACGAAAAGCAGACCAGCAATTGAGCTTGCGCATTTGCCTCATTTGACCTCATATCGTTCGTATCGTCATCGTCGACGTTCACCACTACCTCTCTAATGTCCAATATATCTCGCCCATGTGTCCACTCAGAGGGGTACCAACCCTGCCATAACCGGAGACAGCGTTAGGAGGAGTTCGTTAACGTTAATAGCATGTTCGCGAATCATTTTCGACTTGAAAGCTTATGTTTCTCAACATTGTGGAAACCTGAGAATGAGTTTGGTGGCGTTGTCGCATCGCAAACGCGCGACGTCCCTACCAACGCACCCATTATATTCTTATCCAAAATAGCGACTCCATTTCTTTGTCTGTACGCGTATGGAGTCTCCAACAAAATGTTCACCAGCTTAAACGTTTCCAGGTATTCATTTTGACTTCGTTTACAAGCCGAATAATGCACAATAACGTTCAACAACAGCATATAGAGTAACGCAAGCCACCAAGGTCAATAGTAATTATTCCCCACAGATACGAGTCGCAACGCATACGTGGTCCTGTGGTGTAGTGGTTATCACGTCTGCTTTACACGCAGAAGGTCCTCAGTTCGATCCTGAGCAGGACCAGTCACACTTTTATTCATTTTAATGGTAAAACTGTTCTGGAGAACTGTTACGTGTCGGTAATTGAGAAAGCTGCGTATAGAGTACGGTGGAGTCTAATGGAATAAATATGTACGTTACTCTGTCTTAGATAGAAAAATGATTTGTAATCCTACTCGATGAAATCTATACCAACTACTTTATTGGGGAAGAAACTTCGGTAATTTTGTCCTATAAGGGTCCGATCGCGTAGCAGACGATTCTTCGTACCTCCGATGAAGGAAAGTATTAAAAATACATATTGCGGGGCCTTGCGATATGAGCAGTAGCGGTAAATAAGATGTCACAAAATATAATTAATCACAGGATAATTTAATGAAATATCACAATATAATTAAATAAAATCTCACAGAGTGGGGGGGAAAGTACCTTTACAATGATCTCTACTTTCGGTCTTTCGGTTCTCCGGCCTTCTCGCCTTCGGCTTGAAGGTCTCCGCCCCGCGAACAAGATACATATCGATTCTATGAATGATCTCGTGTAGCCAGGAATATCCCGTTTGTACAAATCTCGCTTTTCTAGGCACAGAAAAATCTCTGAAGAATTGCTTTCTGCCTAAACCCAATGGAAAATGCAAAATAGAACAACCGGGTATATGGGAAAGCGTAGCCCAAAAGAGTATTTTTCCGAAATAACCCTCAAAATTGCTGATTGCAATGACCGACAACAGGCCCCAGAACATGTCTTTTTAATACTTTCCTTCATCGGAAGTATGAAGATTCGTCTGCTACGCGATCGGACCCTTATAGGACAAAATTACCAGAAACTTCATTTTAATACATAAGCTTCATCTAAGGTCATTTTAGGAAATTGTAATAATAACTGCATAATTATCAAGGAGTGTATATTTGGGTTTCTAATGGAGCCTTGAGAATAAATTCAGGGTCTTGAATGTAATGACAGTCTTGCGGCGTAGGTGGACATTACCAAGGCTTTTCCTTGTAATCCGAGGAAATTAAAGGTCAAATCTCGGCATACAGTATGTACCGTATGTTGAAATTACACTAAGGAAACCAGTGTTTGTCAACTTTTCATAATGTTTGGCTTTTGGATGGAGCTTTAAGGTACTGTTTCTCAAACTTTTCTGATCGCGGCCTACTTGGAAAAAGCATGTACAGTAGGGATTTTGGAAATACTCGCGATGTGGGCGCTCCTGGACGAAAGATGAAAAGTGAACACACTTTTCATCCTTCCACGTCGTCTACTGCATTATGAGGATGAAAAAAACCAAAATAAACGTCCTCCTTTTTCGCGACGAATTGGCTTGTCTGTGATTGGCTAAATGCCCATGCATGCCCATGTTACACACCAGCGTGAAATCTGGCATCCATTTTTTTTAAATGAAGCGACAGGAGGATAAAAACATAAAAAAGCTTTTTCCCAGCTTCCCCAAAAGCTTTTTATGGAGATATAATTTACCTTGTATACAATGCTCTATACAATTCAAATATTACAAAAATTTTTATTTTAATGATATTTTCATTCTTTTTTTGCTTAACGCTATTGCCATATAGCAAAATGTTTTGTCTGGCTCTCACAAGATGGCACACAATTATTGGGAACGGATAATTGCAAAATTGCCAAAAGTAAGCCCAGACGAAACATAAGAGGACGAATTGACACCTTGTATTCGTCTTTCATTATATTCGTCCCGTCTAATTTAAAAATCCTTAGTAAACCCTTGTATTAACCATTCCCCGATTAACAATCCCTCTGTTTAACCATTCCATTTTTTTTACAATGGCTTCCTTCAAATATCCTCCTGATGAAAGGATTTTTTTTTCAAAATCGGGTAAAAAGTTCTTCCAAATTTGGTTTTCATTTTGGTTCAAAATGTTTTAAAATTGTATACACACATACTGTATATGTAATTTCCAATAAAATAACTTGTACATACACACATTCACAGACGTCAATCTTCCAAATTTCTGGGGGAGGGACGTGCCCTCTTGGTCCCTAATTGAGGTACGCTACTGCACATTTGACAACTTTGCAGAAAGGAAGTGCAATAAGTACGCCCAATATGAACCCTCCATTATGCGTTCTTTTGCATTATCTGCTCTTTGTACGGAAGCAATTAGCATGGATAAACAAGGGTCTACTGCATTGAAAAAAGCAGCGGCCCATTAGGAAATTCTCGCGGCCCAGTGACGGGCCACTGACGATAGCATACTATGAGAAACGCTGTTTTAAAGCATTTTGAACTGTAAAATGAATCAAGACATGGATGGCGTACATTATTATGAAATTGTTCAAATTATGGAGTAGACGTGGAGTTAGCAGAAACAATAGGGAGTTTTCTTGCAGCGTCAATGGATGCACGCAAAGACGTTAGCAGACCACGTGACCAACGGATCGTTTTCAAGGAAAAAACAATTTTCTTGTAACGGTCCTAAACGTAACGGCCGGTACAGGAGCGCCCCTAGCAACTCATGGTATAAAATAAGCATACTAAAATATAACCGACGGAGAGACGAGTCTGAAGTTTAATTAGAAATGGAGGAAATTATAATTTTTCGATTAATTAATGATTTGCCAGTGGAAGACATTGAGCTGGCCATAGCAATGCATTTCATTCAACCAACATTACCACATCGACATATTTTTGGCCACCAAATCCCATTATTATTTTCAAATCTTGGGTTATTATGGAGCACTTCACTTAACATAACCATATTCATATTTGGAGTGAGGTGAATTCTTTTTGCAACTTTTGGGGTGTCCATCATTTCCATCTGTACTCTAACGTAATTAACGTGCGTCTGACACTAAATTCACGATGCATGCATCGAAACCTAACATAACGTTACTGTGCACAGTAGTTGCACATGCACAGTCTGTCATCTGCTTAACGTAGCGTGCGTCGGCAAAAAACGCTACAAGAAAACTCACTATTGAGACGCAGTGCCTTGAGTACGTTACCTTACTTGCTAATTTTCTGTATGAATGGGTGTGCAAGTATTGCCCCACATATAATTCATGTGTTTACAAGATGAAATACCTCAAAATTAAAACGCCTCCCTACTTTAATGACACATACTACAAATTTATGGTATCACCTAAACAGTTAAATCACCACTTGAATCTGCATTTTCAGGGGTATAAAGAATGCATGCGTTATGAATTTTGGAAAGATGTGAAATCGAGCCAACTCGACACACCAGTTCTCATCTCATCATCACCCTATCCCGCCGGTGACGGGGTTGGGTCTGCGGGTTGTAGCCGTCTGTCTCCCGCCAGGTCCTCGTCCACTCCATACACTGCCATATCCTTACAGACAACCTGTTCCACGTCAGCTTTCGCCTCCCCCTACCCCAGGTGCTACCGACCACCTGCATTCCTGAAATGGACCTAACGAGCTCCTCCTCCCCTCTTCTCATGGCGTGTCCATACCATCTCAGCTTATTCTCCCTCATTTTTTTTCAGCGATGTCCACCACCCCCAGGTTACCTCTAATATACGCATTCGTAATTCTATCAGCTCTTGACACGCCACTAATATACCGCAGCATTCGCATCTTGGCTACTTGCATTCTATTAACGTGGCTTTTCCTCACTTCCCAACACTCTGATCCATATAGCATAGCTGGTCTAACCACTATCCTGTAGAACTTCCCTTTCAACTTGATTGGGACCCTCCTATAACAGGACTCCACTCACCTGTCTCCTTTTCAGCCACCCCATTGATTCTACGGGTCACATCCGAGTCTATCTCCCCAATGCTTTGGAACGTTGATCCTAAATACTTTACCTCTTGCACCTTTTTCACCAGTTCGCCCTTCGAACGTACGTCACCATTATTTCCCTCATCTGCCCACTGAAATTAAGCAACGCAACCCCAGATATTACTGGCATGGGTGACCGCAATGGACAGGGCTCTAATGACCAATGTACAGAAGAACTCTAATTCCGACTATCCGAATCCCTGATTATCCTAATTGATTTCAGAATTTCAGAAAAAAAATTAAGAGGGAACGTACTGCAATTTGCAAAATAACGCGCGATTTGGCTGCCCAAAAACGGATTCTGGCAGTCAAACAGCTTACTTTGACCAAGATGTTCAGCAAGCAATGACTTTCATTTACAGTATGGTACACGTAGGGGTGACTGGGCAAGTTGACGATACTAAGAGTTTTCAAATTAATTTTTTATTTTTCTTTCGAGATAAAATGTTTTACTGTGCTGAGATACTTAGAATGCTCCTTTATTTATAATTTGGTGGTTTAAAGTGAAACATTTTTTGTTATCTTCAAGGTGATTTTATAATTTTTAATGAATGATGTAAAATTCGTCATCTTGCCCCAGACCCAGGGCAAGATGACGGCCATTGGAAAGTAAAAGAAATTACTGTACTATTAATCAACCTATACGTATTTGAATTATTATTCACCACAATGAAATGTTAACAAAACACCGCCACCTGGGTTGATTGACAGCATCGAATAAACGTATCATATCTTCAAGGACCCTTTGTTTTGTTCATGTTCCACCCTTATAGCTACAAGATCACATAGGTGCTTGAAGTGAGAGCGGCTTATTGCGTTGGACACACCAGTTTTCGTCTGATCACTGAAGTTAAGCAACGCAATCCCAGGATAGCACTAATTGATAAAACTGGGTACCGGCTAATACCCAAAAATGTCGCATTAGTGTAGGGTCTGTGCTTAGCAGAGACAAGGTGCACTTATGGCTTCTCTCAGCATCAGCGCCACATATTAGAAAAGAAGGGCTATTTAACCTATTTCGCTCGAATTTAAGCAGTTAGTGATAATAAGCATATCATTTTGCCATAAAAAATTCTCAAAATATCAGAAAATCAGCGATGCATTTCTTGGCAATTATAAAAAGGGGACAGCACGTGAACGTGGTGGCCGTGGTCGTATAGTGGTTAGTACCTTGCGTTGTGGCCGCAATAACCCCGGTTCGAATCCGGGCCACGGCATCTGTTCATTTTTTGTCTTCTCCAACGCTTTCTTACAGGGTAAAATGGGTTGTTGAAATTAATGGAGGAGCAGAAGACACACCGAACGCCTAAATGATTGTTCGGGTTTCGTAAAACGAAAATTTGGTAACTTACCCCGTGTAGATAGTGTATTACCGTGTAATAAATCCATTACGGTGTCCACCGGCTAGCTCTACCCGTACTATTATCTTCCCATCCCACTCCTTCCCTTTGACGATCTGAAACGCTGCCATTCATTTACAATGCCGGCCGGTTACTGACCAAAGTTGCAACCACTATGCTTATTTGTCATCACTCTACTGTTCGTTGGGGAATGCCACCAACGCCAGGGACGAGCTCCTACACTGGTAATTTTGTCTCATCTACCCGTTGCATAGTAGAGAGTTCTTTAACGTGCAAATGCCAATGTATACCGGATCACTAACGTTAAGCAACTCAACCCCAACAACCATTTTGGCTGTAAGTGGAGGCCTCTAGGGGAGGCAATTTATCTTTTTGTCCGGGGCGGCATAAGTGCTAAAGCAGGCGCTGCAACAAGTACTTACTAATCGTCGCATTAGTGTAGTGTCTACGCAATCTCTTCAGTAGAACTATGCAGTGGACGGGGCTCTAATGACGTTGTAGTTGAAGGGCCGTAAAATACCAACAAAACAAACAATACTTGAAGTACTCGTTCTTAATAAATGAACCAAAAGTTAACAACATTATTTCCTACTACAGCATAAGACTGCATAATAACGCATTCCTGACTAACTCTTCTCCGCCTATAGCAGAATCCGTTACTCATTTGTCCCATCGGGACTGGGAACACGTAAACCAGGGGTGTCCAAGAGGTCGATCGTGAAGCCAATTTTGGTCGATCACTAGCGATGTGTTAACTTAAGACCCGCCTCGGTGACGCAGTGGCTCAGTGTTTCAAGGTCTGCGTCAGTGGTTCTAGGTTCGATACTGGACCGAGGTGCGTCCAGTATCGACCTCCCTTCCCCACCTTGACTACGCCTATGATAACAAGTCGATAGCGACACATTTTTAACATAAAAAGTAGATCTTATGTACACAAAAGTTGGCCACCCCTGACGTAAACGGTTTACTGGATAGGCGCGATAACGGTATGATGATCAGTATGTACCCAGAGCGTCTAATGCTGTTGAAAGAAATCTGTTACCTATACGTCGACTAGAAGTACGGAAGGCGAATGGCGCTTGTTGGACAAGGGGTTGCATTTGTTTTGTTGGGGTTTTAGGGCTCTTCAACGACAATGGTCTTTGGAGCCCCGTCCACTGCATAGTTCTTATGCACCTTCTGTACAGACAATACGCTGTTACGACGATTTGGGTATTAGTAGTAGACCTACCCTGTGTTCCCAAGTAGTCACCCAAGCTAGTACCATCTGGGGTTGCGTTGTTTAACTTCAGTTATCAGACGAGAACTGGTGTGTCCAACGCAGTACAGCGGTTCGGCAAAGGGTTGTACTATACCGTCCTAAAGCCTCCCACAAGCCAGTCCCACAGTAAAAATGCCATTATTTTTTGTCCTATAAATACTAGACAACGCCTGATCTTGCTTGCCATTGGCGGAAAATGATGACGATTGATGGTATTTCAAAGGTTTAATGCTTGAATTTAGCAGATTTTCAAGGCAAACTTGAATCTAACCTAACCAGATTCTGAAATATATGAAAAACTTAAAAAAAGATGAATAACTTCCACAGACATTCCTTCACTACATCCCAACCAAATTGAAACTAAGTGGCTACTTTAGGTCTTTTGAGTCCCAATGCAAATCAATCATTTGCAATATCCTCCAAAACTGTTTCTGAACATATCCTAACGGGCGCGGTGCAAATGAACCATTTGTACATCTCTGGCCACTAGTGAAATTCTAGAAATTTTAATCATTCACAATATAGATACATAAAGTATTAGCACACATTCAAAATTGCAAATAGCTACAAAAGGAATGGATAATTAACACAGTACATGTTTTGCACAATGGAAACAACGTTAGTGATGACATGAGCTTGTTTGTGAACTATCACCATTATAAGATGCAGCCTAAAACCTTAATTGAACTACCCTAAATGCATGAGAAGGCATTCTCCCAGGGATCCAACTCCAAAAGACCACAAAAGAAGTCAAACAATAAGAGATTCTTGGAAAACCTTTCCAGCACCAATCCCTTTTAAAGATTATAGGATTAGTTGATGAATTCCTAGAAATAGTCTTATGAAAATTTCGAGACAACAGCAATATCTATTCCAGATAGAATAAGAAACTTATTATATTGATGAGTCGCCAGTAAATTTCAATGTGATGACATTTACCGCAGTAATACAATAGAGCAATGCAAAATGTCTATCAAAAACTTAAATCACATTTCACTATGAAGGCCATTGAAGTTATTGATGACACAGAAGAAAGTGCACTATCCTAGATAACAAAGAAGTCAGGCAAAGCCAGTACTTGACAAGAATGGTTTTCAACCTGGGATCCTCTACATTCTCACATCATCATCACTATCCTCCACTCCCGCCTATCCCCCACCAGGTCCCTCTCCACCCCGCACGTCTCCATGTCCCTCTGCACCACCTGCTCCCACGTCCGTTTTGGTCTTCCCTTAGCCGTGGTGCCCCCAATCACATGCATGCCCATAATGGACCTAATAAGTTCCCCTTCCTCCCGCCTCATCACATGCCGATACCACCTCAACCACTTCTCCCTCATCTTTTCCGCAATGTCTCCCACCCCCAGGTAACGTCTAACATAATCATTTCGGACTCTGTCAGCTCGTGACATCTCAGTCACTTGCATTCTCCTTTCGTGGTTCTTCCTAATTGCCGAACAATCTGAGCCATAAAACAAAGCGGGCCTAACGTCCGTTCTGTAAACTCATTCTCAGTCTAACTTTAAAAAATAATCATCCGCAACTAAGCATGACAAAACCCTGGCACTACCACCTAAGACACATCAGCATGAGGAACTGAAAACTTCAAAGACAGTTCTCCAAGTTCATGGGGCCATTCCAGACTTCCAATACAGGACAGCGGAATTACTTCCTTTCATAGTAAAGATTTGCTTTGAAGAACCTTTTAATAAATATCTGAGGTCAACGGACCAGTCCCTTCAAACATACCAGATTGCCAGCAATCTGGAAAGTGGGAAGGGCTTGGATGGTCTAAGTTAGAAGAAATGTTAATGGAGTTAGCTTATTAATTTCGAGGGTTGAGAAAATTTTCTG
Organism: Trigoniulus corallinus; assembly: GCA_013389805.1. Lineage (NCBI taxonomy): Eukaryota > Metazoa > Arthropoda > Diplopoda > Spirobolida > Trigoniulidae > Trigoniulus > Trigoniulus corallinus. The sequence continues at coordinate 15,294,645 of JAAFCE010008833.1, forward strand.
GACGTTTACAATTATTGTATCGTGGTCATTTTGGAATAGAGCAATATTATCCTGATGAAAAGGATTGCATCAATCCCGTCTTGGTAGCGCAGTGGGTAGCCTGCTCGGCAACTGCGTCATAAGTTTTAGGTTCATACTAGACCAGTGGTGGCGAACCTTTTTTTTAAGACGGGTCACAATAACATTGTTGTCCGCGGGTCAGGTGCAAGCACTATTTAATTTTATGCACTACCTCCCACCAGGTTCCCGTCCACCCCACACACTACCATATCCTTCCGAACAAACCTGCTCCCACGTATACTTTGGTCTCTCCCTGCCCTGGGTACACCTAACGAACTCGCTCGAAATTGCTGGGTGGATCACAGGTTCGCCACCACTCTACTAGACCGAGGTGGGTTGGCTTCTTTTCGAGCGAGAGAGATGCCCCGAGTGCGCCTTCCTTGGGATGAGAAGTAAAACCGAGGACCCGCGTAGTGTACGTTGTCATTTGCACGAAAAAGAACCCTCTCTACTATGCAACGGGTAGAGGAGGCAAAATTTCCAGATGTAGGAGTTCGCGCCTGGCTTCGGTGGAATTCCCCAACGAACAGTAGATTGACGATAAACAAGCAGCTATGGTCGGCAACCGGTTTCGGAAAAATACGGTCTAATATATCACCCTTGTGTCCATTCAGAGGCACAACATGGGTACCCGACCCTGCCATAGAGGGGGAAAGGTGGGGTTAGTATGTCTTACTAATGGGTTGGAGAGTAAGCCTAGCAGCCATAACAGGCCGAACACTAAGGAGACTGGTCGCGGGGGAGGAGGAAGTAGGTGTAGGGGACGTAGGAAACGGAAAATTTGCAACATCCAACGTTCCCTACCAACCACCCATGTTGGTACTAACTTGGGTTTGCGTTGCTTAACTTCAGTGATCTGGCGAGAACTTGTGTCTGCAACGCAACTCAGCCGCACAGTTGCTTGAAAAGGATTCCACCCGTTGCTTACTCTAACAAATGTTATTGCCTTGTAGGAGTCTATTGAATCCTAAGTTTTCATGCATCAAGTTTGAAACATCATCATACAGATATCCCATCGATCGCAGGGTTGAATTTAGGAGTTCCGGATTACCTATACCTATAATGGACCTAACCTTCCTCCTCTCCTTGTTTCGGTCTCCATCTGCCCTTAATTCTTTGTACACATCTGGCGAGAGATGTATTCTTTTGCTATTATCACCCTATTGTCATGGGTCTTTCGCATAGCCCAACACTGACCCACACTGTATAGCTTAATAACAAGTCCCCTAGTAGCACCTTTTTTGTAACTCTGTCATCTCACAGAGCCCTGGCATCAGTGGCGTCGCTAGGGTTGGCGTCACGTGGTGCGGTGACACCATGGTGTCACCCCCCTCTCCCGAAAAAAGCCACTTCTTCTGCTTTGGTGTCACCCCATTTCTCATTGTGCGAGTGGTGTCACCCGGTGCGGCCCGCACCCCCTTAGTGACGCCACTGCCTGGCATGTCTTTACTCCATCCTGTGGTTCACTTCAGAATGTAACTCTCCTCCTCGTCTGCAAGCATTTAAATCTATAAGTAAGTCATCAAAAGGGTGCCAAGAAGTCGTCTGCACAAAAGGGGCTTATACAGTATGTAAGCGCCGGCCCTGGGTCTACTACAACCCTAATGCGGAGCTAGGCATCAGAACCAGCCATAAGTAGAAAATAGCTTTATGAAAGAAGAATGTGAGACTTCTATCGACTCTTTTCTTTGTGACCTCTAGTTGTTCAAGTAACAGTCAGTACTTCATCTGTTCTGAGATGAGTTCATTGCAAACACTGTAGGTATTATAATGGCACACGAGGATTTTAGGTTAAAAAATCTTCAGGGAGAAATGAACATTCGCTTACTTGATCAAGACCTTTTCCTTTCTACAGTATCTACAAGCAGCCCTTGATCAGCACAGTGCCATCTATTAACAGATTTCAGTACATCAAGAGTGTCCGCCGCATGAATTCGCTCTCCAAGAAACATTAACTGTTGACGTTGAATATCGATCATCAAGCACGAGTAGATTCAAGACACAAAGCTTCAAACGTTATTTTTCTCAGCATCCTGCTGTTTATGCAAATAAAATATGGATTGGGTGGCCCCGATGACGAACTGCGCTTGAATATTATATCTATGTCTAAAAAAAATTCTTAGCAAAGAAACATAAAAACGAAAATTGGAGTATTACAGGGGTGGTACAGCGAGTCATGCATTCATGAAGGTGTTCAGACTCACTACGCAATCTACAGTTGATACTTTAATAGTGACGTACTTTGGGGGCCCTTTCCATTTAACAGATCAAAAGTAAAGAGCCATTGCTATTCCTTTTTGAATTTTTTTATCGTTTTTATTATAACGCTGTTCGAAGTGACAGCAAGAGTCATTTGGACATTTTTGAATGTGCCATATCCCAGCTGATAGTAATGAGAACAAACATCCTGCAAATTCCATTCCCTTCCATCTGCCCTCCTTTCCCCTCTGTTTCCCACCAGGTCCCTAACTACAACCTGCTCCCATGTTGGTATTGGCCTTCCTTGCCTTCATGGCGTTGGATACACCAGTTGTCGTATGATCACTGAAGTTAAGCAGCGCAACCCCAGCTAGTACTGACTTTTGTTGTTGCTTGTTGTTGTTTTAGGGCCCTTCAACTACGAGGTCATTACAGCCCCGCCCACTGTGTAGTTCTGATACAGAGGCTGCACCGACACTACACTAATGTGACGATTTTTGGATACTAGCGGTACTCAGTTTTCCCAAGTAGCCACCCATGTCAGTACTAACTGGGGTTGCGTTGCTTAACTTCAGTGATCAGACGAGAACTGGTGTGTCCAACGCAATTTGCCTCTCTGGACGCTAGTACTGACATGGGTGGCCGCTTGGGTAAACTGGGTACTGCCAATACCCAAAAATCGTCACATTAGTGTAGTGCAGCGCAACTAGGGTTTGTCGGTTTTGGAAACCGGTTTTCAACACCCATTTGTTAACGAAGACTCTAAAACCGGAAAACCGGGTTTTTTAATAAAATGTCGGTTTTTGTATAAACCCTAAGCGCAACCTCAGCTGGTACTGACATGGGCGGCCGCTTGGGAAAACTGGGTACTGCTAATATCCCAAAATCGTCGCATTAGTGTAGTGTCTGTGCAGTCTCTGCATAAGAACTATGCTGTGGATGGGGCTCTAATAACCTTGTAGTTGAAGGGCACTAATACATCAACAAACAACAACTCTATCTCGGCTGTTTCCGATATCCTGCACCCCCGTGATGGACTTAACAGTGTTGTGTCCTGCCGTGCAACCTGTGGCCTACCATTCTCCTCCTGCTGTAACATTCCTATACACCCTTAGTATATTCACTCTCATCTTTTCTGCAATGTCTCCCATTCCTAAACAGTCCTTAATTCGGCAGAAATGATAACAACAGGTATTTTATGAATATTCCCTCAGGAGGCCCATGAATACATATTATTATATTAAAAGCGGTTAATTTAAATCATGAAGTGATCATATTATACAGAAAGGAATTTTTTTAATTAAAAATATGAAAAATTTCTATTAAGTGGCAATAAACAACATCAACTAACCATAATTGATTCTCTCATGTACTATGTTTACTTCTCAAAAATTACAAGCCACACAGCCACCTCCCCCCCTAAAAAATGATGGGAAATTTTTATGTTTATTACGTGACACTCATATCAATAGGTGTAAACTCTTTCACATAAAAAACCACAATGCTTCTGACATCTTTCTCTCTGCTTCGGTTTGGCAAGAAATTTTTTTTATCGCATTCAAGTTGCATGGTTTGCCCTTCAACCTATTCTTCATTTCTAGTACAAATATAAATTTCCAATTACACCATTTTGATTTACATTGTACTTTTGAAGAACCGATCTATCATGTAAATAGTGGATTAGGTAGGCTGTCTGTTTTCCCAATTTTTTTAAACCCCCACGAGAATCAAGGATGGTTTCCAATGAAGAATTTTGCACCCTTCTATATAACGTCTCCCGTAGTCAAATGTCTTTTGAATACTTGCGACTAAGCGATTTATTGCTGTGCGGATGCTCGTTTTGTTTGGTTATTGAACATCGGCCTGCCTACAGCCGAAGGTAGTTTACCAACAACAGGCGGCGAGCTCCTGCACCTGAGAAATAAGTCCTATCAACATGTACATTTTACTCCATTTAGAAAGGGTTCTTTTACTTAACGGTGACATCGTAAAACGGGGTATTCCATCAGCAGACAGTACCCTATAAGCAATGTCCAACATTTTGTCAGTGAGCTCTGAATTCCACCTCCTGTCTTATTCTCTCCACTTCCTTTAATGTACAGTATTTCCATTTGTATCTTCTACCTCTATTTTTGTTGATCAACTTTCTCCTCCCTGCCAATTGTCTTCCTAATTCTGCCTCTCGTACGATGTCGATGGATATGTGGGACTCATGGCTATCCAACCCTACCACAGATGGATTTCGAGTAAGAAAATAACTAACACTATGGAGTTGTAAGGGTCACATGAAAATAATGCTACTATAAAAACTATATATGTACCGGTAATCTGAAATTAACTGTAGTGAGAAGAAAGGAGGAGGAGGAGCAGCTCCTTAGGTCCATCACAGGAACGCAGGTGGTTGGGAGTACCCGGGGCAGGTGGAGACAATAGCAGACGTGTGAACAGGTTGTTCGAAAGGATATGGCAGTGTGTGTGGGGGGGTGAACAGTGAGTGTGTGGAGATAGACGAGAGTGGAGGGCTAGAACCCGCACACCCGACCCTGCCACAAGTGGGGTATGGTGATGATGATAATATATACAGTAAACCCTCGTTTATCGCGGTTAATCGGTTCCAGACCCTACCGCGATAAGTGAAATTCCGTGAAGTAGGATTCCATAAGAATCCTTACGTGAGGCGGATTCCTTACGTGAGGCTGAACTAATCAGTGGCAGTGATAACAGAGCGCGCGCGCGCTGTTACAAAAAAACCGCGATAGAGTGAAGCCGCGAAAGTCGAAGCGCGAAGTGGCGAGGGTTTACTATATACCGGTAATAAGAAATTAACTACCAGCCGCGTCAAAATAGAAAAAAAATGGCTTATCTAACATTCGATGGAAGGTGCACTTTGGGGAAGGGAACTTCCCTTTCGCTTGCAAGAAACCACAAACTACGATCAGAACCAAACACTAGTGCATGAATTCAAGAATAGCTTCCAAACCCCACGGAAGGAGCCCCTTAGATGTCTCACTGTTACTGAAGGTAGCTGACAGAAGTGCCTACACCTAAGAATGTCGCCCATAAACACATGTACTGTAGGTAGTTAACCCCGTGTAGAAAAAAGGCGACTATTACCCGTTTCTTGCCCCAATGGGACAAAAATGGAGGTACTCTAGTGCTGAAACCTCTACGTTTGTTTACCGTCGGCCTATTTTTCTTCATTATGGCAGTTTCCTTTAGGAGAATTACTGCACCTGGAAAGTTTGCCGATTTACTCGTTGCAATGTAGCGAACGGCGATTTGCGTTGGACACACCAGCTCTCGTCTGATCATTGAAGTTAAGCAGAGCAGCCCCAGCTAGTACTGACATGGGTGGCCGCTTGGGAAAACTGGGTATTGCTAATACCCAAAAATCGTCGTATTAGTGTAGTGTCTGTGCAGTCTCTGCATAAGAACTGTGCTGTGGACGGGGCTCTTGAAGTTGAAGGGCGCTAAAACAACAACTCGTCGCAATGTAGCAAGGGTTCTGTACGCGCAAGTGACATCATACACACCACAGCGGGTCATGCCTTTACTTCCCATCCGACATAAGGCGCATTCGGAGCAGGGCCCGCTCTAGCGCTTATGCCGCCGTGGACAAAAAGACAAATTGCCACCCCGGACAAAAGAAAAAATTGCCGCCCCTTGAAGTTGTGCTCTGTTTGTGCGCAAAAGCTATTCTGTTCAGAGCAGTATAATATGCATGTTCAGACAGGTTCAATCGGCGTCCTTTGCAAATTCTTCATTAAATTTTCAATAATAGTGCAAATATTTTTAGCTTTCAGATATAAATACGCCATTCACTGTAAATTTTTAGTGAACAAGGAAATTGGGAAATCAGTATTTTTCTCATAATTACAGCCAAAAAGGCGCCCTGGACAAATGTCCGGGTGGCGCCCCTTAGAGCGGGCGCTGTTCGGAGACTGCGTGTTCCCCCTCTCTCTCTCTTTCGCGCGCGCTCTCTCTCTCTCTCTTTCGCGCGCGCTCTCTCTCTCTCTTTCGCGCGCGCTCTCTCTCACTCACCGACCTCGATCCAGTACCGAACTTGGAACCACAAACTCAACAGTAGAGAGCACGTTACCTCTGCGCCATCAAGGAACAGAATGAAATTTCTTCTGAGAAAAATGAGAAAAGAAGTCAGCGTCTTTCATACATCTTCTGCGTAATTTTGTCCCAAAAAAACCATTTTGCTTCAAACTACTTGACAGGAAAATGTCTTTGGGCGCTGCCTAATGACTAACTTTTCATCAAAAAGTCAATTTTCATCTACGTTTTTTTGTGATTGCCATCTAATGTCACTTTCCAAGAAATGACTATTAATTTTTCACTAATATGAAGCATTTTGCAGGATAATAATTAAAATGGTATTCCAAAGAATTGGTTATTACACGAAGAAATTTTATCGACGAGTAAAATATGAATTATAGCTCAAGGATATAAAACAGCTTACATTTCATTTCTAACCAGAAATAATGATTTTTATGTATGTAAAACGCTGTAACCTGCTTTTTTCTGCCAGATGTTAATTAAATGGAGGGAAACAACACGAATTTAGGTTGTAAATAATTATTTATCTCTACAGATATTGTCGACATATGTCTGACTAAATGTGTACGAGCAACATCAGCATAGATGTCTTAGGTATACCCCCTGTTCCAGTCTATACCTGTAACGAAATACCAACAGCAACCATTAAAATTACGAGCAGAATATTTTATTATGGTTCAAAGTAGGTTTCAATTATGAGAAGTGTATCGAATGTAACCAAAGAGCTTAAAAACACGATGATGCCTGTTGGCCTTTCTTGAACCGTGAACTTGTTGCTCAGGATTTTTATTACATTTCATCCAGATTGGTGTAAATCCCGCCTCAATGGCCTAGTTGGGTAGCGTGATCGGTAACCAGGGCCGGCCATCCGGGGGGTGCAGAGGGTGCATTGCACCCGGGCCCCACGATTGAGAGAGGCCCCATCATCAGTACCCATCAGGGCCCAGATCATTGCTAATATGAAAAGTTTAATACGTCATTGTAGGGGCAACGTCCCTCATTCGACCCTGCCAATGCAACATAGCCTAAACGTAAACTAACAACCCTTCTATTAAACTACACCAGGGTTGTACAACCTTTCTGGTGTTGTGGGTCACTCGGCTGCTCCATGAACTGATTGCCAGCCACAGGCTGTCAAATCCAAAAGGGTGAAGATAACGTTAGGTGTTACATAGCAGGTAGGCTGTAATGCATAATTAGAAATGATGCACCATGGGCCACATTACAAGCCTCAATGGGCCACAGGTTGGACAACGCAGAATTAGAGGTTAACAGTCAATAATTTATTATTATTTTGGGGTTGTTAAAACCAAAATACCTTCAATAATCAGAAGTGCAATAAAAAAAAAATTACACAGGTCCAACTGAAAATGTTCCAAGGTGTGGACGTCCACATAAGCTTTCAGACAAACTCATAAATGCAATGGCGACATATTAGGACACATGGCATCATCCAAAAATGTAATACCTTCCAAAATTAGGAAGGATCTCAGACTGGGATAGAAGGGAATCTAAGAGAAGTCCATTTACTCTGAATCCTTTTATTTTTACTTTTGGAAAAATATTTTGGGGCCCCAAAAGGATTTTTGCACCTGGGCCCCTTTATAGAGAAGGCCAGCCCTGTCGGTAACTGTGTCAGTGGTTCTAGGTTCGATACCGGACCGAGGCGAGTTGGCTTCTTTCAAGCGAGGGAGATGCCCCAAGTGCGCCTTCCTTCAGATGAGAATTAAAACTGAGGTCCCGTGTGGTGTACGATGGCATTTGCAGGTCAAAGAAGCCTCTCTACTATGCAACGGGTAGAGGAGGCAAAATTTCCAGGTCGCTTCGGGTGGAATTCCCCAACGAACAGTAGATTGGCGATAAATAAGCATAGGGCAGGGGTGGCGAACCTATGGCACGTAGAGCAATTTTGTTGGCACGTGGCAGGTACACGTACAAGGTGATTACAGTATATAACGCTAAACTAATCAGCAACTCCTAACCCTTTTCCCGCCTATGGCAGGGTCGGGTACCCATCTTGTCCATCTGAATGGACACAAGGGCGAGATACTGAACTGCCGGTTGTCAACCAAAGCTGCAACCCCTACGGTTATTTATCGTCGGTGGAATGCCCCAACGAACAGTGTTCGTTGGGGCATTCCACACATCGACGGGAGCGGCGAATTGTGTTGGACACACCAGTTCTCGTCTGATTTCGCACCTGGCGTCGGTGGAATTCCCCAACGAACAATATATTGTTCGTCAATCTATAGATTGACGATAAGCAAGCATAGGGCTTGCAGCTTTGGTCGGCAACCGGCTTCGGAAAAATACTATCCAATATATCACCCTTGTGTTCTTTCAGTGGGATAAGAAAGGTACCCGACCCTGCCATGGGCGGGATAAGGGTTAAGAGTTGCTTTACATCCAGATTGGTTCAAGGTAGGGACACCCATTTTGCTCTCAAGAAGCCTTGGTGAACCAAGACTGAACATTTTATTCGCAAGAAATGCTATCCATAAACGCAATAAAACTGTTGGGAAAGAACTGAGTAAAGTTTAAAAAGCATTTAAAAGTAAACTTTAAAACGAATACTGAACTAATTACACATTTTGTAATTTAAAAACCTTGTTTTTATGATAATAATTAAATTCGTTGATAAAAATGCACCGACTCATGGTCGCCATGTTTACTAACTTTCCTGAGCTTGATGATGTTGAATTGATGTAAAAACTTCGACTTTTAATAAAAATTCTTCTCTGGCCTAATTGCGAGGTATTTTCTACATCGGAATTCTGTGGACGAGAAAGAAGATGAACCACGAATCCCTTCAAATTCATAATTACGGTAACACCAGGACTCAAGGGTGTTATTCCAACCACATCCGGTTTTGTTAATGTGGAATAAATAAGAGCAATGAACTGTAAAAAAAACGCCATTTTTGAAATAATTTAATAAATGGTATGAAGTGGTCCTTTAGCATTCTGGATTAGTTTTGTGGGGTAGGCCAGGCAGCAATAACAGGATGAACCCTTAGGAGGCTGCCTGCAGGAGATGAGGAGGAAGGTGAAAGGACAAAGGAGAGGGTTAATTTGCAACACCCAACGTTCTTTACTAACCACCCTCGTTGGTATTGACTAGGCTTGCGCTGCTTAACTTCAGTGATCTCACGGAAACTGGTGTGTCCAACGCAACTGATCCTTTATTATTTTTGTGAAGAAATAAACAGAATTTCGGATTTACAAAATGGCAGCGAATCGGCTCGGAGTACATCGACAAAATGTCATCTGTGCTTTATTAAGTCATGCCAGTAATAGAGCAAACTGTATGAATATGTAATCCTTTGTGACGGATACCTTCCTAGCGAGATTTTTCATGCTAGGCCCATATGCCTAGATCTCCACCAGCACCCTAGCAGTACCTTTGCCTTTCGCACCCATTCCAGCCGTTCCACACCAGAACCCATCAACCCCAGAACCTCTTCCAAGGTGGGGGTTCCCCAAGTCATCCTGCAGTGGCCCAGCGCTGGACAGGCCAGGATCACATGCCTGACATCCTCCACTCGATCCCCACACAATCCACAGCCCTCCTCTCCACCTGTGATCTTTGCCATCCTCTGTTTCGTCTCCAGTGACCCAGCTCTTGCCCGAAACAGAAGTGAGCTCTCCCACGTATTGTCATAGATTATCTCCCTCTCTATGTTAAGCTTGTTCCCATACACCATCAGCGTTTTCTTTGCCGCCCTTCCCTCCATACTCTGCCGCCACTGCCCTAACCCCCATTCCTTAACTTTGTCCTGTACTAGTCTTTGCAATGTTGTTGTCCCCTCCTTGCTCTCCCTGGGTTGCAGTGTTATGCCTATCTTCTTTGACATCTGGTTTACCCTCCTCTCCCAGTTGGTAGATACCCTCATGTTGTTTACCCATGCATTGACCTGCCATACCGGATTTTCCTTCCCTAGCCCCCATATCCTGCATAAGAATAGCAACTTACTTATCATTTCTCTCTGTTCAAATGTAGACCACCCCATGTCCCCTTGTATTGCTTCTACTGCTGTGAACCTATTTCCCCCTAATGCCATCCTGCCTAACCTTCTTTGGGCTACTTCCATACAGTCCCTTACCTTTTTACTAATGCACAGAACCTCGTTTCCATGCGCTAGCCCTGGAACTGCTACTGCTTTCCATAGCCCCCTAACCATTTCATACCTTGAGAATGAATCAAATGCCAGTTTCCTTATTAATCCTTCTCTGGTTTTTATCTTACACATGATGTTTTCCTCCATTGCTTTTAAGTATCCCCTATCATTTGTGAGTTTAACCCCCAGGTATGCAACCTCTGACACTACCTCTATCTCCCTCTCCCCAAGCTTGATTGGCATCTTATTACTAGGCTGCATGCCATCCTCTCCTATAATCATCAGCTTTGTTTTATCTTGACCAAATTCTAACTGGAAATCCCTACTGAACTGCCTTACAGATATCCAGTTCTTCTTGGAGCTCTCCCTCACCCTCTGTCAGCAGCACTATGTCATCACACTGAAAGATGTATCTCAAAATTAAGTTTTTAGTTACTAAATATTACAAGCAAGCAAGCAAACAATTCCTAACCTTTGTCCGGCCTATGGTAGGATCGGGTACCGATCTTGTTCCTCCGAACGCACACACGGATGACATATTGGTATTTTTCCGCAGCCGGCTGTCGATCAAAGCTGCAACCCCTATGCTTATTTACCGTCGGTCTACTGTAATTAGTTTGGGACACTCCATCGACACCGGAAGCGGCAAATTGCGTTGGACACACCAGTTCTCGTCTGATCACTGAAGTTAAGCAGCGCAACACCAGCTAGCACTAACATGGGTGACCGCTTGGGAAAACTGGGTACCCCTAGTATCCAAAAATCGTCGCATTAGTGTAGTGTCTGTGCAGTTTCTGCATCAGATCTACACCGTGGACGGGGCTCTAATGACCTTGTAGTTGAAGGGCCCTAAAACACCAACAAACAACAACAAATCCATCGACACAAGAGGAAAAGCTCCTATACACCTGGGAGTTTTGCCTCATCTACCCATTGCATGGCAGAGAGGGTCCATTTGCGTGCGAATGCCATTGTATACCACACGGGACTTTGGTTTTACTTCGGTTTTACTCGGCTTTACATCCGAAAGAAGGTGCATTAGGGGGCTCTCTCTCGCCCGAAAGATGCCAACTCACCTCTGTCCAGTATCGAACCTAGAATACCGAGTGCGCCACCGAGACAGTCGCAAGATATTACGTGCGACCAGAATTTCAGAAATTTGTATCTTCGTTTCATTAGTGTACCATTAAAGTTTTGATTTTCTTTCAGATATTTTAACAATTTTAGGTTATTTGCCTGTAACCCACTTTCCTGTGAAGTTATTATCATAAAAAGTGATCCTTGTCTCCTGCAGTTCCCACAAATCAGATTACGTGACTGTCGAGGAAATTCCTAGTGGCATTCCAGGATTTCGCTTGCTCTCATACTCAACATATGCATTCCTAATTAAATTAAACAACAAGCTGAGAATGATGTAGCATGGGTGACCACTTGGTAACACTGAGTACTGCTAATACCCAAAAGTCGTCGTAACAGCGTAGTGTCTGTACAGACACTGCATTATAACTACGCAGTGGACGGGGCTCTAATGACCATCGTAGCTGAAGAGCCCTAAAACACCAACGAAACAAATCTTTTAACCTACGTCAAAAACTTGGTAAGTCCAATCTTGAGTAAACACAGAATCCGTAAGGACTTGTCAACTTTTACTATCTTTTCACCTTACAGCGAAAATAACCATCTGTGCGATTTAGGAGTAGGGGTTCAACAACTACTAGCAAATAGTAACCCTCTTTCCGCCTACGGCAGGGTCGGGTGCCCATCTATGTTCTTCTGGATGGACACACGGGCCATGTGTTGGACGCGTTTTTTTATGATGGCTTGTTTTTATTTTAGTGTGCCACCATAGTAGCAAGAACAGGCAAGTGGATTCCTGTGTGATAGAAGGGCCCCAAACAAGTTGAAAGGGAAGTTCTACAGGGCAGTGGTTAGACCAGGGAAGTGAGGAAGAGCCACGACAATAGAATGTAAGTAGCCGAGATGCGAATGCTGTGGTCCATGAGTGGGGTGTCGAGAGCTGATAGAATTAAGAATGAGTATATTAAAGGTAGCCAAGAGATGGTGGACATTGCCGAAAAAATGAGACAGAATACGTTGAGGTGGTATGGATACGTAATGAGACGAGGGGAGGATGAGCTCATTAGGTCCATTTCGTGGAATGTAGGTGGTCGGAAGCACCGGGGCAGGGGTAGACCGAAGCAGACGTGGGAGCAGGTTGTCCGTAAGGATGTGGCAGTGTGTGGGGTGGACGGGAACCTGGTTGGGGATGGGCGAGAGTGGAGTGCTAGAACCCGCAGACCCAAACCTGTCGCAGGTGGGATACGGGTATGATGTTGATCATAGCAGCAAGAAAAGTTTCCACCCCAGTTCATCCAGATTGGCGTAAATCTCGCCTCAGTGGCCCAGTGGTTAGCGTGATCGGTAACTCACCTTCACATTATGACAATGCATGATTCGGATGGTCAGAATGTCAGCACTGGCAGTTGATTTAAAACTTCTCAGAGAAGTTTAACCTAATCAGCCGCAAAGCCATTGATATCAGATAGAGACGAAAATACAAGTTGGAGTTCAATAAGCAAGCACCAAGGTCGGCACCATTTTTGTTACTGAAGGAGAAATGATGCTTTACTCAATATTAGTGGTGTGGAGTCATCTTATTAATAAGTTTCGTAATCTTTTGTGTTACATGAAGGTATAAATTGAATGCTAAATTCGGTTTTAATAGTTACGATATCAGAATCTACCAAGGTGCTGCACGCGTCCCTTCATTAGCCCTTGTGAGTTCACCAGACAGCTACAGTACTTATGTCATATTTTGCCACATTTCTGATGCAACATTCACTTTGATAGCTTTACGTACAATGTGTACGAAATTATCATTCAATATTATTATAGAATTATGGAATGCACCCCATTTTTGCATTTCAAGTTGTTGACATACCTTAGTGGAAAGCATGACAGCTGAGCTTCCATTTTGGTATTCGTGTTTCCGACAGTTTGAAATTCCTAGCCGAGCACTACAAGTTTTTAGCATACGTTGTTCTGTTAAATGATTATTTTGTAACAGTTTTATACTTTATAATAAAGTCTGAAACTATATTAGTCAGAAGTACTACTATCGTATCTCAAATTCAGCTACGGCACCAAGCCCACATTAGAACTTAACGACATGACAGAACTAATGACGTACCTTCTTCTTGGTCAATTACGGACTTCCGTTAGTGCCAACTCTCCCTCTCTTTCTCGCAAAGCACAATGTAATTCAACAGTGTCAAGTGTAGAGGTGGGCAAACTACGGCCCGACACCAGATTCAATGCGGCCCGATTATTTTTGATTTTGCATCGTCTCAATTCGTGGGGTAGGCCGGTGTCACACGTCAAAGTGTCC
>JAAFCE010008833.1:15313473-15328805 GCA_013389805.1 Trigoniulus corallinus
ATGCTTTGTTGGTTATAATATTGCATGTTGTCTCACCTATTGCACAATAGCAATACGCAATCAAATGCACACACATGCAGTAGTAGCAATTAATGTACCTATCCCCTAATTTTTCCTGCAGGGGCCTTGTAGGGGTAGTGGGGTCAAATTGCCCCGGGCGCCGGACAAAGTGCCACCTTGGGGGCCTTGTCCCCTTCTGGAAACCGGCCGCCGCTAAACAATGTCCGAACGACGATTTTCCGGCAAATAAAAAGTGCCTACATAAGTGTACCATGCCTGCTCCGGACAAGCAACAGGGGAGGGGGGGCGCTTCGAATGCCTCTTGCCCCGGGCGCCACAACTGAAGTTACGCCACTGGACCTGAACGGCATAGTATTGTGCATAGGGACCTCACACTCACAGGGGTCACCATGCTAAAGATATTTTTCGTTCACCTAGAGGGCGAGTTCATTATCGTTGGACAGCACTAATTGGCCCAGCCCCGTAGCATTGTATATTGCTGAACTAGTCTAGTTACTATTGAGACCAGGAATTTGGATCCCTGTCGAGTGCAGCCATAGCGTGGGCGAAAAAGCCCAAATACTGTAGTACGACGGGAGAAGCGAGGAGGTTTCACCCCCAATGTGTTCCACTAGGGCATAGACAAATTCTATTTGTCACAAAGTATCGTATCATTCTCAAGTCAATTACGGGCTATCTTCAGGTGTCAACATATGGCGCATATCACTCCGTACTGTGTGGAGCATAGGGCTATCCCCAGCGGCGTAGCCAGGTTTTAGAGCCAGGGGGAGCAGTAAGCATATTAAAGAAGGCGCCATTTTCTGAAAATTTGCTTTTTGTTTGTTTGTTGGTTGGTGTTTAAGGTCCCATCAACTACAAGGTCATTAGAGACCCGTCCACTGCATAGTTCTAATGCATAGACTGCACAGACACTACACCAATGCGACGATTATTGGGTATTAGCAGTACCCAGCTTTCCCGAGCGACCACCCATGTCAGTACTAACTGGGCTTGCGTTGCTTAACTTCAGTGATCAGACGAGAACCGGTGTGTCCAACGCAACTTGCCGCTCCCTGAAAATTTGCTCATTGGGAGAGGCCGATCCCCCTTCACCCCCCTAGCTATGCCACCGGTTATCCCGTTGAATGAGTATCTCCGGTTGTGCAGCATAGTGACTCTTGGGGCGGCTCTTTGGAATGTTTGGAATGGACATTACGTGTGTTTGCCGTTTTCTGTTCACTTCGTCCTTTGCACCAGGGGTATTAGGCGCCACTTCTTTCCAGTGTGTTGTGGTCACCTATGGAATGCTCGGCCGTATGAGGTGTGGTCGTTTGTGTGGGAACCGTTTGTGTTGACGTGTGTGAACCTTCAGTGCGTACCGGATGTCACCACTTTAAGCGACGGGTTCAGTGTTACCTGCTCGAGGTTTTGGCAAAATAATTTGTGTTGTGTTTGTTGCTGTACTTTGTATGCTAACAAATAAATAATAATAAATTCTGAATGAGTAATTAAAATAATCATTGCCATCCATCTGCCTTCATAAAGTATGTCTCCACCACAGCTGAAAGTTTTTAACTAGCTTCTCCTGCGCATAAGCCGAATGGACAGACAGTTTGACAGACAGTCAGTTTGGGGGGGGGGGGGTTGAGGGGTCTTCCTATAAATCCCACCACCCCTTATCCGATGAGAAGTAAAGGTTGTAGGAGCTCACCTCCAGGAATCGGAAGAGTGACCCAACGAATAGTAACCCGACGGTAAATAAGCATTGGGGGTTCATTAGTTTTTAGGGTCCGTCAACTACGCCGCTCACAAGAGCCCCGTCCACTGCTTAGTTGAGATGCAGCGTCTGCACAGGCACTACACTGATACGACCATTTGGATATTAGTAGTACCTAGTGTTCCCAAACGGTCACCAATGCTAGTACTATCTGGGGTAGTGTTGCCTTGGGAGCGGCGAGTTGCGTTGGACACACCAGTTCTCGTCTGATCACTGAAGTTAAGCAACGCAAGCCCAGTTAGTACTGACATGGGTGGTCGCTCGGGAAAGCTGGGTACTGCTAATACCCAATAATCGTCGCATTAGTGTAGTGTCTGTGCAGTATATGCATTAGAACTATGCAGTGGACGGGTCTCTAATGACCTTGTAGTTGACGGGACCTTAAACACCAACAAACAACAACAAAAAGTAGTGTTGCTTATCTTCAGTGATCAGACGAGAACTGGTGTGTCCAACGTGCACACCAGTCGAGAACGTTGGGTGCTGCAAATTTCCCCTCTTCTACATTCCCTACACCTACTTCCTCCTCTCCCGCGAGCAGCCTCCTAAGGGTTCGGCCTGTTAGGGCTACATGAAACACGCCTTTAGAAACATTAGATTAAGTTTCAATAATTTGTGAAAAGGCATACATAAATACAATGCAAAAAAATGGTATTTGCGTACTCTTGGCCTACCAGGAGAGCAAGAGAACGCAAGTAGAGTGGTTAGGGGAATACACTAACAGTAGTCACAAACAAATGGCCCACTGCCTTTATAAGCAAAGCAGTTCTCATGCCACTACTTTAAGATTTCTGATCTCTGCTTGCATACTTCTGATCTGATGCTTGCGTACTCTTGGCCTCCTCAGTGGTGTTTTGCAGCATGGGCTATAGATGCCAAAACGTCATAGACAGAGAAGAGCTAACCACTACATTTTGTTGCACATGAAATGTACTTTATTATGGAATAGATAGAAACAGTAGTTTGGCATATTATATTCTCAAAACACCCAGAGTTATACAATGTAAAAATAACATAGAAAAGTAAGAAAAGCATATTTTATCTAGTACTGTAGTTTGAAAACGAACAGGATCAGATTGATGAAACTATGGTGTCTTCTTCTACTGTTATAGACATACTACAGTGGAACCCACTTATCTCGACCTCCGTTAACTCGACAACCCTTTTAAGTCGACGTTTTTGAAGTGGAACCACCAAATTCCCCCTTTGTCCTATTAGTTTCTGATCCCTTATGTCGATGACCCCTAATATCTCGAGCACAAAAAGGGTCAAATTTGCCACTCAACTTTGGTTATGTCGATCCCAGAATCCCCTTGACTGCTGGCTTTTGAATACAGTATTAACCTTCCGTCCACAAGGTGGGGGTCTCGGCAGACCCCAGACCTACAAAGTTGTGTCTACACAGGTACCACTTTCTCCAATCTTATCCAACCTTTCAGTACCTGTTCCTCGATGTTTTTTTTACCTACGTATCTAGGGAAGTTGGCAGGTCTCCTAAGTAATTAGCATATTTTATTTCAGGTTAAGCAATGCAACCCAAGTTAGTACCAACATGGTTGGCTAGTCAGAAACACTGATTACTAAGGCGGAAATGGGAGCAGGATGTCCATAAGGATATGGTAGTGTCTGGCGTGGATGGGGACCTGGTGGGAGATAGGCAGGAGGAGAGGACTAGACCCTGCAGATCCGACCCTGTCATAGGTGGGATAAGGGTATGGTGATGATGTCTTGTCTTCTTGGGGTAATATAGAATTTTTACAGCATGTTTCCAAATTATTTTCATTTCTAAAACTTTACATGGATGGTATTTAATTCAATATCCATAATAATGCCCTTAATCGGAACATTTAAGCCTTGAAAATCAAAGTCTTTTTGGGGTCATCACAGACCCCACCATCATCAGTTCACTACAGATGTGTTGTATGTATAAACCATTTGCATTGCACATTCTCCTTTATTTACCCCCACCATTGCCGCCATATTGGTGTTTGGTTATCTTGATCATTGGTTATCTCGATGCTTTTTAGCAAACCCCTATGCCATCGACATAACAGGGTTCCACTGTATAGTGTCACAAAAGAAGTTTTTTTCAATGTTGCAAACATCATGAAATTTCCCTGCATACTCTTACCCGCCTGTGTACTCTTACAAGCCTTTCCCATATAGCTGCATTCGGGGGTTGCAGCTTAGATCGGCAGCCATCTGCGTAAAAATACCATCCCCAACATCGCTCACGTGTCTCACAGGGACGAAATGGGTACCCGACCATGCCATAGGCGGGAAAAGGGTTAGTAGTTGCTAGTTGTTTTTAGAGTGAAGCCTGAAAAACAAAGTACAGTAGTTGCTAAGCTTGAAGGTCGTGCTGCCATCAATGGATGTGACGTTAGCAACAGTAGTGGTATGAAAGAAATAACTTTTAATCTGGTAGGGTGGCTATGTGATCAGATTTGATACAGATTTCGCTATATTACTTACATAGGGTGTTTGTTGTTGTTGTTGTTGTTATTCTTCCAAAGAGGAGAAATAACAATAATAAAAAAACAGATCCGAAGAAATCTTGCACGCAATTGCTTGCAGGAACGTTTAATTGGCTTAGAAACATTTCTAGCAATTATTTCTAGGAGACTATGGCAGTTTGCATGCAGTTATTCTGTGGCTGGTTAAGCACAACTATGTAACTTAGCTGTCATAGCAACACACAAAAAAATGAATCGTAAATTATATAATTTTTTTAACCCAAGGTAATTTTTTTATACTCCATACTTTATGAGTATCTTTATTTTCTACCTATCAGCTCTGGCATTATTTACTACAAAATCGTCTAATGTCACCTTGATCCAATTATATGGTAACGATGACGTATCAACATGCATAAAGGGTACGCCATACGCCCTGCGAATGTTTTAAGTCATAAATATTGCTTTCCACATCAGCGGTATTGGTAAGGTCAAACCCGCCTCTATGGTACAGTGGATAGTGTGCTCGTTAAGTGTGCCGGGCAGGGCCGGCCTTCTCTATAAAGGAGCCCGGGTGCAAAAATCCTTTTGGGGCTCCAAAATATTTTTTCAAAAGTAAAAATAAAAGGATTCAGAGTAAATGGACTCCTCTTAGATGCCCTCCTATCCCATTCTGAGATCCTTCCTAATTTTGGAAGGTATTACATTTTTGGATGATGCCATGTGTCCTAAATAGTCCATACCTTGGAACATTTTCAGTTGGACCTGTGTCATTATATTTTTTTATTACACTTCTGATTATTAAAGGTATTTTGGTTTTAACCTGTTTCAACCTGTGGCCCATTGAGGCTTGTAATGTGGCCCATGGTGCATCATTTCTAATTATGCATTATAGACTTCCTGCTATGTAACACCTAACGTTATCTTCGCCCGTTTTGGTTTTGATAGCCTGTGGCTGGCAATCAGTTCATGGAGCAGCCGAGTGACCCATAACTCCAGAAAGGTTGTACAACCCTGGTGTAGTTCAATGTCAGGGTTGTTAGGTTACGTTAGGTAATGCTGCATTGGCAGGGCCGAATGAGGACGTTGCCCCTACAATGACGTATTAAACGTTTAATATTAGCAATGATTTGGGCCCTGATGGGTACTGATGATGGGGCCCCCCGCAATCGTGGGGCCCGGGTGCAATGCACCCACTTCACCCCCTGGATGGCCGGCCCTGGTGCCGGGGGTTCTAGTTTCCATACTGGACTGAGTTGGTTTCTTTCGGGCGAGAGAGATGCCCCGAGTGCGCCTTCCTTCGAATGGGGATCACGTCAATTTGGCGCATGACAATTTGGCGTACATACCGATCTCTTGGGTGCGCACATAGTTGTACAAAATTGCAACTGTCATAACCAGTAGCAGATCCAGGGTTTTCGTCGGGGGGGGGGGTTGAGCTAAACCTCACATATTATACAAATATAAGTTTATAAGTGTATGGGGGGGGGTTTGCAACCCCAAAGACTCCATCCTAGATCCGCGCGTGGTCATAAGTCATTGCAACGGTCCCGTATAACACAGTTGGGTTTGTTTGTTTTAGGGCCCGTCGACTTCAAAGGTCATTAGGGCCCTATAACACAGTTATGGTAGGCATTCATTGTTCTATTACCTTGCCGTGACTGTTGTTATGACCGTTGCAATTTTGAACAAATTTGGGCACCCAAGAGATCGGTATGTAGGCCAAATTGACGTAGACCCATCTAGCTAGCAATTACAATAGGTCCTCTACTGTCCCCAACTGCAGATTGGACTGGCAGTATAGAAATGGGAATAGCAAATGCAAAAATGCTTCATCAGTTGCAAAGTTGAATGGCTCATTGAAATGCGCCCCATTGAGGCGCTGAGGGGTTCCAAACGCCTGGCTGGGGTGCCCCCAGTCACAGCATATTCAGTTGACCCGCAGACCCGAAACTGCCACAGGCGGGATAAGGGTATGATGATGATGTAAGCAGGCTAACTGAATAGAATCCTCATTTTCATCAATTGCTTTCAGCAGTTCATCCATATTGGGCTATAAGTTTTAGTTTTATCACTATTATTCGGATTAGCGAAATTTTGGTCGGATTAATGAAATAAGAATTTTAACTGAAGCTTGTTTGGATTAAAGAGGTTACACTGTATTTGAGTTCATCTTTTGGGTTTTCTGAGAATGCATCTTGATTCTGTAAATCGTTATTATGTCTTGAATGTTATTAATTTTTGTTAAAAATAAAATTATTTAAGAATATTTGCACCCTTTTTATACCTACTTGATAAAATGCAAATCACTATTAAAATTTTAAAAATAAATTATTTTTTATATTCATGGATTACTAGATTTTTGTTTTTAATACTTGGGGTGCCACGTCGGTGGAGTGCCCGAACTGTTCGTTGGGGCACTCCACCGATGCCAGGGGGCGAGCTCCTACATCTGGGAAATTTGCCTTCTCTACCTGTTGCATAGTAGAGAGGGTTATTTTACGTGCAAACACCACACGGGACCTCGGTTTTACTTCTCATCCGAAGGAAAGCGCACTCGGGGTATGTCTCTCGCCCGAAAAAAAGTCAACCCACCTCGGTCCACTATCAACCTAGAATTCCTGACACAGTTACCGAGCGTGCTACCCACTACACCACCGAGGCTGGTCTATGTAAAGTATGAGCAAATCCGTAAAATTTCCAGGTTTAGGAGCTTGCTCTCTGGCGTCGATGGAGTGCCCTAACGAACAATAGGCTTGCGATAAATAAGCATAGGGGTCGCTGCTTTAATTGACAATCGACTGCTTAAAAATACCGCCGAACATGTCGGTCATATGTCCTAGTGGAACGAAAACGAGACCAGACCCTGCCAAAGTCGGAAAAGAGTTAGTAGTTGTTTTTAACTATTAAAAATTAATAATGGAAAGTTCATAAGTCCATTGTTTCACCCGCCGCGGTGGAGTAGTGGTTAGCTCACTCGGCAACTACGCCAGTAGTTCTAGGTTCGATACCGGACCGTGGTGGGTCGGCTTCTTTCGGGCGAGAGAGAAGCCGCGAGTGTGCCTTCTTTCGGATGAGAAGTAAAACCGAGGTCCCGTGTGGGTGTATGATGGCACCTGCACGTAAAAGAACCCTCTCTACTACGCAACGTGTAGATGAGGCAAAATTTCCAGGTGTAGGAGCTCGCCCCCTGGCGTCGGTAGCATTCCCCAACGAACACTAGACCGACGACAAATAAGCGTAGGGGTGCAGCTTTGGCCGACAACCGGCTGCAGAAAAACTATGACCAATATATCACCCTGTGTCCATTCTGAGGGACAAATGGGTACCCGACCCTGCCAGAGGCGGGAAAAGGGTTAGGAGTTGCATAAGTCCATTGTTTTAGGAATACTAACAATCAAAATATGAAGTTATGTATTGTTTCAATTATCAGATTAAACCACAGCGGTTAAAGGAAACCCATTTCTGTACTCAGGATCCTAAATTTGATAATGGCTTATCAGTTGATAAAGAAGAGTTATGATGATTGTTTTGATATCGAAGTTCTGATTTGAAACCGGCGCGCCGGTTAAACGTGATGACCCTTCGCTTATCGGATAGGAGTATCGACTGAATTGCGTTGGACACACCAGTTCTCGTCAGATCATTGAAGTTCAGCAGCGCGACCCAAGTTAGTACGGACATGAATTGTTGGTTGCGAACACTGGGTACTGCTAATTTCCCCTCTGCTACCTCCCACTCACTCGTGAGCAGCCTCCACAGGGTCCGGCCCGTTATGGGTGCCAGGCCAACACCGTCACCCGTTGGCGTAGCTAAGTATTCTAATTCTAGTTCACTGCAAGCAGCCACTATGGCCAATTTGGCAGTGGAGAGACTAACGCTCATTGCTACATAACCCATAAAGCCTCTAGGACCCCAAGCTATAGTTGTGCCCCAGTACAAAATTTGCTAAGGTGGCCTTCCCATTTAGTAAGCCCTCCACTCTATTTTCCCCAAGGCTGTTCCATTGTCGAATGGTCCTTGGCAAGAAAGACCAGTAGTATGAGTCTGTCTGTGCCCTTAGTTCCTTCAATTTATATGAATGGTCCTTTCTCCCCTTATACCCAGCCTGGGACACACTTCCAGCCAGAGGTCCATTGCACCTCATCAGCAACAGCCTCATGAAAAGACCAATACTATGAGATAATCGCCTCTGGCTCAGTGTGTCCCACCCTAGTTCCCTAATCATTTCAGACACACTTTCCCTGCGTGAAAATCTGTGGAGCACAATTCTTGCTGCCCTCCTTTGGATTCTTTCAATTTCCCATGATAAGTCCTGCCTGAAGGGAGACCAAATTGGGCTACAATACTCTAAAATTGGTCGCACAATTGAAGTATAGGCTGTTTCTCTAACCTCCTTTGTGCTATCCCCAAGAACCCTACTAATCAAACGGAGAAATTGCCCAGCCCGCCCAATCAATTTGCCAATATGATCCTTCCAGTTACATTTACTATTTAAAATAAGCCCAAGATGTTTATGGGTAACCACCCTCTCCACAACGTCGACAAAGTGCATCTTAAGTAGTAATGGATCCTCAGTCTGTGCACTTAGAAGCTAGCGATGACGTCTAAGAATCCTACAAACAGCTTGGGTTGTTGGGACGTCCAAAAATGGTAGGTCACACTTTTAAATGTTAAATGAGCCAGAACATTCTGGTTCTGCGCGTCTTCCTACATTACAAAAGTGTGTCGTGGAGACGCACGCCATCCACTGTACTGCCACATGGTAATAGAATGTACAATTCCCTGGAGTATTATGGATATTTCTTTAGTCGACCTTATTCTATTGTTCTATCTTCTACGGGCAGACATGACCTGCTACGTAGTGTCCCCAGGCGGCGGATAGGGGAGTCCACGCCGCACATGGGAGTGGGAGGCTGGCTGCCTAAACGACCAGCAATTCCATGGGTGGAGGGAAGGAGCGAAATAAAATAACTCCCGCGGAGCAAACTCTAGGGGCTGATACCCCGATTTACAAATCCGAAAATGGAAAAATGTCAATACCAAAAAGACAACTTATGGTGCAGGGTATCAATATCCCTTGTTGTTGTTTGTTGGTGTTTTAGGTCCCATCAACTAACTACAAGGTCATTAGCGACCCGTCCACTGCATAGTTCTAATGCATAGACAGCACAAACACTACACTAATGCGACGATTTTTTGGGTATTAGCAGTACCCAGTTACCCAGCCACTACCCACGTCAGTACTAGCTGGGGTTGCGTTGCTTAACTTCAGTGACCAGACGAGAACTGGTGTGTCCAACGCAACTCGCCGCTCCCAATCAATATCCCAGTTCCTGCGGCCGTCACGGATGAATGAGCGGGTCCCAGGCCGTCGTTATCGAGCATCCGCAATGTCATAGGAGTGCTGACCTCGGCTCCCATGGCAGATAATTCATAGAGTGTCTTCTGTGGGGTAGGCAGGCATCCCCCAAAGACAACCTGTCAAATATTCCTGCGGGCATCAGACACCTGGCTGGGGTGCCCCCAATCAGAGCAGTCTCATCAAGAAAAGGGGCTAATCGTAGATTAGGGACAACGGCATGGTGATGATTTCGCACTATATAGAATAGCCGACCTAATCACTGCCCTGGGACCCTCCGATCACACAGGACTCCACTTGCTTTTCTACACTGCAAAAGGTACATTGCTACACCTAAATCCTAATTAATTTCTGGATCCTATTTCCATTGGTGTAAAACAGCCATGGAACTTTCCGTCTTGAGGCAGACGAGTCTGACTGATGGTGGCGCGAAGGTCACCAATGATTTAATATAGTAACTTCTTGAGGGACATGTGTCAAAATTAATAATTTATAATACGCCATGAATAAGATGTTTTATTCAAAACTTTAGCCACAGTTTCTGCTTTAAATTGATATTTCCTCATATTGCACTGTCCTCTAAATCTTTCGTCTATTTTAGCGCTCAACAAACAGTAAAGTTTCAATAAACAACTTCAGATTTGGAGAAAGCCTTGAAGAGGATCAATTATAATTCTTTCTGACATTTGTTGCCACACAATATTTCCACGACGCATAGATGCACTATTTTAAAAAAAAAACTTCATATAGTGTACTAGTTAGTTTATCTGAAGATAAATTTTAATTTAAGATTATTTACTTCCAGGTAACTTTCCATGGACAAACGCAATTTTAAATTCTGGTCACTAACAGCTGACATTTCAAAATTTATGTCATAGTTTAAAAGAGATCACTAAATATAAATGTTCGTACAGATTTCGAGGGGATGAAATCCCAAACAAGTTCTCACAAGTCATGTTTGACATTCAAGAACCAGCACTCAGAGGCCAGGGAGCGGCGAATTGCGTTGGGCACACCAGTTCCTGTCTGATCACTGAAGTTAATCAGCGTAACCCCAGCTAGTACTGACATGGGTGGCCGCTTGAGAAAACTGGGTACTGCTAATACCCAAAAATCGTCGCATTAGTGTAGTGTCTGTGCAGTCTCTGCATAAGTACTATGCTGCGGTCGGGGCTCTAATGACCTTATAGTTGAAGGGCCCTAAAACACCAACAAACGACAACACAAAGACGCTTACTTTGTCTCCCTGAGGCGAGAGAGGAGGTCCTAAGTGCTCCTTTAGTTGAATGGGAAGTAAAGCCAATGCCCCCGTCCGGTGTGTGTGATGTCACCTGCACGTAAATGAATCTTTTCTACATGGAACGGGTAGTTTGGTAAAATTCTCACATGTTCATAGGTAAGAGCAAGCTCCACAATTAAACTGGGCTCATCAGGTTGCTTTCAAGCGAGCACCACCGAGGTGGGGTATGTGACAGCCTATCTATACCAGTGGCCTAACTTGTAGGGGCAATGTGGTCAAACTGCCTCGGGCGCAAATTGCCGGGAGCGTCTTGTCCGCCTTCTGGAAATCAGCCGCCGCTACACAATGTCTGTACGACGACTTTGCGGGAATTAAAAAGTGCCTACATATGTGCACCATGTCTGCTCAGGGCAAGCAACAAGGGAGAGGGGCTTTGAATACCTCTTGCCCTGGGCGCCACAACTGAAATTACGCCACTGATTTATACCATAAGCAACTAATAACCCTTTTCCCACATTTGGCAGAGTCGGGCATCCCTCTTGTCCCGCAGAATGGACACAAGGGTGATATACTGGACAATGTTTTTCCGTAGCCGGCTGCCGATCAAAGCTGCAACCCCTATGCTTATTTATAGTCGGTCTAATGTTCGTTGGGGCATTCCCCCGACGACGCCACGGGGCGAGCTCCTACACCTGGAAATTATGTCTCACCTACCCGTTGCATAGTAGAGAGGGTTCTTTTACGTACAAATGACATCGTACACCTCACGGAACCTTCGTTTTACTTCTCATCCGAAGAAGTCGAATTCGAGACATCTCTCTCGCCCGAAAGAAGTCAACTCACGTTGGTCCAGAATCGAACCAAGAACAACGACGCTGTTACCGAGCACACCACCCACTGCACCACCGAGCCGGGATTATTACGTCTGTATCATGCCTGCTAAAATAGTAAAGTATGGCAGCTTATTTTTATTTATTTCTTGGATCTGAATTTTGTCCTTTTATTTATCTATTTCTGGGTGCGGTCAAGGTAGTGAGTAATTTAACCGTTTCTTCCGCAGAAATGATGACTTATCGGACGCCACTCGGACGGGACTATGAGAGAAAATAGTTGAGGTGATATGGGCATGTTATTGGGAGGGAGAGGAGGAACTTATTAGGTCCATTATGGAACTGCATGTGATTGGGGGCACCAGGAGTAAGGGAAGACCAAAACGGACGTGAGAGCAGGTGGTGCAGAGGGGCATTGAGAGCGTGCGGGGTGGACGGGGATTTGGTGGGGGATAGGCGGGAGTGAAGGATAAGAACCCGCAGACCCGACTCCGCCACAGGCGGGACGAGAGTAAGATGATGATAACTCGGACAGGACTATAATGCAGGGTAGCCAAGAAAGTCTCTCTCGTCAATAACTTTCACAATATGTAGAATGTATGGTTGGGGATTTGAACTCGGGGTCACTGATTGGTGACAACCCGAATACTTCAGCGGAGCCAGCGCAATTGGCCTCTAACAAATTTTCTCACCTTATGCCGAACTACATTAAAATTAGTGAAGCATTTATAGTATTTGTAAAGATAAAATATGTTGAATTGTTATTCATCTTACGAATTCCTGCAAATTTTTGTTTGTTAAACCTATTTTCGTAGGGCAAAAGTGGCTCTGCAATCAGGGTGTAATATTGTGCACTAAAATTTCATAATAAGGCTTTTTGAATCCTGCTAAAGTAGAATCTAGCAAAATAAAATTTTTACGTACGAAACGCATGATGAATGATGACAAAAGAGCACTGCACAGTGGTAGAGCATCGCAATGGTGCAATAAGCCCGCACTTGAGACTTCCGGCTGTCAAGGGCCTCTAAGTCAATAGATTTATGTATCTTTGATTGCTACAAGAAAGAGAGATTTGATATTAATAAATTATTAATCAGCAATTTCTCAAGTAATAAATTGATTTGAAAGCATTACGTGGTTTTTGAATGAGGAGGTCTTAAAATTAGGTTGCTCTTGAGGCCAAGTGTTTGATCTGCCACTGAGCTTCAGTAACAGAAGATGCTTCTCTGTGTGTGTCTATGTGCTGATGAAATGTTGACAATCGAATCAGAAATATAATATGGATCAGGAGTTGATACGAGGGCTATTTTTTTTCAAGGTCCGATCGGTTGCAAAATGAAAACCCCAGTGGATTCTGGATTCATTTAATGGGTTGGGGAGTTTGCCAAGCAGCCATAACAGGGCAAACCCTTAGAAGGCTGCTCGCGGGAGATGAGGAGGTAGGTAGTGGACATAGGAGAGGGTAAATTTGTAGCACCCAACGTTCTTTACCAACCACCCATGTTGGTACTAACGTGGGCTTGTGCTGCTTAACTTCAGTGATCTCACGAGAACTGGTGTGTCCAACGCAACGATTTCTCTAGATAATCACCTTGCTGACTGAGACATTTGTCCTAGTGTAGTAGCAACTTTCCTATACCCTTGTCATTGAAAGTAGCCGCCAGTCCTTTCAGCCAACTCTGCACACTGGTCTGCAGCTCGTTTGAGCAGTGGTGTCACTAAGGGGGTGCGGGCTGCACTGGGTGACACCAATCGCACCATGAGAAAAGGGGGGGTGACACCAATCGCACCATGAGAAAAGGGGGTGACACCAAAGCAGAAGAAGCGGCTTTTTTAGGGAGAGAGGGGGGCGGTGGCACCATGGTGTCATCACACCGGCTGACACCAACCCTAGCGACGCCACTGCGTTTGAGTCAAACTTCTGTCTTCCTAGCCAGCGTTTAATGTTAGCAAAGAGATGGAAGTTGGAGGGTGTCAAGCCCAGGCTGTATGGTGGGTGCTGAAACACTAGCTCGGAGGACAGAAGTTTGACTCAGACGAACTGCAGACCAGTGTACAGAGTTGGCTTAAAGGACAGGCGGCTACCTTCAATGACAAGGGTATAGGAAAGTTGCTACTACGCTAGGACAAATGTCTCAGTCGGCAAGGTGATTATCTAGAGAAATAGCTGGAATGTGTACCTACATGTTCCAAATAAAACACTTTGGATTTTCACTTTGATTTCCATTTTGCAACCGAACGGACCTTGAAAAAAATAGCCCTGGTATATATATGGTCAAAAAGTCTGCCCCCGCCCCACAAAGTCCCAAACCGAGTGAGAAATGGGAAAATGGACACAGGGAACAAATAGAAAGTATACGAGTCTCCAACCAATGATGATCTTTACGTGACTTTGAACCTAAATATTCGACCCTTTCTGGGACCGATCTCGGGACGGAATTGTGATACACAAACTTCGAAGCATCGGTGCCACTCTGCAATTGCGCAGTTAAAAAAATTTTTGGAAATGCTCAGAAAAACAGAGCAAAGCAAATGCCGTGGCTCGAGTTCGAGCCCGGCTTATTGCGGCCACAGAGCAAGGTACTGACCACTGTATATGACCAGGCCACTGCTTCGAAACCCCTGCTAAGTGCTCGACTTCTTTGTCAGGGGTTCCAGGTTTGAGACTGCAACAAGGTGGGTGGGTAAAATTGAATGAGGAGATAAATAGCCACAGGATTTCAAGTACAGTAGAACCTCCAAAGTTGACCACCCCTATATGTTGACCACCTCCCTAAGTTGACCAAATTTTCACAGACTGGATGTGCACCACATTAATTAATGGATGACCAACCTCCCCATGTTGACCACCTCTGTAAGTTGTATGTTGACCACTATGACTGTGACACATAATATTGATTTAACCTCCATAAGTTGACCCCTTGTCATCCCTTGTGCCTGACAAGAGCCTTGTTAAGGGTGACAAATACAAGATTGAAAGAGTATTCAAGGAACATTTCACTGGATTGCTTAGCACTAGCTCTTCTTGGGGAAAGCTAAAGAAATTAGTGATTGGTAAGTCAGCAAATTCATGTGCATTTAAGAAATTGAAGACCACCCTGCAACATGGAGATCAAACAAATGTGCATGGATGACTGCTGCCCTGTTTGAAGAACAGGTAAGGGGTGTGGATCAAGAAATGAAGAAGAAATGATCTATCCTACTAACAGTAGACAACTGCCCTGATGAACTGCAAGTCAGTCACTTGACAAATTTGACACTTAACTTTCTTCTTCCAAATGCAACTCAAGGATCCAACCTCTTGACCAAGGTGTTATCAAATCATTCAAAGTGTTTTACTAAGCCCAGCTCTTGGAGTGGGTTATTGGTAAAACATGTGTCACCAGCCTGTGGAAGCAGCTTCATTTGCTGCATCCATTAATGTTCTGGGTCCTGTCCTTTAGATAATTCTGCTTGACAAAAATTCAACCAGAAACAATGTTGACATGTTTTAGGAAAGTTGGATTTATTACAATCCAACAGACAACATTTTGGCTTCATACAGCCCATCTTCCATGGCAGAATTTTAAGAAGTAAACTTTGAAAATATTGTTGAAATGGGCAATGAAGTGTAAACAAACCTCTAATGAATCTGATGCAGCTAACTGCTGGGGGGGGGGGGGGCATA
>JAAFCE010008833.1:15337171-15355776 GCA_013389805.1 Trigoniulus corallinus
TTGTTGGAGTTTAAGGTCCCGTCAACTACAAGGTCATTAGAGACCCGGACTGATTTGAGATTTCCCTCCACGTAAGCCAGAATCCAAATTGGCATCCATGCAATCAAAAGTCAAGCATGCTAACAACGAGCCAACAAGACCGATGTGTAGTTGATATTCAAGGTTCATGCAAAAATTGGAATTAATGTGAAAAACAACAACAATGATACAAAGAAAATTGTCATTAGATCAATATAAAGCATTGTCATACGTACACAAAATGTCCAACTCTGGGACCGTTAGTTATGTAATGCTGTCGGGTGTGCTCTGAAAGTCATTTGCCAATAATTCCTAAACCAATTAGACTAATAAGTATTTAAAACACAATAGTTTAATGTAGCGTGTAATATTACATAATACGTATAATGTTTACAAATAGCATTTTGGATTTCTAGGCCACATCTACGTTCATTAACGTTCTCCCCGCTAGTATTTTGAAAATTCAGATTGACGCACAACTTTGTACCAATAAAGTAATAAACCCTCAAGTATTACAACTTACTTACATAGACTATCAGAGTCTATGTGCATCAAGACATCAAAAGCCACGAATAAAATAACTTATCTACTTACTTATAAGTTTTATCATAAATAAATCTTTTTAGACGACACCATCCAAAGATGCCATGGATATCACAGCTGCTAGAAGATTACGAACCTAAAAACAGCGCTCGAGTTTAAAGAGTTATTGTACAGGGTGATCCAAAAATGCTTTTTTTTGTTTTATATCATATTGAAAAGTTTCCCTCGCCACCTGATTCTAGTTCCACGGATAAAAGTTCCCCATCGATAGAGATCATATATGGGCCTACAACTTTTCGATCTTTCATCTGCCTAAGGGCCCTGACCATTTCCTCCTCCTTCACACTGTCCACCACCCAAGAAGTGGTAGGATTGGTGTCAATGTCCTCCTCTCCACTGCAGCATTTATGAGGTTGTGGAAATATTCTTCCCACCAGTGCCGTAACGGGGGTATGAAGCGCCTGTGGCAAGTGTCTAACTTTCGCTTGCCCGAAACCCAATAATGACAAAAAACTTAAACATTTTGCGCCCGTGGCGGCCGCCTTCTTCGCTACGCCCTCGTTACGGCCCTGCTTCCCACTTCCAGTTTTCGCCAACAAGGAGAAGCAGGATCCTACCTTTGCTATCGGTATCTCCCTCCTCGCCTTGGCGAGATTAAAATTTTCTCTCCCCCTTCTTTTGTTCCTAACTGATTGTAATGGGCCTCATACTTCTGGTGTTTGGTCTGGTTTTCGCCTGGTCCTTCATCTCAAGCCACCTGTGAAATGCAACCTTTTTTTGTCTGATTGCTGCTGCCTTTACCTCGTCATTCCACCGCCACGTTTATCGGGAGCGGCTTATTGCATTGGACACCAGCTCTCGTCTGATCGGGAGCGGCGAGTTGCGTTGGACACACCAGTTCTCGTCTGATCACTGAAGTTAAGCAACGCAAGCCCAGTTAGTACTGACATGGGTGGTCACTCGGGAAAGCTGGGTACTGCTAATACCCAATAATCGTCTCATTAGTGTAGTGTCTGTGCAGTATATGCATTAGAACTACAGTAGAACTTCGGTATATCGAACTCGCTTATATCGAAATTCTGCCTATATCGAAGTTTAAGCGCCGGTCCCGCCAGACACAATGTTAATTAATAGGAAAGATGCCCTGATATATCGAAACTCGTTTATTTCGAAATCTCGGTTATATCGAAGGTGATTTTCAGTCCCTCTGATCGGGAGCCTGTGGGATATATCGAAGTATCATAAATATAGCATTTGACTTTGGTCGACAGGGACTATAGAGCGGGTCTCACTCCATCTAGACCAGTGATGGCGAACCTCTTTTTGAAGACTGGTCACAATAACACGAAAAAAAGCAAAAAGTTGTCCGCGGGTCAGGTGCAAGAACTATTTAATTTTATGAATAAAAATAAATTATTAGTAATAATGAATAAAGTTTACTAAAGTAGCAAATAAAGATTATCATCATAATACCCTTATCCCGCCTGTGCCAGGGTCGGGTCTGCATACGGACAACCTGCTCTCACGTCTGTTGTTTATGAGACGATAAGCAAGAGGATTCACGCTCGGGTCACATAAAATTGCGCAGTGGGTCACAGGTTCGCCACCAATGATCTAGACCAAGGTCTTCAAACTTTGTCGACTCACGAAACCCCTAAAACTAAAAGGTTTTTTTATCTCGTCACTGCAATCGAATTGGCAGCCCACACATAAAGCCTCTGATGTACAAATGTACCTCTCAGGTTGGAAGTGTATCCCTGGCTGGGTATAAGGTGAGAAAGGATCATACATATAACTTGAGGGAGATAAGGGCACAGACAGACTCATACTACTGGTCATTTCTGACAAGGACCCTTTGGCAATCTAATACCTTTCGAGAGGGCTTTCTGAAAGGAAAGGCCACCATTGCAAGTATTGTAGAGGGACACAAGAATTATAATTTAGGGTTTTAGGAGTTTTACGGAATCAATTGTAGTGGAGAGAGTTAGTCTCTTCACTGCCAAATAAGGTTGCTTGCAGTGTAGTGAATTAGAACAGAACTTCTTTATGTTGTGATCTTATTGTTTTTTTAACATTGTTGATCTAAATATTTTAGGTAGTGTGTGGGGGTGGATGGGGACCAAGAACTCGCAGACCCAACCGTGCCACAGGCATGATAATGGTATGATAATGACGATGATGATATAAAAATCTTAATATTTTATCCTAAAATTGAAATTTTAGATATTATAATAGCGGGACATTTACATTTGTGAAAACGAAAATTTTGACTACAATTTCCAGATTTTGATATATCGAAACTCGGATATATCGAAGTATTTTTCACGGTCCCCTGAGGTTCGATATAACGGGATTCTACTGTATACAGTGGATGGGTCTCTAATGACCTCGTAGTTGACGGGACCTTAAACTCCAACAAACAACAACAACTCGTCTGATCACTGAAGGTAAGCAACGCAGTAATCGTCGCATTAGTGCAGTGACTGTGCAGTGGACGGGACTCTAATGACCGTGTAGTAGAAGGGCCCTAAAACACCAACGAAACAAAAACACGACCGAGGGCTACATTGATAACATGTGCGTTGTCAGGAGGGCTATTCAGTGTTGACGTGACAATTGCCGAAATGGTATTTAATACAGTAAGTTTTAATCAACATATGGCACATGGCGTCACCATCCAACTGCGCCCCTTACGCCTCTGTATGGCAGGCCGCATAATCAGTATATACTACATGATATCGATTGTGAGGGCCACAACTTTAGGCATAAAGGGCCGCACGCGGCCCGCGAACCCCCAGTTTGACGCCTCTGATATAAACCATATGGGATCGACATGTAAATATTATATTGGGGTAAACAACGTGTAGTCCGTGTCCTTCCCTGCAGCGGCGCTGTTTCTGTTTCTAATGCCTTCGTGAAATGGGAATTATCTGCGCGAGGCATGCACATGTAAAAGCCATGCTAAGTTATCAAACACGCCACCTTCCGTTGATATCGGAGTTAACGGCATAGATCAAAATAAGAAGGGAAAGCCCAAATTGAAATTGTGGTTGATTATCCATCATATAAAGAATCGCTGTAAAGTAAGTGTATACGAGCTATCATTTTTGTAACGAAATTATCAAAAGTTGTTTTTTAATCACGTCGGCACAACTATCTAATATTTTTTGAAACCTAATCTACTTCTAGAGTGCGTTTTTAGGCAGCATTGCGCGAAGCATATGAAAATGGCGGATGAGTTAGTAGGAAATCTCCAAGCTTATAGGCTTCAACTTCAGCAGGTAAAAATTATATTAATAATACTGCATATTTTTTGTGATCGTTAATTCGCAAAATAAGCACTGCATATCGTCGCGTTTGCCCGGATTAGTTAATATTAATGATACCTGTGTCAACCGTGACAAAAGCATACGAACAGTTTTCGGTTAGCGTCTCATGTGTTTCAATTTTTCTCAATGCGGAGTTTTTGTATGTAACATCATCATCCCCTTATCCCGCCTGAGATAGGGTCGTGTCTGCGAGTCCACTTAACATGCTCTGACTGGGGCACCCCAACCAGGCATCTGGAACCCGCAGAAATATTGGCCCTAGCAGGTACTGATATGGGTGGCCGCTTGGGAAAACTGGGTACTACTAATACCCAAAAATCGTCGCATTAGCGTAGTGCCTGTGCAGTCTCTGCATTAGAACTACGCTGTGGACGGGGCTCTAATGACCTTGTAGTTGAAGGGCCCAAAAACACCAACAAACAAACAAGGAATATTGGCAGGGTTGTCTGTGAGTTTTTTTAAGTAATATAACATATATGATAACACCGTTAATTCATAATTTTAGGTTGAAGCTGCGTTGACTACAGAGCCAAACAATGAAGATCTGCTGAAATTAAGGAAGGATTTATCAGTGAGTTTTACCTAACAATTGACTTTCCAACCTTATCGTTTACCAGATTTTTATAGTGTGGATTATAAAGGGGTATTTTATTTTTAGGAAGTTATTGAATTAACAAAAGAATTAATAAAAACGCATGGAGAAAGCAGTTCTACTGCTGCACATACAGCGGCAGCGGTTGCCAAAAAAAGCGGCGTCGAGGGACTTTCGTGGAAAGTGGGTGATCGATGCCAGGCCATATCATCATCCAGTGGACAGTGAGTTATGTGCATCTAATACAATATGTAAGTTATACTAGAGATACCAACTACCTGCTCACTTTTAAAAGGTATTTTGAAGGAAAAATAGAAGAAATTTCAGAAGATGGACAGTGCACTGTCATTTTTGACTTATTTAATACCGCTGAGACGACCTCGGTACGTTTTATATAGGACATAAAAGGGTGATTGATTAATAAATGAAGCTAAATTTTGAAATAATTTGCCTTTGCATATTATAATTACAGTTGGCTTTATTAAAAGTAATTGAAAAAAAGAAAATGACGTTGAGCGACTCTGGAATGTCTGATAGCAATCCAACGTCCAAGTATGGTTTCAAATACAGTAAACGGACTGTGGTATCAGATTATAATCAAGTTCTCTACATTTCATTTAGGAAACAGATTATAAAGCAACAGAGAGAATATAAAAAGAAGAAACAGCAGAAAAAGGTGCAACGTATGAAACAATTGGAAGAAGAAAGGGAAGTTGAAAAGGGTAAATGGCAGGAATTTAATTCAAAGGTAAGAAGTTTCAAGGAGTGAAATCTCGTTAAATGTTCCCGTTTCTCATTTATACATAACCAAAGAGGAATATACCCAAGTTCTAAATTATTTATGAAAGAAATTTGTGGAGCTGTCATTTTAACGAGATTTCACTGACTACAGGTATCTATTAGGATATCGAATTCTAACTTTAAAATTGGTGTAGGCTTTTTCAAAGAACAAGAAAGGACATGTCAAGAGAAGTATTTTTGCATCTCCTGATAACATTAATGGACGAGTAGGTGTTGGAACGTGTGGAATTGGAGGAAAGCCTATGACAGAATATCATCAACAAGAGAAATGGAGGAAGAATTTCATGAATTAAATACGCATAAGTCGCAAGTAGTGGTAATGGACTTTACTCACCAAGCCTCGCACTAACTGTTAACGCAAGAAGAATATCAGTTTGTATGTTTCACTTAAAATGAATTTTGTGTGTCTAGTAGAATGATTGAAAGCAGTTGTTGTGCTGTTATCTTTAAAAGAAAACACAGAAGTCATAGACACTTCTATTTATGGAAAGTTAAAGACAGATCTTAACTGGCGAAATAGTTCGTTTGGGTGATAAATATGAACTTTTTACTTGAGGAGTTTGGTTTGCATTGTATCAGTTCCCCTTAAATGTCTCGGTTGGTGTCCTTTTCTTGTAGGGTGAACCTGGAATAAAGGCGAGGTCCAAGTGAGCACTCATAATTGACACCTCAAAATGCAAAGTTCAACAGGCTATCCATATGTAGGATACCAGGTATAAAACCTAATAATTAAAACACTTTATTACCTGTACTTTCTACAATGGTCAACTACTTTCACCCTCCAATTATTTTAGTCTCATTGATGAAAATCCAGATTTAAAATGTCGCATTTTATTTCTTTTGACATTTTAATACTGTTTAAACAACAGATTTTATGTTCTTTTATATGATTTTTAATCACTGTTCAATATCACTTCAGGTTGACCATTGTAAAAACAACTTTGATGAATGGTACTCGCGAGATTTTTTTGGTTTTTCCTCACAGTTTGGAATAGGTGCCATTGGCTGTACATCTTGTTCAGTTGGAGAAGGAGAGGGAAGGGATCAGAGGTAGGGCAGTTCTAGAAGGGTTTTTCTTCATGATCTCCTTTCAACGAATTTTGTTCATTTTCTGCCTTATAACAGCTTTAATAGCAATGCTGTTTTGGCTGATGGAGCAGCTGCAAGGCCGAATTGAATTTTTGTTCTAATAACCAGTTGTTTGTTTTCATACCTTCATTCTTGTGAAACGCATGGATATAATTTCTGCATTTAATTATTTGATGTGTTTAGAGGAGAATGGAGCAATAGTCACTCCTGAAATGCAATTCATTAAGAATTAATAACGGGGGAAAGCAGAGCGTGTAAGGAAGGAGGAAGTCAAATTATCATTTTGTCCATTTTAATAATTGTTCCATAGTTTCTAAATTTCAGAGAAGTGTAAGTTAATAAATTGATTGTATGACATTTACAAACCTGTGAATCTTTACTTCAAAGACGATGGTTTTTTTAAAAAAAAATTTTACTGTCAAGTTAATATGAAAAAATTACAAATTTATTTAAAATGCCATTTAGAGAAGTTTTGGAAACTGAGTCGATAACCCGTGAATGAAAGAATTAAAGTTCTATGAAACTGAATTATACTTTTTAAATTTAAAGATGTATGGCGATGAGGTCAGTAGATTAGAAAGGTGCTATGGCAAGGCCACAGCAATTGGAAAAAATTCACTAAATGAATACACTGATTAAGTTTCATCTGAAAAGAAACCACAAATTTAACAACACGACTTCTTCTGACTTTCACCCATAGGTAATGGCTTGTTTCCTAATTTGACCCTCTCACTTTCACACTCGTCATAAACAAGACTTTGATCATTGGCTAGGATCTGAAAAAACAAAAATCAGATGTTATTAGCTTAAAATCATTTCATAGGGGTTCGAGCAGATAGAATTAGGAGTGAGTATATTAAGAGGTAGTTTGGGGGTTGGGGACATCGCGGAAGAGGTGAGAAAGGAAATTTAGGTGCTATGGGCAGTGTGAATAAAATCCTGTACTATCTTGCGTAGTCCGAAATGAAATTCAGTTCACAAACGTACGTACTAACAAACTGCAAAGTAAACTAAAAGGTGAGAAGGGCAACAAATACAGTAGTACCTCTACATACGAGTAACTCGAGATAGGAGCAAAAAATTTGTGGAGAAGTTGTTCCTACATACAAGCAGAAATTCGACATACAGTCATCAAAAGAAGTATTCATCTAAGGCAGTGGTTTTTAAAGCGTGTTCCGTGAAACAACTTCAAGTGTTCCGCAAAAAAAAATTTAATGCACACAAAGCAATGAAGAGATACTCTGATGTGACCCGCAGAATCAATGGGGGAGGAGGGGGACTGAAGTAGAGACAGGGAAGCGGAGTCCTCTGTGATAGGAGGATCCCAATCTAGTTGAAAGTGAAGTTCTACAGGACAGTGGTTAGACCAGCTATGCTACAGTCGAACTTCGCTATAACACACCCTGGTTATAACACTTTTTGGTTTATAACACACACAAGGGAAAGTCCCAGCCAGCGCTAATGCATAAGCATACAGAAATTGATTGGCTATAACACACTCGGATATTGCATATAACACACAACTGGTTTGGTCCCTACGGCACTTTCAACGTGTGAGAGACCTCGGATATAACAAACAGCTGTAACATGAAACTAGATGGCATACCCCACAGCTTAAGTAAGGCTATATGGTGCAAGAGTTTTCCTATCTAGGATCATTTTTCCAGAGCAATGGGGAAATCGACTCTGACATGGCCCATACGGTTAATGCAGGATGGCTGAAGTGGAGACAGACAAGTGGGGCAAATTTTACAGAGCTATCATTAGGCCCGCTATGCTATATAGCTCAGAGTGTTGGGCTGTTAGGAAGATCCATGAAAGGCAAATACAAGAGGCTGAGATACGACAGCTACGCTACATGTGTGGGGTGTCATGATCTGATAGAATTAGAAACGACTACGTTAGTGGTAGCTTGGGGGTGGCATATATTGCGGAAAGGATGAGAGAGAAGCGTTTGAGGTGGTATGGGCATGTTATGAGGAGGGGAGAGGAGGAGCTTATTAGGTCCATTGTGGGACTGCAGGTAGTTGGGGGCACCAGAGGTAGAGGAAGACCAAAACGGGCGTGAGTGCAGGTGGTGCAAAGGGATATGGTAGCATGTGGGGTGGAAAGGGACTTGGTGGGGGATAGGCGGGAGTGGAGGATTAGAACCCACAGACCAGGACCTGCCTCAGGCGGGAGAAGGGCGAGATGATGAAAAAAAGATAAAATTCTCAGCAGTGTGGAATCTGGCAAAATTGCAGCTGACGAAGTGTGTGCGTCTTGAAGTATAATTATACAAGTCTAGGTCGACTAGTCTAGGTTGAATTTATTTTGAAATTAGCATATTTTTGTTCAGTTTACATAGCTTTGGCATCATTTAGCATTGTTTCTGTTATAACGAACACTCGG
Source organism: Trigoniulus corallinus (assembly GCA_013389805.1). Lineage (NCBI taxonomy): Eukaryota > Metazoa > Arthropoda > Diplopoda > Spirobolida > Trigoniulidae > Trigoniulus > Trigoniulus corallinus. Next base: position 15,345,935 of record JAAFCE010008833.1, read on the forward strand.
TTATAAGACGCAGACACGAGCAGTCCCGAATGTGTGTGCTATATCCGAGTTTGACACTATATGGATCAGAGTGCTGGGCAGTGAGGAAGAGCTACGTAAGTAGAATGCGAGTAGTCGAGATACGAATGCTGTGGCACGTGTGGCGTGTCGAGAGTTGATAGAATTAGGAATGGGCATATTACAGGTAGCCTGGGGTGGTGGACATCGCAGAAAAAAATGAGGGAGAATAGACTGAGGTGGTATGGACACGTCATGAGAAGAGGGAGGCGGAGCTTATTAGGTCTTTCCCAGGAATGAAGGTGGTCAGTAGCACCCGGGGCAGGGAGAGACCGAAGCAGACGTGGGAACAGGTTGTCCGTAAGGATATGATTGTGTGGGGTGGACGGGGAACTGGGGGAAGAGATAGACGGGGTGGAGGGCTAGAATCCGCAGACCCGACCCTGCCACAGGCGGGATAAGGGTATGATGATGATGTAGTAAGTACCAAGGGTAGAAAGTGTACAATCTGCTTTAAAGTTTATGTTGAATTGTGTTCCGTGCTAGTAAAATGTCAGTTTAGTGTTCCCTGACTTCAAAAAGATTGAGAACCACTGATCTAAGGTACCAAAACGTTAATCCGGTACCGGTTGGGTTTTGTTTCGTTGCAGTTTTCGGGCCATTCAACTACAACAGTCATTAGAGCCTTGTCCACTTCGTAGTTCTAATGCAGAGTCTGCACAGACACTAATGCTGTTACGACGATTTTGGATATTAGCATTACCCAGTCGAAAACTGGTGTGTCCAACGCTACTGGTTGAAGATTTGGCTTAATTGTTGAATTTTGTTTTGTTGGCGTTTTAGGACCCTTCAACTACAAGGTCATTAGAGCCCTCTATAGTGAAGAATGTGCTGCAGGGAGCTGCGAATTGCGTTGGACACACCAGTTCTCGTCTGATCACTAAAGTTAAGCAGTGCAACCCCAGTTAGTACTGGCATGGGTGGCCGCTTGGGAAAACTGGGTACTGCTAATACCCAAAAATCGTCGCATTGGTGTAATGCGCATGCATAACAACTATGCTGCGGACGGGGCTCTAATGACCTTTTAGTCGAAGGGCTCTAAAACACCAACAGGCAGACACAGACAAGCCTCTTCCCCTAACTATAAAACCACAGGCGGCTCATGGGGCAGGCAAACCCAGGTGGCTGCCTAGGAGGTAAATTTCAAAGGGCGGCTGATTCCAGAGGTACTCCCTATCATGCAGTTTATCCGTCATTTAAAATGTTCATAGTCCTGAGGTTCCCAAACTTCTGATTGGTGGGGCCTTTTCTAAATGTTGGCTTTCTCGAGGCGCCATGTTGCAGAGCATAGCAATCCATTGGCTGTCAACGCCAGGCGCCTGAAACTCACGAACCAGGACTGGAAACAACGATTTAATTATAATATTTACCTTTTCTACTAAAAATCGTGCAGCTTCTTCAATATTTATATTTTCTTTGGCAGAAGTTTCAAACCACCCTGAAAATCCCTTATCTTTACAGAACTCATCCAAAAGTAATGGATTATTGGCAATTCCTTCTTTTGGTTGATCACACTGTGACAACGAAGAGTTGATAATGGAGAAAAAAAAAACAATCAGTTGCAGCAATTATTAAGGAATTAAACTACTTGTCTGGAAGTGCTACTACTAACCTTATTTGCTAGTAAGACACAAGGCACTTTACTGCCGTTTGCTAATTGAACCTTGCTGTCCAAATCATTCTTCCATTTCTGCACCGCTTCGAAAGTTGCAGTTCTTGTCACATCGAATACAATGAAAGCTCCAACTGCTTCCTTATAATAAACTCGTGTCATATTTCCAAATCTCTCTTGACCTATACATACATAATAAGCCACAATATTACATTTTTCCGTTTCGCCACATCGGCAAGAATTTTGTTTCACGTTTCATCAACCTGCTATATCCCATAGCTGCAACCTAATTAAAGTATTGGCATCCCAGTTAAGGACCTTTAAGGCAAAATCGACACCAATCTAATTTTCAGGTTAAGGAAAACAAGTCAGCTTTATAATACTATCATTTACAGGTTCATTTTTTTCACCCAAATATCAAACCTGATATGGCAATTAAAGCAACTACTGTACTAATCCGCTTCCCGCCTACGGTATTTTGACGCAGCCGGCTGCCGACCAAAGCAGCAACTCCTATGCTTATCTATCGCCGGTATACTATTCGTTGGTGCTCTTACACCAGGGAATTTTGCCTCATCTACTCATTGTATAGTCGGCAGGGTTCCTTTACGTATAAATGACGTCGCACACCACACGTGGCCACAGCTTTACTGCCCATCCGACAAAAGGGCACTAGGGGCATTTTCTCTGAGCCACTGAGGCGGGACCATTCAACTTCGACATGACTGATAAAAACTATTTTCGTTGTTGTTTGTTGGTTGGTTGTTTGTGTTTAAGGTCCCGTCAACTACAAGGTCATTAGAGACCCATCCACTGTGTAGTTCTAATGCAGAGACTGCGCAGACACTTCACTAATGTGGCGATTTTTGGGCATTAGCAGTACCCAGTTTTCCCAAAAACCAATCAAGGTTGATGTTAAGGTACCGTCAACTACAAGGTCATTGGAGACCCGTCCACTGCATAGACTGCACAGACACTACACCAATGCGACGATTATTGGGTATTAGCAGTACCCAGTTTTCCCAAGCGGCCACCCATGTCAGTACTAGCTGGGGTTGCGCTGCTTAACTTCAGTCCAACGCAATTCGCCGCTCCAACTATTTTCGTAAATGAAAGACAACTTGCCCTACTAGTTCGTAGGACAACTATTCGTTGACTTTCATTTACGAAAATTTAAAGTTTTTATCAGTCATGTCAAAGTTGAATGGTTCCGCTTCAGTGGCTCAGAGAAGAATGTGGCCATAGATTACTTATGTTAGAAATCCTAGTAAAAGCGGCAGGCAAGGCACATTCATGAAAAGGAGAGCAGGAGGTTGTCAGGTGTTGGAAGTTGCTCACCAAAACAGAAAATCCAACTCTTCAATGGCAAAGGTGATGTCGTTTGTTTGTTGGTGTTTTAGGGCCCTTCAACTACAAGCTCATTAGAGCCCCGTCCACTGTGCATTTCTGATGCAGGGGCTGCATAGACACTACACTAATGCGACGATTATTGGATACTAGCGGTACCCAGTTTTGCCCAAGAGGCCACCCATGTCAGTACTAACTGGGGTTGCTATGCTTAACCTCAGTGATCAGACGAGAACTGGTGTGTCCAACGCAATTTGCCACTCCCAAAAGGTGATGTCCAAGATTGCGGTAAGTAGAAAGGTACTCGGGGCCCACTCCAGGGGGTGCAACCCGGGCAGTAGTCTGGGGCGTCATTTTGGCTGTGTGAGAAAAAACTGCTACCTGAAATTGCATTAATTTCATAAGGGGCGGTAATTTGTCTTTTTGTCCGGGGCGACGTAAACACCAGAGCGGACCCTGAAGTACTGTATTAAGCTGATGATCCATTCCATGAAGCTCCGGGATAGAACTAGTGTCCGTGGAAATCAGTTTGGGTTCATGCCTAGTAGGTCCACAATGGAACCAATCTTTATTCTGAGGCAGATGATCGAAAAGTATAGAGCAGCAAAGAAAGATCCCCACCTCATCTTTATCGACTTGGAGAAGGCTTATGACTGTTCCACGACAGGTAGTTCTCCAACTCTTCAAGGGCAAAGGTGTTTTAGTTTGTTTGTTTATTGGCGCTTTAGGTCCCGTCAACTACAAGGCCATTAGAGACCCGTCCACTGCATAGACTGCACAGACACTGCACTAATGGGACGATTTTTGGGTATTAGCAGTACCCAGTTTTCCCGAGCGACCACCCATGTCAGTACTAACTTCAGTGATCGGACGAGAACTGGTGTCTCCAACGCAATTCGCCGCTCTCGACAGGTAGTTTGAGAGAAATTACGAAAAACAGGGGTAGAAGAAGGGATTATTTCAATAGTTCAGGATAGGTATATGATGGTTCCATAGCCAGGGTAAGGACACCTTGGGGAAATACTAAGGGGCTTCCTAGTGAAGGTTGGGGTACACCAAAGTTAAGCACCTTTGGGACGAGCAAGGTTCGAGTTATGGACGAGCTGCTGACGGGAGTTGGAGAGTGGGCCCCTCAGTGCATGGTATTTATCGACGATATTGGAAAACTTAGTGACTCCAGAGAACAAGTCGAGAGGGCCTAAACGATATTAGAGGGGCAATAAAAAGGGAGGCAAAAAACATGAAGGCAGTGTAGTTGGCTTTCAATTGGGAAGGACGGGAAAATAATGGGGCCATACTCCCAAGGGGCGAACTGGTGAAGATGGTGCAAGAGGTAAAGCACTTTGGATCAACGTTCCAAAGCAATGGGGAGATACTCGGATGCGACCCTCAGAATCAATGGAGGATGATTGAAGTGGAGACAGGCAAGTGGAGTCCTGTGTCATAGGAAGGTCTCAATCAAGTTGAATGGAAGGTTTTACATGGCAGTGGTTAGGCCAGCGCAACGCAGCCGTTGCACCTCTGCCAGAAACTATCGTGTGATCAGACCAAATAGGAGTCTAGGATTAAGTGGAACTATGCTAACATTTTTTAAATGAATAGTTAATGTGTCAAATAATTTGTTGCGCTCCAATCTGTCTTTCTTTTACTATCATTATGACTCAATTAAGTACTTTATTACCACTTATTTTAAGAATGCGTCAACCTTATCTTGTACCAAGATTTATTAACAAATTACCGCTGAATTAAATGAAGGGACATGGGCAATTATATCTTCTAAATAAATACATTTCAGTTAACTATACGTCGGAGAAACTAGTTCCACCATTTAGAATTGCGCACAGGTGCAACTAACATATCCTAGTCTATCGACTGTTCTCAAGTTACAATTTATACGTTATACTCACAGTGTCATTGACTACATTCCTTTCACTTTGATTGCTCTAATTTTCCAACCCCTTAATTAAGGGCTTTAAGTTCTTCTTAAGCCTCAACAAAAAAACACCAAGCTCACTTCCGCTCTCCCGCATAAGAAACTTGTCTATAGATTTTCTGGGGGAAGGGGTGCGAAAAACAGATTGTCAAAAGCATAATTTGTTCAACATGAAGTTAATAACCTCTGAGTTTCAACAACACATCAAAGTCTATTTTGAATCAAAATTCAGTGAAGTGGAACTCAGAAGAAGGTAGGAGAATAAAACTGTCCTACTCAAGTTATCTGATGCCTTACATGGCACCCACTCACTAAAAAGCTAGGCAAAAAACACGTTGACAGAGGTGTGCCTCCTATGTACACTAGTGTACACTAGATCAACGAATCTCAACTGGGGCTCCATAACAGGATTTTCGGGGCTCCGCGGCACGACGCGCTGCGGATCCCTGCAGCACCGCAAAAACCAGCCGTCTATCTATAGCTCTGGGTGTGGTTTGCTAGAGGAAAACGATTGTTTCATTTTGAACTTGTGCGTCTTACATTTACGTAGTTTGGTTCTCTCGCTACACTGGACCCTTCTAACGTTTCAAGAACTTGTTCCTGAAACATTGCATATTAAACCGTCATTTCTGCGCATGTCTCATTTTCCAATATTGCTTGAATCAAATAGGGGCTCCGCGGATGAACTGACTACCAGGTAAGGGCTCCGCGACTCCAAACGGGTTGAGAACCACTGCACTAGATCACCTGCAAATAAAAGAACCCAAAAATGTATGCTTAGATGAGCAAATTTCCTCAAGTGTAAGAGCTGCTCTACCCCGGCACCTATAAAAAGGAAGAAGGACAGGCTGACGATCAACAGGTAGAGATTACAGCATTAAGGACGGAAGCTGGATGGGGGGGGGGGGGCGCAACGATTGTTAAAAGATTTAAAGCAAAGCACATCCTAATCCTTTTACCGCCTATGGCGTGTTGGGTAACATCTTGTCCCTCTCGTCCTACTTATTTATCGCTGGTATATTCGCTGGGGCACTCCACCGATGCCAGGGGGTGGGCTCCTGCACCCGGAAATTTGGTTCATCCACCCGTTACATAGTAGGGAGGGTTCTTTTACGTGTAAATGCCATTTTACACCATACGTGATCTCAGTTTTACTTCTCATCTTAAGGAAGGCACACTCGGGGCTTCTCTCTCGCCCGAGAGGAAAAAAAATCAACGTTGGATTGAAAGATGACCGCATTCATAACTGTCCAAGAAATCAGAAAGCAGCGTCAAGAGGAGGCCTCAACAAATCGGGGGTAGACGGAAGGGCAAGAAGTTCCAGACTCAACCCGACGATAGTTAGTAGTATGTTACACGAACAAGTTGGGGAGTCGGCCAAGCAGCCATAACGGGGGTAACCTTGTGGAGGCTGCTCATGGGTGAGATCAAGGCTCGCAATGGCTGTGTGAGAAAAATACTGATTTCCCGATTTCCTTGTTCACTAACAGGGCAGAGGCAGAGAGTATTTATATTGTTTATGTCTAAAAGCTGAAAATGCCTGAACATGCATATTATACTGCTCTGAACAGATTAGCATTAGCACGCAAACAGAGCACAGATTCAAGGAGCGGCAATTTGTCTTTTTGTCCAGGGCGGCATAAGCGCTAGAGCGAGCCCTGGTGAGAGGAAGATAGGAGTGATGGATGTAGGAGAAGGGAAATAAGCAGCACCCAATTTTCAACCAATCATCCATGTCGGTACTAACTTGGGGTGCGTTGCCTAACTTCGGTGATCTGACCAGGTTATTTTCCATTTCATAAATTCGATCCACAAGAGCAAATTGCATACAAATAGAAATTAAGAGCATGCATGATTTCCGCATTTCAAAATGGATTACATTACGAAATTACGATAATATAGTCCCAAGGTCGTGACCAATTGAAATGGGATGGTTTCATCTGACGACTTGAGAATAGAATTTAAACAGGTTCCGAGAGCGAGATGGATATCAAACCGTTTGCACTTTGTCCTGTTATTCATCTTGTAAAATGAGAACAAAGCATTCTTGCGCTACCACGAACTAATAAAAATTAAACTGATAGATTAATATGCTGAAGATCCAGTTATTAAGCTCGGATAGCATATCATACTTTTGTCCCAAAAATTTGGAGTGCACGGCGTATACGACCTATGGGCCATCTTTTTGTGCAGCCGGCTTAATGCTCACCCTCTTTTGCTTACTTACGGCGGCCATTCATTTCTTAATTTGAGCACTTCTTCATCGAGTACGGGAGCGGCGAAATGCGTTGGACACACCAGTTCTTGTCTTATCACTGAAGTTAAGCAGCGCAACCCCAGCTAGCACTGACATGGGTGGCCGCTTGGGAAAACTGGGTACTGCTAAATACCCCAAAATCGTCGCATTAGTGTAGTGTCTATGCAATCTCTGCATAAGAACTATGCTGTGGACGGGGCTCTAATGACCTTTGTAGTTGAAGGGCTCTAAGACACTAACAAATAAATCCATTGAGTACAGTCGGGAGGTAGGGGGGGGGGCGAGCTCCTACAACTTGAAATTTTGCCAAAGTACACGAACATCACTCGCAGGTAACATCGTGCACACCTCACAGGGCCACGACTTCACTTCCTGTCGAACGAAACGCGTACTGGGGGCCACTCACCTGCCTCTGCCAGATTTAAACCTTCAACCACTGACGCACGAATGCTGATGAATCATTCACGTCAGTCATCTATCACTATAGGACTGGCATGGGTGACCGCCTGGGAACACTGGGTACTCCTAATACGTAAAATCATCGTAACAGCGTAGCGTCTCTGTAGAATCTGCATTAGAGCTACGCAGTGGGCGGGGCTCTAATTACCATTGTAGTTGAAGGGCCCTAAAACACCAACAAAAACAAAAGCTACAAATTCAACTACCAATGAGGATTTAGAAGACCTCATGTACTGCATTCTTTCCAGATCCGACAACTTAAAAGTAAATCCATTAATTCCAATATGAAAAGGATACTGTTGCCCTGTAATGCTGTGAGAAAAACTGATGCACGTATCTTTTAATAATGCTCGTCTTCCCGGCCCCTAGTTCGCCGATCACAAGTATTTTGTATAAATGCTCCCTCTTTTCTGGCAACGTTGCCTGCAAAGAAACAAATTAGACCTTTCATTAACATTTTATTGATAATCAAAATCCCTTATAACATATGGGTCAAAAGAATTATTTCTTTGCCCGGACACCAGAGATGCAGATAACGTTTATTGACATAAGGTGATAATTCGCCTAATTTTTATTTCGATGATTTGAGGGGGTTAGGATCAAAACAGGAATTATCCCAAAAACTCATTCTGAGATAATCGCCAAAAACCTTCGGGAGTTTTGTCAGCATGTATGCAAAATGTAGTGATTGTTTTGAAAATTTTAGGGTCTCAAGATTGTGAAAACCGCTGGAAAAAGCCCCGAAATGATAGCTTGAAGTGTGATATTTCCGCATATGCTGCTATCTCAATTTTGCCAAAAATGGAGAATTCCTGTTTTGATTCTAACCCCCTCATTTGTTTACTGTACTTCATTTTCTTCCTGTGATTTGTGTTCGTCTTCATTCGCCCGACCATTTTATTCCTTAAACAATAGGCACGTTTTCGCGATTGACCTGGTCAATTGTGGTTTGACCACAATATCATGTATGGTCTGACCAAAAGGGATCGCCAAAACGCTTTGGTCAGAAATTTTAAGACCCACGACAAGGAATTCACTAAAGAAAATGAATTTCCTTAACTTAAAACCAAATCCACTACAATATAAAAACAATTCCCTAAAATAAAAAAAAAATGAATCCTCTAAGCTACAAAAAAAATATGAATTCACTAAAATGAAAACAAAATCCACTAAACTAAAGTAATTTACGAACTAAAAAACGAATTCACTAAAGTTAAAAAAAATAATGAATTCAATAAACTTAAAAAAATAATATCCCAAATTAAAATATCACTAAATTAATACAACAAACGGATTTGTATAATTTAAACTTGTTACCAGTACCTCCTATCATCTGCTACAACTGGTTGGAGTACGCCGCCATTTTTATTTTTCCTTGACCAAACGCACAGACCACGCTTTTATTTTGGTCATGTTGGTCATCCTTTGGTCTGACCAAAGTTGACCAAAGCGACGGACCAAATCGGTTTGTGCACCGTCAAAACGCATTGTTCGTAAAACAATGTGACCAAAGTTGACTTGGTCAATCGCCAAAACGCGCCTTATATCAATTATTGCCAAACTGTTCGAGGCCATCTAAATCCATGACCCATAGTTTAAGAAACACTGCTGTAACTTAGAGCAGGGTTTTCCAACCTTTCTGGTATTGTGGGTCACTCGGGTGTTCCAAGAACAGATTGTAGACTGCAGGCCCTCAAAACAAAAACGGGGGAAAGTAATGCTAGATGTGACGTAGCAAATACGATACAAACAAAAAAGTAATTCCTAACCCTTTTCCCGCCTATGGCAGGGTCGGGTACCCATCTCGTCCCTCTGAATGGACACAAGAGCGATATATTGGTCATAGTTTTTTTCCGCAGCCGGTTGCCGGCCAAAGCTGCACCCCTACGCTTATTTATCGTCAGTCTAGTGCAGGGGTGGCGAACCTTTTTCTGCTGGCGTGCCAAAAATTTAAATAGTTATAGTTCTTGATTTACTAACGTGCCAGATACAGTAGTGTGTTAAAGGAATATACAGTAGGGTACCCTTACTTCCGGTCTGTTACAGGAAATTGAAATTTCTCCAATTCATTGGTAGTACGCTCGGCAACTGCCTCAGTAGTTCTAGGTTCGATACTGGACCGAGGCCGGCTGGCTTTTTTTTTGGGGGGGGGGGGGGGGGGGGGGGGGGGGGGGGGG
>JAAFCE010008833.1:15355876-15371109 GCA_013389805.1 Trigoniulus corallinus
GGGGGGGGGGGGGGGTAGTTGGGAGATTCCCCGAGTGCGCCTCCTTTCGGATGAGAAGTAAAACCGAGGTCCCGTGTGGTGTAAGATGGCATTTGCACGTAAAACAACCCTCTCTACTCTGCAACGGGTAGATGAGGCAAAAATTTTCAGACGCAGGAGCTCGTCCCCTAGCGTCGGTGGGTGGAATCCACCAACGAACACTAGACCGACGATAAATAAACGAAGGGGTTGCAGCTTTGGTCGGAAACCGGCAGTCCAGTATATCGCCCTTGTGTCCATTCAGAGGGACAAGATGGGTACCCGACTTTGCCATAGGCGGGAAAAGGGCTAGGAGTTGCCGATTGGTTTGCCTTTATATACTGTAGGTTACCCTGTACATGTATCTGCCACGTGCCAACAAAATTGCTCTACGTGCGCCATCCCTGGTCTAGTGTTCGTTGGGAAATTCTACCGATGCCGGGGGGGGGGGGGGGCGAGCACCGACACCTGGAAATTTTACCTCACCTACCCGTGTAGCACGTACGATACATCATTAAAGAAATATAATACAATCAACGCGCCATTTTATTGAGACCTTTGAACCTGGTCCTGATGAAGATTTGAAGAATTGTCAGACAACTGTTTTCCTTTTCTTGTCGGCCGACCGGGGTAGGCAACCCTGGTTTACATTATCCTTTAGTACTAAGTTTTATAATGGGCACAACAACGTTCATGAGGTGCCAGTAAGAAAGGGGTCTGTAAGTTCTTATCCTCCACTCCCGTCTATCTCCTACCAGGTTCCCCTCCACCCCGAACGTCTCCATGCCCCGTTGTACCACCTGCTCCCACGTCCGTTTTTGTCTTCCCCTCCTCTTTGACTTCCCATACATAATCAGGAAATTCGAGAGTAGGTAAAATATTTCGTGTGGCCGGATTAAACATTATTTTCATCGTAAAACTCTTCCCCCAAGAAGACTGACTGCATGGGTACGGTGACCTGTGCTTAAGCATACCTGAGCACAATGGTAAATTCAGCAATAGGTAGCACAACGTTTGCGCAGCCCACCAGCACATGAGGTGGAGGCACATCCGTGGGAGAGGCGGATGTAGAGGATGGCATACCTATGCATGCCCTCCCACCTTATTTGGCCATGTCCTCCCACCTAAGGTCCTCTAAAATTCCAATCTCCCCAAAGAATCCGTTGAAACCACTTCTGTTTACTTATCCTCGGTCTACATTTCTTTGTTGACAGTCCACTGACGTGGATAAGAGAAAGGGCCACCGAAGAATGCGCAAAAATACAATCCAGCAAGTGTTTCGTGTGCTACCACCACCAACAGGGCAAATGGGTGCCCAACCCCCACCATCGACGAAAAGAGGTTGCCACTTTTGTATAGTAACTCGTAAAGTTTTGGGGACCACCAACGCAGGAGTTCCCTGCTCCATCGAACCAGAAAACAAATGGACCTGGCACGAATGCGTATCCTGAGGTACATATGAGGTATGAATATTAGGAGACTTTGTTAAAAAAAAGTCAACTACACAGCACTTCCCCACCCAAAAAAAAAACGATAGCAGGGCGTATCCCCAATTTCTATGCTTCGTCAACCTGATAGGTAAACAAGCTGCGACGGTTCACATATCTACCACGGTGTAACCACAATACCCCACTGTATGGAATATCTCCCTAAATTGGTACCAATCTGAATTAGACAGATGGCAAGCGAAACTAGTTTTAGGGGTGCTGTTTTCCCCGCCACAGGTTTTCCGGTGTTAACTTTAAGCCGATTACAGTACGATTAATAAACTAACATCACTCGGACCAGACAGTGCCGTTATAGTTCGGATTTCGTTTATTCGGTTGTTCCTGTCGACCGATAAGTTCTGGAGGTTATTAACCAACGCTAGGGAGCAGGAGCAAACTAGCTATGTGAAAATTTCCACCTGGGCAATCAATCGAATTTCAATAAAAATTGGAAACACTTTCAATTTCGTCTTTTCCAAGTGAAAAGAGAGGCCTCGAGTGCGCCTTCTTTCGGATAAGATGTAAAACCGAGGTCCCATGTGGCGTACGATGGCATTTGCAAGTAAAAGAACCCTCTTTATTATGTAACGGGTAATGCCACCTGGGAATTTCCTGGTAGCGTCGGGTGGAATTCCCTAACGAACAGTGGACGGACGATAAATAAGCATATGCCATAGGGGGTTGCAGCTTTGGTCGGCTACCGACTGCGAAAAAACAATGTACAAACATCCGACGTCAGAACACACGCTGTACATGGCACATGTTCTGCGTGCTAATGACGTTTAACCCTAAACAACCCAGTAGTGTCTTTCGGACACATTTTGAAATTCAATTCTTTATATCTTCAAAACCATTTTTATTACGAGAAATTCACTTTATGTATTTTATCCTTTGCGTGTATTCTCCTAAACAACATAATTAATTTTTTTTAAAAGAACACTTTTTGATTTTTTTTAAACATTATTGAAAAAGTGACATAACCCAGAAGTGTCTGTTAGACACTATGGACGTTTGTGCAGGTTTTCATAACTGTCGTTATATCAGGTTAGTGGTCAGTTATCGACACTGGTCAAACATTGAAAACGTTTCAAGCCCAAGTAGAGCACTTCCAACAGGAGTTTTGGAGAAGTGAAGCTGAAAAAAGTGATGTCACATTTGTGCATCTAAAATCTCAAAAGTTTCAAAAGTGCTGTGATAAATGTAACCATAATGTATGTTCAGAGCATTCATCATCACAATACCCATATCCAACAAGTGGCAGGGTGGGGGTCTGTGGGTTGTAGCCCTCCACTTCTGTCTATCGCCCTCCACTTCTATCTCTCACCAGGTCCCCCATCCACCCTACACCACCATATCCTTATCGTCAACCTGCTTCCAAGTCTACTTTGGTCTCCCCCAGTTTTGGGGACTTTAACCACCTGCATTCCTGAAATGGACCTAGGGATCTCCTATTCTCCTCTTCTCATTTCATGTCCATACCACCTAATCTTTTTCTAGTCAGGTCACCCCCAGGCTACCCCTAATATACTCATTCATAATTCTATCAGCTCTTGACAAACCACTCAAATACTGCAGCATTTGCATCTTGGCTACTTGCATTCTATTGAGTGGTGGCTCTTCCTCTGTGCCCAACACTGATCTATATAGGGTGTTTCCTTTAGAGTAACCAATGCCTTTTTTTAAGAAGTTATGAGATATGGGATAAAATGGTTGGGAAAAGTTATAGTTGATGGAGGGGGACATTCACTTATGAAAACGGCTCAGAAATTTTGGCAGTAGTTTTTTCAGGACAATGCAAAGTTACATTTTTTTCAATAGATGGGGATAGTTTTAACTATCACATCGCACAGCTCTAAAAAAAAATGTGAAATTTTGATATAACATGTTCCTATACCTAAAATTAAAAATAAGCCCTCAAAACTGCATTAATGAGTGTGCACCAATGGCCCAGGGCTACAGAATGTTGTCTCGGGTATGGAGCTCAGCAAATTGTCGCTTTTAACCACTAAAACAAATTAGAACGTTTTAATATGCAGCTCAGCAAATTTTCGCTCTTAGCTGCTCCAACTAGCTAACTTGGAGCACAAGCCAAGGTATCACGATCCACGTTAGCTGAATGCTAGCTAGTTGGAGCGGTTAAGAGCGACAATTTGCTGAGCTCCATACCCAAGATATTCTGTAGCCCTGGGCCAGTAGTACACACTCATTAATGCAGTTTTGAGGATGTATTTTTAATTTTAGGTATAGGAACATGTTATATCAAAATTTCACACTTTTTTAGAGCTATGCGATGTGATAGTTAAAACTACCCCTATGTATTGAAAAAAAAAAAAAATGTAACTTTGCATTGTCCTGAAAAAACTACTGACAAAATTTCTGAACTGTTTTGGGAAGTGAACGTCCCCCCCCCCCCCCATCAACTGTAACTTTTTGCTAACCATTTTATCCCATATCTCAGATTTTTTTAAAAAGGCATTGGTTACTTTAAAGAAAACACCCTGTATAGCATAGCTGGTCTATCCACTGCCCTATAGAACTTCCCTTTCAACTTGATTGGAACCACCATCATACAGAACTCTGCTTCCTCGTCTCCACTTCAACCATCCCCCAAGGATTATATGGGGGAGCAGCGAGTTGCGTTGGACACACCAGTTCTCGTCTGATCACTGAAGTTAAGCAACGCAAGCCCAGTTAGTACTGACATGGGTGGTCGCTCGGGAAAGCTGGGTACTGCTAATACCCAATAATCGTCGCATTAGTGTAGTGTCTGTGCAGTATATGCATTAGAACTATGCAGTGGACGGGTCTCTAATGACCTTGTAGTTGACGGGACCTTAAACTCCAACAAACAACAACAAATTGATTATATGGGTTACATCTGAATATTTCCCCACTGCTTTGGAACGTTGATCCTAACTATTTTACCTCTTGCACCATTTTCCCCAGTTTGCCCCTTGAATGTATGTCGTCATTATTTTCCTGTCCTTCCCAACTGAAAGCTAAATACTGTCTTCATGTTTACCTTTAGCCCTCCCATTTCTATGGCTCCCCTAATATCTTTTAGGCTCTTCTCTACCTGTTCTCTGCAGTCACTATGCCATGCACTGAGGGGCCCATTTCCTACTCCCATCAGTACCTCATCCATAACAAGGATGAATAGGTATGGACTAAGGGCTGGGCCTTGGTACACTCGAACCTTCACTGCAAAGACATTAGTTTTCCCAAAGCTGTCCTTATCCTGGCTATGGAACCATCCATCATACATGTTCAGAGCCTTCATTTAGAAAAAAATCCAATGCAATCCAAAGTAATTAGTTATCTGTTTCAAGTTGGAAATGGCAATTCAATAAATTTCATTCAGTAGTTTAGTTATTTCTATGTAAAAGTAATGATTTGTCGATATATGTCTGCAAGACACCACTGGGTTGTTATGTTAGAAAAGCTTTCTGCGTTGTTAGGGTCTGGAATCATTTTAACCCTTATGTTCATGCTCGTGCTCGCACAGGTTTTTATACGTGTCAAAACAATAAGAGCGATATATTTTTTTTTTAGTTCTTTTCCGGTTCCCGTAAAAATAACGGTTTTACCAGTTTCTGGTTTTCGGTTTCGTTGCGGTTCGCAGCCCTGGCAAGCCGGCCAAATTGCGTTGGACATACCAGTTCTCGTGAGATCACTGAAGTTAAGCAGCGCAAGCCCACGTTAGTACCAAAATGGGTGGTTGGTAAAGAACGTTGGGTGCTGCAAATTTCCCCTCTCCTACGTCCTTGGCACCTACCTCCTCATCTCCCGCGAGCAGCCTCCTAAGGGTTCGTCCTGTTATGGCTGCTTGGCTTACACCCCAACCCATGAAATTAATCCAGCATTCCAACTACTGCCACCATTTACCCCTCCTCTCCGTCTTACACATTCAGGTAATTCTTCGTTTATTCCTTTAGCTTTCAGACAACGTATGCCTCCGCATGCCTGAAACTACTTTCCCTCAGGAATAATGCCAACAAATTCCTAAGATTCATTATCATGCCGAAGATTTGTCAAAGGAATTAATGGTAAGTCATTAAATAAAAAACTGTCTCGGACTAGGGTGCAGTAGCGAGTCACACGATAAACCTTGAATTTAGAGATAGTATTAAAGCTGACAAGTATAAGTTAACAAACCTTCATGATAACACCTTCATGTACCTTCATTCCAACTTAGTGCATGTGAACTTTAATGATCAATAACTTAACTGTGCTTGCCAAAAAATCATCCTACTCTTATCCCGCCTGTTGTAGGGTTGCGTGGTCTCTTGCGGGTCCGTGGGTTCTCGCCCTCCACTACCGCATATCTTCCACCTTACACCCTATCATACGCCATCGTAGTCCAAAATTCAACCAAAGAATGAAAGTGCCACCTGGCACAGAGTGTCACCTGGCCAAATGCAAATTTTGGATCAGTGCGACTTTTTTTTTTGCATCATTTCACTAGAATTTTCCTCCTCTTGACTTTTATTCGTCCTGAAGTTTCTAACATTTTTGTATCAGTTTTATACCCTTGTTTTTGATTAGTTTCAAATTCTTTTCCGACACGAGGACGTGCGAAATTTGTCGCAGTGAAAAACAAGTCTAAAAGTTGCTAGTCAGGATTTAGATGTAAATCTACTTAGGAAGATCCTCACTAATAGATAATTTAAACGCAAAGGCTATCGGAATTTGCATTTGGCCACTTCTATCCGAAATTACCTTATTCTTTTCCTGTAACCTAATTGCAACAAAATGCAACAACCAGAATATGAGGATCCATCTTTGTTAACGAGTCAGAACCAGGACTCCTAGCAGCATTGCAGAAAGTCCCAAAAATCAAATACCCACGGATAGAATAGGAAAGAGTCCATCAGTGAAACTAACGTCCTCCATAATAGGAAGCTAAAAGATGGCTCACTCCACAAAGGTCTGTAAGTTGACCACTCAAGGGCGGTAAGAAATTGGTTAACATATAGAGTCATCATAATCATACCCTGCTATGCGATGCATAACAGTGTACGATATGGTCAGCGAGTTATAGCCCCCCCCCACTTCCATCTATTTCCCCCTAGGTCTGGGTTCACCCTACACACCATCATATCCTTATGCTAGGTCCACACCGCCACACTGTGCCGCGCTGCGCTCTGCAACAGCATTATGTTCAAAATGGAGCAGAAGCGCCGCACGGCGATTTCTTGTTTGGCGCAGCCGGTGTGGACCCAGCATTACAGATAACCTTCTCCTACGTCTGCTTCGGTCTCCCCCTTGATGTTTGTTTGTTGGTGTTTTAGGGCCCTTCAACTACAACGTCATTAGAGCCCAGTCCACAGCATAATTCTTATGCACAGACTGCACAGACTACACTAAGGCAAGGCGCAAAATGAGGCCGCAGGGTGACGCAGCGTAACGCAGCCCCGCGAAATTCTGCTAGCAGGCAATCATCGCACATTCAATCGCAGTTTTTCAACATACTGGTTTGCAATTTGCGTCAACTAAAATGGCTTTCAACATAACAGTGATTGCCTGCTAGCAGAACACCCTGCGGCCTCATTTTGCGCCTTGCCTAATGCGGCGATTTTTGGGTATCAGCAGTTCCCAGTTTTCCCTAGCGTCCACCTATGTCAGTACTAACTGGGATTGCGCTGCTTAACTTCAGTGATCAGACGAGAACTGGTGTTGCCAACGCAATTCGCAGCTCCCTCGGTCTCCCCTTGCCCTGGGTGCCTCCAACCACCTGCATTCCAGAAAATGGACCTAACAACTTAACAATTCACATTTAGTGTGTATCACATGTGGGTCTCAAGATAGGTCCTAGAAAGGCCCAAGCACTCGGGGCAGGGGGAGACCAAAGCAGACGTGGTAGCAGGTTGTCCGTAAGGATGCGGTAGTGTGTTGGGTGGACGAAACCTGGTGAGAGACAAGAGGGAGTGGAAGCCTGGACCCACAAACCGGACCCTGCTACAGACGAGATAAGGGTATGATGAAGTATTAATAATATTTTGCATCCAACTAGAACGTTCACTTCTTGGTCCAACCCTTTAACTATATTTTAACTAGTAACCAATTCTGTACCAGCATTATTCTTCCTATGGCATGGTATTTGAATGAAACTACAGTAAAACCAGCGTAAACCGGACCGTGTATAAACCGGAAACCTGGCCAAACGGAAAATAAATTTCGGAACGCAATGATTTTCCATTTAAAATACTACCCTAAACCGGAAAACTACCTAACGCGGAAAAGGAATAAGTTTTGGGAAGCGTTTGCATAAATAACCTGACTAAGACGGATTATTTTATGCATTTGCTATTCCCGTTTCTATTCTGCCAGTCAGTCCAATCTGCAGTTGGCTAAACCACTGAACATAGGGCATTGTCAAAGGGGCAGTGAAGGACCTATTGTAATTGCTAGCTAGATTTATACTAAGGGATTCTAAATATTTAAAAATATTTGGGGTGTAATTTTTTGAAGTGCTCCCCCTGATCCGCCTCTGCATCAGTCCCCGTGCGGGGTCGAGTAACTTTTTAGTTTTTGGACTTTCATTTTAAATTTCATCATCGTAATAAAAGGTGGTCATATTTTTTTGTACTTTGTTTCATTAAAACACAGCCCTTAGTAAAACGGAAAAGAAACATGGGAACGATCAGGTTCCGTTTTAGACAGGTTTTACTGTATTATCAGTACTCTGGAACTCCTCCAATATCCTGCTCAAGTGACATAGCCTCTAAGTCGTCATCATCATCATCATCTCACCCTTCTCCCGCCTGAGGCAGGGTCGGATCTGCGGGTTCTAATCCTCCACTCCCGCTTTTCCCCAACCAAATCCCCTCCCACCCCACACACCTCCATGTCCCTCTGCACAACCTGCTCCCATGTCCGTTTTGGTCTTCCCCTACCTCTGGTGCCCCCAATTACCTGCAGTCCCACAATGGACCTAGTAAGCTCCTCCTCTCCCCTCCTCATCACATGCCCATACCACCTCAACCTACTCTCTCTCATCTTCTCTGTAATATCTCCCACCCCAAGCTACCTCTAACGTAATCGTTTCTAATTCTGTCAGATCTTGGCACCCCACACATGTAGCACAGCATTCTCATCTCAGCCACTTGCATTTGCTTTTCATGGTTCTTCCTAACTGCCCAGCACTCTGAGCCATACAGCATAGGTTCCACAGTATAGTATAGGCCATACAGTATAGGCCATACAGTATAGGCCATACAGCCTAACAACGGTTCTGTACACCTTACCCTTCAACTTTACTGGGACCCGGCGGTCGCACAGGACCCCACTAGCCTGCCTCCACTTCAGCCATCCTGCATTAATTCTATGGGTCACATCAGAATTATTTCCCCATTGCTCTGGAAGACTGATCCTAAATATCGAAATTCTTGCACTGCTGGAATCCCCTCTCCCCCACACCGAATCTCTCCCCCTTGCCCCTGGTCACTAAAACTCAAAGCTAGGTACTCAGTCTTCATGTTTACCTTAAGGCCCCCTCTTTCCACTGCTGTCTTAAGGTCTTGTAGGCCTTTTTGTGCATCCTCTTTGGACTCCTCCACCCTTCCTACATTATCGGCAAACACCAGGCACTGAGGCGCCCATTCTCCCACTCCCGTCAGCAGCTAACATAGCCTCTAAGTCAAGTAGAGTTAATTGCAAACTGCGTAAGTGTCGAAAGTTTATCTCCAGTCTACTACATTAATTTAAAACAGATACAGTATCCCAAAACACTTCATTGGAAGTGGCTTTGAAAGTTGCTGACGGATTTAATCTCTACTTCCTAGAAAAAAAAAAAAAGCAACCCAAAAAAATTTCAGACAAAACTTAGGACCTACGGTCAAACTTTCGAAGAACGACCAGTGAAAAGCGGTAGAATCAAGCAATTAAAAAAATCAACAAACATTTTTTCACAATTAACTTTTTATCTGAATTACGTATGGGGGTTGATAGGTCACGGGATGGTTCATTCATCATCATTACAACATTTCCTTCCTACACTTTCAAGAAAAATCCCAACGCAATTACGGTAATGCGGCCACAACAAACACGTCGTCATTAGGTAACGCAAAGGGTTTCACATTTCAACTAGCCGTACTTTAACGACAACAAACAAAAACTTTCTGCCTATGGCAGGGCCGGATGCCCATCTTGCCCCTCTAAATCAGCGGTTCTCAAACAGTTTGGAGTCGCAGAGCCCTTACTTGGCAGCCAGTTCGTTCGCGAACCCCGTACTTCATTCAAGCAAAAAAGCAACTCCTAACCCTTTTCCCCGCCTATGGCAGGGTCGTGTACCCCTCTTGTCCCCCTGAATGGACATAGGGCGATATATTGGTCATAGTTCTTTTTTTCTGCAGCCGGTTGCCAGCCAAAGCTGCACCCCTACGGCTATTTATGGTCGGTCTAGTGTTCGTTGGGGAATGCTACCGATGCCAAGGGGGGGGGGGGGGGAGCTCTTACACCTGGAAATTTTGCCTCATCTACCTGTTGCATAGTAGAGATGGTTTTTTTACGTGCAAGTGCCATCGTACACCCACACGGGACCTCGGTTTTACTTCTCATCCGAAAGAAGGCACACTCGCGGACTCTCTCGCCCGAAAGAAGCCGACCCACCTCTGTCCAGTATCGAAACCGGAACTACTGACGCAGTTGCCGAGTGTGCTAACCACTACGCCACCGCGGCGGGTTCTATTACATTCAAGCTGTTACCACAGAAAAGAAACCTCAAGCAGAAAAGGTCCAGCGTAGCGAGAGAGCGCAACTACGTAAGTGTACGACGCACAAGTTCAAAATGAACCGATTGTATTTTCTCAAGCAAACCACACCTAGAGCTATGGTCAAACGGCTGGTGTTTGTTGCGCTCCAAGGATCCGTAGAACTTCGTGCCGCAGAGCCCCGAAAATCCTACTGCGGAGCACCAGTTGAGAATCGCTGCTCTAAATGGACACAAGGGTGATAGACTAGACGGTGTACTTCCGCAGCCGGCTGCCGACCAAAGCTACAATCCCTATGCTTATTTATAGTCAGTCTACTGTTTGTTGGGACATTCAACCGACGCGGCGCCAGGCAGGGCCGTAACGAGGGCGTGGCGAAGAAGGCAGCCGCCACAGGCGCAACTGGGTTTGGGGCGTCAAATGTTAAGTTTTTTGTAATTATTGGGTTACGGGCAAGCGAAAGTTAGACACTTGCCACAGGCGCTTCATACCCCCGGTACGGCTCTGGCGCCAGGTGGGAGCGAGCTCTAATACCTGGAAAATTTGCCTTCTCTACACATTGCATAGTAGAGAGGGTTCTTTTCGTGCAAATGTCACAGTGCACCACGCGGGACCTCTGTTTATCTTCTCATCTGAAGGTGCCCTCGGGGCCTCTCGACCGAAAGAAACCAACCCACACCTCGATCCGGTATCGAACCTGGAATCACACTGACGTCTGTGATATACTTCACAGATTTTAGCCGCAACAAATTAACTCACTTTTAGAATTCTTCAACAAAAAGTTCAGTTAATGCTCTTTTTAGTGCATTGAAGGGGAAAGTGTTTGTCCATTTTGAGGTCGCAAGAGTAACGCATTTGACCTCCGTATCTTAAGTGACGTAACTTGCATGCTTCGAGCTCAAAGTACCCAGATAAGTGGTTTCTTCTCTGATAATGAGACCTAAAGTGTGACCAGCAATACACAGTAATTAGAAAATGGGCTTCTAGTTAAACCCTGGGTACACTACTACGTGAACGATAGGACTTTGTTGCTTTGTCGGTGAACACCGGTGTCTATTAGAATCAGAGGGCGCGAAGAGTAGGTGCGAATATAAACAGACAACTTCCTCTTCAAAACCGTCAACAACAAAGAAGGGCACGCCATAAAATATGCGGAAAGTCCCTATCTTACAGAAAAAAATATATTAAAATAACTATCACATCCTCATCCCATTATCCCACCTGTGGCAAGGTCGGGTCTGCGGGTTCTGGACCTCCACTCCCACCTATCTCCTACCAGGTCCCCGTCCACCCCAAACAATCAAGATTAGTCCCTATTCTTGATAAAACTGCTCTCACTGATGGTACCATCAGGACTATTGGACGGGTTGTCTGTGGGGGCATACTGGCCTGCCCCACTTGAAAGAACCCCCAACGAGAAAGCTTAACCTGACCATTCCAAGAAAAAACGAACCTAACCTATCGGTAGCGGATGTTTGTGAAAAGCTTCTTTTGTATCATGCACATACGATCAACTATGGCACATAAGGTCAACTTTTCCAACTACGGCGGAGTACCGATCTTTGTCCATCTGGATGAGCACATGAATGGCAATTTTACGCAGCTGACTGTCGACCAAAGCTGCAATCCCTAAGCTTATTTTTTTGTCAGCCAACTGTTGGTTGTGACACTCCACCAAAGTCAGGAGGCGAGCTGTTATACCTGGAAATTTTGTCTCATTTACTCGTTGCATAGCAGACCAGCGTTGGTTGCGCAACTGCGTTGGTCGGTAACTGTCAGTAGTTCTAGGTTCGATACTGAACCAAGGTGGGTTGGCTTCTTTTGGACGAGAGAGAGACCCTGCGTGCACTTTCGGGTGAGAAGTAAAACCAAGGTCCAGTGGGGTGTACGATGGCATTTCCACGTCAAAGAACACTACTATGCAACAGGTAGATGAGGTAAAATTTTCAGGTGTAGGAGCTCGCCCCCTGGCGTCGTCGGTGGAATGCCCCAAAGAACATTACACTGACGATAAATAAGCATAAGCGGGGGTTACACGCTCAGTCTGGCATCAGTTCAGTCCATGATCTTTATCAAGAATAGACTCATGCCAAACTGATGGATTGATGGATGACATTACACCATCAATCAGACTGACCATCAGTTTCCTCAAAAACTCTGATTTCACAAAAGAAACGATGGATTGCAATAAGGAAAAAGTTTGTATTGGAATTATAATAGGTTAAGCAACAAGTGATAAAAGGTGGCTTCAAGGTGAAGGTAGGGCTTCATCAAGGATCAGCCCTCAGCCCATATCTCTTTGCTTTGGCAATGGATGACCTGCTGACGGGAGTAGGGGAGTGGGCCCCCCAGTGCTTGGTATTTGCCGACGATGAAGGAAGGTTATAGGAGTCCCAAGAGGAGGTTCAACAGGGCTTACAGGAGATTACTACAGCAATGGCAAAGGGGAGCCTGAAGGTTAACATGAGGAAAACAGAGTACTTATCTTTCAATTGGTGTGGCCAGGACCAAGGGGTGTAGTTCGTTGTGAAAAATTAGGTGCTACCAGCAGTGAAAGAGTTTAGGTATCCAGGATCAGTGATTCAGAGCAATGGGGAAATCGACTATGACGTTACCCACAGAATCAATGCTGGATGGCTGAAGCAGAGACAGGCAAGCGGGGTGCTGTGTGACCGCAGAGTCCCAATAAAGTTGAAAGGTAAGGTTTACAAAACTGTAGTTAGGCCCGCCATGCTGTATGGATCTGAGTGATTGGCAGTAAGGAAGAACCACGAGAGGAGAATGCAAGTGGCCGAGATGCGAATGCTGCGTTACATGAGTGGGGTGTCGCGTGCTGACAGTCTGTAATGAGTATGTTAGAGGCAGCTTGGGGGTGGGAGACATTGCGGAAAAGATGAGAGAATATAAGTTGAGGTGGTATGGGCAGGTGATGCGAAGGGGGAGGAGGAGCTCACACGGTATATTATGGGGCAACAGGTGGTGGGTGGCAGCAGGAGTAGGGGGAGACCCAAGCGAACGTGGGAGCAGGTGGTTCAGAGGGACATGGTGGCATGCAGGGTGGATGAGAGCCTGGTTGGGGATAGATGGGAGTGGAGGGTCAGAACCCGCAGACCGACCCCGCCACAGGCGGGACAAGGGTGTGATGATGATGATAATAGCAACGAGTGGTAAAAGGCAACGTTGGACCAGGGGCGGATCCATATGGGGAGCAAAGTAGCAATTACTCCACCCTCAATGCCCCAACTGGTGTGAAGCCATTTTTGACAAAGCAAGATATAGTACATGCATGGAGAAGATACCTTGCTAGTGAGATTTTTCATGCCAGAACCATAAGCCTAGATCTCCACCAGCACCCAGGTGTTGCAGTCATGGTTTGGGGCTCCATGGCACACTCTGGGGTAGGAAATCTCCATTTCATCAATGGTAACATGACAGCTTGGTCTTGTATTGAGGTGTTGACCAGCAGTTTGAAAGGAAGTACATTAAAATTGGGGTTTCAGGACACATTTTCCAGTGGGACAACGATCCTAAGCATTCTGCCAAACTAACTCAGCAGTGGCCCCTCTACAACTTTCACCATTAGCTCTAAACACCACCCCAATGACCAGACCTTAACCCCATTGGAAACCTGTGGCATGTTTTTGGACCATAACATCAGGAAGCAGAGCATTACTGGCAAAGACAGTCTTGTTGCTGTACTGAAGGATGAATGGGAGAAATCACTGCAGAAACCACTAAGCGTTTAGTGGAATGGATGCCCCGAAGCTTGCAGGCTGCCATTGCTGCAAAAGGCATGCACACAAAATATTAATTTTCACTTTAAGTCAAAGGATGTTCAAAACAGCTAATTTTTCCAAACTTTTTGAGCGGGGCAAATATAATGTTTTTACATTCTTAAAACATTGTTACATTTTATTCTGATTTCCATTTACTTTACATATAAGACAATATGTAATAAATGTTTACACATCAATTTGCTCAGCATTTGTTTACGCAGCATTGTTCAGACGAGAACTGGTGTGTCCAACGCAACTCGCCACTCCCACAATCAGGGCCAAAAAAGTAATAAAAGCCACCCTCCAATAATCGCCACAGCGTTCTTTCACTAGTGGTAAAATATTTTTGGAAGAAACAGTGGGGGTAGGCCGGCATACCCTCACATACATCACTGTCATACCCTTATCCCGCCTGTGGCAGGTTCGGGTCTGTGAATTTTAACCCTCCACTACCGTCTATCTTCCACCAGGTCCTCATCCCCACACACTGCCAATACCTTTACAGACAACCAGCTCCCACATCTGCTTTGGTCTACCCCTCCCCTGGGTGCTTCTGACCACCTGCATTCCAGAAATGGTCCTAACGAGCTCCTTTCCTCTTCTCATTGTGTCCATACCACCTCAACCTATTCACCCTCATTTTTTTGGCGATGACCACCACCCCAAGGCTACCTCGAATATACTCATTCCTAATTCTATCGGCTCTCGACACGTCACTCATGTACTGCATTACCGCAGCATTGGCATCTTTGCTACTTGCATTCTATTGACATGGCTCTTCTTCACTGCCCTACCCTCTGATTCATATGTAGCATAATTGTCCTAACCACTGCCCTGTAGAACTTCCCTTTTAACTTGATGGAGACCCTCCAATCACACATGACTGCTTGCCTGTCTCCACTTCACCCATCCCCCATTGATTCTATGGATCACATCAGACAGCCTTAGCCAATATTCCTGTGGGTTTCCAGACGCCTGGCTGGCTGACCCCAGTCAGAAGACGTTCAGTGGACCAGCAGACTTGACCCTGCCACAAGCGGGATAAGGGTATGATGATGATTATGATGACTGCCATTATCGACAAAAAGCTCACAAATTATATAAACGCCACCCTCTAATAAGGGCCACACCAAAAACTTCACAAAATAAATGGTGTGGCGTTTATTGGAATAAATACGGTATTGATGTGAGTCAATAAAAGGAAGACTCAACTCTGCACTCTTCTGCCTGACCAGAATAAC
>JAAFCE010008833.1:15376109-15466509 GCA_013389805.1 Trigoniulus corallinus
TAGTGATGACCTTTCAGTTTAGACCTTTCAGTTTAGTGATGACCTTTAGCTAAGTGAGGACTGTAGGGCGGCTGTAAAAGTGTAGGGATGTTTTTTTTGCCAAAAACTCATGAATTGAAAGTGTGGTTTGAGCAGGTGCATTGTCGTGATGCAGCACCCAATCATCTGCAATGCCTCTTCGAACTCTCTGGATCCGTTTTTGAAGTCGTTCCAAGACGTTTTTGTAAAAAGCTTGGTTAACGGTACATCCTGGAGGCAAAAATTCTTTGTGCACAATCCCATGGCTGTCAAAAATAATGATGATCATCGTTTTCACCTTGGACTTGCACATGCATGCTTTCTTTGGACGAGGTGAATTTGGGGCATGCCATTCATCACTTTGTCATTTGGTCTCAGGGTCATATTCAAATACCCATGACTCGTCTCCTGTTATAACTTGATAGGGTAGCATCTCCATAAGCTTCAGATAAATTTGCAAATATCTCGGCACCAGATTTTTTGAGTTTTACACAAAATTTGATGGCATAGTGTTGTTCAAAATTCTGATCCATTATGAAGTGTAACGAGGTGTCAAAACACGACTTGACAAACAGAGCTAGCACAATGCTGGTTCAACCAATTCTCTTCAAACAAGTCTGGACATGTAGCTAAGGCCTGTAGTGATCAGTTAATATCTACCAATTAAGCATCGCACCATCCATTAATTCATGGAACGTCAGTACACTTACTTTTGGGACACACCTCGTATTTCTGTTGTTCTGTAACCTTTTGATCATCGCCTCCACTTAGGTATTCTGCACATCCACTTCACTACATATCTAAGTACTTTCTGTCCTCTGTTGAAGTTAGAGTCTAAGAGGTTCTTGTTTGCCCCCACCACTTCCTTTAATTGATTGCCATGCCCATCTCTTTCCGTTTATGCACCTGTGCCATTGGAATGCCCTACCTTGGTCGTTTAGGTCGTCTGTGTTTACCTGTGCTCAGTTTAAGTGTCGCAGCAGCTGCGCCCACTTCCAGAGGCGACTTCATCAGCACTTGTTCCTCTCTATAGCCTAGTAGCCTTGGTCTACCACTTTTCTCCACCTTTTGGGGTATGTATGTATTTGTATCCATTTGCTCTAGTTCTGCGTTCACAGTGGAATGTTGGTTATTATCTACTTTTATTAATCTTTATGTTTTGTATTTTGTACAGACGTATGTTCAATAAATAATAATAATAATAATAACAATATAACGTTTACAAAATCATTAGCAATTCAATCGGATTCTCGCAATATCTACATAATTGGAGAGGATCATTCGAAAGCAGACCTCCAAGGTCTTCCTCCAAACTAGTCCACATTTTAAATAAAAATATGCAATGAGGTCACTAACGCAGCAAAAACAGAATTAATACCCATCAAATTAACATAATTCCCAAACGTGGCGTTTATACCTACAGTAACTCCGTAACTAGTACGGAATTTCAGGTTATCTGATGAGGGCTCTTCATCACAAACAAAGCTCACTTTTTCATCGAAATTTCTCCCGTCTCTAAATGCATAGGTTAGATCTTCCATGATTTCTCTTATCTGGATCACTCATCAAAACAGACTGTTGAAAGAGATTAACTCCAAGGACCTGCCTTTCCAGTAACATGATCACTGGGGGGAGGGGGGGGGGGGCAACCTCCTACACCTGGAAATTTAGCCTCACCTTCACGATGCATAGAAGAGGGGTTCTTTTCTGTGCAAATAGGAGATTTGAGTTACAAGTTTCCAAGCTACATAGGGCATCAGTTGCAGAATGGCAGCAATCAGTTGTATTAACAGAACGACAGCAAACAATCCGTGCATACCAGTGAATACATAGAGAAAAAAAAAAAGAAATAAATAACAAAAACAGCAACTAACTATTTTCCTGCCTATGGCAGGGTCGGGTATCCACCTGTTCCCTCTGAATCGACACAAGGGTGATATATTGATGTGTTTTTCTGCAGCCAGTTTCCAAGCAAAGCTGCAACCCCTATGCTTTTTTGGACTGTTCGTTGGGGCACTTCACCGACGCCAGGGGAGCGAGCCCCTAGAGTGTATATGTAGCAATTACGTAAATAAAACCAACTCGAACCCGATTTCCACAACCCTTTCATAGGCCGACATAGGTTGATCACGTGGTGTACTTGCACGTAAAAATCCCTTACGGAATCGCGTAACAAACCCCCCAATGCCATTGTACACCACACAGGACTTCGGTTTTACTTCTCATCCCAAGGAAGGCGCACTCGGGGCCTCCCTCTCTCGCCCGAGACAACTCAACCCACCTCGGTCCAGTATGTAACCTAGAATCACTGACGCGGTAATTGAGCACCTACTTCCTGGGACACCGAGGCGGGGTACGTTAGTGATCAGCTGTTAAATGTAAATTTCAGTGAAGAACTGGCAGAATGACAACACAAATTTTTGAGAGGGGCGAATTAGATGCAACATGGCATTGGTTTAAATAGTTTTCTCCAGGCAATTTTCGCATAGTTTTATGACTTGCCAGTGTTAACGTGACCAGGTGGAAGATGGATAGATCAATGGCCCTTGGCGAGGGACGCAAGCCAGTGAAGTGGGACGAAATGGGGTGGGTATGATATTGAATAGTCAGCTGTAGCAAAGGGTCACCTTAGTTAAAAGAATAAAAAGCAGTTTGGCAGAGAGTAGTGCTCCACCTCATCAGTGCCTATGCTCCTCAAGCTGGTCTGGAAGAACACACAAGGCAAGTCTCTAGAGAGACTTTGATGAGTATGTGCACTCACTAGATTTTCAAGTAAGGCATTGTAAAGGGAACAAACGTTTATTTATTGGTGGGGACTTTAATGGTCATGTTGGCAAGGATAGGCAGGGATACGAGGTTCATGGGGGGATGAAACAGTCAGCTTAGAAGGGCAGTCAATCCTTGAGGCAGCAAGGGCACATTGCCTTTCCTTGTCAAATACCATAAAATCTCACGTAGTGCCCATGGATTACACGCAAAACATAGGGTCATTTAGTGCGGACTATGCGAGTGTGGACTATAAATGAAACCAAGGGGTCTCAATGACAACTGCTCCTCATTTACTGAGGATCTTATTACACTCAACAACACGACTTTAGTGCGTTATAGTACGTTCTTATTTGATATTGCAATATAAAATCTTTCACATTTCAATTTCATCGTCAGAACAATCTGACATTTCATGTTCAAATTCATTTGATCCCGTTGCCCCTACAATTTCGCCACTGGCTAGGAATTTTAAAGCATGGACTATACATGGGTGATGACTATATTTGAAACATATCCATGGCTAATGCGGACTATAGACGGGTGTGAACTATATTTGAGGCGCGGACTTTACGTGAGATTTTATGGTACATGGTTTAGGAAGAGGGACAAGCACCTGATCACTTTCCAGTCACCACAAGGAAGGTCACAATTTCATTATGATCAGAAGGCAATATTGAGCAAAAGTTCGTGATTGCCAGGCTCTCTCCAGGGAAAATTTTCAAAGCATGTAGCCATAGGTTAAACATTAAATTTATTGATACCAAGGGTTAAGGAAACGCCAAGCCGCTATAATAGGCAGTTAGCCCAACAGAGGCGGTTATGTATGTTAGAAATGCAAGGCAAGCCACATTCATGGAAAGGAGAGCAGGTTGTTAGGTAGTGGAAACTGCCTACCAAAACAAGAATTTCAACTTTAAGTACACAGGCAGGTAGACCTGGATTGAGAAGAAAGGCACAGCGGATGCCCTGTGTGACAGGGTCGCCAGAAAACTTGGACAATGTGGGAAAGCCATTCAAAGCAGGCTAGAGTAGGAGGTTCATTCCAGGGCAGGCATACATGGTGGTGGAATGACTAGGTAGAGACAGTCATCAAGCACATAAGGCAGCTTTCCACAGGTGGATGGATATTGGGGACCAGGAGTCTTAACATACACTATAGGCAGGCCAATGTAGAACACAGCTAGAATTACCATTGCTTGACCAAACACCAGAAGTACGAGATCCTCCATAACCAGTTAGGATCAAGGAAGGGGAGAGAGACGTTTTTAAACTGTTCAAGGCTACAGATACACCCTGAGCCATAAGTGTGGCATAGCCTAGGAATCAGGTGGCCAGGGAAACTTTACAATAGGATAGATAGAATGCCTTCTGTGTGGTGTGAGAGTTGGATAGTACTACTCTTCAAAGGCAAGAAGTATGAGGCTCAGAGTAATGGAATGTCGCCTTCGGGATAGAACTACCGTAAGGGTTTGGGGTCATGCCAAGTAGGTCCACAATGGAACGAATCTTCATTCTCAGGCAGGTGATAGAAAAGCATTGGGTAGCAAAGAAAGATTTCCATGCAATCTTCATTAATATGTAGAAGGGTTATTAGTACAGTGCAGGTTGTGTGATGGTTCCATAACCAGGGTAAGGACTCCTTGGAGAAATACTGGAGGCTTCCCAGTGAAAGCGGGGGTACACCAAGGTTCAGTACTAAGTCCATACCTCTTCATTCTGGGTAGGGATCAACTACTGACGGGAATAGGAGAAGGATATCAAGCAGAGAAAGGCCTAAACAATACAAGGGTAGTAGTCAGGGCCGGCCATTGAAGGGGGCCCCATCATCAGTACCCATCAGGGCCCAGATCATTGCTATATATTAGAAGTTTAATACGTCATTGTAGGAGCGACGTCCCTCATCCTACCCTGCCAATGCAACATAACCTAAACGTAATCTAGCAACCCTGCCATTGAACTACACCAGGGTTGTACAACCTTTCTGGTGTTGTGCATCACTCGTCTGCTCCATGAACTGATTGTCAGCCACAGGCTGTCAAACCCAAAATGGGTGAAGATAACGTTAGGTGTTACATAGCAGATAGGCTATAATGCATAATTAGAAATGATGCCTCATGGGCTACATTACAAGCCTCAATGGGCCACAGGTTGGACAACCCAGAATTAGAGGTTAAGAGTCAATAATTTAATAAAACCAAAATACCCTTTAAAACCAAAATACCCTTAATAATCAAAAGTGTAATAAAAAAAAATATAATGACACAGGTCCACCTGAAAATGTTCCAAGGTGTGGACGTCCACATTAAGCTCTCAGACCAACTCATAAATTCAATGGCGACATATTAGGACACATGGCATCATCCAAAAATGTAATACCTTCCAAAACCAGGAAGGATCTCAGAATGAGATAGGAGGGCATCTAAGAGGAGCCCATTTACTCTGAATCCTTTTATTTTTAATTTTGGAAAAATATTTTGGGGCCCCAAAAGGATTTTGCACCTGGGCCCCTTTATAGAGTAGGCCGGCCCTGGGTAATACAGTCGGCTCTTGTTATAACGAACGCGAAGGGGATGAAAAATTCGTTCGTTATATCAAGTGTTCGTTTTACCACGAGGCAGAGCAGGCGTGAAGCGGGTTCAGCGCGTTTGCAGAACCCACCTTCGGCCCAGTTTTGGTTTAATTTGTTAGTGTTTTAGGGTCCGTCAACTACAAGGTCATTAGAGCCCCGTCCACCTTGTAATTCTAATGCAGAGACTGCACAGACCACACTAATGCGACGATTTTTGGGTATTAGCAGTACCCAGTCTTCCCAAGCGGCCACCCATGTCGGGAGAGGCGAATTTCGTTGGAAACACCAGTTGTCATCTGATCACTGAAGTTAAACAGTGCAACCCCAGCTAGTACTGACATGGGTGGCCGCTTGGAAAAACTGGGTACTGCTAATACCCAAAAATCGTCACATAAGTGTAGTGTCTGCAGTCCCTGCATAAGAAATATGCTGTGGACGGGGCTCTAGTGACCTTTTAGTTTAAGGGCCCTAAACACCAACAAACAAAGCCCCCATGTCAGTACTAACCGGGGTTGCATTGCTTAACTGGTGTGTCCAATGCAATAAGCCGCTCTCCTTTGGCCCAGGCTTGAGCCGAGGTGCAAGCCGGGTTGACCACTTTCACCAGAACTCGGCCCTGCCTTTACTAAGGCCCCATGCCATGTGTGGACCGCCAGGTGTCACGCTATGGCCGGTGAAGCTAGGTCAGGTGAAGATAAAATCATTTTACATATCACCAAAACAACATTACATCAGGAGTCAGCATCAACCAGGCAAGCATTTGACCACCACCTCACATACTGGGAAGTGACAATGTGGTCAAAGCTGCAGCACGCTTGTTTGTTTACTTGAATTCAACAAAAAAAAATTAGGTTCCTGGGCTGGCAGGAAATATTATTTCTTAAATTTGGCCTGCCTGCTGAAAAGGCTGGCCACCCCTGCTCTGTTTATGGGCCTTGGTCAACTTGCATTGGTTAACTTGGTTAACTAGCATTGCTGGACTTCCATGATCAGATGAGCCAATGCAATAAGCTGCTCCTTGTGGAATGCTCCAGGTGAACAGTAGGCGTTGCAACATTAGTTGGCAACTGGCTGTAGAAAATCACTACCCAGTATATCGCCTTTGTGTCCATTTGGAAGGACAAGTTGGGTACCAGACCCTGCCATAGGCGGGAAAAGGGTTAGGAGTTGCTCTTTAGGATTTATATGTGATCAGGTTTGAACTCTCCAATAGACAAATCATCACCATCCCCTTATCCCAGCTGTGGCAAGGTCTCTTCTGCAGGTCCTAGGCCTCCACTCTTGTCTATCTCCCACCAGGCCTCCAACCACCCCACACACTACCATATCCTTATAGGCAATCTGCTCCCACATCTGTTGAGGTCTTCCCCTGCCCTGGATGCTTCCAACCACTTGTATCCCTGTAACGGACCTGTTCCTATTACATGTCCATACCAACTCAATCTACTCTCCCACAGTTTTTTTCCAATGCCCCCACTTCCAGGCTATTCACTGAAAAAGAAGTTTCTTAAAACAAATGACAATGGTCAAATGATTATAACAATTGACGATACCCCTTGTTAGTTTTCTCTCAATGTCACACCTTCATTTTGCCTACCCCTCTTGAATCAGAAAGCTATATGCCCCATTTTAAAGAAAATCAACCAACCGCGAATGTCTTCCTGGGTTGGATTGACTGTACCTTGGGATAATGAAGGGACCAGCCAAACCGTTCTTTATGGCTGAGTTTCTAAATTACTCCAGTTAGAGTAACTCTGGAGTTACTCGGGTCACTGCTGACGTAACAGGAGTAACACTGGAGTTACTCCGGTGTCATGCATTTAGGGACGACACAAGAGCTGAATTTACAAAGATGGCAGACGTTTTGGCGATGGCAGGCGATAATTTTCTCGTTATGCCCCCAGATCTTCATTTGTCCACCCAGAGCACTTTAATTCATACAGTATATATATGCCTATACACACAATATATATATATATATAAAACCCTCATAGCAAAATGTATATATGGGTTACTGTATATGTATATGTCCCGCTGTCCCGTAGGTCTGTGTCCATGTCAGACAGTCATATGTCCAGATCGATTTAAAATTTTTGCATGCAGGACAATTATTTTCCGATAATATCATTGCATTCAGTACTGCGCATATACATGCCAAGATTTGGTACTCACGCGTCCACGAAAACATCACATTTTGCCAGTGAAACTGACTGTTCGACCACAATTGATCTATTATGAAATATTTTTTATCATAAAGTTGTGATAAAACTCTTATTTTATTGAAAAAATACTTTTAAGGGACGATTTTGGTCTGACAATTATGGCAACCCTACTCCATATGCCTAATTGTTCGTCTGCTTAGATTGCGTTCGTTAACTGTCGACTGCTTTCACTCCGTTTACTCCTCCTTTTTGAGTGGAGTCAAAAAGAGTCACTCCGGAGTGACTCTAGTGTGACTCTAAAACGTGAAAAAACGCATTTAGGAACGCAGGGCTTTCGGAGTAAGCCATTTAGAAACGCTTTGGAGTCACTCCGGAGTAACTCGAGTTTGACTCTGGTAATTTAGAAACTCAGCCTATATCGAGTGGTTTCGTAATACGAACGTTCATTATATCAAGCAGATAATACATGGGAGGTATAGGCATTTTGGCCAGGAGCAGCTTCCCTGTTCGTTATATGGAACAGTTCGTCATATCAAGATTCCTTATATGTCACAAACCTTTTAGTCACCAGTCAAACGGAAGTTATACAATTATAAGAAATTCAGTTATATAAAATGACATTTAACATCCGGGTTTTAAACCAGCTTAGTCAAGTTCCGAGCATAAATGTTTTCCACTCTTCGGTCAACTCCCTGAGCAAACCGAGGTGAATTTTAAATGCTCTTATAGAGCTAGTCATAACCAATGTCACTCCTAGATAAGGCTGAGCAATCATGAATCACAGTTGTCCTGGAAAGTAAAACTGGGGCGGGAATACAGGCGAATAGCGGAAATGAAGACTGAACCTGAGACAACCGATTAATCGTAACAGCCCTAACAGGAGCTCCAGAGTGCAGGTACAGTAGCTCTAACGCAGGGGTTCCCAACCCTTTTCTTAGATTCACCCCTTTTAATAGTATGAGCTTAGCTCATAGACCCCCCCCCCCCCCCGTTTACATTTTTTTCCATAATTTGAACCTGATAAAGCTGCTCCTAACCCTTTACCCGCCTATGGCAGGGTCGGGTACCCATTTGTCCCTCTGAATGGACACTGGGTGATATATTGGTCATAGTTTTTTTTTTCTGCAGCTGGTTGCCGGCCAAAGCTGCACCCCCACCCATATTTATCGTCAGTCTAGTGTTCGTTGGGGAATGCTACCGACGCCAGGGGGCGAGCTCCTACAACTGGAAATTTTGCCTCATCTCCCCGTTGCGTAGTAGGGGGGATGACGCTAGGTGGCACACAGTGACGGTCCAGTTATTGTGTGGTCCTGTGATTTTTGTGCGTAAAGCATATTTTCCTAGATTTATTTTTGGAAAAAAAACCTGACTTTTTCAAGGCGTCAACTTATAGTTCCTGGACAGGTACGGCTGCAGGCGTAGGTGGGGCGCATCTGGTCGGGGAAGCAGCTGTGAGGTTTGGCTGTCTAAGCCTAACCTTGCGTCCTTTCCCCCCGATCTCTTTGTGTGGCATACGTCGTCTGCTCCAGCAGACGCACGTGGCGCTTGGCAGCAGAGCCCAACCCCATTGCAGCATGGCAGTTTTTTCATATTTTTAATTAATTAATTAGTTAAATTTTTTAATTCTAATTTGATTTTAGTTAATATTGTTAATATTTTTGCTAATATTTTTGTGTTGTCTTGCTGTCTGTTGTCCATTTTTTTACTAATCATTTGTCTGTATATGGTTTATTGAGGTTGGGTATTGGTTTGTTGGGCTGTTCTCTGTATGTAGCATACAAGGTCTTTCCTTGTTTCTCAGGTGTATGCTGGGGAGGGTGACCGCCAGGTGAATGAGAGACCTCTGCTCACTTGGCGATGTTAAGATCACTTACCAGTGTCTCCTGTGGGGTAGGACGGCACCCCCCCACAGGTAGCCCTGCTACTAATGCTGCGGGTTCTGGGCGCCTGACTGGGGTGCCGCCCTCAGTCAGGGCTGTCATGTCAGATAAGGAGGCTAGACTGAGACTAGGGTCATGGAATGTGGGGTCCCTCAGGGAAAACTGGAGAATTAGTTGAAACCCTAAAGCATAGGAAGATCAGTGTGGCATTCCTCCAAGAGACCAGGTGGAAGGGGAATCGATCAAGGGCTCTTGGCAAGGGATTCAAACTGATCTATGCAGGCAGTGCAGAGGGACAAAATGGGGTGGGCACTGTATTAAATAGTGAATTGCAGCTTGGGGTCACCTCAGTTAAGAGAATTAGTAGTAGGTTAATGCTAGTTATTGTAGTCTGGCAGGGTATAGTGCTCCACGTCATAAGTGTATATGCCCCCCCAACCAGGCCTAGGTGAAACACTCAAAGCAGACTTTTGGAATAATTTTGATGAGGTGGTACAGTCAGTAGTCACCACCATTAGTCAGGGCAAGGGAAATGAGAGACTAATTATTGGGGGTGACTTTAATGCACATGTGGGAAAGGATGGACTGGGTTATGAGGAGGTACATGGGGGATGTGGGTATGGGAAAATCAACCCACAGGGGCAGAAGGTCCTCAAGACAGCAAGAGCTCATGGCCTTGCATTGGCCAATACATGGTTCAGAAAGAGGGAAAAGCATCTAATCACTTTCCAGTCACCACAGGGGAGGTCCCAGATAGACTTTCATGGTGGGGAAGCAACACAGGACAGAGATCCAGGATGGCTGGTCATTACCCAGTAAAGATTTTCAGAAGGATAGTGGCCACAAGCTGCTGATGACAGAATGGGATAGTTAAGAAAAATACATGGAGAGGAGAACCAGTCATTAGGTGGCAAAAGTTGCCCAACATGGGAGATTAATTTCAGCAGCAGGTTTGCAGTCAGGTAGACTGGGACTGGGAGGGGTCAGCTAATGCCATGTGGGACAGGGTTGCTAGGAAGATCAGGAAATGTGGGGAGACATTGCTAGGTATGGGTAGAATAGGTGGCACCTACCAGGGTAGGCAGACATGGTGGTGGAATAAGGAAGTGGAAAATGCCATCAAACTGAAGAAGGCAACTTTCCATAGATGGAGGGAAATAGGGGATCAGGTTTCAAAGACAGAATATATTCAGGCAAGGAAAAACGCCAGGAAGACCATTGCCCTGGCCAAACACCAGAAGTATGAGGCCCTATATGAAAAGTTGGGGACACAGGAAGGAGAGAAAGCCATTTTTAGACTGGCCAAGACAAGGGATAGAACTAGTAAGGACATTACCAGGGCTATAACTGTCAAGGATGCCAATGGTAGGGTCCTTTTCCAACCTGCACAGGTAGTGAAAAGGTGGGAGGAATACTACTGTGGCCTCTTAAATGCTGCCACCTGTGCAATGGGCACAGACAGCAACCCAATAACTCCACAGGCAGTGGACAGGGTGAGGGCAGATGAGATAGTCCAAGCCCTTCAAAAGATGAAAAGTCAAAAAGCAGTAGGCCCCGATAGGATCCCAATGGATGTTTGGCACATCTTGGGGGCCACTGGTATTACATGGCTAGGGAAGCTCTTCAATAAAATAGCAGATGTTGATGAGATGCCATCTGCATGGCGAGAGAGCTGGATAGTTCCACTGTTCAAGGTTCAAGGGCAAAGGTGATGCCCAGGACTGTGAAAACTATAGGGGCATAAAGCTGATGAGCCATTCTATGAAACTGTGGGAGCGAGTCATAGAATGTCGCCTCAGAGACCAAACTAGTGTCCAGGGAAACCAATTTGGGTTTATGCCTGGTAGGTCTACCATGGAACCAATCTTTATTCTGTGACAGATGATAGAAAAGCATAGAGCAGCAAACAAGGACCTTCAAGCAGTATTCATTGACCTGGAGAAGGCATATGATAGTGTCCCAAGACAGGTTGTGTGGAATGTTTTGAGAAAGAAAGGGGTTGATGAAGGCCACATTAGGATACTGCAGGATATGTACAAAGGTTCCATCACTAGGGTGAGGACAGCATGGGGAAACACTGCTAGCTTCAATGTGCAGGTGGGTGTGCATCAAGGGTCAGCGCTTAGCCCATACTTATTCACTCTAGTAATGGATGAGCGGCTGACGGGAATTGGGGAATGGGCCCCCCAGTGTCTGGTATTTGCAGATGATGTGGGAAGGCTTGAGGAGTCCAGGGAAGATGCACAAAAGGGCCTACAAGACATTAAGACAGCAATGGAAGGAGGGAGCCTTAGGGTGAACATGAAGACTGAGTACCTAGCTTTCAATTTTAGTGGTCATGGGCAAGGGAGCGAGATTCATTGTGGGGGAGTGGGGGTCCAGTGGTGCACGAGTTCCGCTATCTTGGATCAGTTGTCCAGAGCAATGGGGAAATAGATTCCGATGTGACCCATAGGATTAATGCAGGATGGCTGAAGTGGAGACAGGCAAGTGGGGTCTTGTGTGACCGCCGAGTCCCAATAAAGCTAAAGGGCAAAGTTTACAGAACCGTTGTTAGGCCAGCTATGCTGTATGGATCAGAGTGTTGGGCAGTTAGGAAGAACCATGAAAAGCAAATGCAAGTGGCTGAGATGCGAATGCTACGCTATATGAGTGGGGTGTCGCTAGCTGATAGAATTAGAAACAATTACATTAGAGGTAGCTTGGGGGTGCGAGATATTGCAGAAAAGATGAGAGAGAATAGGTTGAGGTGGTATGGGCATGTGATGAGGAGGGGTGAGGAGGAGCTTACTAGGTCCATTGTGGGACTGAAGGTAATTGGGGGCACCAGAGGTAGAGGAAGACCAAAACGGACGTGGGAGCAGGTGGTCCAAAAGGACATGGAGGCCTGTGGGGTGGAGAGGGACTTGGTGGAGGATAGGCGGGAGTGGAGGATTAGAACCCGCAGACCCGACCCTGCCTCAGGCGGGAGAAGGGCGAGATGATGATGATGACTACCCGTTGCGTAGTAGAGAGGGTTCTTTTACGTGCAAGTGCCTTCGTACACCCACACGGGACCTCTGTTTTACTTCTCATCCGAAAGAAGGCACACTCACGGCTTCTCTCTCGCCCGCAAGAAGCCGACCCACCACGGTCCAGTATCGAACCTAGAACTGCTGGCGTAGTTGCCGAGCGTCAATTTGAACCTGATATATAGTATGCAAAATCCCGTTTCGGTGGCACATTGGGTAACGTGCTTGGTAACTGTCAGTGGTTCTCGGTTCGATACTGGACCGAGGTGGGTTGGCGTCTTTCCTGAAGTGCTCTTTCCTGTGGATGAGAAGTAAAACTGAGATCTCGTGTGATGCACGATGGCATTTGCACATAAAAGAACACTCTTATGCAATGGGTAGATGAGGCGCACTACCCAGGTGTATTTGCTTGCTTGTTGGTGTTTTAGGGCCTTTCAACTACAAGGTCATTAGAGCCCCGTCCGCAGCATAGTTCATATGCAGAGACTGCACAGACACTACACAAATGCGACGATTTTTGGATATTAGCAGTACCCAGTGTTCCCAAGCGGCCACCCATGTCAGTACTAGCTGCGGTTGTGTTGCTTAACTTCAGCGATCAGACGACAACGGGTGTGTCCAACACAATTCGCCGCTCACCCAGTTGTAGGAGTTCGACTGAGTACCCCAATGAACCAAAGGCTAACGCTATACAAGTATTGGGTTGCAGCTTTGGTGGCAACTGACTGGGGAAAATACTGTCCAATATATCCCCCTCGTGTCCATTCAGAGGGAGACGATAGCTACCCAACCCTGCCATAGGTGGGGAATGGATTAAGAGTTGCTTGTTGGCCTTCAAAGGAAGTCACGAGCAATGCATACAAATAAATGTTTAGATAGACCTCCGATAGACCCCTAATCGACCCCTTTATCATTGACCCCCTTTAGCATTCCATTGACCTCCAGGGGGTCGATACCGACCCCCAGTTGGGAAACCCTGCTCTAACGCAACTGTGTTGCATTTGAGTGTTTTCATTAAAGGATGTGACCATCATCTTTAATACAGAGGCGTGGGCGCAATTTGAAAGTGGACAACAACTGGTCAAAATTACGCCCGGGGAATTGATAAAATGTAGACGAGTATTTAATATTCCAGGCTATGCTTGCGTGGCAAATATTCCTGAAACGAATGAATACAAACTTCAGAAAGTTGCGTTGTATGGCTACTGTGGTTTAACATTATACCACATTTATGGTACACAATTTTTGTATTATACCACTCGGATGAAAAGGAAATTACCATTATTTATTGCCCAAAAAAATGCACCTACAAATGTTCCACTGTGTGAATTTCACATATAGCTCTTCCATTTGAACTTCAAGAAAATAAATATAATTCAAAACGCTTTAAATGTTCAACACATTAACATACCTTTTTTTGGTTTAACATCATTAAAATAATTGGGGGGGGGGGGGGGCAATTGTCAACAGACGAAAAGTCCGTCAACTTTAGCAATTAGAATAGATATAAACCAACGGTCTTCAAACTGTGTCGACTCACGGAACCCTTAGAACTACAAGATGTTTTTTGGGGAACCCCATCCCACCTATAGAAAGGTATATCTTGCCTCTGCTAACGAATTTCCATTTTGACTCGCGGAACACAGTTTGAAGACCGCTGATATAAACGTTCTGAGTAGGAATAATGTAATGAGAAGAGGGATGGAGGAGCTCGTTAAAGGGGTTTGGAAGCATTCGGGGTAGGGGGAATATTGGCTGGGTTGTCTGGGGGATGCCGGCCTACCCAACTTGTTCCAACAACGCATTATACGACCAAAATAGAAACTTTGGTAGGTAAATTAAGGATTTGGACAATAACAATAAACAATCCAATGCGCACACATGCGGGAAGCAGGCTACATACAGAACAAAGTAAATTCTTCAGCAGTCTTTGAGTCACAAAGAGTCGTTGGTCGGCAGTTTGACACCCTCTGATGCTAATCAAACATTGAGTTATAATTGATTTGGTCATCAATTGGATAAAAGAGAAGGATCTTTCAACTTCCATGTATGAAAGCGACAGTGATAGTAACTACAACATTTGTGAATTTCAATATCATATCTTGTAGGCATAAATAAACAACTACCAACATCTCCCCTCCTACGGCAGGGTTGGATACCCATTTTGCCTCTCAGACACATGGGCGATTTGTTAGGCGATATTTTTTCGCATTCGACGACCAACCTAAGCTGCAACTGCTATGTTTATTGTCGGCCTACTAGGGCCGACAACCTCCTAAGCTGGGAATTTTGCTGATCTACTCGTTGCATCCTTTAATTCCCATCTAACCTCTCACCCGAAAGAAGCCAACCCACCTCCATTCAATATCGGACCTGGAACCACTGACATAGTCTAGCACACTATCCCCGCGGCCCAGAGGTGGTCTTTCACATACAACCATATTATTAAAGTGCTGATTTCTTTTTCAAAATATGAATTGAACTCTTTGGGTGTTTTATGTACCAGAAAGTGCGACAAACTAAGAAAGCTACACTCCACTCCAGTGTTTCAACCTTTTTATTGGAATGGAACCCTTTGGAGCATTTAGACTTCTCGTGGAACCCTTTGAAACATTTAGACCTTTCGCGGAACCCCATACAGTGACAGAAAAAAACATTAATTGATACAGGTGTGTGTGTTAGCATAAGCAGTTGAATTCGTAGCCTAATGTTTGAGAGATACCCGAAGTTCATCTTCGACAGACAAAATTCATTATCGTTTCTTGTGTTTTCATTGCTATTTTTATATTTTACCTTGTCATTGGCGGAACCCTGGTTGAAAAACACTGCTCCACTCTCTCTATAACCACTTCCCCAATCAGAATACTCTATACGTAGTAATGCAATCCATCCCCCAATGCAATTTTCAATGCAAAATACTTCCCATATAAGAATACTCTCTATAGTAATGGAAAATTACACTCCCTTGCACTTATTTACTACACTAAGAATATTTTCGACCACGTGTTGCGAAAACCATTGTCCATGGGTTGCTTAAGTTGATGAGAACCTTATTACCTCTGAGGATCTAGTGAGGACAAAATTGTGGCAAGTCTGAATCCAAATACTAGAAAGGTTTTCATAGTTGATGAAGAGGAGGAATTGCTGCATTGACAATTTTATGATCTTGGCTAGTTCAGGAAGGAGTTAAGGAAAGAAATCAATCACACAGATTTTTTGGATGAAGTTTACTTTGATCGTCACCAAAGCCTCCATAATAACTAGAATTGATCCTATTTTCAAAATCATTAATACGTTTTCTTGGTGAATTAATTCAATTCCTTGTAATATAATCATACTTGCATGTGAATTAAAAACATTATTTCTTGCAATATTCTTTGTAGCCATAAATTGACATTATATGGAAAGTCAACTGTAGTAAACATTTTATAGTCATAACTTATTCTTATAGGGAAATGCTTATAGAGAGTGTGGGGTGTATATGGACTACACAGGTCAATGGTCTTTCTCCAAATTTTATAACCTGCGAGACTGGTATCCTTTTAAAGAATGTTTTCATTACATTTGTAAAACTGTAGCTCAAAATCTTATCACTTAACACGAGGGGTTTGAATAGCGATAATGAAAAAAAAATGTTGGAGAAAAAAATTGTGCAAGCCAGTAGCCTTCAACTGTTTTGTACGTAGGGTCACTTTCCTTTGAACAACTGATCTTCATATAAAATATATGTATACTGAAGTTATTTCATCAGCCCCTCCCACACTATGAAATCCAAGAAGTTACAATTCCATTCACATGATCACAACATCGAAACGGATTCAATGATTTTAGATTTGAGAAGATTATAGCTATGCTTTATGTTGTGCATAGAAGAATTTTCCATGACTTCAAAGAGTCTTTTACACCAGTGGTTCCCAACCTTATAATGCCTACGGACCCCTTCACATATCAAAAACCTGACCATGGACCTCACATCACTTGCACAGTATTTCACTAGGGATGTTAAGATGACTACCA
The DNA here is from genome assembly GCA_013389805.1 of Trigoniulus corallinus. NCBI lineage: Eukaryota > Metazoa > Arthropoda > Diplopoda > Spirobolida > Trigoniulidae > Trigoniulus > Trigoniulus corallinus. The sequence continues at coordinate 15,392,536 of JAAFCE010008833.1, forward strand.
ATGTATCTATTCCTATTTAGTTTTAGCTTTCATTGTAATGAACCTTTCATAAACCTTTCACAGACCCCCTGACGTTGTCCACACACCAAATTTACGACGGACCCACGGACCCCCTCAGTGGTTCCTACGGACCGAGATCGAGAAGAATGTTTTATTAACGGGCTCCCGACTGAATATCGTTATAATCTTTAAGTTTAAGGTTACTAAAACTCCGCCTGTTGTTGCTACCATCTTATAAAGAAAAAAAATTTGTAGGGCGTGACGAATGGTGCCATGGCAAAAAACCCTACCAGTGGTCGTCAACCAAAATACACACCAGCTATTTAATACGGCGACTGGTTACAAAAGAGCTACCGTGCAATAAAAACATGGGTCATGGAAATATGATGCTGACCAAATTCAAAGTTTTATGGTGATGTTTGAATCTCCATATCTTTTATTTAATTGAAATATAAATGAAGAAACGACGGGGTGCTCACCCCTGTCCTATAGATGTCGCAAGAGAAGAGTATTACCGTGGTTTTATAAAGAATTAAATTGAACCTGTAGCTGCAGCTATGTGACGTGAGCCGCTGATAAGATACAACTCACGTATCAAAAAATAAGTAACTATTTTAGATGTGGGAGGGGTTGTAACTGAAGATCACATATTTCCCCTCCTACATCTTTTAGCATACCGAAACTTGCGAGTATCAATGCTTCAACATTATCTACGACTATTATTAAAATAAAAGACACTAGGAACCATTATTTAACGATACACATGATAATAAGTTTGAAGGATTATAACGCCCTACCATTACCCTTTATAAATCACACGAAGCATGTGTTTTCCAATGGTGACGCAATGTCAAGTCAAAGTCCGGCTGACGTGAACTAACTTCTGCTGCTGTTCCGGAACTTTCCTTCATATTTTAACGGCAATATATTTGTCTAAAGTGTTAGAAATATCTAAAAATATATATATGATTTGGTGTGACAAAATATAATTGTGGTACGTCAATAAGTTTTCGAGAGGATGATGAACTACACACAATAAACAAATAGGCTAATGACGCAAATATGGTGCTCTGTTTGTATATTAAGAATAACAATAAAGTAGTTCACGTTTGAATTCCTTATCATGACGATAAACTAATTCTTAAGAAGTTCAACAAGCTTAACCGAAAAAAACTCAACCCAGAGACGACTACCACTACCTGTAAACTTGACGGCGTGAAAGACCTCTATGGGTTGCCTTCGGGGAGTAATCCAATAACAAATACACCTCGCTGAATTCTTTTCAAGACGAATGGCAATAACAAGTAATGTCCTAGATCTAGATAGATGCACATATTAAAAATTGAACTTATGAACAACTCACCATCATAAAGTCTCGTATTTAAACGTTAATCCAATAATAATTAGAAGCAAACAAACTTCCTCTACGGCGACACATATATACCGTACTTAGTCATGTTATGTAACCTGGTTGACTTTCAAACTAGAAAACAGACGAATAATAACGCTACTTCAAATCTACCAAGGTAAACGTCAATGGGTGAAACGAGCTGTTTTTTAAACTCTCTCGGAATAATAATCCATAAAACATTTGCTTGACAACACTTTCAACGTTTATGCCATGCTTTCAAATGAAGGCACACTAATTTCTTCTTCAATGTATACGAGTTACGATGGCGGCAAGAAGGTCACGTGACAATTGCCGACTTTATATGACCCAATGCTGATAGCGTTACTATCGTTTTACAGCGAAGCCATTCATCAACTCGTCATTATTTAAATTTCAGCTATTTTTTTCAGAAGCAGGTTTTAATTAACATACCTTATACAGTAGAATGTTCGAAGGTTATTTGCCTAAATGCGCTACCTATGCATACTGTTATAATGCTTAATGGCGGAAAGAACGTATTGATGTCGTTGTTCTCATTCAATCCCTACCTTAACTCTTTTCTACCGTCAGTAGTATTCCTATGCAAATTTCTAGTGCCTTGTGGCAAAATTAAAAAGCGCTGAATAATGACAACTATTTTAACTATTCCAGATATATTTTCTGTTATAGCACTAGCCGGATTCCTTTCTTATCCAGTGCATTACGTGTGAAGGACGCATTTGCTGTACCTAATTTCGCATTTCATTTATTTATTGCGGTTTTCTTTCAAAATTGCACACTTAGAGAAATAAATTCCACGCACTGTTATTCTAAATTATATATATAGTTTGTACATACAGTATCTATTATAAGCAAAAAATTTTATCAATTGGTAAATTATTGTCTACATTTCGGTTAACGACTGATTAAGAAAACCCATGACATTGCAACTACAGTAAGTTAATGTTACTTTACCATTATTATCCTTTATATTGATATAATCTCACCATGAAATTGATAAAATGTGGAACTCCAAAACAATATTACCACAGAAAACTCGTGTGTAACACAATAATTAAGTCGAATTTATGATCTCCGGATGAACTCTAGAACTCCAAATGTACAGCCGAAATTGTGCAATACTACTCACGTGGGTTGGAAGCTGCGTATGAAAACGTAATTTTTTTTTGCGGAAAAATATTAATAAATACTTACCGTTTTATTGTGACCCATTCTCGTCGTAATGATCGAAAACTTTTCGCAATGAAGTGAACTTTGAGAAAGTTCTTTTTAAAAAAGGAGAAAAAGAAAACAAGTTCAAAAATCGAATTTCTTACCCCTGAAGCAAATAAGGCGGAGGACATTCGATTGTAGAAAGAGACGCCATTGGAGACGACCTATCACGTGACGCATAACCAGCTCCGATGCCAGACATGGCCTCCATCAAATACGATAATAAGCAAAAGTTAAATAAATACTCTCGATCATTCAGATTATAAACTAACAACTGCCAAGAAAAAAAACGTTCATTTTTATATTAGTTTTACTCTTCTTTAAGGTTGAAACTGATATACTGTACATGACCCTCATCATATGAGTTTCTAGATAAATTTTATTTTTGCCTTGAAAATAACCGATGCAACTGAACCTGACCCAGTCCAGAAGGTTTGTCAGACGCGATTTGCTGTGGTTTATTCGATTATTTAATGTCATACACAAAATGTATTTGGGTCATCCTCTTGTCCGAAAGAATCTACCGCCTTACTCAGGATCAGAAGCGCAAGAGGTAAAGGGAGCGGCGAACTGCGTTGGACACACCAGTTCTCGTCTGATCACTGAAGTTAAGCAGCGAAACCCCAGCTAGCACTGACATGGGTGGCCGCTTGGGAAAACTGGGTACTGCTAATACCCAAAAATCGTCGCATTAGTGTAGTGTCTATGCAGTCTCTGCATAAGAATTACACTGTGGACGGGGCTCTAATGACCTTGTAGACAAAGGGCCTTAAAACGCCAACAAACAAAAAGCGAGAGGTAAAAGGTGCAGCAAGCAACGGTGGAGATACCAAATAGATGTGAACGTGGGGGTGAACAGTGAGTACTAGAACCCCTGTTCTACGAAATTGTTCAAACGTGCAAGGATACTACAGGTCACGTACTCAGAAATTGCCCCATTGTACACGTGAATATCACAAAATTGTGAATTGTGAACTGCGCAAACTCAGGCGTGAGTATGCGCAGTTCACGATTCGTCTGCATTGCGTAGCGTACGTCGGATAGAACCGAGGCCAGAAAACTCTCTATTATCGTAGCACGACCACACATTTCAGAGAATTATCCCGCCTATGTCAGGATTCGGTCTGCGGATTATAGCCCTCCACTCCCAGCTAGTACTAACATGGGTGGCCGCTTGGGAAAACTGGGTACTGCTAATACCCAAAAATCGTCGCATTAGTGTAGTGTCTGTGCAGTCTCTGCATAAGAACTATGCTGTGGACGGGGCTCTAATGACCGTGTAGTTGAAGGGCCCAAAAACAACAACCCACCAGGTCCCCGTCCATCCCACACGCTACCATATCCGCAAGGACAACCTCTCAACCTGGTCGGTTGAGAGCCTTCCAGTGCGCTTTCCATCAGATTATAGGAAGTCGTGGCTCCGTGAGGTGCGTGCAATGTCACTTGAACTTGAAACAACCCTTCGGTTAGTTTGTAACGCAAACGGGTGGAAGGAGGGGGGCAGCCAAGCAGCCATAACGAGTTGGACCCTGTGGATGCTGCTCGCAGGTGAGGGGAATTAGCAGTACCCAGTGTTCCTATAAGACAAAATGGACCTCCTGGAAGACAAAATGGACAACCGGCCCTGCCATCAGGGGCTGATCCAGGGGAAACAATGCAGCAATTGCTCCCCCTTCATTGCCTCAGCGGGACGCAACTTATGAGGCATGTTTGCATTGCTATCCCGATTTTTATACTGCCAGTCCAATCTATAGTTGACTGAAGAAAGGACATTGTCACAGCCGAAGGGGCAGTAGAGGACCTATTGTAATTGCTAACGAGATTTATACTAAGGGATTCTGAATATTTAAAAATATGTGGGACGAACTTTTTGAAGTGCTCCCCCTGATCCGACACTGAATCCACTCCTGCCTGCCATTGGTGAGAAAAGGGTCAATAGATTGAGAGATTGATTACTCACATGCTAGAAAAGGGCTCTTTTATGTGGATTGTTGTTGTTTGTTGGAGTTTAAGGTCCCGTCAACTACAAGGTCATTAGAGACCTGTCCACTGTATAGTTCTAATGCATATACTGCACAGACACTACACTAATGCGACGATTATTGGGTATTAGCAGTACCCAGCTTTCCCGAGCGACCACCCATTTCAGTACTAACTGGGCTTGCGTTGCTTAACTTCAGTGATCAGACGAGAACTGGTGTGTCCAACGCAACTCGCCGCTCCCTCTTTTATGTGGAACAACCGTGCACACCACACGGGACTATGGCTTTACCTCTCGTTCGACTTGAAGCACTCGTGGGGCTTCTCTTTACACTGAAAGAAACCACACACCTGCCATAGGCGATAAGTGGGTTGGAAGTACACACAGTAGCTACAGAACTACAGTACAATGATAATCAGATTATTCCTGGAGAAGTATGGATTTTTATATCTACATGCATGCAGTATGAGTTAACACCTCTTTCAAAATGAAATCTTCACATTCTATCATTTTGTGGCATCATCCAATCATAGTTGATGGAAACATCCATAGATTTTCCAGGAATAGCAGGAAGTGATAAGATGGAAAAATTGGGGTGTTACAGCGACCTGAATATAAATCTAATGAGCATGTTCGACCTATTTCCCACAAATGGCGAATCCCGTTGTCGTGGGGGGGGGGGCGGTTGTGAGCAAGGACGTATTTTAATATAATCATACCTCCGTGTGTTTTAAGGCTCTTCAACTACAAGGTCATCAGAGCCCCGTCCGCAGCATAGTTCGTATGCAGATTGTTGTTTGTTGGAGTTTAAGGTCCCATCAACTACGAAGTCATTAGAGACCCGTCCACTGTATAGTTCTAATGCATACACTGCACAGACACTACACTAATGCAACGATTATTGGGTATTAGCAGTACCCAGCTTTCCCGAGCGACCACCCATGTCAGTACTAGCTGGGGTTGCGCTGCTTAACTTCAGTGATCAGACGAGAACTGGAGTGTCCAACGCAATTCGCCGCTCCCTACCTCCATGGCGAGTAAAGAAACTTACTCGCCGGCATCTGCCTGGTGTACAGGCAGACTGAGTTCAATTCACAGCTATGGTGACACGATCATAATAGGGAGATTTAGTACTAGGTAAAACGTACGCACGCATGAGCGTCAGAACACCACGTGATCAACGTGCGATAAATGTTTAAAAATGAGTTCTTGCACAACGATGTCACACCCACTTATGATTGAGCTGTGAGCGTCACCTAGTGATTTGCGAAAGGAAGCGTGAAAAGCCTTGTTTCAAATGCTACATTGAATCGTACGGTCCTCCATAGGTCAGGCAAATCGTACATCTAATCATATGTGCTCCGTATCTCAAGCTGGTGTTTGCGCCTGCGCGCCTGGCGTACGCTTAAAAAAACGCATTGCTAAATCTCCCTAATGTCAGGCTCTCATGCGCAATGCAAAACAGTGCTTTTATCAATAGCTTACATCATCATCATACCCTTATCCCACCTGCAGCGGGGTCGGGTCTGCGGGTTCTAGCCCTCCACTCCCGTCTAACTCCCACCAGGTCCCCATCCACTCTGCACACCACATTATCCTTACGGACGACCTGCTCCCACGTTAAGGTGGTCCTGATAGACGATGGTGGTCCTGACCCCAGGTGGTCCTGACCACCTGCATTCCTGGTATGGCCCTAACAAGCTCCTCCTCCCCTCTTCTCATTATGTGACCATACCACCTCAGCCTATTTTCCCTCATCTTTTTGGCAATGTCCACTACCCCCAGGCCACTCGTGTACTGCAGCATTTGCATCTCGGCTACTTGCATTCTAGTTACATGGCTTTTCTTTACTGCCCAGCACTCTGAACCATATAGCATCACTGGTCTAACCACTGTCCTGTAGAACTTCCCTTTCAACTTGATTGGGACCCTCCAATCACACAGGACTCCGCTTGCCTGTTTCTAATTCAACCACCCCACATTGATTCTATGGGTCACGTCCGAGTCTATCTCCCCATTGCTTTGAAATGTTGATCCTAAGTACTTTACCTCCTGCACCTTTTTCACCAGTTCACCTCTCGAGCATATGTCCCCACTGTTTACCTGACCATCCCAATTGAACACTAAATACTCTGTCTTCTTTGTGTTAATCCTTAGCCCTCCCTTTTCCAATGTTCCTCTTATATCGTTTAGTACCTTCTCTATCTGCTCTCTGGTGTCGCTAACTTTCCTTATATATCATCGGCAAACGCCAAGCACTGAGGGGCCCATTCCCCTACACCCGTCAGCAGTTCATCCATAACCAGGATGAAAAGATATGGACTAAGTGCTGAACCTTGGTGCACCCCAACTTTCACAGGAATGCCCCTAGTGTTTCTCCAAGGTGTCCTTACCTTGGCTGTGGAGCCATTATACATATCCTGAATTATTCTAATAAACCCTTCTTCTAACCCCCTTTTTCGTAATACTCCCCAAACTACTTGTCGTTGGACACTGTCAAAGGCCTTCTCCAGGTCAATAAAGATGGCATGAAGGTCTTTCTTTGCTGTCCTATACTTTTCTACCATCTGCCTCAGAATGAAGATAGGCTCCATTGTGGACCTACCTGGCATGAACCCAAACTGATTTCCACGGACACTAGTTCTATCCCGGAGGCGACGCTCCATTACTCTCTCCCAGAGCTTCATGGAGTGGTTCATTAGCTTTATACCTCTGTAGTTGCCACAATCTTGGCCATCCCCTTTACCCTTGTAGAGTGGTACTATCCAACTTTCTCGCCATGCAAATGGCATTCTATCTCCACTAGCTATCTTATTGAAAAGTTTCCCTAACCACTTGGTACCTGTAGGCTATGCGAAACTTGAATGGGGATTCCGTCTGGGCCTACAGCTTTTCTCCCTTTCATCTTCCTAAGTGCCTTGGCTACTTCCTCTTCAGTTACTTGGTCCACAGCACCAGCTGGAGGAGGATTGGTGGCGATGTCCTCATCTCCCCCTGCTTCATTCAAGAGGATTTGGAAGTACTCCTCCCATCTCCTCTTTACCTTTGTTGGAGAGAGCAGGACACTATCTAAGCCATCCTTCACCGTTATGGCTCAGGGTATATCTTTTGCAGCCCTATCTCTAGCCTTGGCCAGTTTGAAAACTTCTCTCCCCCCTTCCTTCGTCCCTAACTACTCGTAGAGGGCCTCATACTTCTGGTGTTTGGCCAGGGCAATTATCCTCCTAGCAGTGGTCTTGGCCTGCCTATACTGAGTCTTTGATTCCTGGTCCCCTATCTCCTGCCACCTGTGGAAAGCAGCCTTCTTTTGTTTGATGGCTGCTTCTACCTCCTCACTCAACCACCATGTTTGCCTGTTACCCTGGATTGTGCCTCCCACTCTACCCTGTCCCAAGATGGTTTTCCCACAGGCTCTAAGTTTTCGGGCAACCCTGTCCCACATGGCATCCGTTGTCCCTTCCCAGTCAATAGCTTACATCGTCTATCAGAAATAAGTTACTTCACCAGTTGTCTGATGTAAGTCATAAGAGTAGGAATTACAGCAGGAGGGAGCCGCGTCAACCGTTATCCCGCCTGTGGCAGCGTCGGGTCAACGGGTTCTAGCCCTGCACTCCCGTCTATCTATAACCAAGTCCCCGTCCACCCCACAAACTATCATATCCTTACGAACAACCTGCTCCCACGTCTGCTTTGGTCTTCCGCTGCCCCGGGTGTTCCCAACCACCCCCAAGCTACCCCTAATATACTCGTTCCTAATTCTATCAGCTCTCGACACCCCACTTATATACCGCAGCATTCGCATCTCCGCTACTTGCATTTTATTTACGTGGCTCTTCCACACTGCCCAACATAGCACAGCTTGCCTAACCACTGCCCTGTAAAACTTCCCTTTCAACTTGAATGGAGCCCTCCTATCACACAGGACTCCACTTCAACTCCCCCTCCCCTATTTATTTATCTGAGTTAACGAAGAAAAGCCAGTGATAATTTAGAAGACCAACGAAAGAAAGTGGTGATAAAGGCGAGATTAAAGTTTCGTCTGAATACATTGTCAGTAAAGTTGCTTTCAGAAGACACTATCTTATCAAGTGCAACTTTCGTCGGATGAGATGTAAACAGTGCCGGATTTACCATTAGGCTGACCGCATAGTGGAGCGACAATAATAGCAGCGCGACAAGGAAAGAGAATAGCGACGTAAACAAACATATGATAATCTATGTGTCCCCGCATAGTGATGCTACTAGCAATGTGACAAGTAGCGCTGCTATAAGAGCAACGCGACTAGACATACTTGATTTTGTCGCTCTTCCCTCTGATGTCTGATGGACACCCAGCTGTTATGAGCGTCGAATTGCGTTGGACCCACCAACTCCCTTCTGATCACTAAAGTTAAAGCAGCGCAACCCCAGCTAGTACTGACATGGGTGGCCGCTTGGGAAAACTGGGTACCGCTAGTATCCAAAAATCGTCGCATTAGTGTAGTGTCTGTGCAGTTTCTGCATCAGAACTACACAGTGGACGGGGCTCTAATGACCGTAGTAGTTGAAGGGCCCTAAAACAACAACAACAACTTAGATCACTGAAGTTAAGCAACGCACCACAAGTTAGTACTGACATGGGTGACTGTTTGAACATTGGGTGCTGCTAATTTCCCCTCTCCTAAATCCTTCACTCCTACCACCCTCTCACCCATGAGCAGCCTCCACAAGGTTCGGCCCATTATGGCTGCTTGGCCAAATCCCCAACCTGTGTGTGTAACACCACCCACCAGGTACCCGTCCACCTCACACGCTACCTCATGGACAAGCTGGTCCCATGTCTGCTTTGGTCTCCCCCTGATTTTGGTGCTTCCAACCACATGCAGTCCTGCAAGAGACCTAATGATCTCCTCCCCCTCTTCTCTTTATGTGTCTGTACCACCTCAGGCCACCCCCTAATATGCTGATTCCTAATTCTATGAGCTCTCGACATCCTACTCATGTAGTGCAGCAATCACACTCTATTATGCAACGGGTATATGGGGCAAATTTTCCATGTGCAGGAGCTGGGTGGAGTGCCCAAACGGACAGCAGACCGACAATAAATAAGTATAGCTGTTGCAGCTTCGGTCAGCAACTGGCTGTGGAAAACCATGTCCAATAGGTCGCCCTCATGTCCCTTCAGAGGGACAAGATGGGTACCCGACCATGCCATAGGTGGGTTAGGAGTTGCTTGCTTTTTGTAGGGACTTCTTGTTTTTTGTAGGGACTTCTTGTTTTTTGTAGGGACTTCTTGTTTTTTGTAGGGACTTCTTGTTTTTTGTCGCTTTTATCTCCGCTCCACTATGCGGTGCTATCGCATTACTGGTAGCACTCTTTGCTTGTCGCTCTTCTCTTTCCTTGTCGCTCCACTATGCGGGCAGCCTTAGGAACAGGCTATTCGATGGGGCATGGCAACGTGTGGGCTTAACTGGGGTTAATGGTGGGAAATCGGAGGGAATGCAGAGCAGAACTTGCAGACCTTCCCCTCCCAGAGACAGGATAGGGCTATCAATGTGCAATACTGTATACTGAAGCCTACTTATCTTGCGGCAGATAGCAGAGAAGTGCCGAGCAGCAAAGAATCTCCATGACATGTTTATATCAATCTGATGTCCCAAACTTTGAGATACACATGGCAACTAAAGAGTTTTGGATTTCATGATCATTTCCATCGTTGCAATGGTTACCACATAAATTAATAGATCCAGACACAATTTTACCGGCGGACAGCGATTAGTGGCGGGAAATAATGAACTCGAGTAACTGCACGTCCTGAGGATCCCAGAGAGGGAAGTGGTTGCCCAACTTTGGTACTTAATGATTGCAAAATGTTAATTAATCCTTTGCATTTGTTCAATACTGGTTTGAATAAATATCACTTGGAATCAACGCGGTGGAGTTATGTGGACACACAATGTTAATTTGTTGTATATCTTAGCTTGAAACACAAATTTTATTGCAAACAAAACGAAAAATGGATTTCGTGATGTCCTTAATTTGTGAAGTAAGTGGCAAATTGAACGGGAAGGCCATGAGATGTCCCGGAGACGACTTCCACAAACTGAAAATGTTTCAAATATTTACAAGATCTTCTTTTTCGAGGTATGAACAGCGAATTCTGTATTGCGAGGTGCAATAACCAAATAATTACCAAAATCCATATAAAAAATTCGAAGTTGACGGTTCACATTACCAGGTATATCAACCAACAATTAACTTATAGGTGTAAACTCCTACTTGAGGACAGCTTTTAGCATGAACAGTTGTTTTCATTACATTTAGAGGTTCTGAAAGAAATCCTTGCCGAACATTGACTGAAGCCGCCCAGCGCCTCAAAGAGGACAACGATGGCAAAGGATAATTCAAAGTTTTGCTTAAGTACAAGTATGCTCTTTTACTTAAATACCTTAAACGAAAAGCGATATCCATACTTTCGTTATCCCATTCTAGTTTCTTCTTATCATAAAGTAACATTCTGCACTGGGATTCTGTAAAAACTTTCCTCAGAATTGTCTGTACGCACTCGCACATTTTGTTTTTCTGTGATGCTTTACGTTTAATGGCACGCAATTCTTTGCTTATGTTACTAATCGCTCGCTGTTTCTGACTAATGGTATTTTCTAAGATTCGTCGCCTGGTTATCCAGAATTCAGTTACACGTCTTTCAGAACTAATCTGTTTCTCCAATTCTTCACACTTCTTTTTCCACTCATCGATTTCATCAACTAAATCACTTGCTTCAGTAGCGGAGTCTTCCTTGATCTTCTCATTAATCACACCATCCGAAATGGACTTCTCATTGGAATCAGAATAACTGTGACATTCTAGAAGTTGACGTACTAAACGTTGCTGACACCTTCTTTCGATTCTACGTGCACGATTTGCTGACGCTTCATCGACTTCTTTTGGCAATGCATAACCCAAATGCAGTGATGGGACAGCAGTTTTTTTAAGTATCTAGTTTGAAAGAAAATGAAAACATGTCTACAGATATTCATCAATTTTAAAGAATAGCAGCTCAAGTTAAGAAAGGTTACATCGACTAAAAGAACCAGGAAAACGTTGTTATGCCCCTGTTAGCTATTTCTCCAGTTTCAATCAGGAATCAAAATTAATTCAGGAAATTTCTCACACGTTTTCAATAAACTCTTTTAACATTTCTTTTGCTTTCATAGGGTGAATAATTATAGTCACAGGTAATTCATTTGGGACGCACAGTATAACTGGCTTTAGTAGCTAGCACCTATACACTTAAATGACTTAAAATTCGTAGTGAACGAAGTGATTGCCTTCCTTAAATGATGACACTGAAAAGATGATGACTATCCGTTGAGAAAGTGACATCTTAAAACCAGTTTGTTCCAATAGTATGTTTATACGATAGGCTATAGCTAGAGCCAGCAACCTGAAGCTGGCAGAAACCATTCGATGTCCTCTGCATATTTGAAGCAAATAACAAACGATATGGAGTTTCAAACGCGATACTAAAACAATTCTGCCAAAAGTATTTTAATGTGGATGCAACAAACTTGTTTTAAAAGATGCAATGGGATAAGAGAAAAGAAGAACAGTGGTAGCACCACCACCATTCTCCACAATTGGGAAATGAACTGTCCATCAGCACACCAACCGACTGCTGAATGGTCCTTGGTAGTCAGTAGTAGGGGTGCCAACACGGCGGCCCAATGTATATTTTTGAGGGGCTGCAACGGCTGTTGAAGGATTTAATTGGTATGGACTTAAAGAGCCAAGAAAGTTAAGAAAAATCTTGAAAAGTTACATGGAGCAAATTAGTATTCTCTGTTATTTATCAATCAATCATCATCATCCCCTTATCCCTCCCACGGTGAGGTCTGCGGGTTTTAGCCGTCCACTCCCGTTTATCTCCCACCAGGTTCCCGTCCACCTCGCACAATCTAAGTGGCCCCTTCTCTAGATGAGATTGCTCTGACTGGGGGCATCCTAGCCGGGCATCCTAGCCAGGCGTCCGGAACCCGCAGAAATATTGGCCGGGGTTGTCTGTGGGGAGGATGCCGGGCTATCTCAAAACTGATTTTTTATTTAGCTACCAATATGTATTCTCCCATAACTTAAGTTAATACTAGTTTCTTTACCGTTATTAATTTGATATTTCCTCAAATAAATATTCACCCAAACTGAAATTTTGAAAGAAGAATGACTTAACAATATAAATACATTTTTTGTGGGCCGATGGAATTTTATTTGCTGGAAATGTGGCCCGCAGCTGAAATACGTTTGATATCCTTAATTGATAATAACAGTGCTCAAGTATCAATTAAAAGTACTAAGCAACTCAATTTTCAAAAACTTTATCAATGCACATTGGATGAAGCATTAATAAAAAACTTGTGGATGTGTAATATTACATCTTACCCTCTTAGGAGGTAAATTCAGTAGTTCAGCTTGAAGATCTCTTTCATAATCGTCTTCTTTAAAATGAATGGAGCATACATGACACGAATCGGGATTCCAAACGCCTTTTCTTTTACATCGATTTACCCAAATGCTTTTGATTGTCTTATCTTTCGGAAAGGAATGATACTTTATGTGCTGAGTGGCAGGGTCCATCTTTGTTTTGACACGTGTGTTTTTACATGCTGCGACTGTACATCGTGTGCCTCCCATTCTTAAAAAATTAAAAAAAAAGACAGTTAATTACAGAAAAGGTATTCAATTATTTCAATGGCGGATAAAAAATTAAAGATGATGTGACCGATGATTGAAAGCGGGAAACTATTCAGCTGAGTTCATTAGACATAATTCCTCAATCCCTAACAATCACTGATCAAAAATGAGTTTCATCACCTGTCAATGGTAGTGCTATTTCCAGATATTTGAGGGTAGGAATTGATCATGTATTGTGCACACACACATATACACACACCATGAGAGGTCATACTGAAGAGATCGTGGAGGCAGATCGGTATTAAAGCAACTCCTAACCCGTTTCCTGCCTATGGCAGGGTCGGGCACCCATCTTGTCCCTCTGAATGGACACAAAGACGATACATTGGACAGTGTTTTTCCACAGCCGGTTGCCGAACAAAGCTGCAACTCCTATGCTTATTTATCGTCGGTCTACTCCTCGATGGGTACATTCCACCGAAGCCGGGGGCGAACTCCTACACCTGGAAATGTTGCCACATCTACCCGTTGCATTTAAGCCATCGCACCTTTATCCAGGCAGATCGGTATTGCATCCCAAAAGACTACTGCTGCTCATTTCTATATTTTATCGCGATATATAGAATTGGTGATCATCAGGCGCCTGTGGATGCAAGGATACAGGTTTGGTAGGCTCTTGTTGGATCCTACGTCCCGGTGGTCACTTCCTCTTAAGAGAGGAAGTTTTTCACCAGCAAGTTACTGCTGTTTTCGGTGTTTCTATTCCTGGCAGTGGCGTCACTAGGGGGGTGCGGGCCGCACCGGGCGACACCACCCGCACCATGAGAAATGGGGTGACACCAAAGCAGAAGAAGCGGCTTTCTTTCAGGAGAGGTGGTGACACCATGGTTTCACCGCACCGGGTGACGCCAACCCTAGTGATGCCACTGATTCCTGGGTATATTGGGAATCCATCATGGTTATCGCGTGTAGGGGTACTTAAAATAATTTTGCGGTGTTCTTGTACAAACTTCGTTACAATTTCTTCAAAATTTGCCGAATTTAAAGGAGATTTTATGAAACATCAAGACATAGGTCAATATCATAAAGTTTCAAAATTCTAACTAAAGATAACATACAAATTCATAAAAATTTAAGTTACTCTTCAGAACGGCCCCAACCACAAGCTACTTGGAAGAGTATTAGGCCAGGGGCACACTAAGACAAAACTGACTCACGATAGTCTTATGTGCTCTGTGGTTGTCAATGAGTTTTGTCTGCTAGACGCTTGTTTCAGTGTGGGGCTACCCATTGACTTTCATTGCCAATATGACTGTCGTGAGACAGTTTTGTCGTAGTGTACGCCTGGCCTTAGAAGAGGTATGTATCATGCAAAAAAAAAATAACTGCATATTAAACTACAAATGTTGAGAAGATTCCAAAAATAAAAAATATGCATATTTAAGTAAGTCTACTAATGTAAAATGACAATTTGTTGTTGTTGTTTGTTGGAGTTTAAGGTCCCGTCAACTACGAGGTCATTAGAGACCCGTCCACTGTGTAGGTCTGATGCATATACTGCACAGACACTACACGAATGCGACGATTATTGGGTATTAGCAGTACCCAGCTTTCCCGAGCGACCACCCATGTCAGTACTAACTGGGCTTAAAATGACAAACATTGCATAACAAGATAGGTAATAAAACATAAAAAATGTAATTGGGGAATATGAAAGAGCATTAAATATACAGTAGTATAAGACATCACAATCCCCCAATCACAAGCCCTGCAAAAAGCCCTAGTTGAGAATACCAAACTGCCATAGGTGGAAAGGGTGAGGGGTTAGCAATACAGTAATATCATCAGTGCTGGATTTACCACTAGGCTAAGTAGGCTGACGCCTAGGGCCTCAACATTCAGCGAGCTTCAAAACTTATTAAAAGGGCCTCAAAATTGAAATTGCCTTGGGCCTCTCAATATCGAAATCCGGCACTGAATATCATGTGTGTCCAGGCCTGTTATTAACCCGCCTCGGTGACGCAATGGGTAGCACGGTCGGTAACTGCGTCAGTAGTTCTAGGTTCCATAGCAGACCGAGGTGGGTTGCCTCCTTTCGGGCGAGAGGGAGGCCCCGACTGCGCCTTTTCTCAGATGAGAAGTAAAACCCAAGGTGCCGTGTAGTGTACGATGGCATTTGCACGTAAAAGAACCCTCTCTACTATGCAACGGGTAGATGAGGCAAAATTTCCAGCTGTAGGAGCGTCGGTGGAATGCCCCAACGAACAGTAGACTGACGATAAATAAGCATAGGGGTTGCAGCTTTGGTCGGCAACCGGCTGAGGAAAAATACTGTCCAATATAGCGCCCTCGTGTCTCTTCGGAGGGACAAGACGGGTACCCGACGCTGCCAATGGCGGGAAAACGGTTTGAATTTCATGTTTCGTTGGTGCGTTAGGGCCCGTCAACTACAAGGTCATTAGAGCCCCGTCCACTGTGTGGTTTTAATGCAGAGACTGCACAGACACTACAGTAATGCGACGACTTTTGGGTGTTAGTGGTATCCAGTTTTCCCAAGAAGCCACCCATGTTAGTACTAGCTGGGGTTGTGCTGTTTAATTTCAGTGATCAGACAAGAACTGATGTGCCCAACGCAATAAGCCGCTCGGAAAACGGCTTGGAGTTGCCTTTTTGCGTCCAGTTCTATTATTGACCGACCAATTATTAGGACGATGACAGTGCTGTGCAAAATACCAAGTCCAAATGATCACCATGACTTCCAAATGCTTCCTCTACAACGCAGAATGCTCGGGCATGGGCAACTATACATTAGCACTTTAATACTATGCATTGTTGTTGTTTGCTGGTGTTTTAGGGCCCTTCAACTACAAAGTTCATTAGAGACTCGTCCACAGCATAGTTTTTCTACAGAGACTGCACAGACACTACACTAATGCGACGATTTTTGGGTATTAGCAGTACCCAGTTTTCACAAGCGGCCACCCATGTCAGTACTAGCTGGGGTTGCGCTGCTTAACTTCAGTGATCGGATGAGAACTGGTGTGTCCAACGCAATTCGTCGCTCCCTTAATACTATGCAAAAGGATTTACTTTAATAATAAAAAACAGATTTTGACCCAAATAAAACCACCTGAAATATCGAAAATTTGATCTCCACTCATGCGCAGGAATGTAGTACCTTCCATATAACCCACATCAATAATAAACTGTAAACTGTTTAGTCTACTTTTACACACATCCCGCGAATGTTTAATATTTTAAAAACCTTTACCTTCTGCTGCAATATATTTTTATAGTTTAAAGACTGTCAAAACTACATACATGATTCAAGACTACTTATTTCCGCCATAACATTTCCAATAACAGACAAACGTAGTAAAAGAATCGCCTGCAATCAGCGCCTCTTTTCAATGGCGCTTCAGACTGCTGGTGTATCATGTGAACAACCAAGTGTGTGGGTTTTTAATTCTGGTGAGTTAATTACGAAAAAAATACTTTTGTACTTTCGTTTGTATTAGTAGTACATTGAGGTATTTCGAATATTTCATAATAATTTATCGGATAGTTATAATTACTTGTTGTGTTGTTTGCTTCTGACAATGTTGTCAATTCGTTTCTATGTTCGTGTCTCGGTGTGTTAATGATTATGATAATTGATTCATTCCAGGTACACTTGTCCAATATAATGTGATTCCTCAAAGTATGGAAAGGTGTGGAGCTAAAGCTGGTCTCTTGAATCTACCATGGGAAGATGTGATACACACACAAATTTTATCCCGACTATCTTGGAAAGACTTGTTTCGTTTGAGGCTTGTTTCCCACGATTGTTGTCGTTTGGTCAATAATTATTTTTCTAAATGTCACTGTGTGGATCTTAGTACCTGTAATAATAAAATCACAGGACCAGGATTTCAGGTAGAATTGGTGTTTTAATTCTTTCAGTTTACTACAAAATCTAAAGGATACTCTCTATTTTATAGATTATTACAAAATCCGCCTCATTGTTGACCATGCTAGTTGCATCAAATTGTAAATGGCTTACAGATGATCTTTTAAAACCAGTGTTTGAAGCAAATCCATCTCTTAAACATGTTGACTTATCAGGATGTCAGAGTATTACGACGATCAGCATGCAGATTTTAGCAATAAGGTCTGTTATATTATTTTTTATCATTTCCTGATGGGAATATTGAGCTGTTTCATTAAACTCCGTTTCTGCTGTTTTATTTTGTGATTTTAGATGTCAACTATTAAGAACTTTGATCCTGAGAGACTGTTACTGGTTCACTGCTGCAGCATTAATAGTTATTGCATTTCATTGTCCAGACTTGCATTGCATCGATATGACAAGTTGCTGGCAGGTGAACGATGAAGCAATATGTAAACTAGTGAAGAGATGTCTTGGGTAATGTAAGCATTGAATTCAAATATGAAAATGCGCAGTAAATGATACACTATCATAATCATCTTATTTTCCTGAATTTCAAGGCTAAAATATATTTCCTTGGCAAAAATTTATGGCATCACAAATTCCTCACTTGTGGCAATCGCCTATCATTGCCAAAGTCTACTGTACTTAGATTTGGTTGGGTGTTGGAGGATAAGTGACGATGGGATTAAGTAAGTAATGTCCCACTATGTTTATAATGCAGCAATACATATGTGATGCATAACAATAGTTGCATTTTTTCAGAATGATTGGGGAATATTGTAAAGCCTTAAAAACACTAAAAGTACGAGACTGTAGAGATGTTTCAGAAGCAAGTTTGACTACATTAAGAAACAGAGTCAGCATTGATTTACCATTAGTACCATATCCATACAACAGAGCTACATTTCTGAAAGCGTTAGGTTTGAATGCTCAAATTTAAAATTTGTAAATAATTGTATTTAAAAGTTATTAATAAAGCTGAAGAAGTTAAAACATGTTATAGTTTAAAAAAGTGTCAACTGTTGATTTACTGCAGTGGGTTAGCGATCCTTGGCGAGTTTGCATTAGGAAGCCTACAATCCACACACAACTTCTTACAACCCCATCTCCCATGAGCAGCCTGTTATGGCTGCTTGGCTTAGTCTCCAACCCGTTCTGTATTAAATACTAAGAAATATAAGATCGACATTAACCCCCAAAGTCAGATTTAAGACATTCTAAACTTTTTCTTCTTATCATTGATAACTATATATGCTTGCCAATAATTTATTGAATTGGGATGGCTGAAGATTATCCTGTCTTGGAGACTCCGCTAAACTTTGTTAGCTAACGGTTGCACAATTGAGACAATGACTTTTCGGGAAAGAAGAGGAAATCCCAAAATGGGCTTTCCATCGGACGGTTTGACGAGGTCAGAAGGGTTTGTTCCTGGTTCCAGGAGGACAAATGGGTATCCGACCCATCCAACTATGATATCTAGAATACTGTCAACATCAGGACAATTAGTGAGTCTTCTGGTAAAATCCAGATAAAGGCTATGAACAGTTGGAGTACTGAAACTTGTTTCTTAGTCCCCAGTTGGTGGTATGATGAGTTGGACATTCGTTTGGCATGCAGAATAGTCTGAGTTCAAGCCTTCAGTTCGGTGCCAATCTTGAGCTTTTTTTGGAGGACTTCGGAATTTTGCATCATCGGCCCATTGCATAGTAGAGAGGGTTCTTTTACGTGCAAATGCCATCGTTCCCCCCCTCCCCCCGGGACCTCAGCTTTATGTCTCATCCAAAGGAAGGCACAGTCGGGGCATCTCTGTCGTTTGAAAGAACTCCACCCACCTCAGTCCAGTATCAAACCTAGAACCACTGATGTAGTTACCAAGCATGCTACCCACTGTGCAAACGATGTGGGGGTTCTTGATTATCTGGTATAACGTTTAAAAAGTTTGAGAACTGCTGTAGTAGTATATGTTATGCATGATTCAGGGATGAATACAAAAGACACAACCAGCCTGGGCCAAAGGTTTTTACCGGTTCTAAACGCATCATGCAGAACTGGTTGACAACGATATTGGACGTCTGTGGACCACTTAAGACAAATGCCATTTTTTATCAAATAGCCAATCAGAGAATAAATCGTAATGGTCATTTATTATCAAGTGATACTTTTGCAATAATTCGCCATAAAATTAGAAATTTTGAACATTTTTGTTTTCATTAATAAATAAATGTAAGTCATTTTCCGTGAAAAAAATAAGACAATCCCTGAAAATATGCCCTAGTGCTTTTTTGGCACCAAAATAAAAATAAGACAGGGACTTATTTTTGGGGAAACATGGTATGTATATCACAGTGGAAATCAGTAAACTATTCTCGGCTTGCTATTAAAATAGATGAACTGTTTTAATAGCTGCATAGATATGAAAAACATGATTATACAATATCTTAAATTCATAAATCTAAAAAAGATTATTCCCCCCCCCCCCCAAAAAAAAAAAACCGGTTAGCAAAATGAACTAGAAGTTACCGATAAGCCATGACACAACAAATGAATGTTTATTTGCTGTATTTGTAGAATCCCTCTCCACTCTTTCGACCAAATTTGCCCTCTTTTACAAGTTTTCCCAAAGCTTCATCCGGTTGAAATGATGGATTGTCTGGATATTGCTTCCTCCAGCCTACAACGACAGCAATTACGTTATGGCGAAAGCAGTGATAAAATACAAGCACTTTATAACTCACCTTCCAATATGTAATGGGTAGTGTCAAGACCTACATAATCTAGCAGTTCAAATGGTCCCATTGGATATCCAGCACCTAACTTCATTGCAACATCAATATCTTGGCTGGTAGCGTCTCCTCGCTGCAACATTTTAATGGCGTCATTCAAGTATGGGATGAGAAGCCTGTTCACAATAAAGCCAGGTGTATCCTGAAAACAACTTTATGTTTAGGGCAGATTATATTTGCTAATGACAAATCATTTCCAACACCAACCTTGCAGGTTACACAACTCTTGCCTAAACTCTTACCAAACTTCAACATTTTTTGATATGTATCTTCACTGGTTTCAGGAATGCGAACAATCTAGAATTCAAATCACAATATTTATAATACAGGCACACTCAAGTGGTATATACTTAATGGATGAGACGATAAAGGTTTAACATTTAAAATGCAATAACAGTTAGTAAGTAAAACACAAGGAAAGAAAAAAAAAACTACTGTAGTCACTGGATTGCACTGGACGGTGAATTGGGATACAATAAGCGTACAAAATGGCAGTTAACAAAAGACGTGGCAAGCTAAGCCACAATGTAAATTGCAGGAACAAGTTAAACGTCTGACTCCAGCGGTGTGGAGTGAACATACTTTCGATAAAATTCATACCTCTACCAATTTCATTACAGGAACAGGGTTGAAGAAATGTAGACCTCCAAAGCGATCTTTTCTTTGAGTTAAACTACTAATTGATGCTATAGGTAGCGATGAAGTATTGCTTGTGAAAATGCATTGTCTACAGAGGATAACAACGTAGTTTAAAACTTGACCATAGAATAATACTCAAAAATTTCATAAATTACAATGATCGTACGGAGGAGCTGCTTTGTCGAGACTCGAAAAAAGGTTCTGCTTCACCTCCAAATTTTCCACAATTGCCTCTATCACAATATCGGCTCCTTTCACTGCATTCTCGGCATTTGTAGAGGTAGAAAGACGTGCTAATGATGAATTTATGAAGGCATCACTTCCCTAACAAAATAAATTTTGCTTTAAATCAATATAAAGCTGCCTCGATCATGTATATAAAGGCATGAGATATTATAAATGTGTTTCGAGGTAGGCGCAATTTATACTGTACTCGGATATCATTCAACATCTTTTTGAGAAATACAGACAAACCTTTCATCTACGGACTAATAGGGGACCGGGTAGTCCGTTAAACCCGATTGTCCGTAGATGGGATGATGAGATGATTAATAATCAATAAATTAGTTCATTTACAGCAAATGGAGAACGTCATTATAATACCCTTATCCCGCCTGTGGTAGGGTCGGGTCTGCAGGTTCTAGCCCGCCAGGTCCTCTTCCACCTCACACACTATGAGACGACAAACTAGATATGATTCTCGTTCGGGTCACTTAAAATTGCATGGTGTGTCACAGGTTCGCCACCACTGCACTAAACCAATGCGACGATTTTTGGGTATTAGCGGTACCCAGTTTTTCCAAGTGATCACCCATGTCAGTACTAGCTGGGGTTACATTGCTTAACTTCAGTTATCAGACGAGAACTGGTGTGTCCAACGCAATAAGCCGCTCCCTGAGTCTGTTGCATCCACAGTCCGTTGATGGGGGATTCGTAGACGAGAGGTTTGTCTGTATATACATTTTCCTAAAGTTGATAGTTTTCTGAAACGCACTGATGGTGCAATGGAAGAAATTGCTGTATTAAGAATGATATCTTTCTTAACTATTTTAGAATACTGTATAAAGATTCCAAGTGACGCAAAACGGTCACTAACTGCATTTACATTTTGTTATGGAAATTTAAATTACAGTGGTCATAAAATCTATATACTGTAACTTACTTGAGCATTTCCCTCAAACTTTTTCTTAGCAACCCGCTGAAGGCTAGTTTTAATGGATGCATTTGCTTTCTGGAGAACTTCGTCGGACACGTCGACTACAACAACATTGTGGCCGGTCTGAGCTGCTACCTAGTTTAAAACAGCAATACAAATTATTTACCTAGACAGTAAAATGATTTCATGAAGATAATAAAACATCTTAGGAACCTGAGCAATTCCAGATCCCATTAAACCACTTCCAATAACCACGACATTCTTGATTGCACCTTGCAAGGCCGAACAACTAGATAACCCTCTTGCCGACATGTGAGTAATGAATGCCATTTTAAAACCCGGCTTTAAATTGATCCTTAATTGACAGAATTTATCACAGAACCATAGAACATCTACTGTATTTCAAGAAGCAAAACTTAATGTTGAAAAAAGGTGGATATAAACAACGAGGTCACAGAGGAGGCATTCAAACTGCCTAAGTTCAGAGCCAAAATAAGTGAACTAAACCGATGGATTGACTACGATTGAGTGCATTTTATTCTTAGTACTCCACCCTATAATGGAGGAGAACGAATAAGAGTTCATGTTGAATGAAATGTATTTTTCGTGTGTGCTTCAGATGGAGGAATATCATTTGAATGTTGGATTAAACTATATTAACGTTGTTGAATACATTTTAACTTTAACAATTGCCCGATGAGACAGTACAAGTCATGCGTTTATTGAAGTTTATCCTAGTTTTGTTGATTCTGGGAGAAGGTATGTAATAAAGTTGGACAGTTGTATGTCCATCGATATCACCGGGAGACTTAACGTTGAAGATTGGTGCCTAGAAGAAAACCAGAAAAAGCCTTA
Source organism: Trigoniulus corallinus (assembly GCA_013389805.1). Classification (NCBI taxonomy): domain Eukaryota; kingdom Metazoa; phylum Arthropoda; class Diplopoda; order Spirobolida; family Trigoniulidae; genus Trigoniulus; species Trigoniulus corallinus. Next base: position 15,415,150 of record JAAFCE010008833.1, read on the forward strand.
CGAGAGGCCAGAAATTGATCTTGGTTTCCATATTCGTTTAATAAAATAACACTGTATTTGAGAGGGGATGGGCAGCCTTTATATAGGAAAAGTCAAAATTACCTTCTCAGGCCTGCTCAGATGCACGTTACCTGGTCAAATTCTAGGCATTGATCCACAAATGTTATCTCTACCATTATTGTTACTGTATACCAGGGGCTGATCAAAGGGGGAGCACTTCAAAAAAACGGGCGCCCCAAATATTTTTAAATATTTAGAAGCCCTTGTATAGTTTAGCTAGACAATGTCCCATGTTCAGTGGTTTAGCCAACTTCAGATTGCACTGCAACTGTTGGACTAGCAGTATAGAAATGGGGTATAGAGATGCAAAAATGCCTCATTAGTTACAAAGTTGAATCGTGCATCATTTGAAATATGCGCCCCATTGAGGCACTGAGGGGGGAGCAATTGCTACATTGCTCCCCCCTCTGGATCTGCCCCTGCTGTGTGCAACTGACGATATACAGTATTTCCACAAGTATGATAGTACACGAAAGGTATTTTTAATTTACTCTTTAATCACGTCAGCACCAATGTTATATTCTATTTTCTATATATTTCTGAAATTAGGAGGACTATGTGAGGAGGAGAAGGTACAAGAATCTTCCACAATGGACGATAGCCAAAGCGTTCCAAATATTACTAAAAGCGAATTAATCTTAAACGAAAATTCCACGGATTTGAATAATGTCACTGAATCCCAACAGGCTGAAGCATCTAAGGGGACATCTAAAAACAGTAAGCCAAAGAAAGTTACCTGTTTAAAGCTTAATCATACATTGGATTATCTACCCACGGTGCAGGTAAGCTGCTTCAAGAATGTGATATTGTTTCTATTGCCACCTTCTACTTAATTAATTGTTATGGTTCATGTGATATGATGGTCACATGTGGTCTTTTACTTTTGAGTGTTATAAATATGTATTTTTTAGGTGCTGAACTCTTCACAGTTACCTAATTCGTTTCAAACTGTGCCAAACATGACAGTAGCGCAGTGTGTTTTACTGTTATTTTATGCACCATGGTGCCACTTCAGTGCAGCTGCTGCACCTCACTTTAATGCTGCACCAAGACTGTTTCCAGATATTTCATGTATAGCTGTAAACGCGGCTGCTTATTCCAGGTAATATCAGATAAAAATCATCATCATGTCCTTATCCCACCTGTGGCAGGATCGGGTCTGTGGGTTCTTCCACTTCACTCCCGTCTATCTCTCATTAGGTCCCCGTCCACCTGACACACTACCATATCCTTATGAACAACCTGTTCTCACATCTGCTTTGGTCCCCCCTGCCCCGGGTGCTTCCAACCACCTGCATTCCTGTAATGGACCTAACGAGTTCCTCCTCCCCTCTTCTCATTACATGTCCATAATCAGGGGAAAATATTTGACAGAAATTTCCTTGATAGGATTCTGGGTGGAAGACCTGTTATTAAATTAGGAATCATTCTTAAAAGGGGAAATTCAACAATAAACAATGAACAACAATGTTCAAAAACTATTTAGTCAGATGCCTGTTATTCCGAAAAGTTTCCACAGCCCAGTGGTAGATGGCAGACAAGCTGTAAAGTGTCTTAATTGCATTAATAACCTTTTCTGCGTTTTTAAAACATCCAAATCGGATTACTGCTTTTTAAAGTTTTTATAATGCTTTTGAATTACTTTTTTTTTCTAGTTTGAATGCTCGTTATGGTACTTTAGCCATTCCAACTTTATTACTTTTTCATAACGGCCAACCTGTAGCAAAATTCAACGAGACTCAATATACTCTTGAAAAATTTACTGAATTTGTTAAGAGATACACAGGACTGGAACCTTTTGGTGTAGTGAATGTGACGTCTGCAGATTTTGAAGGTCCATTACCAAGTACTCCTTCTCAAGAAACTGATTATTTTTTGTGGCTGGCTTGGAGTTTTCTTATTAGTTGTTGTTTCTTTGGATTTATGAAATCCAGCCTTTGTCAAAGAATGATTGAAATTTTAAGAAACAACTGGCAAGAAGCCGAAGCACAACATGAACATGTGGATTGATCTCGACATTCTTTCTCTTTCTTGTCGACTGCTTGAAAGTATTAGAGTGCAATACAAACCTATTTTTGATTGGATGTCTTAAATTTGTGTAAGTTGTTCTGATCTTATTAGAAAATTAAGTTATATTAAATACAAGCTTTAAAACCATCATTTGTGTGTGTATGTATGAACTGCAACTGAAAATGCTTACAACGTTGACATTATCATGATTTTGCGAAAGATGTGCAGTGGTTATTCATTGGATTCCCATTTAAAATTTACATTCCGTTCGTTGGTGTTTTAGGGCCCTTCAACTACAAGGTCCTTAGAGCCCCGTCCACTGCGTAGTTCTAATGCAGACTGCACAGACACTCCGCTAATGTGACGATTTTTGGGTATTAGCGGTACCCAGTGTTCCCAAGCAGTCACTCATGCCAGTACTAGCTGGGGTTGCGTCACTTTAACTTCAGTGATCAGACGAGAACTGGTATGTCCAACGCAATACGCCGCTCCCTTGGAATTTGCCTCCCAATATGGAGGTCAGATCATTAAAATGTCAATTTCTCATTCTAAGCAACTTTTATTTACATTAGGGTTGCCATAATTGTTGGACCACCGACCGGGACATCCCCCTTAAAAATATTTTTTCCACAAAATGGCAAGAATTTATATTATAAACATTCATAGCTTTATTAAAAAAAATCCATAATCCTTTTACTAACGCATTGAAATATAAAATATTTTAGAGGACCCCAAAAAAAACGTTAGGATCAATCAGTGGTGGATCTGAGTGGGGGTAGAACTTCAAAAAATGTGCGCCCCAAATATTTTTAAATATTCATAATCGCCGAGTATACATCTAGCTAGCAATTACAAAAAGGTGCTCTCCTGGCGCTTTGACAATGACCTATCTTCAGTGGTTTAGTCAACTACAGATTGGCAGTATAGAAATGGGGATATCAATGCAAAAATGCTTCATCAGTTGCGCCCCTTTCAGGCAGTGAGGAGGGAGCAATTGCTGCATTGCCCCTCGTCTGGATCCGCCCCAGGGATCAATGGTGGATCTTTTCCGAACAGTCAGTTTCACTTGCAAAATGTGATGTGCTTTCATGGACGAATCTGTACCAAATCTCTAGGCATGTACTGTATATGCGCAGTACTGAATGCAATGATATTATCAGAAAATAATTTTTTAACATGCGAAAATTTTAAATCGACCGGGACGAATGACTGTCGGACCGGGACACCGACCTCAAAACCGGGACATGTCCCGGTGTACCGGGACGTATGGCAACCCTAATTTACATGCATAGTTTCTAAAATAACTTGCCCCTTTCGAAACTTTATGATCACATTGTATCAAAAGCTGCTATTAATAAGTTTGCCATTTTCAAGAAATATTCAATTTATTAGTTAATCAGTGCAGCACAACTGCCATTATAGGACTAATATTACAAGATACATAACAGGACTAGTACAATAGGATTAGTAAACTACATTACACTTGTGTTATGTGACTTTCACAAGATTCAAAATTCAAAATGGACAAAAATTATTGACAAACCTAAAATATATTTTAAAAAATTATGCATTTGATGTGAGTTTATAAAACGATGAATTCTCTCACGTATTAGGTACTCCGTATTAGTTGTGAGAAAATCTTACATTGAAAAAAAAAGTCCACCTCTAAAAAATCACACATAAATTGACGTATTTACACTAGTAAAGAGAAAATAATGTTTTCCAACTGAAAAAAAGAATTTGATACACTTAAAGCATTACTTTGGTATAAAATGCTGTACCGCAAAAGAGAAGTGCCATGTTTAAATGCACTGGTGCAGGAACGACAGTGGAATGCATCCAGCAAATTTAAACTTTAAAAAAAAATCACAAATGTTAATAATCTCAATTTGTTACCTAATAAAAGTTGTACTTTTAAAGTTCGACCTAAATTAAGAAGATTGAGTGTATCTACAAAATTTGTTAAAAATATTTAATAAGACTAAACTTATTTATCAGAAAATGGGTTTCACTATCTGTTTATGAATTTCGGAGAGAGGAAGGTCCTTTATACTACTTTCAAGGAAAAGAGCTAAAAAGTGCACCCCAGATCACAAAACTCCAATCTGTGTCACCGCCACAAAACAGTAGTCATTTTGACTACCCTTTTTTAAAGGGAAATTTTAACTTAATTTAATAATTTTGATTATCACATGATAAAAACACAAAAAATGAAATTTATATAAAAAATTAGAATTTCTGACATTTAATGCAACTATAACTGTGGTGTTCTCCGCATATGGCGTTGAAATCTAGAATTAGGAATGAGTATATTACAGGGAGCTTGGGGTGGGGGAAAATTTACGGAAAATAATTGAGGCAGAATAGAATGAGGCGTCATGGACATGCAGTGAAAAGAGAGGAGAAGGAGCTCGTTAGGTTACAGGAATGCAGGTGGTTGGAAGCACTCGGGGCAAGGGTCGGCGGAGGCAGACGTAAGAGAAGGTTGTCCACAAGGGTATGGTGTGCGGTATGATCGGGGAGCTGGTGGGAGTGGAGGTCTTGAACCCGCCGACTCGACCATGCTACAGGCGGGATAAAGGCAAGTAAGAAGAATAAGGTTTACTTTTAAAATATAAGTGCAGTTGCACACAGAACAGTTAATACCAATTAGTGTACTTCAATAACTACTGCTTACAAGAAATAAAACAAAAAGTGTCATTATTTCGTTGAACTTTACTAAATTTTTAAATCTTAAAACCTTTCATTTTCATCATCCAGGGTAGTCTGAAAGATTCCTGTTTCATAATCTTGAGAATTTTATTTTTACATACATTGTTACAAAACAGTGGTCTACTGTTACATTGTTGCTAAGGGCCCCAAACTTACAACCCAGGGTCCTAGCAGCAAGGATCATCCAGTTCCCTAAAACTACCAAAAAGGAGAATTTTTTACATGTATAAATAACTTAATGAACTGTCAAGATGTTATGAACTTCCGAACTTTTTGTAACATCAAAAATTGTATAAATATGAAGGAGAAAAGCAGAGACAGACAGAAGGGAGAGGAACGAAGACGCTACTCCAGAGGACGGCAGATGGAATGCTCCTGGGAGGACAGTATGAGATACACTCTACAGAAGACAGCATACGACATGTTCTATAGAGGACAGCATACAAAAGGCTCGTCAGAGGACGCAAGAAGACAGCTACCACAGGATAGCAGAAGCATCATCCAATGGTGAACGTCTCCAGCTCGTCTGTACCTCTCTAGTCTCCCAGAATATCACCTCAACTCCCCACACAAAGAATTGTTCTACGTATCCCTCGTCTTATTCGTAATAAATTATAACTATTAAATAAAAACACTACGTTGGTCTAATGAATGGACTCCCGATCAAGGAAAAGGACAACACCAACACTTCTGTAAGTCACAAAAATTGTTTTTACCTTGAAAAATGTAACGCGAGCCTTTATCATGAGCATTAACAAACGCGAGCGTTAATCAAGCCCACATTGGCAAGCGAAACTTGTGGTGGCAACTTAAAAATAAATAAGCTAGAAGCAGAGAAGAAAACCGTCTGAGAAGTGTCAGCCGAAACGACCACAACACTAATAGGATCTACCAACTCATGTAACTAATAAAATGAAAGTAAAAATATGGGAATTATTATGTAGTTGCACATATGTGGGATATTTAGGAGAGTACACAAAGGTAGAGAATTCTAAATTTTTAATTTCTATTAAAACTATCAATTTTCAACATATAGGGTAGTCAAAAAGACTACTGTTTTGTGATCTAGGAAAAGTGCTGTTCTGAGAGAGAGGAGTGGGCAGAATTCATTCGACTGCTGAAAACACTTCACCAAACTGTAAAATAGGATCGAAAGAAGAAATAAAAGATTAAAACCACTGTTTTAATATAACAAAAACAATATTCTTTAAAGAAAAGTGGGTTATAGATAAATAAACAAATATATCAAACTTACATTATGTAAAACTTCACAATAAGCATTTGAAACTTTAGATTTCTATATGTATAAAATATTTTACTTTCAGACAATAACTGTTGTCAATATGCTGTATATAACCTCTCCACAAGCATTTCTGAATGTAGAGTAAAGCGTCCATAAGGGTCACAAACGTGTGCTATTTCTATTAAATTATGCTCTACAGCAGGGGTGGCCAACACCAGGCCCATCTTGTTTACTTTAAATCAACAAAAAATTAGGTGCATGGTGCGGCAGGAAATATTATTTCCAAAATTTGGCCCGCCTGCTGAAAACGTTGGGCGCCCCTGTTTTACAGAGTACAGTGTCTGTTTCAGATATTCATGAATACATCTTTATATAGTTTATATGCATTTAATCACTGATACCCAACTACATCTGGAGTTGAAATTGTGCTTCTTGACGTTCCAAATCAGAGGTCGGCAAACAACGATGTGAACCTGTTTTTCATATGGCCTAAGACTCTTAGTTTTAAAAAATTGGGCAAGTAATTAGAGCCTATATTTGGGGTAGCTTAGGAGTGGTGGACATTTTCAAAAGGTAGGAAGAAATGAGTACATTAAGGTGGTACGTACAAGCATATTATACAATATAAGGGTTAGCTTTATCAGGTACATCACAGAGATACAGGTAATAGGTAGCAGACGGGGTGGGGAAGGACAAAATAAAAATGCTCCTCGATTTATCTTCTCTTTCGAGGCTCCTGAATGTAGCAATTTAAAAGATTCTGTGTCGTCCTGTAGTTACTGTTCTAGCGATCTAACTGTTCAGTTAAAACTGTACAGTTAGATCACTACGTGTGTGGGGAAATCTCATCGAATCTTGCGTTGAAATTTTTGAACTGAAGATCTTTTGGAGTGGCAAAAAGATTTAACTGTAGATAAAACTGAACGTGTATGGGGGCCCCATCCACTGCATAGTTCTAGTGCAGAGATTGCACAGACACTACACGAATGCGACGACTATTAAGTATTAGCAGTACCCAGTTTTCCCAAGTGGTCACCCATGTTAGTACTAGTTTGGCTTGTGTTGCTTAACGTCAGTGATCAGACGAGAACTGGAAAACTTGCGTAATCACGAATACATTTTTTGGAACTTACTTCACCACATTTATGCAGTTTAATATTTAGTTGCTTTCTCGAATAAAACACACCTCTTCCTACAACGTGTATTAAGAATTTATCCTGCATTAATTAAAATTAATTATGGTATTACTTTTTTATAAATTTGAATGCTTTAAACGATAATATTGTTGCCTTAATGGCTTTTTGAGAAAATCTCATGCAAATTCGGTTAAATTTGAAGAAACGGTAACAAAGTTTGTACAAGAGCATTAAAAAAAACTATTCCAAGTAGCCACAGATGACGGTAGCAGGTTATACGAAAATAACGGTGTAGGGTGGACGAGAAATTAGTTGATGGTAAAGGGAATTTAGGACCCATACTAAAAACTCCGATCGTGATTGGGGCATGAAGGTGAACCCTAAAAATATCTGACCATTTACAAAAAAAAGTTTGCCGACCCCCGGTTCTAAATTATCCCATCCCAAACAATGAATTCATATTTCTGATAGAAAAATAGTGACTTTAGTATGCATAATGTATCTAATCACAATTTAGGCAATCCCTACCAAGAATGCTCTAATCTAATGCGCATTTTTACTCCAAAACGCAATACAATATTTACAAATTTCCTTCTTGGAGGAAATTGACAGAATGTCTACCTACTAAAGTGTGAAACACTTAAGCTTTCTGCAATTATTGCAGAATATAGAAAATCTGTTAACCTTCTTTCTCATTTAAAACTTAACTAATACAAAGATAGTGCGAGCATTTAAACTATTTGAAAGGGAGCTCTCAATACTCCTAACACAATACAGTAGAACTCCAATTATCCGAATCAATTGGGACCGGACCCCATTCGGTCAAAGTAAGCTGTTTGACTGTCAGGATCCGTTTTCAGGGCGCCAAGTCGCGCATTGTTTTGAAAATCGCAGTACGTTTCATCGTAATTTTTTTTTTCTGAAATTCTGAAAGCGATTCGGATAATAGGAGTTCGGAAAATTGGAGTTTTACTGTATTTGGAAGCAACAGACAATAACGAGACGTTTTGGTGAATTTATATAAAATTACCATCATAAATATATGTCAGCAGTTGCCAAATAGGGTGCTGAATTATATATATATTTTCTCTATTTGCAGGAAACAATTGCTAATCTCTAAAAGAAATTTACAATGATGTTCTTATCTCCCTTCTTAAAAAGCAACTTAAAATTCCTAGACACATTATAAATATTTTGCGGATGAAGGAGCTGGTTGACAATATGGCAATTACATAACTCCATTTGAAGATCTTTTGGACGGACTGCATTCATCACCATCCCTAAATAAAAACTTGAAAGACAGAGTTGTCCGACAACCATTATCACCTTCCAGGCTAGTAAAATTCTAATGACTTTTTAAATTGTACATCGAACTAAATATTTTTAATAAATAAATGTCTAAAAAACTGCCATTAAGATAATTTGTAATAACAAAACAGAGGGCTCAAGAAATAACAACCCCTCAAAATGAATACTTTAGTTAACTCTAAAATTTATTTATATATGAACATTTCATTAATTACTTTGGGTTAAATTAAAAACTAAAGAAATATCGGAAAGATACTCGACATTTCAGAATTATTTAAAATTTTTTTTTGTTTTAAAAAGCAAACTATTAAAAATTGACATAAGCTTGTGAACATATTTGAATATACGAAAATGGCTTTCCTGACTATGCTATGTGAGGTGTTAATTCCACTTATTTTTAAAATTTATTTCAGACCCTTTAGTTATATTACTCCAGGTAAAGAAATGGAATTCTTCAAACTGACTTCTTTATTATAAAAGCTGTTCTCGGACCCATTTATGTTTGTTCATTGAGTGAGGAACATATGCCCATCTGATTACTGATAGGACCACCAATTTTCAAATCTTAGTAAAATCTAATTTCAATTTTGGTTCGTAACACTTCATTATTTTCACTACAATTTGGACGATGTCTTCATGACCTGATGACCACTCTCTGGCCTTTCTTAATTTAAATGGTAAATCAAGAAGACTAGCCCTCAAACACTTTTGGCGACTGGCCAGATAACTGCCAGGAGAATGCCACTTGAAAAGACATTTATACAAATGTGAAGTAGAAAGGAACTGCAATTCTAGCTATGACAGTCCAATTAATGCCAATGGATCTTCAGATGTTGCCAAATATTGCATTTTCGCAATAACCACCGATAGCTTAGCCAACCATTAGCAAGATAAAATTACAATTAGTTATCATCACTTAGAATTAATTCAGAATAAAATGACTAAAAACAGCCAATACTCCAACTATTGGCTTGTTTCTTGATTAAATAAACGTTCAAAGATGAGTTTTAATTTAACAAAGTTCTCCTATGGGAGCATTTTGTAGCCACAAATCATGCATAAAACTATACAATTCCGCTGAGACAGACACCTAAAACGAATTGCACAATTTAATAAATATAATAAATTAGTATGTACAAATAAAAGTTGTTTTAAATCATACCACATATTTACCTTGTATGGCGTTGGATTTAAGTACCGTTTAATGTCCGGTCGTAAGGTCTTTAGTGATGCACGCACTTTTTCCCTTATTTCTGCTAAGGTCGGCATACACTCGGAAATCTTGAATAAGAATTAAAAAACTCACATTGTACTGAACTTTTCTTGCAATAATCAATTCAGATAAATCATTTCATTTGATATACTTTGCCATCCTTCCAAAAAACTTTGACTAGTTTTTCAACTTTTGATGGAGAAACATACGCTCGCTTCGATTCCTAAATATATATAAAAACCAATCTTTTAAACGAAATTGACTTTGAAAAAAAGAGTAACGGTATCACGAGGAAGTATCAATGGAATTGCTATTCTGAAATGGAAACTAGCACCCATTTTTGAATGACGATGTCCCTGCAGAAACGAACCCTTCACTCACTTATTAGTATCGTAGCACTTAGTGTTAATACAGAAACAGTGTAGAGTTGGTGACGTTGTCTGAATTTCAGTTGCAAAAATTATGGTAAACCAAGCAAATGCCTTACCTGAAACGGGTGTCGACAGAGAACTTTCTTTCCAACTTCAGGTGGCTGTTCACACGGTCTTTGTAATAAGTCAATCAACGCATGACCTATTTAGAAAATTGTCAATTATATGACTGAACATTGCATTAAACCAGTGACGGATCCAGGGGGAGCACTTCAAAAATGTGCGCCCCAAATATTTTTATATATTCAGAATCCCTTAGTACAAATCTTGCTAGCAATCACAATAAGTCCTCTACTGCCCCTCAGACAATGTCCTATCCTCAGTGGTTTAGCCAACTGCAGATTGGACTGGCAGTATAGAAATGGGGATAGCAATGCAAAAATGCCTCATCAGTTGCAAAGTTGAATCATGCATTAATTGAAATATGTGCCCCATTAAGGCACTGAGAGGGGAGCAATTGCTACATTGCTTCCCCCACCCTTGGATCCGTCCCTGATTAAAACAGCACAACGTTTATTAAACAAATACCTACCATCACTGCTATACAAACGATAAATCACTTTTTTACCAGGTACAGTTATTTTTTCTACATCTTGGCTTAGTTTAATTCTTGGGCTGTTGTTCACTTCTACCATCTACATTAAATAAATCTTGTTTTAGCCCAGTTAGACTAAGTCTCAGAAGACTCGTGTTCAGAACCTCTTTGACAAAATGTTGACACCTGCAAATGTTTATAGAAAAGGTTTAAATTACCTTGTAGACACAACCTAAGGCTGGTTGCCTTTGGCAGGTCACCAGATGTGTGCCAATTCCAAAGCAGTCGATTTTATGCCCTTGTTCATGAAGTGAAATGATAGTTTCTTCATTAATGTCATTGCTTGCGATAATCATTAAAGTTGAAAACCATGGAATATTATACCTGTAATGAAGAATAATTCTTAATAGCTTATAATCACAGAAATTCATTGTACATGAATATTTACCGTTCGCCGATTTTGGTAAACGTTTCTCTCGCTACATTTGATAAATAAGCCAAATCTCCACTGTCAATTCGAACACCAACAGCTTGATAGCCAAGATCATTTAACGCCATTGCCACAGAACAAAAATTCAGTAGTCCACTCCTATAAGACAGAACATTCAACATGTCAAATGTGACTCCATATGCGATTCTATGGCATGAAAATCAAACTGGCTCAAGTAAGATTAGTAGGACATGCTTTCAGAGATTGCTCCAAATGCTGTAATATTCTCTACAATTAGCACCAAATATATAGTTAAATGAAAAATAATAATAGTTAAAAGTTTTAAAAGCAATAACCAATCTATGTCAGCCACAGAATCACACAAAAAAAATTTTGTGCATGTACAGTTTTCTGATTAGTAGTTTTAACTTGAACTAATTTCTATATAAAAAAATATACGTGCGTTCTCAAAGTTATTACTAAGTCAGTTAATTGATTATATTTTAATTATTAACAAGGTTATAGTCAGAATTGAAAATTACCGAGCTCGGAAGTCTCGGCACACAGAAGTGCTTGTGATACATGGTTGATGAGAGCTCGGATTGTGTCTGCAGGCAATAGACGGAGACGCACAAAAGTGTTAGAAACAAGGGTACAGAATGTAGGTGCTGAAATACATCAATGAGTGCATAATTCCATTTCCCTTACTGAAATCTCTAAGGATTTAAATGGACTAAGAAAACGGGATTTTTCAGCTACTCTCACTGCATTATTCATGAAACAACAAGAAACAGGAGGGCTATTATGAACTCACCTTTAAAGTTTAAAAATAATACAAGATTATGGTAAGCCATGCATCGCAAACTAAAATTTGCTCCGTATTAAACAATAACATAGTAATTAAAATACGGCATTCAGTTTGGGTCAATAATCTTGCTCTACAGTAATCATTATTAACCATTGGAAAGACGTGTATTATTGGTTTCACATAATCTCAGGTAATCTTGCAGCCTCGATCAAGCGAAAGTCGTAGTTTCAAGTGAAGTTACAATGTCAACTAGTCTGTTTATAAAGCCTATGATATGATCAAGATATGAAGCAGCACCCTACCAACACTAGAAGCATCTACGAGGGGACATAGCTGTGGGATCTCTCCAGTCTGTGCTCTACTTGTGGAAGTGTCATGTTATAGTAATCTTTCATCAGTCATCATTTGACGTTAAAAACAAAATTAAGCCACCCCCCCCCCCCAAGTTAATCCCCATAAGGATCATACCGGTAGTTAACAATGCCGCTATTATTGGTATGTGATAATAGTAATCCGCTATTTCATTTCTGAATGATTTACAAGTAGACTAAATTGTAAGCATTGAAATAAACTTAATAAATCAATAACCTGACAGTCCCTTAAATTTATTTTCGACACGAAGTTAAGAGTCTGCGTAAGAACGATTGAACATTTGGCAAGGAGAAGTGTAATCGCAGTTTGAACTAGGGAGATCAACCCAAAAATTTGAAAATCTTAGCCCATTTATTCAATTTTTAAATCTTCAAGCTACTAACAATACTGATACGTCTAGTTTTCTTCCATTCGAGTGCATTTCTTTAGCAGATAATAGCATACTGCCAAATCTCTAAAGAGCTTAACAATTCAACAAAAAAATTCTAGAAATCTCTGGAGTTGAGGGAGCACACTCACAAAATCAGTCTAGTATGTAGATGGTCTTAAAGTATAATTTCCAGTCTCAGTAATCTGCATGATGCTGCAACTGCTGTTGTCATCGATAACCTCAGTAGGATCATGAAGGGCGTTAATCTCTTCCCATAATATTAAAAGCTAGATATCAGTAAAAAAAACTACACGTCTTTCTCACGCGAAATTTCATTCCTAACCAATAAATACGAGCAATTAAAGTCCAAGTTTCACGGTATAGTGCTGCGAATAAAACAGGTCAGACTACACAAGCCATATATAATTTATAACTGTTATCGAAGTACAAGCGTATGGCAACTAAACAGGTGTTATTTGGTATATAGTAACGTAAATAATTATTTAAGACAACCAGATACCGAATCTGTAGCTAATAAAACTCACAAAGAGTGCTGCCATAACTTCTTGAAGAACGTTAATCTGTTGTACTAATTGGAAACAAATGCTTTAATTATTTTAAAGTAACGTGTAATTTATTATATAATATGGGACATAACTAGCCAAATGATCATGTCGCGAAGAACTGAGGTGACGTGGCGTTAGGTCGGTAATTTCTGAAATGAGACCCTACGTCCCCCTATGAGAGATGAGACATGGATAGGATAATTTATGCAATGTACATTTTCAAGGGCAATGCCGCGACAATGCTCAGCTTGCCCATGCGTTAAGACGGGTCTTGGAGGCAGGCAATACGGGGAGCCGCCTGGGGGCTCCCACTGTTTAGAGGCAATTTTAACTCCTGTAGAATATAATTTTTAATAAGATATTGACAGAACTTCAACGCCTGATACACTATGCTATGCCTTACCGGGACGGTGGACGTCTGAGCCTCCCAAATTGTACTCGCCCAGGACCTCTGACCTCGGACTTCCACGTCGTAAGGCCGGCGCTGTGTTCAGGGGTCTGATATAATAAGTTAGACACCACGACGATAATTAAGATGTACCTAACACCTAATTTAATTATACAGTATCATGATGACTTGGAAGGTCAAAATCTTCCTTTAAATGGTCTCATTTCAAGTATACTTTGTTACTATCTAACTAAAAAAACTGGGTAGGACAAACTTTTAGAAAGTGAACCCCAATTCTACGTATAATAAACTTAAGTTACGATAGAACCACATGTCAGAAATACTGGTTGACACACTATCATTATCAAATCACACTAAAGCTCATGCTCATATTCTACTGTCCGACAACCCTGCTACTCTCCAGATATGGTTATACTCAGCAAATAACATGCATCAACATATTTTGTTCTTAACTCTTATATATAATTATATATATATATATAAAATGTCCAAAAGATAATGTTAAATTATTTCCATCACCTCAGTACATCGTACGTATCTATGAGCGCTAAAAAACTGTCAGGGAATGCAATAGCAAATGATATGAACGCTGCTAATTCTCCATCGTTGGTTTCTTCTTGAAGCACATGTAACAAGTCTGATAACTGGTTTCTCCATTCCACGGTCAGTTTAATTATATCGACTTCCTTTTTTGGAATTGATTTGCTTACCAATGTCTAGAATAAAACGACTGAAAGTTAAGCCTCTACTACGAACCAGAAACACTTCGACAATTCCCAATACTCACTCTTACACTAAGTTCTTCAAGATTGGAAAACGAAGTAACAAATGCATGCGCGTGAGTTCCACTTACTGGGATGTTGTATAACTTTCCTGCTAGAACATTACTCGTTGCATCAAATCCTATTGTAAAAACAAATTAAAAATCGTGTAATGAAGAATTATGAGAAATAGACAGGCACAGATCACTGAATGACAGACACAATCCACTTCAACCAAGTCAAATTGTTTGTCCTCATCTGCAGAACTCACCGTAGTGTATCTCGGTGGTGTTTGACTCTTGACTTATTGGTTATAGGTTCGGTACTGACTGAAGTGGACGGTTTCTTTTGGGCGAGAGTGAAACTTTCTGCATGAAGTAAAATATCGTGCAGATGCACAGCAACTCATTTCCTGACGTCTGAAAAATATAGTCCCTGGAAAGAAGTTAGGTTGATCTGCACGTATATTTTTCTATTTGTAGAAAGAGCTCTATTACAAGCTGATGACATCGCATACACCACACGGAACAACGACGGAAAGTGCACAAGAGGCTTCTCTCTCGCCCGAAAGAAATCATCAGCCAGTAACCACTGAGCCACCGAAGACAAACTTCTCACTAGAACTCTGTTAAAGTACTCAATCACATGTGATCATTTGGGCACTGATGGGGATTTGGTTTACTCGCAATGAATCTGACCACTAAAATAAATTCTTCATTAATTAGAATAAACATGTCGATGTGAAAGACTTTTTTTTGCATCTGTTGGTCACTAAACTGTTAGGTTACAGCAAAGTGGCACTTAACAGCACACGCTTCCGCAAAAACACTAAGAGATCCCTGCTTTAATAGGAGAAACCAAAACATTTGCCTAATAGATTATTTTGAAAATCAACTTACCTCCCATATATGCATATTTCGAGGCTGATAAGCCTCCATCAGGACCTTGTGCTCGACGAAGTCCAAACTCCAACAGTTTCATATTAGGTCCTGCAGCCATTCGATACCGAGCAGCATTGGTAGCAACCAAACTATAATTTCGGGAATAAAAGAAGAGGAACTTAATAGGGATAGTTTGTAAAATGGCCAGTATTCGATCTCTTTTAACATCATACCTTGCATAATTGACGAGTGTAAGTAAGGTTGTTTCGATTAACTGAACAACAGGCAAAGGTCCTTCAATGATCATTAATGGAGTACGTGGAAATACCACTGACCCTTCACTGACAGCGTGAAGCACAATATCATTTGCATTCAAACCTTGCAAAAACGAAAAGAATTCTGGCTCTGTTGTAGCTGGCAAAGTTTTGCGCAGATAATCAATATCTGTTAATTGAAAACTGCTTTGTAAAATGCAATATCAAAATATAACTAAAAAAAGAAACGAAATGTTCTGTACCACTATCTGAATAATGAAAATTTTCTAGAAATTTTAAACATTCCTCTAATCCAGCAAATATGGCAAATTCGCCTTGAAATGGATTCTTCCTAAAGAAAAGTTCAAAAACAGCATGGTCTTCACATTTGTTGGCTTTCCAATAGGCATAAGCCATTGTGATTTGGTATAAATCTAAGAAATAGAAAAAAAATATTATAAATACCACAATGTGGCCACTAAAGTATATTCGACAGAGGGGGAAGGCGCCGGTTGGGGCCAACGCTGAATACTGTGAGGTTTATTGGGTCACTTACAGTCGACCTATCTCCATCTGAAAGCAATTTGTCGATATCAAGAGAACAAAATTCGGCACCTGAGGTCCGCCTCGGTAGCAGCATGTGAGCATCTTAAGTCAAGGGCCTCAGGTGGCTGCTTTGCGGTGTGAGGGAAGCCCTAAATGAGTCTTCCGTCAGGGAGAAAGCAATGGTTCAAAGTGTTTTACATCATCACTAATCCTTATCCCGTCTATGGCAAGATTAGGTGCACATTTTTGTCGCACTGGAACACATGGGTGATGTTGGGCAATATTTTACGTGCAGGTAACATCGTACACACCACACGGAGACACGGCTTTGCTTCTCAACCAGGGGCGGATTTACATAGGGCCTAATACGGCTTACGCCATCAAGTGTCAAGGGCCCACAAAAATTGAATTATTATCATAAACTTTCAATACTTTTTCATTAACAATGAGAATTTATCGTATAAAGAAAAATTAGTAATAATAATAGTGATAACTTATACCATTACTGGTATTTGTTTTACTTCAATTTAGTGTAACGTTATTGGACTTCAATAAGACCCGGGTCTCAGAAAAACCTAGTTTGTTGGTGTTTAGACTACAAGGTCATTAGAGCCCCTTAGACTACAAGGTCATTAGAGCCCCGTCCACTGCGTAGTTCTAATGCAGAGACTGCACAGACACTGCACCAATGCGACGATTTTTGGGTATCAGCAGTATCCAGTTTTCCCAAGCGGCCACCTATATCAGTACTAACTGGGGTTACGTTGCTTAACTGCAGTGACCATACGATAACTGGTGTGTCCAACGCAATAAGCCGCTCTCAGGAAAATCTAGATCAGCCCCTGTTCCCAACAGACGGAAGGCGCGCTGGGAGTCTCTTTCTCGACCGAAAGAAGCCAAACCACCTCGGTAAAAGATAGTCGACCAAGCTACCTTAGGCCAGTAAGACGGGTCTAAAATAAAAAAAAAAAATCTATTTTCGGTATTTGTCTACATTTGCCATATTTTATTCAACTATATCACCGATAATCTGATTCGTGTGGTCGAATAATAAATTGCACGAAGAATAAATGATTAACGAGGTGCTCTCAGTGGTGGATTAAGTATTTTGGAGGCCCCTCCCTAATTAATACCCTTCATACATGGTCGAAACAATCGAATGTTTTTTAAAGAAATATTTATCTGTAAATTATGGACAAATTTCGAATAAGAGGCTCCAAAATTCGAAGTGCTTCAGGTGCGCGCCTCTTCCACTGTGCCTTAATCCGCCGCTGGAGGTGCTTCAATACCTCAATGCAGTGGCGTCGCTAGGGTTGGTGTCACCCGGTGCGGCCCGCACTCCCCGCATCCCCCTAGTGACGCCACTGCCTCAATGAAAACCACTACTCTCTTATTTTACAAGCCAATATAAAGACGGATAGAGGGTTGTCTGGGGCTTTTTTTATTTCGTTGGTGTTTCAGGGCCCTTCAACTACTAGGTCATTAGAGCCTCGTCCACTGCATAGTGCTAATGCAGAGACTGCACAGACACTACACTAATAAGACGATTACTGGATATTAGCAGCATACAGTTTTCCCAAGCAGCCGCCCATGTTACTACTAGCTGGGGTTCCGTTGCTTAACTTCAGTGATCCGACGAGAACTGGTGTGTCCAACGCAATAAGTCGCTCCCGTTGTCTGGGGGAGTGTTTCTCAAAACTTTCTGGCCGTGGTTCATTTGAACAAAGCACAAAACTCAGCAGCCTACTAGTCCCTAAAGTCCTAAACAATCTTCACGTTTGACATGAAAAGACAAGGTGCAGTAAT
This sequence comes from Trigoniulus corallinus, assembly GCA_013389805.1. Taxonomy (NCBI): domain Eukaryota; kingdom Metazoa; phylum Arthropoda; class Diplopoda; order Spirobolida; family Trigoniulidae; genus Trigoniulus; species Trigoniulus corallinus. The sequence goes on from JAAFCE010008833.1 coordinate 15,433,001, forward strand.
ATCTAAATTCCTTATGGATACACTTGGCGACAATATGAATGTCACAATATCGTTTCCAGTGACGTGATTCCTCCTCTTTCTTATTATGATTAATTTTGGAGCACATAAATTTTACTTTGGGAGGGGGGAGGAATTATATGACAGATAAAATTCAGTAGTAGTGCAGGCTTAGCAGTACTGCAGTCATGGAGGAGTGGAAAATGTCAAACGAATAAGTAAATACGGGAGACTTTAGCAACACAATTTTTTCGTGTCAAGTAAAAATAAATTACGGCTACGTATCTCCGGATAGTAAGCAATACGTTGTAAAAATGACATTGAGACCATAATCAATATTTTCAGTAATAAAATAAAGAAAGTCGTCATACTTCCATGAGGAAGGAGTATTGAATGAAAGAAGGCTGATAGAGGATCAATGAGGTTAGAACATGAAAAATTCAATATTTTAGAGCGACGAGTCACTTTTCCAATTTTTGGATCGTTGATGTTTTAAAGTCCTTCAACAACAAGGTCATTACAGCCCCGTCCACTGCATAGTGCTAATGCAGCGACTGCACAGACAATTCACTAATGCGACGATTATTGAGTATTAGCAATGCCCAGTTTTCTCAAGCGGCCACCCATATCAGTACTAGCTGGGGGTTGCGTTGCTTAACTTCAGTGATCCGATGACAACTGGTGTATTCAGGGCCGGCCTTCTTTATAAAGGGGCCCGGGTGCAAAAATCCTTATGGGGCCCAAAAATATTTTTCCAAAAGTAAAAATAAAAGGATTCAGAGTAAATGAACTCCTATCCCATTCTGAGATCCTTCCTAATTTTAGAAGGTATTACATTTTTGGATGATGCCATGTGTCCTAATATGTCGCCATTGCATTTATGAGTTGGTCTGAAAGCTTATGTGGATGTCCACACCTTGGAACATTTCAGTTGGACCTGTGTCATTATATTTTTGATTGCACTTCTGATTATTAAAGATATTTTGGTTTTAACAACCCCAAAATAATAGCATTATTAAATTATTGACTCTTAACCTCTAATTCTGGGTTGTCCAACCTGTGGCCCATTGAGGCTTGTAATGTGGCCCATAATGCAACATTTTTAATAATGCATTATAGCCTACCTGCTATGTAAAACCTAACATTATTTTCACCCGTTGTTGTTTCGACAGCCTGTGGCTGGCAATCAGTTCATGGAGCAGCTGAGTGACCCACAACACCAAAAAGGTTGTACAAGCCTGGGGTAGTTCAATGGCAGGGTTGTTAGCTTACGTTCGGTTATGTTGCATTGGCAGGGTCGAATGAGGGACGTTGCCCCTACAATGACGTATTAAAATTTTAATATTAACAATGATCTCGGCCCTAATGGGTACTGATGATGGAGCCCCCCTCAATTGTGGGGCCCGGGTGCAATGCACCCTCTGCATCCCCCCGAACGGCAGGCCCTGAGTGTATCCAACGCAATAAACTGCTCCCCACCTTTCCAACAAGCATTCTTTGAATATTAAACAAATTAATAATAGTAAAGAAAAATATCTCCTCGTTCTAAATAAATAATCAAAAGAAAATATACGGAAGTAATAAAGAACGTACAGTAGTTATAATTATTGCTATAAATTGATACACAAGGGACTAAATAGAGCAACTCCTAACCCTTTTCCGGCCTATGGTAGGGTCGCGTACCCATCTAGTCTCTCTGAATGGGCACAAAAGTGACATATTGGTCGGTGTTGTTCCGCAGCCGGCTGCCAATCAACGTTACAACCCCAATGTTTATTTATAGTCTGGTTTTCTTTACTGCTCGTTGGGGCACTACACCTGGAAATTTTGCCTCATCTACCAGTTGCATAGTAGGACCAGCCTTGGTGGCGCAGTGGGTAGCACGCTTGGTATCTGCGTCCGTAGTTCTAGGTTCGATAATTCTAGGCCCGGAGTGTGCCTTCTTTCGGATGAGCAGTAAAACCGAGGTCCCGTGTTGTGTACGATAGCATTTGCACGTAACAGAACTCTCTCTACTAGGCAACGGGTAGGAGGCAAAATTTCGAGGTGTAGGAGCTCGCCCCCTGCCGTCGGTGGAATGCTCCAACGAACATTAGACCGACGATAAATAAGCCTGGGGGTTTCAGCTTTGGTCGGCAACCGGCTGTGAAAAAACAATGTCCAATATATCGCCCTTATGTCCATTGAGAGGGACAAGATGGGTACCCGACCAGGCCCGGCTCGTGAGTTTCAGGCGCCCTAGGCAAGTGGGTCCATCGCTGCCGCCCCTATTAAATTAAATGCAGTTCTAAATTGTTCAAGCGTCCCTCACACCCTTGGTATTTGTCCCATTGCCAATGCATTGCTATGACTCTGCAACGGGGCGCCTCGAGAAAGCCAACATTTAGAAAAGGCTCCATCAATCAATCAGAGAAGTTTGGGAACCCCAGGACCATGAACATTTTAAATGACCGATAGACTGCATGGCAAGGAAGTACCTCTGAAATTAGCCGCCCCTTCGAAATTTGCCGCCCTAGGCAGTCGCCTAGGTTTGCCTGCCCCACGAGCCGCCTGTGTACCCGACCCTGCCATAGGTGGGAAAAAGATTAGGAGTTGTTTACTTTTCTACCAGTTGCATATTCTATAGAGAGGGTTCTTTTACGTGCAAATGCCATGTTCACCACGCGGGACCTCGGTTTTACTTTTCATCCGAAGAAAGGCGCACTGGGTGCCTCTCTCGCCAACTCACCTCGATCTAGTACTGAATCTGAAGCCAGTTATAATAGGGAGCTTGAGTTACACGTTGCGTACAACGTACACCGACGCAAAGCAGACGAATTCCATACTGCGCAGATGCAACATTCCTAATAGGGGCATGTGCACCTGCGTAGTACGCAATTCGTCTGCTTTACGTCGGTGTAAGTTGAACACCGACGTGTAACTCAAGCTCCCTATTTTAAAGACAGAAACTTCCACAGCGCATCTGAGCGCAGTGGTTAGACCCAGAAGTATAGCTAGGCTTTTCAGCGCCTGGGGACAAAATCGGTTTTGGGACCCCTCATGACAATGTAAACCATGTGAGGCCCGTCATGCTTTCCCGGAAATTTTAAGTCTCAGACCATGAAAACCTACAAGCTTAGCATATGAAATTCATTCGTAATTATGTAACATTAATTTGGGACCCCCACATGCTGCACCCGGGGAAAGGGTCTACGTCAATTTGGCGCATGACAATTTGGCGTATGGCAATTTGGCGTAGTCAATTTGGCGTACGACAATTTGGCGTACATAGAAATTTGGCGTATGACAATTTGGCGCATATATAATTTGGCGTATGACAATTTGGCGTACATACAAATTTGGCGTACGTCAATTTGGCGTACATACCGATCTCTTGGGTGCCCAAATTTGTTCAAAATTGCAACGGTCATAACAACAGTCGTTGCAATAGAACAATGAATGCCTACCATAATTGTGTTATAGGGCCCTAATGACCTTTGAAGTCGATGGGCCCTAAAACACAAACAAACCCAACTGTGTTATACGGGACCGTTGCAATGACTGTTATGCCCACGCGTGGATCTAGGATGGGGATTTTGGGGTTGCAACCCCTCCCATGCACATATAAACTTATATTTGCATAATATGTGAGGTTTAGCTCAACCCCCCTGACAGTTGCAATTTTGAACAAATGTGTGCACCCAAGAGATCGGTATGTACGCCAAATTGTCATACGCCAAATTTTCCGTATGCCAAATTGTCATACGCCGAATGTGTATGTACGCCAAATTGACTACGCCAAATTGTCATGCGCCAAATTGACGTGATCCCCCGGGGAAAGGTGGTTCCCCCCTTGATTCCCCTAGCTATGCCACCGGTTAGCTTAGCTAAGGCAGGGTGCATGAAGTAGAGACAGGCAAGTGGAGTGCTACATAATCGTAGGGTCCCAATATAGCTAAAGGGCAAGTTTCACCGATGCAGTCTATAGGCCGGCAAGCTATATGCATCAGTGTTGAGCAGTGTGGAAGAGCCATGAAAACAGAATGAGAGTAGCTGAAATGCGTCATTCATGGATACATGAGTGGGGTGTTGAGAGTAGATAGAATTAGTAGGCTACATTATAGAAACATCACATTAGGGATACATTGGGGCAGGGAAAGACCAAAACAGACGTGAGAGCAGGTTTTACGAAAGGATATGGTAGTTTGCGGGGTGAATGGCGACCTACTGGAAGACAGGCAGGAGTGGAGGGCCAGAACCCGCAGATCCGTTCCTGCCAGAGGCGGGATAAGAATGTTTTCAATCTCAGGTCAAATCATTCCAGTCCTATACTCCTGTTATTGCGCCAGCCTTGGTGGGTGACTTGGAGCGGCAAATTGCGTTGGACACACCAGTTCTCGTCTGATCACTGAAGTTAAGCAACGCAACCCCAGTTAGTCCTAACATGGGTGGCCACTTGGGAAAACTGGGTACCGCTAGTATCCAAAAATCGTCGCATTAGGGCTGTCTGCGCATTAGTAGTGTCTGTGCAGTCTCTGCATCAGAACTTCAAAGTGGACGGGGCTCTAATGACCTTGTAGTTGAAGGGCCCTAAAACACCAACAAACAACAACAACAAGGTGGGTGATTGATAAGACGGGGGCTTGATTTGCGAGTCCTGGACAAGACCAACTAATTTAGGGTTTGTAGACCACACTATGGAGAGATTTCCAAGACAAAAAATTCTCTGTTGTCATGCAGAGGAAGTGGTATGACACAGCCAATGCGTTCTAGTTGAATTTCCCGAAAAATCCAGAAAAATTCAATATTTACTGCAATTTGGACTTTGTACAGCAGCTCCCCTCCATTTTGTAAATAATTTGGGTAACTTTAGTATGTAAAGTATATTACTGGCAAGGAAAACAAACGTATCTGTTACATGCAATTCTTGACCACTGGTACAGAAAAAAAGATAGTTTCAGGAGTTCAATTTATCCAGATTTCTATCAGCATTTTCCTAACGCCTCTCAGGCGCCAAGAATGAATTTTGAAACAACTGTTTTGCGACTTAGATTGGAAACATAAGCAACACTTTTTATTTATTAAGGTCAAAATTATTATCTACCAACCTAAATTTTACATGTTTGCTAACGTTAATAAGTGATTTAGAGTTGATCGATTTGCAATATGGAGAGAACACTAACGTGTTACTGGGAAACTCCTAAATCTGGCTGAAAACCCTTCAGGCAGGTTCACTATTCCAGAAATGAAAGCAGGTATTGCCTTTCGGTGGTGTTAAGACCTCAGCTACTCATCCATCCACCATCATCTCACTCTTATCCCGCCTGAGGCAGGTTCGGGTCTGCTGGCTCTAGTCCTCCATTCCCGCCTATCCCCCCACCAAGTCCCCCTCCACCCCGCATGCCTCCATGTCCCTTTGCACTACCGGCTCCCACGTCCGTTTTGGCCCTCCTCTACTAACGGTGCCCCCAATCCCGTGCAGTCCCATAATTGACATTTTAAGTTCCTCCTATCCCCTTCTCATCACATGGCAATACCACCTCAACCAATAACCTCTCATCTTTTCAACAATGTCCCCCAACCCAAGCTACCTCTGACGTAATCGTTTCTGACTTTGTCAGCTCGTGACACCCCAGTCATGTAGCGAAGCATTCGCATCTCAGCCACGTGCATTCTCTTTTCATGGTTCTTCCTAGCTGCCAACACTCTGAGCCATACAGCATAGCGGGCCTAATGGCCGTTCTGAAAACTTTTCCTTTCAACTTTATTCAGACCCGGCGGCCGCACAGGACTCCACTTCAGCCATCCCATTGTCCCACTCCACATTGTTCTGGAAAACTGATCCGTAATAACGAAACTCTTGCCCTCAACCCCAGAACGAATCTCACCCCGTTGCCCATGGCCACTAAAATTGAAAGTTAGGTACTCTATCTTCATGTTCACCTTTAGGCCCCCTCTTTCCATTGCTGTTTTAATGTCTTGTAGGCCCCTTTATGCATCCTCTTTGGGGCCGATTCCCCTATTCGCGCCAGCAGCTCATCCATTACTGGAGTGAAAAGATATGGGCTAGGTGCTGACCCTTGATACACATCAACCTGCGCGTTGAAGTATGCAGTATTTCCTCATGCCGTCCTCACCCTAGCGATGGAACCATCATACATATCCTGCACAATACTAATATGGCCTTCATCGACCCCTTTCTTTCTTAAAACACTCCATACTACCTGTCTGGGGACACTATCATATGCCTTCTCCAGGTCAATGAATACCGTATTGCACGGAGGTCCTTCTTTACTGCTCTATGCTTCTCTACAGCAGGTGTTACACGCTCAGTCTGGCGTCAGTTCAGTCCTTGGCCGGTCGGAATGAGGCCAGATTGATTGTATGTGATGACTGACGGACAATATAAGCTTTTTTCTTATTGCAATCCATCGGTTTTTTTTGCAGCAACGTGAAACAAACGTGTAACACACTCAGTGTTTTTGAGGAGACTGATGATGTATTGTCATCCATCAATCCCTCAGTCTATTAATGATCAAGGTCATGGATTGAACGGATGCCAGACACCCACGTATCTGTCATAGAATAAAGATTGGTTCCATGGTGGACCTACCGGGCATAAACCCAAATTGATTTCCCCGGACACTAGTTTGGTCTCAGCGATATTTTATGACTATCTCCCACAGTTTCATAGAATGGTTCATCAGCTTTATGCCACTACAGTTTCCGCAGTCCTGGGCGTCACCTTTGCCCTTGAACAGTGGAACTATCAAACTATCCATGCAGATGCCATCCTGTCACCAGTAGCTATCTTATTGAAAAGCTCCCCTCATCATCATCATACCCTTGCCCCGTCTGCGGCAAGGTCGGGTCTACGGGTTCTAGCCCTCCACTCCTGCCTATATCCCACCACGTCCCCGCCCACCCCACACACTACCATATCCTTACGTATAAAATTGGCCTACTATTTATTCTTTTAACTAGGGTGGGTGACTCTTTGCTGCAGCTCCCTGTTCAATATTATTCCTACCCTGTTCCGTTTCCCTTTCGTTTCCCTTCCTTCCCCTCCAAGGGCCTTAATAATTTTTAGGATCTTAATAATTTAAGAGTAGCTACTTTTCTGCGGGCTGGGGGAACCCCAGCCAGGCGCCTGGAACCCGCAGAAATATTGGATGTGTTGTCTGTGGGGGGGGATGCCGGCCTACCCCACAGAAGGCCAAATACAGCACTAAAAAGTTGAATACTGTACATCAGCATCTGAAATCAGTTTTTCACGCAACAAACGCTTGCAAAACGGTACAATGCACTCGTTTTGCAACAAATTCAAACAATGGTCAAAAGTTAAAAGGGGTCTATTGTGGACCACACGAATTAATCAGGGTCCCAATTAATCATTACCGGTAACTCTGCGATGCGTAGAATAGATGTTAGGCTTCACAAAGCATGTAACTTGATAAATCAAGGATAGTAAACTTGTATCTCTTTGTAATGTATTAAAAATGGGACTAATCTATTATTCATGGGCGATAAAATATGACAGACGGCTTAATGTATCTGACAAAAAGCAGATACAATAGGTTGCAAGGACAGTTTATGGGCTTGTGTCACTGGCCCCCTATTATCAGAAAATTTACACTGGAAAAAACTAGTTATAGTTTTCAGTGGCGTCACTAGGGAATGGGGGCCGCACCGGGTGACACCAAAGCAGAAGAAGCGGCTTTTATCGAGAGGGGGGGGGGGGGGTAACACCACGGTGTCACCGCACCGGGTGACGCCAACCCTAGCGACTCCACTGATAGTTTTCAAACAGCAACTACCAACCCTATTCCCATCTATGGCAAGGTCGGGGGTCCATTTTTGTCTCTCTAGGATACATGGGCGATCTGCATGGGCAGCCGACTACCGACCTAAGCTGCAACCCTATTCATCTTCGATCTACTGTTCGTTGGGGCACTCTACCAACACCAGGGGGGAGTTCCTGCATCGAGCTCCAACGGAGTACGTTAACGACAAGCAAAAGGGTGGAACCATTGGTCGACAGTCTGCTGAATAAAAATACCGCTTAACGGATCGCCCAAATATGCCGTTTGGGAAATAAATGGATACTCGACTCTGCCCCATAAACGGAAGAGTGGTAAGTGGTGGTGATGATGATTTGTAAACATCAATCATCCGCTGTACCAAGGTATGAAGGTAAAGGAGCACTCAGTATTCTAGGAGGGTAAAGGAACCTGAAACCAACGGTCTGCTAATATCCAGTAATCTGAGTTCCGATATATCCATCACTGCAAACACTTTTCCTCGCCTATGACAGGGTTATATAAATCTATTTGTGGGTTAAAATTATACGCAAAATCGCAGGAAGCAGGTGTTGCACGGCGGGACATGAAGGGAAATAGAAAAAGTGAGGGCCAGGGAGTGCAGACTCAACCCTGGATGAAAACTAAAAATAAGTGCTTACAAGGTGAAAACCATAAATGACTTTGTAACCAATTGCTTCCAAGCTCGGCTGTTTGCTCCAAAATATTTTCTTAGCTTAAAAAACGAGGTCGTCCGCCAGGGTGGCTTAGTGGTTGGGTGCTTGGTTCGTGAGTCCGACAATGCCGGTTCTGTCCTGGTAGCAGTGGGTTGCTTGTTTTGGCGGAAGGCAGAGTGCTCCAGTGTAGTGTGTTCGACGTCAGGGATTGCAGCATTTGGACAGTATTTTTGAACAGCTGGCTACAGACATTAATGCTGCAATCCCTGACAGAGAACCCTGGCCTTACGATAGAAGTGAGAATGATTACTATAAACCACGTAAAACGTCTTTCCCCGCGTGAACTCCTAATTCTTGCGTACCTGTACTGTTCTACAATTCAGGTATTAGGGACGTTGAGAGTCGTTGCTGGCCAAAGGAAAATATACATCGGCCCTAAGTAAATAAATTGTTTGAAAATTTCCTTTACAGTTTTTCAGGTTAGAACAATTTATTACCCCGCTTCGAACTAATTTTCAACATCACTCTTCTACCGTTAACCAAATACCCGCCTCGGTGGCGCAGAGGTAGAGTGCTAGGTTACTGCATCAGTGGTTAGGGATTCGATACTGGATCGAGGTGGGTTGGCTTCTGTCGGTGGGGAGAGGTCCTGAATGTGTCTCCCTACGGATGGAATGCAAAATTATGGCACCGTGTGGTGTACGATGCACATAAAAGCACCCTCTCTACTATGCAACGCACAGATCACGTAAAATTCCCAGATATAGGAGTTCGCCCCTTGGGTTGCAGCTTAGGTCGACAGCAGGCTGTGTAAAAATGCGCCCATGAGTTCGCCCTGAGGGCTAAAGCTGGGTACCCAACCCTGCCAGAGGTGGGACAAGAATTATTAGTATCATTTTATCCCTCTAGGGCACCGTTTCCCAAACTGTGGGTCGCGGCACGCGTTGATTTGCAATAGATTTTAAGTTTGTAGGGTCCCGCGGCACATTTCAAAACCGCGGAACGCGGCTGAAGTGGGTCGCGCCTCCAAAAAAAGTTTGGGAAGCACAGTTCTAGGGTTAATTAGCGCTTAAGAAAAAACGTGGGATGATGTCGGGCTCCTTGGAATCCCGTATCCGGACAATTTTGCCACATGATACTCTTGTTGTCAACCTTGCTGGTATATTGAACAGGTGGACCGCAAAGTTCCAGACAACAAGGGACTAAAAATAGACTTTATGCAAAAAAAAAAAAAATACAATAAATAACCGTCAACCGCTTTATATTCCAACGAGGAAAAAAAATCGATCGGAGCGGAAAACAACTTAAATTTCCTCGTATTACATAGAATTTTGATTCTAAAACCATAATCGGTGTCCAGAGTTCAACAGAGGAGGGACGAGAACGGCAGTAGTCCCAATATTTGCCTAATGAGCGGTTGCTGGTTTTGCTCAAGCTCGGGTTTCTCATCGTGACGTTGTCTCTGCATGACGTGTACTTGCTGTGGGGTAATCCTAAGCTAACGTAATGAAATTTGTCAGATTTCAAACTACTAATTAGTATCAACTGAAGGGTATTCTAGAGTAATCTACGTCTGATAATGTGCTGCTTATTTCAAGAAAATTGCTGTATTATCCAGTTCGTGATATCATTCTGACTCATTAATGCCTCGTTCCATATCATCACACTTTAACGCTAATCACGTCGACACTGATGACATTTTGATGACGTTTTGTGCTAGTGCTTTATTAAGGAGCGCCAGCGCAATTCCTTAAGTGTAGCGCTTTATTTGGAGTCACGTCACGCCGCCGTCATGTCTCGGTTTAACCTCCACCATTTTTCAAGCAGACAGCTCAACCGCCAGCCAATCAGAACGCAGCGTGACTTGCGGGACGCTATGTGAGTTGACCACCTGCCAACTCAAATACCGTCACGCATAGATGCTCTGCGGCGCCCCAAGTAGCAGTGTGACGTCGCCATTTTTTTGTGCTGTGTCGTCTGATTCAACGCTAATAGCGTTAGCGCGTGGGCATACGGAACCAGGCATAAGTCTGAAAGACCCGCCTCGGTAGTGCAATATTTATCGTGATCGTTTTACCACGCTAGTTGTTCCAGGTTCGATGCTGCACCGAGGTTGGGTGGCTTCTTTCGGGCAAGAGATAGGCCCCGAGTGCGCCTTCCTTCGCATGAGAAGTAAAACCGAGGAGCTCACTCCTTGGTGTGTCAGAGTAGTAGTACCCCAACGATCAGTAGACTGACGATGAATAAGCATAAATTTTCCAGGTGTAGGAGCTCGCTCCCTGGCGTCGGTGGAATGCCCCGACGAGCATTAGACCGACGATACATAAGCATGGGGGTTGCAGTTTTGGTCGGCAACCGGCTGTGGAAGAACACTGTCCAATATATAACCACCCTTGTGTCCATTCAGAAGGACAAGTAGGTACCCGACCCTGCCATAGGCGGGAAAAGGGTTAGAAGCTGATTTTGTTGACTCACTAAGAGTGAAAAAGTTGCGCAGTTAGGCAATTTCACTGTAACACAGTCAAGAAATTTCAAACGTTCGGGTTACATGGTTGACCTTTTTTGCCATGTAATAAGCAGTAGAAGACAAGAGTAACTAAATAGGGCAAAACTAGAACATTTTCATTTGTACAGATGATATCAAAATAACGCTAATCTGCCTCTTTTCGACATTTGAAAACACCCCAATTTACGAATTTCATTGTGGCACAAGTACAAAATCCACAAATTCGAAAATTCACTGCCAAAAAATGTCGCACCGTGAGTGGATTGTCGAGAGATGCTAGAATTAGGAACGAGTGTATTAGAGGGGGTGGAGTATATAACGAGTACACTCCACACTCTCTATAAGCATACCCCAGGGGAAATTGAATTTCAATGGCTATAAAGAGAATTTCTTGTTGGGGAACTTTCCCTATAAGAATAAGTTATGACTATAAGGTGTTGTTCATTGCAGCTGACTTTCCATATACTGTAATGACAATTGATGGCTACAAAGAATATTCCAAGAAATATTTTTAATTCACATGCAAATATGATTATATTACAAGCAATTAAATTAATTCACCAAGAAAACGTATTAATGTTTCTGAAAAAAGGAATCAATTCTAGTCTGTTTGCAGGTTTTGAAGCCAAAAAGTCGATCCAAAAACCTTAACTCTTTCCTGAACTAGCCAAGATCACAAATTTGTCATTGCAGCAAATGCCCCTTTGGTAGATACAGGTTGACAAACCTCCCCTGCTTGCTCTTCACCAACTACCAAAACCGCTCTAGTATTTGGATTCAGACTTGCCACAATTTCGTCCTCACTGAGATCCCCAGCGGTAATAAGACTCATCAACTTAAGCAACCAGTGGACAATGGTTTACACAACTCGTGGTTGAAAATATTCTTATAGAGTGTAGAAAATAAGTGCAAGGGAGTGAAATTTTCCATTACTATAGAGAGAGTATTCTTATAGGGAGTATTCTTATATGGGAAGTATTTTGCATTGAAAATCCCATGGGATGAATGGACTGCATCACTATAAGGAGATTATTCTTATTGGGGAAGTGGTTATAGAGAGACTGGAGTGTATTATAGCTTGGGGGTGGAGGACATCACGGAAAAAATGAAGTGGAGTAGATTGAGGTGGTATGGACATAATATGTCCATACCACCTCAATTTTCATTATATTATAATGAAAAGCGGGGAGGAGGAGCTCGTTAGGTCCATTACGGGCATGCAGGTGGTAGGAGTACGCAGAGCAGGGGAAGACCAAATTAGACGACGGAGGAGGATGTCTGAAAGGATATGGTGGTGTGGGAGATGGACGGGGACCTGGTAGGAGCTAGGCGGGAGTGGAGGGCTACAAACTGCAAAACCGGCCCTGCCATGGGCGGGATAAGGGTATGACGATGATGATGATGAAGCCACAGCTATGTTATTTTCGTTATTCCTAAAATGCGGAATTTAAATATGGTGCCACCAAGAATCCTCAAACAACTTCCGATACAGTAGCGGTTCTATCATACGCAAGGCCCTGTGCAAACCTGTGTAAATTGAAAGTGCGAGGCCCTTTCAACTTGCAAAAGCGAGGCCCCGTGCATTTGCACAGTTTGCACGTGCCTAAAACCGTCACTGTTCCGATAGGTTCCGTAATTAAACAATAGACTGGAGAAGTCGATGAGTTACGTTGTACAAGTACAGTACATTACATCGTCAACTTTCTTTAAAAACCACCTAAGTCCAAAAACGCAAATTTTACAGGAGGGAGGAAAATTGCTTATAACTGACTGTTATCAAGGGGGAATAATAAAAATTGCCCTGCAGATGGGCACAGGATCTGTAGACAGAATCTCAGTCTGTCTTAATAATTACAACAATGGGTATACATGCATAATTAGGAATGAGTATATTAGAGGTAGCCTGGGGTGCGGGACATCGCAGAAAAAATGTGGGAGAGTAGATAGAGGTGGTATGGACACGTGATGAGAAGAGGGGGAACTCGTTAGGTCCAATACAGGAACGCAGGTGGTTGAAGCACCCGGGGCTGGGAGAGACCAAAGCATACGTGGGAGCAGGTTGTCCGTAAGGTCATGGTAATGAGTGGAATGGATGGGGACCTGGTGGTAGATATGCGGGAGTGAAGGGCTAGACCCGGCAGACTCGACCATGCCACAGGCGGGATGATATACATGTATAATGATATACATCTATAAACATTACTTTAGTCACGTTATAAGGGCAACTCAAAATGTGGGATTATCGGTTTTCAAGTCTCTCACTAAAATTTTCCCGTTTCTGCCCAACCCAGGGGTTTTATTAATTTCTACCTTTTTTGTTTCGTTGGTGTTCTATGGCCCTTCAACTATATGGCCATTAGAGCTCCGTCCAATGCATAGTTCTATTAGCATTACCGAGTTTTCCCAAGCGGCCACCCATGTTAGTAAAGTTGGGGTTGCGTTGTTTAACTTTAGTGCGACGAGAACTTGGGTGTCCAACGCAATAAGCCGCTCCCTTAATTTCTACCAGTGCCCTTTCCAAGTCTACATATTCTTTGACCTTTAATTTCAATAACTATTATTCTGAACCATACCCATTCTATTTTAATCATCATATCTTTATATTTAGTCAAACTGGTCAAGGGTCCACTGGCGGTGGTGAGCAAGGCGCCTCCTCCGAATCTTGAAGTTCATTTTATTAAAATAATACAATGAAATTTAAAAAAAATATGGAATACCTCTGTAAAACATGGTAAATTATAGAGGTCAACGCGTATATAATAACTGAATTCGGCGGCCTGTGTTCATATACAAGTTTGACACTATTGGTATTTATTTTCGTTTGTTGCTTCGGGGTAAAACACAAAGGGCCCTTCAACTACAATGATCATTAGAGCCCCATCCACTGCGCTTTCCTAATGCAGTCTACACAGACGCTACGCTGTTACCGCGATTGTTGGTATTAGCAGTACCCAGTGTTCCCAAGGGGTCACCCATGCTAATACTAGCTGAGGCTGCGTTGCTGAACTTCAGGGATCAGACGCGAACTGGTATGTACAATGCAATACAGCCGCTCCTGGTTGTATGCAAGATACCCCAGGACTATAGGATAATTACAAAGTGAAATATCTCGTACACCAGTGGTTTCCAACCTTTATGCCACTGCGCCTCCCTAAAAAAATTTTTTTTCCTCCGGGCCTCCCTGTCTTTCAATAGATGATGTGTGTGTCGTCGAACATGCATATTTACAGTATTTTTATATCAAATTACTAATTTACCTACATCTAATGCATCAAAATTTAATGCGAGGGTGGGTGTTGTTTATTTGCACAAAGTTTATCAAATCGTGGGGCAATGTGGAGAGTGAGACTCATAATTCTTTTCTGACTATTAACCTGGTTCAATAAAGTGATACCTCAACTTACAAGCGTCATAACTTACGAGCTATTCGAGATACGAGCTGTCACTTGGTCAATTTGTTGATTTGAGATGCGAGCTAAAATACAAGTTACGAGTGAGCTTCACACACCACCAATAATTAGCAATCTCCAAGAAAGTCATCTACCCCTGCAAGCCCTTCTCATCATGGATAATGCATCTGCTCACCCACCAAACCTCGAAGACACCTCCTGTCCTGCAGCCTATGAACCAGCAGGTGAACTCCAATTTCAAGAAATTCTTCACCAAGCACATGCTCTGCCACTGCTTTGATGTGAGTCTCACAATTATAGATATGGCCTGGCAGGGTGCTACAAGAAAGACTTTGACCTCTGCATGTAAGAATCTGTGTTCTGAGGCTGTCTTAATAGGGTATCAAATGACTGGAACAAAAGTGGCAGTGGTAGAGGAGATTGTGTCCCTTGGAAAGTGAATGGGCTTGAAGGTTGCTGAAGAACATGTCACCAAGACTCATAACGTCGCACTCTGCAGGAATTATAGCATGGGAAAACAAGTAAAAATCAATGATATATCTTTGATAATGGATTAAAGGCATTTCAATTAATTTCTATGAACAAAAATAATTTGACATATGAACAATTTGAGTTATGAGCTCAGTCACAGAACGAATTAAACTCCTAAGTCGAGGTATCACTGTATTTGGTTTTCATTGCAGCCAGTGCCAAAAAGCCCGTTTCAAATGAATAACACGCTACAAACGGTAGAAGGACTTGCATTGCTTTGCAGTACAATGATTCATACTCTCCACTGGCGCCTCCCCTGGCAATAGTCCGCGCCTCCCAGGTTGGAAACCACTGTCGTACACTGAAAAACAGTACATAGATGTTTCTGATATCCTTGTCCCTGACTGCTTCCCGGGTCAATCGTGTGCCTTCCTCGAAAGTGGTACTGAGAATCACTGTCCTAGTGTATTTCTATTTCTTATTACAGAAGCGGAAAACTAGCTTCTCCAATTATTCTAGTCTCTTCCTCTTTAACTCGACCTTCACATATTAAGCACTTCATCAGCTTCGAATTACGCTATAGTTCTCGTCTGATCCCTGAAGTTAAGCAGCGCAACCCCAGCTAGTACTGACATGGGTGGCCGCTTGGGAAAACTGGGTACTGCTAATAACCCGAAAATCGTCGCATTAGTGTAGTGTCTGTAGTCTCTGCATAAGAACTATGCTGTGGACGGGGCTCTAATGACCTTTGTAGTTTAACGGCCCTAAAACACCAACAAACAACAAGGTGAACATGAAGAAGACAGAGTATTTAGCTCTCAATTGGAGGGCCCAGGGAATAGAGGGTAAGGTTCCCTTTGGGGGTGAGGTGATACCAACGGTGCAACAGTTTAGATATTTAAGATCAGTGTTCCAGAGTAATGGGAAATACTCAGACGTGACCCACAGAATCAATGCAGAATGGCTAAAGAGGACACAGGCAAGCGGAGTCCATTGCGACCGCCGGGTCCCAATAAAATTGAAAGGCGAAGTTTACAGAACTGTGG
Organism: Trigoniulus corallinus; assembly: GCA_013389805.1. Lineage (NCBI taxonomy): Eukaryota > Metazoa > Arthropoda > Diplopoda > Spirobolida > Trigoniulidae > Trigoniulus > Trigoniulus corallinus. The sequence goes on from JAAFCE010008833.1 coordinate 15,448,886, forward strand.
TTAGGTCAACTATGCTGTATGGCTCAGAGTGTTGGACAGTGAGGAAGAACCACGAAAGGAGAATGCAATGACGGAGATGCGAATGCTGCGCTACATGAGTGGGGTGTCATGAGCAGACCGAATTCGAAACGATTACATTAGAGGTAGCTTAGGGGGTGGACAAAATCGAGCAAAAGATGAGAATAGGTTGAGGTGGTACGGGCATGTGAGGCGAAGGGAGAGGAGTGTAAGTGATCGGTAAGTGATCCATTATGGGACTGTAAGTGATCGGTGGCATCAGGGGGAGAGGTAGACCAAAGCGGACGTGGGAGCAGGTGGTACAAAAAGAAATGGTTGTGTGCGGGGTGGATGGGGACATGGTGGGGGATAGGCAGGAGTGGAGAATTAGACCCCGCAGACCCGATCCTGGCACAGGCGGAATAAGGGTGAGATGATGATGTGTTGTATGCATGATGTCATCTTTAAGTAAAAATATTTTGATAATCTGCAAAATTTCCCGGTGCAGGAGCTCGTTTCTTTGTTTCGTAGGTGTTTTAGGCTCCTTCAATTGCAATAACATTCTGCACAGGCACTACGCTGTTACGACTATTTTGGGTATTAACAGTCCCCAGTGTTCCTAAGCGGTCACCCATGCTAGTACTCTCTGGGGTTGCGTTGTTTAACTTGTGTGTGAACTGGTGTGTCTAAATCAATACAGCTGCTCCCCAACATATCCAAAACTTAAACAATTTATGACGTAGGAACATGATTTCGATCCAGTTTATCTGAATAGATATAACATTATTTTAATTACACGACACATCTGCTACAAAAACCTCTTGAGTATATAATTTCAATGTCATTGTATAATGATGTTGTTTTCTCTCAGAGAACGCTCTGCAAGGCGGAGCCTACGAGACAAGGGCGGAATGAATTTTTTCTTGCAATTTCAGCCTTATTCATTACGTATTTGTGCATAATCGAGAGAGGCGCCTGAAAGGGCAGTTGACATCTGGGCTCATAAGTGGCCACAGAAGGGGGAACCAACGAGGCATTTGCCTTTTCCACCTCGACAAAATAAATGTAAAATGATATAAAATGTATTCTTTCGCGTACCCAAGTTGATCCTCTCTCTCTGGAACACTGTCCTTCCCCTCTTGAGCGTTTTCCAAGCTCTGCCCTACCCTGAAAAATTTTCTGCGGACATCCATGTCTGAGTGGCAACAATATTTAATAGGTGATCGTCTGACTTCTTCCGTATAACTTCTCAACCGTTCTCCACGTCATGTCATTATATTACATGGGATTACTACCAAAAGCAAAACAACTACTAACCATTTTCCCGTCTATGGCAGGGTCGGGTACCCATCTTTGTCCCTCTGGATGGAAACATTTTTGATCCGTTGGATAGCATTTTTACGCAGCCAGCTGCCGACCTAAGCTGTAACTCCTATGCATAGGCCCTTGCATAACCCCTACGTAGTCTCTTCGGCTTACTGTTCTTCAGGGCACTACACCGACGCCGGAGGGGGGAAGCGAGCTCCTACACCTGGATTGTTGCTGTTGTTGGTTGGTGTTTTTACATTGTCACGGGTTGGTGTTTTTACATTGTTACGCTTGGGTCACTTAAAATTGCTCGGTGGGTCACAGGTTCGCCACCACTGACCTAGAGCCTGCTAGAAACCTTATGAATGTTTGTTTGTTTGTTGGTGTTTAAGGTCCCGTCAACTACAAGGTCATTAGAGACCCGTCCACTGCATAGTTCTAATGCATAGACTGCACAGACACTACACCAATGCGACGATTATTGGGTATTAGCAGTACCCAGCTTTCCCAAGCGACCACCCATGTCAGTACTAACTGGGCTTGCGTTGCTTAACTTCAGTGATCAGACGAGAACTGGTGTATCCAACGCAACTCGCCGCTCCCATGTTTGTTTGGGTCTTAGGACTCGTCCACTCCAGTTGTCATTACAGCCCGTCCACTGCGTAGTTCTAATGCAGAGTCTGCACAGACACTACGCTGTTACGACAATTTGGGTATCGGGTGTTGTTGTTTGTTGGTGTTTTAGGGCCCTTCAACTACAAAGGTCATTAGAGCCCCGTCCACATCATAGTTCTTATGCAGAGACTGCACAAACTATACTAATGCGGCGACCAGTAGTAGTAGCCAGTTAGTAGTACCCAGTTTTCCCAAGCGGCCACCCATGTCAGAACTAGCTCGAATTGCGCTGCTTAACTTCAGTGATCAGTGGTGTGTCCAACGCAATTCGTCGCTCTCTCCTACACCTGGAAATTTCGCCACATTTACCTATTGCTTAGTAGAGAGTTCTTTTACGTGCAAATGACATCGTACACCACACGTGGCCATTTTTATCTTCCACCTACGAGCCAGTATCGAACCTGGATTCACTGACGCAGTAGTCGAGCATCATACAGTATATTTATATTTACTCTGTTCGCTCAGTTTTTCTCCGCTTTCATTTCTGCTTAAGTTTTAGAAATTATTTGCATCCGACCTAGCGACAGGCAGAAAAAAATTAAAGTATTTTTACATATTTCAAAACTTAATGCTCTACAAATTCATCTTTCAATTCATTTACTATTATCACGTTACAAGGCCGACGGGAGATCACGGTCACTAGATTAGATGACAGTAATCAAAATTCCTACCAAAATTATTTGGACGGGGGAGGGGGGGGGGGGGAAGATAATTTTCCCCATTTATAATTTCGACTTTATAGGCACGTGTCGATATACAGTACAACCACGAGGACGCATAAGTAAATTTGCTGTCACGATATTTGCTGCTCCTTCCTTCACTCCGGAAATTCCCGGAATACTTGAAGAACCTTTTAGCCGACACCCTTACCATGTGGACTTGATGGTAAAACCTTTTTTCCTCCACGTGCACCCCTAATTCTTGGGCACCTGATCCTACCTTGGGTGGGAACTGAGTTAGAAGAAGAGTAGACAAAGCCTTCGCTGTAGGCCACACGAACATCCGTGAGCGGCTGTATTGTGGTGGACACACCAGATCTCGTCTGATGACTGAAGTTAAGTAACGCAAGACCAGCTAGTGCTAGCATGGGTGGCCGCTTGGAGACACTGGGTACCGATACCCAAGGGTAGGGGCGAGATGCGTTGGACACACCACTTCTCGTCTGATCACTGAAGTTAAGCAGCGTGACCCCAGCTAGTACTGACACGGGTGGCCGCTTGGGAAAACTGGGTACTACTAATACCCAAAAATCGTCGCATTGGTATAGTGTCTGCAGTCTCTGCATAAGAACTATGATGTGGACGGGGCTCTAATGACCTTTGTAGTTGAAGGGCCCTAAAACACCAACAAACAACAACACCCGATACCCAAATTGTCGTAACAGCGTAGTGTCTGTGCAGACTCTGCATTAGAACTACGCAGTGGACGGGCTGTAATGACAACTGGAGTGGAAGAGTCCTAAAACACAAACAAACATCCATAAGGTCTCTAGCAGGCTCTAGGTCAGTGGTGGCGAAACTGTGACCCACCTAGCAATTTTAAGTGACCCAAGCGTGATCATATCTAGTTTATCGTCATGGGGGACATCGCGGAAAAATGAGTGACAGTAGGTTGAGATGGTATGAACACGTAATGAGGAGAGGAGGTGGAGCTCATTAGGTGTACCTAGGGCAGGGGGAGACCAAAGCAGACGTGGGAGCAGGTTGCCGGGAAAGATATGGTAGTGTGTGGGGTGGACGGGAACCTGGTGGGAGGTAGTGCATAAAATTAAATAGTGCTTGCAACTGACCCGCGGACAACATTTTGTTTTTTTTTTTCGTGTTATTGGGACCCGTCTTCAAAAAAGGTTCGCCACCACTGCTCTAGGTCCTGAGGTCCTGAAAATGAGCCACTGCAGGTTGCATACCGTATATTAAATTAACGGGGAAATAGTGTCTACTGGGTTCGAAGAGATTAATATGATATATGGTAGCAGGTTCACGTCACTATCATCGTCTCATCCTGATGACATGCAGCACAGGTGTTTCAGTCTTTATTTGCCTCCTTTTTGGACAGGAGGGACATCTGATGTCATCTTTTATCGAACTTGCGTACTTTGAGTGCCAAAGTAAACACTCTCTACAAAACTGAACTATCTAGATCGGCGATCGTTAATGTAAAAAATGCAATTATGAAAATGATCTGTAATTTTCGGATATTTTCCCATGTGAATTAAAGAGTAGAATTGTTCCAGCTAGTTACCATCCCAATAAATGTGTGGGGTGACAACAAGGGTGACATTACGTCAAAACTAATGACAGGTGTATCCGAAATCTGCCATAACCGAAGAATTCTTATAGTTAGCATTAATTTTATATACACTATATTTTGGATGACAGGATATTTTTGTCGGAACAGATGATATCAAAAATAAAAGACGGGGGGGGGGGGGCACAATGCAAGTTAGAACAGTTAAATCTAATACAAAATTACCCATTTCCGATAAAAAACGGTTACATTCCACAGAATACTCGGCCGAATACTCCATAGGCCTTACACAAAATTTCCAAGCTCGTCAGTCCTTGTATTTTTTCGTAGAGAATGTAATGTCAGTTGAAATGATTTCGACTGTAAATTTCTCAGCACTGAATAACAAAAGCAGCAGAAGGAAGTAGAAATCAGGGATTATTCCCGATTTCTTGAAGCCAACCGAAAATTCGATTTTACATACGACGGCATTTCAGGAAGTAACTGGCAAGGGTAGAACAGATAAGCGTAGCGGAACTTAGCCCTTGATGTCATATTGCGATAAGTGTATAATTAAGATAACTACTCAATTATAATGATGTAAAACAATTGCAATATGACCTATTAATTAAAAGTTAAAAATCCTACCTGTTAATAAAGGTTGAACGATAGCATTGCGTATGTCAGTTTTGGCTAAATTTTTCCAGTTGTTTTTGCATTCATCGTGATTTAATATAGTATCACTTTCTTTTTCCATTCTACCCAAATCTAACTTTTGACGTTTGCTGTTATAAGGCTGTTGCTTAGTCTTCATTAAATATATGAACGATCACTCAAGAAACAATACCATGAATTTTTTCTTCATCGACCACAGCTTGATTCCCGTCGTGGTCACATCCAAATAGATTAACTATCGTCTGCATGTCACTGAGAAGCGCATGGATTCTAAAGGCCGTGATTTCGAACGTCATTTCCTGGATACCAAATAAACACTAACCTAGTGACGAATTTGATGAGAGAACCGACACTAGTTCTTGCATGTTTTCCTTGCAATCAATCACGCAACAATAGTTTTTTTTTTAAATCGATCTAGTATTTTAGTTACCACACCCTACATACATTGTCTGAAATAATCTGCTACAATGATCAATAATGTCGATTTACTTCCAGAAATGTATGCTATTGTAAGCACGTATCTTCATATTAATTAGGCAAGTTTCCAAATAAAATGATCAATATAAATTCAGGGTTATAACTTCTGTTCAATAATTCAATATCTAACAAAACATAGTACTAAAAACCCGTTTTCCGCCCATGGCAGGTTCAGGCGATCTGATGGACGGCACTTTTCTGCAGTGCCGTCTTAACGCATGGGCCCCATGCTGATCTCTGGATGACAAGCGACCATTTACATATTACCAGTGGCGTCACTAGAGGGGTGCGGGCCGCACCGGGTGACACCACTCGCACCATGAGAAATGGGGTGACACCAAAGCAGAAGAAGGGGCTTTCTTCGGGAGAGAGGGTGACACCAATCCTAGCGAGCCACTGCATATTACTCCTGTGAGTGGTTGTCGTAGGGGCACCAGCACACTGCTTTGTTCAGGGGCCCATAATGCTGTTAAGACGGCACTGTTTTGACGCAGCTGGCTGCCAACCTAATGCTGCAAATCGATTGCTTATTTATCGTCGGTCGACTTTTAGTTTTTCCACCGCTGATGCCAAAAGGCGAGCTCCTACACCTGAGAATTTTACCGATCTATAGGTTTCATGGGAAAGGCAAAGGTGTTGCTGGGGTGCTGGTGGAGATCTAGACATGTGGGTCTAGCATCATGGATCTCACTTGCAGGGTATCCGTCGCAAAGGATTACATTTTCATATAGAAAGAAGAGGTTATTTTATAAGCAGGTGACGTTGGACACATGCACGGAGTCACGGCTTTACCAACGGAAGGTGCACTGGGAGTCTATCTTTTCCTTCGGAAAGATGGTAAACCACCTCGATGCAGTATTAGACTTGGAACCATTGACTCCGTACTGGCTCGAGACTCATTATTTATGCTATAAGAATATCCTTTTGTTCGTTTAGCTTCTCTGTTATACCAATATAAGAAAAGATGTTGTGATACGTTTATATACAGATCAGTAAAATTGCCTAGTTTGTGAGTTCGTATCCAGGCATTGGTGATGGTGTTTAATAGCAGACAACCTACATGAATGTGCAGCCAAGTTGCGTAGGACACACCAGTTCTCGTGAGATCACTGAAGTTAAGCAGCGCAAGCCCACGTTAGTACCAATATTTGGTGGTTGGTAGAGAACGTTGGGTGCTGCAAATTTCCCCTCTCCTTCTTCCTCCTCATCTACCGCAAGCAGCCTCTTAAGGGTTCATCCTGTTATGGCTGCTTGGCTTAATCCCCAACCCATGAAATAATCGAAGTAAATCGAAATTGTGCCTAAGGCCATGCAACCTACACGGTATTAAGGCAGTGTCAAGTACGAGGCCAAAGTAGACTTCATTATCATGAGTAGTTTCAAAACTTGTGGAAATGTTCTTGCTCTTGGGTCCCATTTATCATAAATAGTAAGTAATACATCAGTACATCGAATTTCTTCAAGAGTTTTGTAGGGGATAGACGTAGCACAATTGTAATTTAGAAAGAAAGCATTCAACAAGCAAGAGTTGCTTTTTAAAAATTTGGAATTTGAAAGCCCACTTTGGTTATCAGTTCAATTAAGTGAACTCCCCTGCCCAACTTTTGAGTCAACGTTAGACATTTCGTCTTCATCAGGCGTTGTTTTTCCTCAACGTCTGCAGGTATCCCGTCGAAACGTTGCATCTGCTAAATTATTGTGTGCTAAGTGCGCGTTACGTACAGTATGTCTAAAATTGGTTTCATTCAGTTACAAGGCTTCCATCATCAACTTTTGAGTGAAACAGTCTTGATGTTCACCTTTTCTCGCATTTCTGATTCTGAAATGTAGTACTGAGTACTTGATATTATGTATCTTGGAAGTGAGGCAGAACTAGTGAGGAATCAAATATTGTAAAAATAATTACTGGATGTCTGTAACTGAAAAAGCGTTTGAAAAATAAAGAGAAGTAATGTCAGGAAAACACTATAATCTTCATGCAAGTTGGATTAAATCTCAAAAACCACAAAAGTAAATATAAAATTACCTGCGAAAAATGCAGATAGTTTATTAAAACAAAATAAATCAAGATTGAAATAACGATACATTGACAGACAGGAATATTTTATACAAATATAGCAATTCCAACTGCATTACAGTTATAGACAAGATTGCTACTTCTTTTCATCAAGGTTAACTCCATATTTCTGCTTCATTTTTTCAATTTCGTCCTGCTTTTTGTCTTGGTCAATTTTCTTAAATGCCTGCAATTATTACATGACGTACAATCAATAATACTGAAACCTGGTAATTTAACACCTGACGAGCCATCACATACCTTATTTGCTTGATAATACAAGACGACTAAGTATCTGTTACAAACGTTGAATCCAGATAAATGATCGCAGGCATTTTTGGCATCAAATATATCTTCATAAACAACAAATGCTGTACCTCTGGTTTCTGGAGTGTTGCCACTAATTTAAATAAAAATGTCGTAATCAAAACAAGAACCAACATGAACGATTACATAACCAACCATAAGTATGACTCAGCGTCAGAGCTATAAAGTACATTAGTCGATTCCCCAAGAAAAAAGACATTAAATATAAAGAGTACAATTTATTTTTAGGATATCAATTTGACGCTTGTGACATCCTCCATCACACAATACATAATTGGAGTCTAGACATTATGAACAATTTAATACTCAATATTTACCTGTGTATATTCCCACACTCTTAAGGTTAGCTACACTTCCTCCTATAAATATCACAACACCATCATCAAACTAACGTGTTGTATGAAAGGAGAGAAGGTTAGCACTCCCCTTGACAAGGACGGAATGGGCGTCAAGCCCTTACAACACATAATGGTTAAGGCACAGCCGCTTACTTTGCGGCACTTAACCAAGTTTTTTTGTGCTCTTTTTTTTTTCTACCCACATTAATAACAAAATATTAATGCAAACACATTCTTCATTTAACTCAACATCTCGTAGAATATGAACAAAATCGCCATTCCTTAAAGCTAGGTTGACACGGTCAAAGTGCACTTGGATCGTTACTTGCACCAAGTGTACTTGTACAAGTGCACTTGGTCCAAGTTGGTTTACATGGCAAGTGACTTGGACAGCTGGAGACAAGAAAGATGGCGGATTTGGCTTTGGAAGGTGTAGTAGTGGCAGATATAGCCAGCATATCATCATCCTATCCTTATCCCGCCTGCGGCAGGGTGGGGTCTATGGGTTCTAGCCCTTAACTCTCGCCTATCTCCCAACAGGTGAACCCTCATTTTCTCTGTCATGTCCACCCACCCAGACTACTCATTCCTGACTATCACATCTTGGCACCCCGCTCATAAACCACAGCAGGGCCGGCGCTATATTTTGCGGGGCCCTGTGCAAACTAATTATGCGGGGCCCCGTGAAAACATGAAGTGGGGCCCTTCTATCAAAAGGTTTATTACCCTGTTGGTACACCCATCACGCCAGCCCTACCCACAGCATTCGGATGTCGGCTAGTTACATTCTATTTACGTGGCTCTTCCTCACAACCCAACACTAATCCATATAGCATAGTAGTCCTAACCACTGCCCTGTAAAACTTCCCTTTCAATTTGTTTGGGACCCTCCTATTACACAGGACTCCACTCACCCTCCCTAAAATCAGGAATCTAATTTTCCACTCACCCTCGCAAAATCATGTTATTCGTAATCCATTCAATTGAAGCATATTTTACATCTTTGCATTTGTAGTTTGGGCAGCTTTCTATTCCACAACACTTCCTCAGCGTCATATAATTCAATAAATTATATGTTTTCTCTGTCAGTCCAATTCCTAGCTGGTTTTCTAATTTTTTTATTATTATTATCCAATTCACCCTCCGCGTGTTACATGTTGGTAGCCATTTTAAATTATATCCAAGTGATACTTTGATCAATGTAAGTTGGCAGCTGTCCTACTCAACTTGGAAGGGTCCTAACTGTCCAAGTGCACTTTGACCTAGTGTACACATGGTCAAAGTTGCACCCAAGTGACGCATGAAGGGCATCAAAATTTACTTGATCACAGTGCACTTTGACCGTGTCAACCTAGCTTAAATGAGGCTGGTTTTACTCCATCTGTTGGTACCTTTTAGTTTAGCTAAAGCATTACTCAAAAAAGGTGCTTTGGGATGAACTTGTAGAGAAAAAAAATTCGTGGTGAAAACTATAAACATTAACGTTTTGGTAATTCATTAACTGTCATAAAGCTGTTTCCAAACCCATTATAAGGAAGTTGTCATATTATTTGAAGGATATGCCACGGGAGCAGTAATGGACGCAAACATTGTTCACCAAAGAAAATATGAGAAATAGTAGCTTGACAATTCCGGATTTCGATGATTCTTTTAAATGTCGAGCTATTTTCTGCTGACTTGGAGACAATAACATGAATTTTCTTTCGTTGGCGTTTTAGGGTCCTTCAACTACAACGGTCATTACAGCCCCGTCCACTGCGTAGTTCTTATGCAGTCTGCACAGACGCTACGGTGATGCAACATGTATTAGCCGTACCTAGTTTTCCCAAGTGACTAGCCCCAAGTGTCAGCACTAGCTGGAGTTGCATCGCTGAATTCGATTTTACAACGGGTTAGTGAGTATACTACTTCTTTATAGCAAGTCAATAGACACCTTTACAATGATAATGAGCCCTTGCTGAAGGTTCATTTAACAGAATCTTCTCTCTAAAATATTTTTTGATATTTGTGATGTGACAATATTCATCAAAATTCAGGAGGGATTAGCTGCATATAATTTAGTTCGGCTGTGCAGATATTTGGCTGATTCGTGATATAATCATCTACTCTTTTAAGAACCGGTAGTTGCAGTAATATAGAAAAAACACACCTCAACTTCTAAGTACGTTCCCTCTCAAGTGACAATCACGTACGTACAGCACATGTTGAAGTTTGAAACCGCACCATTTGAAGCCAGAAGGAAATCGTACATTACTCACCCATTAACAATGCAATATCCTAGAGACGCGTACACACTGGGGAAAAGCATTTGGGTAACCAAGCATTGTTCGCTTAGATACATGTGTAGTACTTAGAATTCGACTGCACCAACTTTCGTTCACATGGTGCTCACATGGTTGTCAATGAGTGTTTTCTGCTAGATGCCTTGTTTCAGTGTGCGGCGGTAAAAGTGTATTTCAATGTCCCGCGATTCAATGTCCCAAGGAATGACGAAACCATTTGGGACATTGAAATACACTTTTACCGTGTGGGGCTACCCATTGATTTTCATTGCCGGTCATAAGACTGTCGTGAGACAGTTTTGTCGTAGTGTGCGCCTGGGCTAAAAGGCTGTTAATAGCACCCGTGAAACTCGAACGTCGGCGTCGAACGCTTAACAATTTCGACCGAATATATATTCGCCTAGTGTGTATGCGGCCTTTATATACAATATACAAGATAATTTCCTTACACTCGTATCTGGCGGATGGCTCCATACTTTCCAAAGATATCATACATCTCTTCTGCCGTTATTTTATATGGCAAATTCCTAACATATAAAATTCGGTTAACTTCAGGCGGAAGCCTTACCTGAAATTCACACAAACACATTTCACTAGGTCAGATTAACATTTCAATAATTAAAAACAAAATAACAACAATCTTACGAACGTTTGCTTTCCTTTGCATCGCCATCTTGTTGATAATTGAAGATTACGGAGGTAGAAAATCCCGAACTTTATTTGGAGGAAGTGATTACGGTAGCTTGCAGATAATTTTGCTGTGAGTTTTATTACTCCTTGGAATATATTGCAATACTACTTAGAAAGCACATCATATTTTATATTAATTTTGTTTTGCATTTTTATTCAAAAAAGTTCCTAACATGTCACAGTAACCGCGTAGTATAGGCATATAATATTCGAAATTAAAGTTGCAGAGAATGGCTGTCACATTGTACGTGAGTCATTTCAATATGACAGTCTATTGAGTGCAGACGTTGTTTTGTTTACAACGTTATTTTAAGTGCTCTAGTTTGTTATTAAATATTTGTTTTAGGGATTGTTTTTACAGAATAGACTAAACCCATTTAAGTAAAGTTAGTACATTTTAGAATTGGATAATTTGGTAAGCATTCTATTATATCTCGAATTATAGAATAGTTGCCGAATAGTTATTACAGTATTAGTTTTGGAATTTTCCGAATCAAGTTAATTATAAGGATCATTTAATTACCTAAACAATATAATATCGAGACATTTTAAGCCAATGATATATTTAATCTAACTTTAATTTTTAAAAGTTGTATTGTCGATGAACAATTAAAAGTTTCTCGTAAGAGTACCGGCATCCGTTAAGATTGGCCCCTTTTTTAACTTTGGCACCGGTGATATACTAAATGAAACTTTTTTATAATATAATTACCTCTTAAAATATTTTCCTCAATTTAGGTTACGACTTCTCGCAAATACTAAGAATGCCGATTTCAAATCATACGGACGATATGAGTAAAGATCCAGCACTTAGATTAAAACACCTAAGTGCGCTGGGGTCAACCGTTGAAGTTGATGACAATATTCCAGTACGTCGATATTTTCGGTCAGGTATGGAAATGATTCGCATGGCAGACGTCTATATGGAAGAAGGAAATCTTGAAAATGCATTTATACTGTATTCTAAGTACATAACGTAAGTATGCAATGCTTATGAGAATATTATTTGCTTTCACATTCATGAAATTTAGGCAACCCTTGTATTTGCTTCATTTTCACTTATCGTCAAACTCATCTTGAAAATTTTTAATTCTCTACTTTAAAGAGAGTACAGATTACATAAAACGATTGAAATCTCTGACTTTTGTTTAGATTATTTGTTGAAAAATTGCCCTGCCATCCAGATTATAAATCATCACAGCCTGCAGAAAGACGTAATATTAAAAAGGTAACCACTTTTATAGAATTAAATATATTTTTATGGCTGTTATGAAGTATTTTATCCTAATTTGAGAAGGTTTAATTTCTTATAGAAACTAATGGAAATTTTTCCAAGGGCAGAATTGCTTAAGAAATCATTGGAAGAAAAGTATACAAAGGAATATGACCGCTGGCTCGTTATAAAAGTGAGTTGAACTGTTTATTTTTTATGTGTAAATATCTTCTGGTTACGCATTTAGGACACCGATTTCAGGGTGTCGTGACTTTGCGTGCTCTAATCCCACAATATAAAGATAAAGTTATTTACGCCGAAGTTGTGATTATTAATTTTTTTGAATATCTCTAAACTCTTACACTGCTTTCTCTGCTGATAAAAAAGACGACCATACTTTACATTAGGACGGTATTGCTATGAGCTGGCCCTTGTGTCACACAGTGACCATACTTCAATTAGGTTATTGAAATAAGCAATGATTCATATAATAATTTCGTGTGTTGGTGAAGAAACGTCAGGAAGAAGAACTAGAAAAAGAAAGAGAAAGAATGCGTAAAGAAAACGAAGAAAAACGAAGAATTGAAGAGGAGAAAATGAAACTTGATGAAGAAAATCGATTAAAACTCCAAGATGAATTGGAACGATTAAGGCTCCTTAATATTAACGCTGACAAAAATGATTCTGCAGCAATGCCTTTGAACAATGAAATGTATAATTGGCCAAGTCCACGGGGTGAATCTGGTAATAAAGCTCTTGGAAGTGATGAATCCCTAGCCCAAAATCTCAGTTTTATGCCAAATATCCCTTCAAGGGATTTGAAGCCTAGTCCGTATGATGAAATCAGTTGTCCTCCGGATATCTTAGCGGGGTAAGTATGCATAGAAATTGTCGCTGGTTGACAACTGGTAGTTTTCTTATTGTTGTTTGTAAAATGCAACATAATAATTGTTCCAGTTCTTTGCCTATGGTGGATCGAACAACAAAACCATCCTCTATAATGAGTCCTGGTTCAGCTAGTCATACCGACACTCATCACTTACGACAAATTATAATTCCAACTTCAATTATTTCAAAATTTTTAAATTTGGCTCAACATAATACAACTTTGAACACCGAAACTTGTGGAATTTTAACTGGAAAACTGGTAATCATTGACATCCTTATTTTTACATCAGATGCGAATACATATGCTGTAATAAAAGTTATGAAAACCGTTTCAGTGGCGCTTACAACTTCATAGATGTATGAAACGTTATCCCAGATTTGGTATTTAAATGGTTTGTTATATTTTTAGAGTCAGAACAAATTCACTATAACGTATTTGATTGTTCCCAAGCAACGTGGAAGTCCGGATTCATGCAGTACTGAAAATGAAGAAGAAATTTTTGAATTCCAAGATCAGCATGGTCTTATAACATTGGGATGGATTCATGTAAAAAGGAATTGTATGAGGAAGTGTCACAGTTACTAAACTGAAATTATTCATGGCGATTTATTTTCATTTCAGACACATCCATCACAAACTAGTTTTATGTCCAGTGTCGATCTTCATACACATTGTGCCTATCAGTTACTTTTACCAGAGGCAGTAGCTATAGTGTGTTCACCAAAATACGATGAGTATGTCGTATGATATTACGTAGTTGTTTGCATTCATGACTTGTGGTGGGATTAAAGTCCGAATTATTATATAGAACTGGAGTATTCACGCTGACTCCTGATTATGGCTTAAATTATGTGGCAAGTTGCAGGCAGGAGGGGTTTCATCCACACCCAAAAGAACCACCACTCTACATGGTATGTCAATTACTTTATAAATTGGCGTTTTTTTTATCCACGGCCTGTAATGATCTCTTTTTCTTCTTAGGAGTCCAACCACGTGGAATTTGACTCGTCAGCTGACATCACTGTTATTGACTTGAGGTGCAAATGACCCAACTGATATATTATGAAGAAAATTTTCTCATATGTTAATAATTTTAAAAACTGTTTGTTGGTAAATGTGCATAGCATATTGCATTCCTATAAACGACTCATATGAACTGTGGGTAAGTAGAAGTTTTGGAGGGACACTTGGAGTTGCAGCATGGTTACTTTAACATACCTCTATGCTTATTTCTAAATGCTGAGTCACCTGCCAAATCATACATATATTTTATTTTGAAGTGAATACTTGAAGAGTTATTAAGTTCTTCATATTAAAAATTATGGGAATGTTTGAGTTAAATTACGTGAATGCATCTGTGAAACGATGCGTTTTGAAAAACACACAACCACCCAAGGTTACAATGCTGATTAAATCAGCTATTCCTTTAATACTTACTTAATTTGATGTGACATTGTGCTATTTAGACTTGTGGCTATTAAAATCTATTTTTCTATGTGACATAATTGAAATATGCTAGCATTTTATAATTTCGAGTGTGTTGGTGCGCTCATTAGCCTCACATGTCATAAGTGGTGACTAAAAGATTTGCACAGTGCAGCCAAGTTGCATTGGACACACCAGTTCTCGTGAGATCACTGAAGTTAAGCAGTGCAAGCCCAAGTTGGTACCAACATGGGTGGTTGGTAAGAAACGTTGGGTGCTGCAGATTTCCCCTCTCCTATGTCCACTACCTACCTCCTCATCTCCCGCAAGCAGCCTCCAAAGGGTTCGTCCTGTTGTGGCTGCTTGGCTAACTCTCCAATCCATTAAAATTATTCCAGAAATTTAGGTGCTGAATAATGTGAATAATTCGCAACACAAATCACTCCCAACACATAAAAAATTTGAAATACACATCATCATCATCTCACCCTTATCCCACGTGTGGCAGGACCAGGTCTGGGAGTTCTTATCCTTCACTCCCATCTATCCCCCACCTGGCTCCCCTCCATGCCATACATCTCCATGTTACTTTGTACCACCGGCTCCCACGTTCGTTTTGGTCTTCCCCTACTCCTGGTGCCACCAATCACCTGCATTCCTATAATGGAGAGAATAACTTCCTCCGCAACACATGCCTATACCACCTCAACCTATTTTGTCTAATCCTTTCTGCGATGTTTCCTACCCCCAAGCTACCACTACGTTAGTCGTTTAGTATGCTGGCGGCTCGTGACACCCCACTGATGTAGTGCAGCATTCACATCTCAGCCGCTTGCATTCTCCTTTGATGGTTCTTCATGGCTGCCCAACACTAATACAGCATAGCTGGCCTAACGACAGTTCTGTAAACTTTGCCTTTCAATTTATTGGGACCGGGTGGTCGCACAGAACTCCACTTGCCTGTTTCCACTTTAGTCATTTGTACGGGGAAATACTATAGAAGCTAAATTTATTTTGACAAATCACAAACGAATTGTTAATTCCGGGATGCTTATCAATGCGGGACGCAGAGCTGAAATTCGGGACGAATGGTCACCCTTGCCAAATCAGCAGTCTTGAAATCTTTATCAAACGGGTCGTCTGTGTATTCCTGCTGTCTATTTCTGCTCATCTCCATCGATGTTTTTATATCCTATCCATTTGTGCCCCTCTGACTCTAAATCTAAGACTCGTTAACGTTAGTTAAGGCAGGAAAGGAAAATGCACTTTTGTTAGTAAAGTACTATTTCTTCAGAGCCTTAAAGCTACTTGAAAGTGGCGCATTTTTTTTTGCTAAGCTTTAACACCTCTAATGTCTCGTATGAGGTGTCTATGTTAAATATTTATGCAATTGGTGTATAGCAGTGGTCTTCCAACTTTGTTGACTCACGGACCCCGTAGAACTATAAGATGTTTTGGAGGAACCCCATCTCACAATTAGAAAAGTATATCTTGTCGCTGCTAAAGAATTTTCATGACTCGCGGAATCCCCAGAGATCCATTGCGGAACCCTGGAGTTCCGCGGAACACAGTTTGAAGACCGCTGGTGTATAGCAACACGTCTATGGTCTTAGCAAAAAGTTGTAGCGGTGTGTTCTTGCGAAAACTACAGAAGAACCCCATTTATCGAATTTTTGACTTTGGTCGAATATGAATGTTTCATATGAAGAGATTTGCCCAACGATCTTCAATGCAGTGTGATAACCTTTAAAAGGCATGTTTAAATTCTGTAGTGATAGTCATCACGGTAAAATTCATAACAGTTGTACTGTAGTTCTCCAAAGTCAAAAGTAATTTAGTTTCTTTTTTTTTTATTTTGTTGGTGTTTTAGGGCCCTTCAACTACAAGGTCATTAGAGCCCCGTCCACAGCGTAGTTCTAATGCAGAGACTGCACAGACACTACACTAATGCCTTGTTTAGTAATATCAGTTCTGTAACGGAAATTACTGAACGGCCCTTCAGTTGCTAAATTTGAATTTTAGAACGTAAGCCATTGCGTCTATTTAGCATTCTTCTAACGGAATGTACCTAACGGCATTCTCAAGTTCGAATTTTAGCTCGTTTCTAGATTCTGTTGTTATGCGTATTGTTATCGCCGGTTTTATGGCCGAATTCACGGGATCACCTGGGACTTGTAAGTATAAGAAAATAAACATTTATTCTTTATAACATTTTTGGCTCGTTGTTCAATGCTAGTTGTCGCCGTCACGGAAACCTTGAACTACCACTCCATTTGTCATAATTAGTGATCTCTGTATGAAAAATGTGATGTACTCCTTGGTATTACATTACACGTCAACCTTATTTCGACTTAACCCCTTCGATATCTTTTTTGTTTCTGCTTTTGAGTAAGCTTAGGAAACGTACAGTCAGCAAAAAAGTATTCACACACCATAAAATTTTCAACTGTGGCCAAATAGAATGGAATTTCAAGTAAAAATCATTTTCATAGTATTCAAAAAGCAAAACAGAAATAATCAATAAAAATTTTTAAAAATAAATTGTCAAAATTTTAATGTAAGAACAAGTACAGTAAAACCCCCATTATCCGGCAATGAGAAATGGTACTCTGACGTCATAGGGAGATATTAAAACTTTGGGCCTACCTTTCCAATATGGCAATAAATGGGCATAATTGTTATATCGGTCGCTCTACAGACGGCTTTTATGCTGGGCGTGGCTATGAAACGCAGTCCTCTACTATTGGCTAGTGCATATTACAGTGGTGTATGCAACCCCGTACGATTTGAATTGCTATGATGTGATGGATTTCATTAATAATAATAATAATATTTTTAATAATAATAGCGAGATTCATAGAAACGGGATATTCGTGGCTACACGAGATCATTCACAGAATCGATATGTATCTTGTTCGTGGGGAGGAGGCCTTCGAGCCGAAGGCGAGAAGGCCGGGGGACCGAAACACCGAAAGTAAAGATCATTGTAAAGGTACTTAGCAAAGATAATTCGGCAGCCGATAATTCATAACAAGTTTAATTTTGG
>JAAFCE010008833.1:15475906-15502403 GCA_013389805.1 Trigoniulus corallinus
GTGCAACAAAAAAGCCTTTGAAAAAATAAACAGTGCAACAAAAAAGCCTTTGAAAAAAATACGGTATGTTTCGGGTCGTTGTCCTGTTGGAAGTGGAAGGCATGCAAGCCTTACTGCCCTTTTTAATAAATGATGGTGCAATACCAGAGTTGTTGTCGTTAGTCCATAGAGGCCAGCTCTGCAACTCCATTGAAATACATGTATCTTCTAATCATAACACTTCCTCCACCATGTTTGACAGTCTTCAGCACATATAGGTGAACTGAAGACATCAAATTTACTCTCATGAGAGAAAACTGTTTTCCAAATTTCAAATGGCATATTTCTATATTTCAAAGCAAATTGCAGGTGTACTGTATTTCTCTGTGTTCTCACTGATCAAGGGCTTCCTTCTTGGTCTTCTGCCTTTATGTCAGCACTGTAAAGCACATGGGATCTTTCAAGGCACTGTGAACGGTGGTTCTCTTGACTTGCTTGGCTTACCTGACTTCATTTTCAACACTTCCAGTTTCTTTATACTTATTAATTATGTACTAAGCACTTGGGAATGAAATTTTAACAGCTTTAACATTTGCCAGAAAGAAGCACAAAACTACGTTGCTGTTGTTGTAGAGCAATCTAAGCATATAAGCATTAACCTGTTATAGTGGTTGATGCTTATATGTCTATATTAAACTAAATTAATATTACTTCAAATGATCACAGATTAATTAAAAACCATGCAAAATCATGCAAATACCTTTTTATTTGACATTTTTCATTAAATTTTTTTAATATTGAAATAAATGTATTAAAATAATACTATGAAATCTTTTTTAACTGAAAATTTTATTTTATTTGGCCACAGTTAACAAAATTGTAGGGTCTGCAAATATATACCTTTTTGCTGACTGTATGACACAAATCAAATGCATATCGGTTAGCAAACTACCATGCTGGACAGAACTACTACAGTAAATGCTCGTTTTCTTAATAAATCATGAGTTTTGATTTGATTTTCCTTCGGGTTTGCCTCTTTGGCTCAATGATTGCAGGTTCATTTCTGATCGGCACATTCATTGATGGTGGTTTTTAAAAAGAACTGTGCAATTCTGTTATTGACATTATTAACTGTGTTGCATACTTTAGCACTGCCAACAATAGATAATTACTCGAATAACTCAATGCATTATATTGATACTATGAGGCCAGAAAAACGAATGTCTGGGGCGATTCTGTTCATGACCTGTATGGTGAAAGGTATCCAAAAAATAAGTAGCATTGATCAATTTCAGTATTACAATTCTAATTACAGTGGAACCTCGATTTGCGAGCACAATTCGTTCCAGAAACGTGCTTGTAATCCAAAGCACTCATATATCAAAGCAAATTTCCCCATAAGAAATAATAGAAACTTAGGTGATTCGTTCTACAACCCAAAAATTTTCATATAAAAATGATTAATACAAAATACAGTATTAATTAAAAATACATAAAACAAATTAATTGCAGTTTGCCTTCAGAAAGAATCGTGTCGATGTGAGGGAGACGAGAGAGAAGGGAGGGGGTGCTAACGAACAGTCACTACATTTGGACACAAAACAAAAAAATGATTCTTAGGTTCAGTTTTCCAGAGCAATGGGAAATAGATTCTGAATTAACCCATAGAATTAATGCAGGATGGCTGAGGTGGAAGAAGGCAAGTGGGGTGCTGTGTGCTGTGTGACTGCTGTGTGACTCCCAATAAAGTTGAAGGGCAAGGTTACAGAACCGTCGTGGGGTGTCAAGATGTGACAGAATTAGAAACGATTACATTACAGGTATGGTTGGGGGTGGGAGATATTGCTGAAAGATGGAAAAAGAATAGATTGAGGTGGTATGGGCATGTGATGATGAGGAGGGGAGAGGAGGAGCTTATTAAGTCCATTGTAGGACTGCAGGTAATTGGGGGCACCAGAGGTAGAGGATGACCAAAACGGATGTGGGAGCAGGTGGTGCAGAGGGACGTGGAGGCATGTGGGGTGGAGGGCGACGTGGTGGGGACAGGTGGGAGTGGAGGATTAGAACCTGCAGACCCGACCCTGCCTCAGGTGGGAGAAAGATGAGATGATGATGATGAATGTTCACCGTATCCTAGTCGCGTACTGCTGGCAAGCTCTAATGCTAACTACTCAAGTGAATGAATTTGGCGAATTCTTAACTTTTAAAGTATGTAATGGAACTAGACTGAATGGAAGGCAAAAAAATAAATATGTATAGTAAAATAAATACAATGCAATACATGGCAAAAAAATTCGTTTCAGCAGCACTGCTCGTATTGCAAGACATCGCTCATTAATCAAGTTAAAATTTATTAAAAAAACATTTCTTGTCTAGCGAAACACTCGTAGTTCAAGTTACTCGCAAATCGAGGTTCCGCTGTACAATCTATATAAATAATAATGTAAATTAGTTTGTTCAAAATTGCAAATCTCTGAAAGTTCTTGACCGATTGCTTTGAAATTTTGACCCAATGTTCCATTCCAATAGAGCCAGGTTTTTATATAACGATTATATAGATGTCACACCTATGACAGGTAAAAAAAAGGTAAAAACATGCTAATTTGTAAAACGCCATCTATTGGACGTCAAAGCAACATATGCTATTTTAATTTACAAATATGCAATGTAATATTCCATTTACTACTTTAATATTCTATTTTAATATTCCATTTGCCATTCCATTTCCTATTCTTATTTCAATGTTTCCAATTGCATTGTTAGCTGAATTTCAATAATTTCAATTTCTTTTCACTTTGATTTGATGATTTCAATATTTTGTGTGACATTGAGTTGGAATTCAGCTGTGTCATTTACCATAGTTCATTTTGTGAGTATAGTTTTTTCCTTTTTTTATTTTGTTTAACTGTTTTTACTTTTCTTAGCAATTGTGCTGTGTTGATTGATCTGTGGTGAAATTGTAATACTTGTTAGTATTCTTTTTGTTGTCTTTTAGTTCGTGATTTTGTTTTCCTTTTTTAATATTTTGCAATTTTAAATTATTATTATTTTTTTTATTCACATACAAAGTATGTATTTGTATTTATATGTATTTGTTATAACTTTCTTCTATTTAACTGCAATTAATGTGCTTTACATCATTCCAAATCATTTTTCTTTCCATGGCAGTGGAAAAGGGGGGGGGCCTGAAGATGAATATACAAAGACAGAATACCTAGCTTTCAGATAGGAGTGGTCAGGATACAGAGGGTGAGGTTCACTCTGGAAGTGAGGTGATATCAGCAATGCAGGATTTTAGATATTTAGGATCAGTGTTCCAGGGAAACTGTGAAATAATCAATGTGACCCATAGGATCAAAGCAGGATGGCTAAAGTGGTGACAGACAAGTGGAGTCCTGTGCAACTGCCAGTTTCCAATAAAGCTAAAAGGCTAAGTTTACAGAACTATGGTTAGGCCAGCTATGCTATATTGTTCACAGTGTTGGGTAACTGAGATCCAAAATGATCATATTACAGGCATTACAGGTAGTCTGGGGGCTGGATGCATTGTAGAAAAAATGAGGGAGAATAGGGTGAGGTGGTATGGGCATGCGATGAGTAGAGGGGAGGAGGAGCTCATTAGGTCCATTATGGGTATGCATGTGATTGGGGGCACCAGGGGTAGGGGAATACCAAAACAGACGTAAGAGCAGGTTGTGCAGAGGTACATGGAGACATGCGGGGTGGCGAGGGATAGGCTGGAGTTGAGGTTAAGAATCTGCAGATCCAGGGGAGTAACTAGAGGAGTAAGGGGGAGGAACTAATTTGGTCCATCCTGGGACTGCAGGTGATTGGGAGCTCCAGGAGGAGAAGACCAAAACAGACGTGGGAACTTGTGGTACAAAAAGACATTGATTGTGTGCAGGGTGGATGGGGGCCTGGTTGGAGATAGGCGGGGGTGGAGGATTGGAACCCACAGACCCTATTGGTTGTTTGTTTGTTGGTGTTTTAGGGCCCCTCAACTACAAGGTAATTAGAGCCCCATCCACAGCATGGGTTTTATGCAGAGACTACACAGACTACACTGATGCGACGATTTTTGGATATTAGCAGTACCCAGTTTTCCCAAGTCACCACTTATGTCAGTACAAGCTGGGGTTGCGCTGCTTAACTTCAGTGATCAGACGAGTAGTGGTGTGTCCAAAACAATTCACCACATCCCTCAGACCCGACCCAGCCACGGGCTGGAGAAGGGTGAGATGATGATGATGATGGAGAAACGTGCACTTCTCTTTTCTGAGCCACAGCAACGTGTGGCTGGGCACAGCTAGTATATAATAAATGAGAGAAATCCGCAAGAGGCTTCTTGCTTCTTGCATTATCGAGGTTATCACGCTAGCATCGTCAAATGGACTCAAAAAATTGTACCTCTTCTGTCTGTTTGATGGTGTTTTAGGGCCCATAGGGCTCTTCAACTACAAGGTCATTAGAGCCCCGTCCGCTGTGCAATTCTGATGCAGAGACACTACACTACACTAATGCGCCGATTTTCGGATACTAGCGGTACCCAGTTTTCCCAAGCGGCCACCTATGTCAGTACTAGCTGGGGTTGTGTTGCTTAACTTCACTGATCAGATGGGAATTGGTGTGTCCAACGCAATTCGCCGCTTCCACCTCTGCTG
The DNA here is from genome assembly GCA_013389805.1 of Trigoniulus corallinus. NCBI lineage: Eukaryota > Metazoa > Arthropoda > Diplopoda > Spirobolida > Trigoniulidae > Trigoniulus > Trigoniulus corallinus. The sequence goes on from JAAFCE010008833.1 coordinate 15,480,547, forward strand.
TCGTTAAGTCAGTGAATGGTAAAAAGATTTCTAAATATTAAATTGAACGATATCTATATGATGAGAACATTAGCACTAAACTACGACACATTTAGTTGATAACGCGTTTAAAGGTCAACAGATCTTGATTGAACTTTATTAACTTCATGAAAACTGCATATCTATATAAAACCAAGTATTGAAAGATTATCCACTGAATTGTGTTGTAGCAAGGCGACAGGATGCGCGACGAACACGAAACAGCCCTTAATAAATTGAACTCGTATTTTCACGTAGTTCGAGACAATTATTACAAATTATTAGACAAAATATGGAGTATCATTCCAAATTTTCTCGGCACTTTAATAGCAACTGTCATCATTTTTATTGCAGGCTCAACAATGAGAGGTAAATAGTTTAAATTCAATTTTTATATTTCGGTAGTTTTTATGAATATTGATGTCCAATTTTGTTTTTCTTTAGGAGACTGGCTACTCATTTTAGTTCATTTTATCAGAAGTTTCAAACACGACAGGAACTCAACAGATGACATACATCCTTCTTTTAACTTGTCAGATTTTTCTCTTGATCAATTTCGATTACAAGGCTTGCCGTTCTTCTTAATTATGAACTTCACCGTGTCTTATACGGCGTATTTTATAATTTGTGGCTTCTTGCAGGCAAGAATTATTTAGTACTCTTATAGTCGAATTAGTAACACAACTACAACCTTCACGACAATTTTATGCCACATTCCTATATGCGTGCTTGCGTGCACAGCTTGATGCATCATTGTGTTTGAAGTTTTCTTCCAAAAAGAGTTTGTCTATGCTCAAATCATAATGTTGTGGAGGATGCTTGTGGGTTTCTGAAGCTCCAGCTGCAATCGCAGTACGCAATGCGGATCTCAAGTAATTGCTCAAAAATACGCAATGCTAAAATACGTTCACCATCGTTTGGAGACGTTTGCGACAGATATTTGCTTCTTTCGTTGGATACCTGGTTTAACAATACAGTCATCCAGTGAAGATACATTCCAGCAACTCATCATGGACCATTTATAACCCTTGTCCCATTCCCCGTGTCAGCCCATAGTTTCGTCACTGATAATCAAAATTCTACTTTTATTTTAAGATACAATTTAATCATATCTTTTTGAAGTTCTTGAAATTCCCAGCTGCAATCCTATCACTTGACAAAAGAGTTTGCTCAATGTTTGGCTTCACTTCATCTTATTAGTTACCGCATTTTTACTAAGTAAGTTTAATACTGCACAACGGGATCATTTTACACTGAAATACTGGTCCTAGCCCTCCAATCCTGCCTATCGCCCACCCCTCACACTACCATATCCTTACGGACAACCTACTCCCACGTCTACTTCGGTCACCCCCGCCCCGGGTATTTTCAACCACCTGGATTTCTGAAATGGACCTAACGAGCTCCTCCCCTCTTCTCATTACGTGTCCATACCACCTCAACCTACTCTCCCTCATCTTTTCCGCGATGTCTCCCACCCCCAGGGGGAGGGGCTTATTGCGTTGGACACACCAGTTCTCGTCTGATCACTGAAGTTAAGCAACGCAACCCCAGTTAGTACTGACATGGGTGGCTGCTTAGGAAAACTGGGTACTGCTATAACCCAAAAATCGTTGCATTAGTGTAGTGTCTGTGCAGTCTCTGCGTTAGAACTACGCAGTGGACGGGGCTCTAATGACCTTGTAGTTGAAGGGCCCTAAAACACCAAACTAAACCAAAATCCACCCCCAGGCTACCTCTAATATACTCATTCCTTACTCTTATCAGCTCTCGACACCCCGCTTATTGCCTGCTCTTCCATCCTGACTGTTCCATACCCTTGATGGCAGCCATCGTCCCAGTCGTCTTTTCTTTTTGAAGGACATGACAACCCAGCACAGGTTTTTGGCGGACACTGGTGCAGAGTTGAGCATCATCCCATGCTCTTTTGTCACCCGATTCTGCTCTAAGCCCACTTCACTTCAACTCTTTGCTGCCAACCAATCTGTCATCCCCACGTTTGGGACACAACGTCATTCTTTGGAGTTAGGCCTTCGACGCTCCTGAAGGAGCGTTTTCTATGCTGCAAGCTTAACTCAATACAGTGAGTCTGAGAGACCCTGAGACGATGATTAAAAGTGTAAATGGTGATAATTCAGGAAAATGGTCTTTGATACTAATGATCGATTTTATCCATTCTAGTGGTATTTCTATATCAGAAGGCGAGATACGCCAGAAACGTGGAAATGTCAACCAAGGAAATACTTGGATCCAGATCTTGAGCGACACGAAATCCTGTCTGGCTCCATTAACGTTGGAATTGGTATTTACAAAATTCTTAACTTTATAAATAAAACTTAGTACCTGGGCTATAATTAATATGTAGAAATGATTTCACATCAGTTATGATTTATAGGTGCCATCGTGTTTGGAACATTAGCTTGCTACATTAACAATGGCGGCTATACAACTTTATATTTTACTCCAAACGAATATGGATGGCTATGGTTGTCAATACAAATATTTCCTTTATTTATTTATCTAGTAAGTGCTTTGATTTACTTTCTATTTCATTTAATCAATCATACAATAGAATGAATACCTGAGTTCATCATCATCATCATCATCACCTGAGTTGGGTGTTCTATCTGTAGTAAGACAAATTTCACTTTCTACTCAAAAGAATTCCTCTGTCACCAATCCATTTTTAGAGAGATTTATACCCCTAACTCTGGTTTTGGGGCAGTGGTTTGATACTAGCTAGCCCATGCAGTTGCATAGTTCACCCTCCACTTTAGCAAACTTGCATTTGAATTATTCTGATCTGAAGAAGACCTTAGAGACTAAACAAAGAGTCAAAGAAAAATAAGTTTAGTGACTTTAGTTTGAAAACTGCTCTACAGATTCTTGTTCTTTAATATGAGTTTGATTGATGTGGTTATTTAATGTCGGTTTGCTGCCTTGGACTGAACTGGCCCGTAAGGTGTACCCGGATTTCCTGTTTTGGGTCGTCATTAAAAATATTAATACAAGATAATACAACAAGAATAAAAGTGTGTGTTAATCTATATAAAGATTAGGAGGAAGGAAGTGCTCCTCGGTAGCTCAGTGCTTGGTTCGTAAGTCGAAAGTTGTAGGTTCAATCTTGGCTTTCGGGCGAGAAGGTGGTGTTTACGATGTTAGCTGCACGTAAACGAATCCCTCAAACATGAAACAAAATACAGTATACACGTAGATGCATCAGCATTCTCTGGTGGCATTAGTTCTACAGCATTCCTCTTGAAATACTGTCCAACAATTCTTGGTGTCAGCATGACTCCTGAGGTACCGGACCCTGACAAAGACAGGAAATGAATTTGGAATGATGATGTATTGGGGATGGATAGCAGATGTAGCGTGCTCTATTACGGTGTCAGTGGTTCTAAGTTCACTACTGGATTGAAGTTGTTGGTCTTCTTTTGGGCGAGAGAGAGGTCTCAATACACCTTCCATTGAATGGGAAGTAGAGTCGTGGCCCCGTGTCACCTGCACGTAAAAGAACCCTTACTACATGATATATACAGTATGTAGTTTGGTAAGATTTCCAGGTGTAGAAGTTCACGTATGGCTTTGATAGAGTGCCCTAAAGAACAGTAGGCCAACGTTAATAAACATAGGGGTCGCAGTTCTAGGTTGGCAGTCGATTACGCAAAAATACTGTTTAATAGGTCGCTCATGTGCCCCATTGGTACAGAAAAGACCCTGCCATAGGCGGGGAAAAGGATTAGGTGTAGATAATAGTAGTAGATGTATTGGAGTAGAAAGGTTTATGAATTAACCACACACATATATGCTAGGGCAGTGGTGACGAACCTTTTTTTTTGAAGACAAGTCACAATAACACGAAAAAAAAACACCAAAAAGGTGTCCGCGGGTCAGGCGCAAGCACTATTTCATTTCATGAATAAAAAAATTATTATTAATAATGAATAAATTAGTTTATTAAAGTAGCAAATAGAGATCATCATAATAATACCCTTATCCCGCCTGTGGCAGGGTCAGGTCTAGCCCGCCAGGTCCCCGTCCGCCCACACACACTATGAGACGATAAACTAGATATGATTCACGTTTGGGTCCCTTAAACTTGCACGGTGGGTCACAGGTTCGCCACCACTGTGCTAGGATATAGCAAAATTGACAGCGCTGTACTGTATTTCCCTTTTCTGTGGTCCTGAAGTGACTACTACCACAATAATAACTTAAATAATGGGTCTTGATCTTTTATTCAACTTTGTGTTAGGATAAATTAGATGGAGATGTCTTTGTACTTCCTATTTTAAAATAATAGGCCCAACAATCTAATTGTATCACTGTTGTCAGGAATGGAGTTGAGAGCATAAATAGGAGTACGTATTGTTAATGAGTGTTATTGTGACTTAACTCTGCCATCTCGTTACGGATTAGCAAGTACGTGTGCACTCAAGTGTAGAGCACTGACTGCATAACAACAGTACTTTAGCTTAATATACAGAACGTGATTTGACATTCGTCACGTGTAGAATCGCTGTTAAAATTCAGCTCTAATATGATAAACCTATGCTGTTATTTATATTTAGTGATCAAGTAACCTTGAACTTCGGTAAATCATTTTTGTATTATATATTGGCGTCAAAAATGGTTGTCAAAGGTAACAATCGTCCAAAGACCTACAACATATCAACTTTGAGGTTTTAATGTGCTTTTTAACATTCAGTCTTGGCATTCGCCCATTTTCCTCAATGTGCAAAATGCAACTTTAATAAGTTGCGTTGGACACGCCAATTCTCATCAGATCACTGAAGTTAAGCAACGCAAGTTAAGTTAAGCAGGTTAGTTAGCACTGTACCAACATCGGTGGTTGGTAGTGAACGTTTGGCGCTGCTAATTTCCCCACTCCTACATCCCCTACACCTACCTCCTCCTCACCCGCGAGCAGCCTCCTTAGGGTTCGGCCTGTTATGGCTGCTTGGCTTACTCCCCAACCCGTTAGCATAACATAACTTCTACGCGACTACCTGCCAGTCTAGTCTCCTTTCAGGAATATGGTTTGCTATCGAATGGCTGGTCTTATCACAAATTATTGTCATAGTGTTTTCCATGTACCTATGTCTCACCGATTGGGTGAGTTGGGTACTTGACTCGTGAATGTCTGACTGCAGCTTCTACCCTGACCGATGCAGATGGTGGCAACAGTCTGGGTGGGAATTAAGAGAACCCCTTTTACATGCAGTAACGTTACCCAAGCAGTAACGACCTGTACTTATCTGTGGGTTCTTATCCTCCACTCTCTCCTATCCCCCACCAAGTCCCTCTCCACCCCGCACGTCTCCATGTCCCTATGCACCACCTGCTCCCACGTATGCTTTAGGGTTTCAACTAGCTCCCCAGTTTTCCCTGAAAGGGTCCCCATATTCCACGTCCCAAGTCTTAATCTAGCCCCCCCTATTTGGTGCGACAGTACTGACAGGGAGCACTCCAGTCAGACGTCCAGAATTCGCAGCAATAGTGATAGGGCTACCCTTGAGGGGGTGCCGTCCAACCACACAGGAGCAGTAACGTATAGTAAAATCAGTAAAGTTTCTAGTTTTGTTGGGACTTGCCACCTGGCATCGATAAAAAATTTTCTGCAGATGATGCCCGACACTGCCATAGAAGGAAAAAAGGGACAGGAATTGAAGATTTCAAAGGATTATCTGTAGGGTACTGGTTTTTGCAGCCGGCAACCGGCTGCAGAAAAAAACTGTCGAGACGGGAAAAGGGTTAGGAGTTGGAGTTGGAAAGGATTATCTGTAGATATAAACCAATCGGACTCATGTTGCGATCATCTTCTCCCGCATAAGATAACATTCGAAAACGATCCTCATTGTTCAAATTCGATTTTCTTGATTGTCCTTGGGAGCCGTTGGGATTTTATTCATGACATATCATTAAAGTTTCAACAAGATGTGATCATATTTAAAAGTCACATCTAAGTGAGTTATAATTAAATTTAATATCTAAACCTGACAGGATGCCGCAGCTTATTATGGGCACAGATTATTTCATATTCCTTTTCTTTATCGACGATTTCATAAATGGCATCACTATTATAAACAACCGACAGCTTTTTCGGCGACGTCATTTCATCCATTGGAGTTTTTATTTTATCAATCGCTTTTAATTATACCGGCTGCTGTAGTACCTCTGCATGTTGGTAAGTAGACAAAGAATTTGCCATTTATTGTAATTACATTTGAAACCGTACTAATAATATAAAGTGTGGTGTTATATTATTGAAGTTTATATTTTCTCCCATTAGTTATTTACGTTGGCAACTTGTTCTATATCTATTATTATGGTCTGATTGATCATTCCGGAATCAAGATGGATGGCTTTTGGCCTTGGCAACCTGACACTACGTTTCATGATAATCATCACGAGTACGTATGCACCCTGCGCAATAACAAATCTCTCGCATTATCGCCCCTATTGCATTTCTTTTGTAAATTTTCAGATATTTCAACATTAATTTTGGGTTCAATTTGGAATTTTGGGACAAGTTTCATGGAACGTACAAGCATATTGATGGCTCTTTGGTTGCTAATAATAAGCCAAATCCTTTAAGAACACTAGAAGAAACCTTGAAACTTGAAACAGAATATATGAAAGGTAAAACGCAACTTTCCAAGAAAAAAATTAAATAACATTTAAAGCAATAAGGTTGTTAAATGAATATTTTAAATCGGAAACAAAATTATAACTTGATGGATACATGAAGTCTATTTACCAGAGAAGTTTTATCATGTGTCCCACTGCAAAAAATCCCGAACTGACAAGTCTTTTAAGTTTGGTTTGGGTTGAACACTTACGGTATAAGTCCTTTAGTATTTCTATATACTGTATATAAAAGTGTATGATTGTTGTAATTGATGCACTTAAAAAGTGCTCATTAAATATGACAGATATTTTAAAAGTTTTCTTCAATTTGAAGATGGGCTATCATGATTATCAGAATGAGAAGAGTTACTGACACTTTACTGACTTTGTTTTGTAATTTTAAATAAACTTTTACTTATCTACTGGGAAATTGTCCTCCCCAATTGCATTCTTGGTTCCAATTTTTCTAATTTAATTGATGGAATCGCGATCTTCATATCCTTTTTTTGTTGTGCTACATATAAAGTTTCTGATTCTGGGTAGAGTCCACTGACATCTTGGACTCTACATATGCAGGTTCGCCTGTCACTGAGGTCGGGCGTACAAATACTCGTATGACGCTCTTTGAGTTATCTGTAGACTCGGCCGCACAACTCCTTATTGAACACGCACTGACTTGGTTTCAAAACCGGATGCAAAATTAAAAGTGATGCAAAATAAATATTTAATAAAAGTTCTTATACAAATAAAAATTTACATACAAATCTGAGTGCACCACTACTGGGTCGGTGATTCCAGGTTCGATAGTGCATCGTGGCGGGTTGGTTTCTTTCGGGCGACAGAATCCCGGATGCGCCTTCCGTCAGATGGGAAGTGAAGTGAGGCATGTGCGACGTCACTTGCACCTCGGCCAAATTACCAGGTGTGGGAACTCGCAACCTGGTGTTTGCGGAGGGAAAGGGTCCCAATGCAATAATACTGTAGTTATTCTAATTAACAGCGCCCTCTAATAAACGGTGATACCCAACTTATCCCTCTGAATGGACACCCAAGTGATATGTTGGACGGCGTTTTCCCACTGCCGAACAAAGCTGTAACCCCTATATGCTTATTTATCGTCGGTCTAATGTTCGTTGGGGCACCCCAACGACGCCAGGGGGTAAGTTCGTGCACCTGGAAATTTGCCTCATCTACCCGTTGCGTAGTAGAATGGGTTCCTTTACGTGCAAATGACATCGTACATCACACGGGATCTCGGTTTTACTTCCCATCCAATTTTGTTTGTTTAGTGGTGTCTTAGGGCCCTTCAACTACAAGGTCATTAGAGCCCCGTCCACTGTGTAGTTCTGATGCAGAGGCTGCACAGACACTACACCAGTGGTGGCGAACCTGTTTTTGAAGACGGGTCACAATAACACGAAAAAAGAACAAAAAAGTTGTCCGTGGATCAGTTGCAAGCACTATTTAATTTTATGAATAAAAAATTATTATTAATACAGTAAAACCCCGCTATAACGAATTTGTAGAGGATTGCAATCACATTCGTTATAGCCAGGAATTCGTTACAACCAGGAAAGCTGTTTTTAACCGTAGATAGCTAACCAGTAGTCTGTGATATTACCCCAAATATCAAGAAATTGTGGTTTTGGTAGTTCTGCAAAACATTAGGTTTCTAATCTTTGTGTACCTTCGTATTTACCCCAATGAAACATTTCTACATGTTTTTCTTACTATTTGAATGCCCGTTTATTTAGTTTTCTTGCAGTTGGTATTCTCCCAAACTACTGGTGTGCTGTAATGACTGCCCTTAAGTATTGAAGGGCAGTCAATTCTTGAGGAGTGCCGGCTATTAGGTGTTGGAAACAGAGGAGTTCATGCAGGAAGTAGATGGGCAAGTAGACTGGGATTTGGAAGAGACAGCTGGATTGATTTCATGGGCTGGGGATTAAGCCAAGCAGCCATAAAAGGATGAACCCTTAAGAGGCTGCTTGCAGGAGATGAGGAGGAAGGTGAGAGGCAGAAGAAGAGGGGAAATTTGCAGCACCCAACGTTCTATACCAACCACCCAAGTTGGTACTAACGTGGGCTTGCGCTGCTTAGCTTTGGTGATCTCACGAGAACTGGTGTGTCCAACGCAACTTGGATGCAGTGTGGGACAGGTTCACCAGAAAAATTAGAAAATGTGCGGCAGCCATTTTAGGTGAGGCTAGATTAGAAGGTACACTCCAGGGCTGGCAGACATAGTGGCAGAATAATGTGATAGAGGCAGCCTCCAAACAATAAAATGCTGCATTCCATAGGTGGATGGAGATAGGGGACCATGATTCTAAAATATGCTACTGGTCATATACCAGAAGTATGAGGTCCTCGATGATAGAGACAAAGGATGGGATGAAGAAAGAATGTAGACTGGCCAAGACCAGGGATAGGGCGATAAAGATTTACCCTGAACCATAACAGTGAAGGATAGAAAAGGTAAGAGTCGTGTTTCATCCTTCTGAGGTAAAGGAGTGGGGAGAGTATTTCTCCAGTCTATCTAATTCCTGCAGAGGGAGAGGATATGGTAATGATGGGGTGAATGGGGGATCATGTGGGAGATAGGCAGGTGTGTAGGGCTAGAACCTGCATACCCGACCCTGCCACAGGCGGGATACGAGTATGGTGGCGATGATGATGATGATGAGAAAATGAACGTTTCTAATATCATCAGCCTTGTCAGTGGTGTTCAATTCAATATATGGTGACCATTGAGTGGAAGTTTGTGTTAAATCCATAAATAAAAATTATTTATAACGTCCATCATTCGTTATAGCCAACCAAATTACCCAAACTTTTGTAACTTTTCATCGTTATTACTACACTAGTTATTACCAGGAAATTCGTTATATCCAAACTTTTTACAATACAAACTCCTATCCTTTTGCCAGGACCTTGGAAACCATTCGTAACATCCAGGAATTCGTTACATCCGAGATCGTTATAGCGGGGTTATATTAGTTTATTAAAGTAGCAAATAGAGAACATCATTATAATGCCCTTATCCCGCTTGTGGCATGGTCGGATCTATGGGTTCTAACCTCCAGGTCCCCGTTCAACCCACACACTATGATACGATAAACTAGATATGATTCACGTTCGGGTGGGTCACTTAAAATTGCACGGTGGGTCACATGTTCGCCACCACTGCACTCCACTAATGCGACGATTTTTGGATACTAGCGGTACCCATTTTTCCCAAGCAGCCATCCTTGTCAGTACTAACTAGGGTTGCGTTGCTGAACTTCAGTGATCAGACGAGAACTGGTGTGTCCAACGCATTTTGCCGCTTCCTTCCCATCCGAAGGAAGGCACACTCGGGGTATCTCTCTCCCTGGGAAGACGCAACTCATCTTGATCCAATATCGAACCTGGAACCACTGACGCAGTTACCGAGGATGCTACCTACTGCACCACAGAGACGGGTCGGAAGGATTCCAGGATGGATCCTGAATTTCAGATATTTTTCATTCAAAGTTCTATATGCCATTACGTTACATCTATGCAGCACAAATGGCGTCATTGGATGCTTTCTTTAAATTTCTTTAGCGTAGATTGACCTCTCAGAAACTTTTAAAAATGTGGAGTCTGTCTACCCTCTTGAATTTTTCATGCGTTTACCATGTCCAGAGTATTGCACTGTATTGACTGTTTACTAATCTTTGCGGCTTTAAGGTCACAACAAAAATGTTGTATTTATGGATTTCAAAACATCTATCACATAATATACCGATAGAAAGTCGTATCTCAAATTCATCCAGGCGTGTGAAAATTGTCAGAATTTCATGCTGGCACAGTAACACCTGACTCATTGAAAATTGGGTGCAAATGCGTGTTTTATGATAATTTAATCAGATGATGCCCTCTATTGAAGTCAACTAACCGCTATCTCCAATTATTTTTGTGACCCGTAGATAGCCATAGACAGTTCATATTTTGGAACCTTCACCCTACTTATTTTTGGTGCATGTGAACTTAATGGGTCCGTTTGGACTTTGTTATGAAATACATGTACTTAAAATATTTTTTAATTTTTGAAGATAATGTTTACTAATAAATTTCTGATATCTGGAATAGATCCGGGGTAGAAGTGGTGCAAGAAAGATGTCTGGTCGTTCCCACTTAATGACATTTCGTCTGCGTCTGGCATAAGATTGGAGACCCATACGTCGCCCTTTCATTTAAGAATGCGTGGGACCAATTAATGAAGTCCAAGTTTAACTGCACAGTTATCAATTTCACGCTCTGTTAACTTTGAGTGCAATGGGAGACCATTCCTGCTGGAAACCACATTGAAGGCGTCTGGGATAAATTATACCTACTAGGACCAAAGTTATAAGCAGGGTAGGATTGGAAGGAAAATTAGATCCGAGAACATTTACAAAAAGACTCCCAGTCATTAAAATAATCAAAAACAACGAGCAAGACATGAATAGCGTAGAATTCTAAAACGGTAGTGCTTTGTTTTATGCTTATCATATTATCTTGCATTATTTTTTTAAGGAGACACTTGGAAATTTCCAATGTATCAAAGTTCTGAAGTGATAACATCGACGTCAAATATCCAGAAGACAAGGTTTATAGATTAGGGAAAATGAAAGGTAAAGGACGTACGTTCTAGATCACTGTCATACGTATATCCCGCAAATGTGTAGTAAGTTTATCTCTGTGAGTTCTGGCAATCCATTGCTTCCTAACAGCCGCTATCACCCTGCCCATCGTACACACACCGTCTGCATGTGATGTCTTTCTCTACCCAGTCGATTACCTTGTTTGGTACCACAGGTCCAACCTTGCATCTAGTAAAACATCACATGCACCACATGTCCAAATCACCTAAGCCTTATACAGCACCTTTTTTGTCTTCTGAGCCTTCCTTCTATGAACCATTTGTGGTTCTCTGTGCAAAATGAAAATGCACTACTCGTATCCTATAGGACTTTCATTTCAACACTTCAATAACAGGATATTTCAAGCCTAATGCGAGACCTGTGAGACTCCAAAGTCGAGCCGTCTCTGAAGCATTTCTTAATTCAACCCAGGGGCGGATCCAGCGGCGGATGAAGGGGGGAGCACTTCAAACAAACTGCGCCCCAAATATTTTTAAATATTTAGAATCCCTTCGTATAATTCTAGCTAGTAATTACAATAGTCCTCTACTGCCCATTGGATTGCAACTGTTGCAGTGGCAGTATAGAAATGGGGATAGAAATGCAAAAATGCCTCATTAGTTGCAATGTTGAATCATGCTTGAGTTGAAATATACGCTCCATAAAGGCGCTGAGGGGGGGAGCAATTGCTGCATTGCTCCGCCCCTGTCTCCACCACAGTACATCCCTCATACCAGAGCAAAAATTGTACTGTATTCCGATGCCCTAACTGAAATAGTACTAAAGGCCGCCACACACCAAACTGACGTGTGTGTGCAAAAAATTTTTTTGCTCACACCAAAAATTTTAACTGACGGCTTGAAGAAATTGTATCACATCGGTGTGTCAATTCGGATTGACGTCAATCCGAATTGAGCGTGTGTGGGGTTGCTCACATCAATTGTTCAATTTTTTTGTTCTGCGCATGCCCAAACATGGATAAACGTCATTATTAAAAGATTGCACCATGGTAACGGTAGAATCAAATGACGTCACATGACGTTTCAGGAAAAGGAACATAATTACGTGACACACCAAATTGATCGTGTGTGTGCAATTCATTCCTTCACACCAAACTGAACACATCTATGTGCACACACCGAACTGACACACCAAACTGACGTGTGTGTGCAAAAAAAGTTTTTGCTCACACCAAAAAGTTTAACTGACGGTGTGAAGAAATTTTATCACATCGGTGTGTCAATTCGGATTGACGTCAATCCGAATTGAGCGTGTGTGGGGTTGCTCACATCAATTGTTCACTTTTTTGTTCTGCGCATGCCCAAACATGGATAAACGTCATTAGGGAGATTGAGCATACAGTTACCGATAACCATTTGTCCCATAAGCAGACGAAATTTAAAGTGCGCATGCTCCACAAATAAAATTAATTGTTCGGAAGCATGCGTAACTTAAGTGTCGTCTGCTTATGGGACAAATGGTTATCGGTAACTGTACGCTCAATCTCCTTATTATTAAAAAAATGCACCACGGTAACGGTAGAATTACTGGTTGATGCGGACAATCAAATGACTTTACATGACGTTTAACGAAAAGGAACATAAGTACGTCACACACCAAACTGATCGTGTGTGAGCAATTCATTCCTTCACACCAAATTGAACACATCGATGTGCACACACTGAACTGACACACCAAATGATGGCGGGCTTAAGGGTTCCGTGAGTCGACAAAGTTTGAAGACCACTGCTCTAGACTAAACATTATGTCAGTCCTCCTACCATAATTGCGTTTGAATGGGCATCTCTATGCACTGTCACTTGGGGCTACTTGGAACAGCTTTGTGATGTTCTACAAACTTCGTTCTCGTAATTAAGTTAGTAAGGTAGTTGCCATTTGATGAGTGTTTTATCGGTGTCAGTAATAGACAAGCTTTTGGAAATGAGGTTCATTCCAAAATTAACCTTAACCTTGATATTATATCGAATTTTACTGTCAAGTCATTATCTTGAAATGTGATATAGTTTTTGGAGTATCAAATGTCCATTGATTCAACAGCATATACAGTAGTTAGATATTATACTCATCTTAGTAGGAAATCTTTTAATTAAATGAACTTTCGAGTACATTTACATACATACAGTAATAGTAATGTTGATACTTTTATCAATAGCTGAGTACTCAATAATATATGAACTAACAGAACCGTGCTTTTGCCTTGTTGATGTTTAGGGCCCTTGAACTACAAGGTCATTAGAGTCCCGTCCACTGCATAGTTCTAATGCAGCGATTGCACAGACACTACACTAATGCGACGATTTTTGGGCATTAGGGGTACCCAGTATTCCCAAGCGGCCACCCATGTTAGTTGTTGTTTTAGGGCCCTTTAACTACAAAGGTCATTAGAGCCCCGTCCACAGCATAGTTCTGATGCAGATACTGCACAGACACTACACTAATGCGACGATTTTTGGGTGTTAGCAGTACCCAGTTTTCCCAAGCGGCCACCCATGTTAGTACTAGCTGGGGTTGCGTTGCTTAACTTCAGTGATCATACGAGAACTGGTGTGTTCAACGCAATAAGCCGCTCCCAAACGGAACCGTAATCATTGATTCAAATCCCCATCAGTACTGGGAACACATGCACACGGGAGAAGTGTTTTTATTGATTCCTCGTTTCATTGGTGTCTTAGGGCCCTTTTACAACAGTAATTAGAGCCCCGTCCCCTGCGTAGTTTTAATGCAGAGTTTGCACAGACACCACATTGTTGTGACGATTTTTGGGTATTAACAGCACCCAGGTTGCGTTGCTTAACTTCAGTGATCAGACGAGAACTGGTGCACGGCATTTTACCAAATGCGTTTATTTAACGTCAGCCTATTTCTTCAGAGGGCCAGACCAGAACACCAGGACGTGGACACACCATTGGCATTGGACACAACAGTTCTCGTCTGATCACTGAAGTTAAGCAACGCAACCCAAGTTAGTACTGACATGGGTAGTCTGTTTAACATTGGGTGTTGCTAATTTCCCCTCTCCTACATCACCTACTCCTACCTTCCTCACTACCACGAGCAACCCCCACAAGGTTCGGCCCGTTATGGCTGCTTGGCCAACTCCCCAACCAGTTAGTTTAACATACAAATAATGATGATTGGCTAGTGTCTGACTGGGCTAGACCGGAGAAAAGAGCTTAAAAAAAATGCACAACCATTAACGGTTGCGCCGGTGCTGCATACCACTTTCCCGATCACACCAGTGCATCTCCACAGCTTTAAGCCTTTCTTGAGTTGGTGAAAGGTGTTTCCTCACTGAATGTCAGACTCCCTTCACCGGCCCATCCAATAAGACATCTACTGCCTCCTTCTGGACTCTAGATTGCAATCGTTTGCCATATTAGTTCAGGGCTAGGCCATTTCTTTTCCTGTTGGACTAAACTGATTCTTAGTGTGAGCCTGGGACGCTTCTCAGTCTGGCTCACTCTTCTTTTCACGTAGTACAGTATGTGTTCTACAGAAGGGGTGGCCAACAAGTCGATCGCGAAGTCAATTTTGGGCGATCACTCGCGAGGTGTTGACTTAAGACCCGTCTCGGTGACGTAGTGGCTCAGTGTTTCTAGGTCTGCATCAGTGGTTCTAGGTTCGATACTGGACTGAGTATCGAACCTCCCCCTCTCCACTTTGACTACGCCTGATAAGTCGATCGCGACACTTTTTTAAGATAAAAAGTCGATCCCGACACATTTTTGGGATAAAAAGTAGATCTTATGTACACAAAAGTTGGCCACCCCTGTTCTACAGTGTAAGAGTCTTCCCTTATGGCAGGCCCACACCGGCCGTAGGGGTGGCCCTAATTTCAGTTAGAATTTGGTCAAGACAAAACAAAGCTGATGATCATAGGAGAGGACATGTGGCCTAGTAATAAGATGCCAATCAAGCTGGGGGAGAGGGAGATAGATGTAGTGTCAGAGATTACATACCTGGGGGTTAAACTCACAAATGATAGGGGATACTTAAAAGCAATGGAGGAGAACATCATTTGTAAGCTAAAAAACAGAGAAGGATTAATAAGGAAACTGGCATTTGATTCATTCTCCAGGTATGAAATGGTTAGGGGCTTATGGAAAGCGGTAGCAGTGCCAGGGCTAACATATGGAAACGAGGTTCTGTGCATTAGTAAAAAGGTAATGGACGGTATGGAAGTACCCCAAAGAAGGTTAGGTAGGATGGCATTGGGGGAAATAGGTTTACAGCATTTGAAGCAATACAGGGGGATATGGGGTGGGCTACATTTGATTGCTGTTTGATTATGCTGTTTGATTAGTTTGTGGGTTGGGGTGTAAGCCAGGCAGCCATAACAGGTCATCCCCTTAGGAGGCTGCCCGCGGGAGATGAGGAGGTGGGTGAAAGGACGAGGAAGAGGGTTAATTTGCAGCACCCAACGTTCTTTACCAACCACCCAAGTTGGTATTGACGTGGGTTTGCGTTGCTTAACTTCAGTGATCTAACGGGAACTGGTGTGTCCAATGCAACTAAGGTTACTGGTTAGTAAGTTGGTGTACCTGTGCAGGATATGGGGGCTTCAGAAGGAAAATCCAGTATGGCAGGTAAATACATGGGTAAACGACATGAAGGTTTCTACTAACTGGGAGAGGAGGGTAAACAGAATATCAAAGAAGATAGGCATAACACTGCACCCCAGGGAGGGCATGGAGGGGGCAATAACACTTCAAAGGCTTGTGTAGGACAAAGTTAAGGAGTGGGGGTTGGAGCAGTGGCGACAGGGGATGGAGGGAAGGACGACAAAGAAATCGTTGAGGGTGTATGGGAACAAGCCTAACATAGAGAGGGAGGTAATTTATGACAACACGTGGGAGAGCTCACTTCTGTTTCGGGCAAGAGCTGGGTCACTGGAGACGAAACAGAGGATGGCAAAGATCACAGGTGGAGATGAGGGCTGTGGATTATGTGGGGACGAAGTGGAGGATGTTAGGCATGTGATACTGGCTTGTCCAGCGCTGGATCACTGCAGAAGGGGTTGGGGCACCCCCACCCTGGAAGAGGTTCAGGGGGTGGTGGGGTCTGGGGTGGAGCGGCTGGAATGGGTGCGGAAAGCAAAGGTGTTGCTAGGGTGCTGGTGGAGATCTAGGCAAAGTGGTCTAGCATGAAAAGTCTCCCTAGCAAGGTTTCCGTCGCAAAGGATTATATATTCATTCACCCAGCGGCCAGTTTGCACTGCAAACCAAGCAATAGCGCGCAAAGTCGCACACTGGCGAACACGATCCGCTTGATGTTGGTACATCAAAGGTTTTTGGTCGTTCATGCGGATGCTTCTTGCGCAGTTCTGCCCCATGTTGATCAGAGCGATGTTGCAGGGGGCAGTGTGGCTCGGCCGGTGTGGACCCGGTATTAGCATAATGTCAATGATTGTTTCAGGGAATAGACGACCCAGCTCCGCCTCCATCGTCGTGCGCCGAGTGACCCACCTTCTGCAGACAAAGAACGTGCGAAATTTGTCGTCTACCCCCGGGCAGGACGGGCTCTCCGCAAGAGTTCACTACAGTTTTGAGCTTAAGAAATAACCGCTCTCTGACAATTGAACCTCCAAGGTCGTCAATTTAAAAATGCGAGACTACCGCACCCCCTCCCCGTTCCCTCTTTGGGAAGAACATTTTAAATGCATTCATCAGATACTTGATATCCAGTAGTTTCGACGATGAACAACTAACAGACTATCAGACAACTAACAGAATATCAGGGCAGTGGCGTAGCTATGGGAGTTCAGAAAAGTGGCGCCTGTTTAAGATTGTAAAATGGCGCCTTCTTAATATGCTTGCTGCGTCCCCTGGCGCTAAAACCTGGCTACGCTGCTGTATCAGGGCCCAGAATTCTATGTTGCTAAGGACACTGGACATAAATAGTATGTCACAATGACTTATTTCCTGAAATGAATTTAATGGCACAGGATATTCTTCATTAGGAGAAGACATTATAAATATAAGTAGTACATTGCGACTTAACTTCTGGCTTTAAGAATCGTCTCAAGAAGTAAAGCCTTAAGTTAGGAACATTCCAGAGAAGTTGTAACCAGGCCTGGTTATAACACTGCCCAAAGATAGGGCAAGGCTAGTAAAGCAACGTTTTGTTTCATAATAATCTTGGTTTCATCAAAATTTGTTTCAATATTTAAAGTAGAAAGTAACAGAAATGCAATAAATCCAAATCAGGTGACATTTACTATATCTCACGTTTTTCTTTATTTTCAGACAACGCTTCAACATTTACTCGGCTGATTTAAAGAAATTATCAGTATCATTTCTATTACTGTAAATGTAAAGTACAATACTACTGGAATATGTGATTTCAAAGTTCAACCATTCGATTAATATGATACGTATATAAAGTGATATACGTATCTCCATCCAAAATTATCGAATAAGAAGTTCAGGGACGGGACATAGGCCGAATTTGAGACAAAGAAATGCTTGAAAAAGTGTAATTCACCCATTTGTGAAAATAGTAACGACGTCCATCATTGCAGTCCATAATTTCGGAATCAAGAAGAAAATAATAAATAATCAACAATGGCTGTCCAGCACAGAAAGAAGTCTAAAGTTGTCTCAACGCAAATTAATGCTGAAAAACAATATGAAGGTGTCTATCAACACCTTTTTAAATTTTTGGATGTCTTATGGAGCGTCATGCCGAATTATTTAGGAACAATAATCGCCACTGTGCTAATTTTTATTGGCGGATCAGTAATGAGAGGTAAGTGACAAAATATACAGCATAAAGGTAGGCCTGCAACAATTTCATCCTTGACGAGGGCCGATTTATTCCAAAGTTTAAGCTGATTCTGGCTTTGTGTTGGTGGCAAGCTCTTGGAATGCCGGGGTGCCGGATGGAATGCTTGATGTCCTCTTCACAAAACAGAATCAATTCTCACCAGTATTGCCTGCCATTGGCAGGATCAGGTGACCATTTTTGTCTCATTGGGACATATGAACAGTCTGTTGGACGGTAGTTTTTACGCAGCCAGCCTAATTCTGCAACCCCTATTTATCATCGATCTACTATTCGTTGGGGTACTCCACCGACACCTGGGGGCGAGCTCCTACACGTGGGACTGTTACCGAACTGTACATATATTTTGCAGTAAGAATTCTTTCCGAGGTCCCGTGTGATGTACGATGGCATTTGCTCGTAAAAGAACCCTCTTTACTATGCAACGGGTAGGTGAGGCAAAATTCCCAGATGTAGGAGTTCGTCCCCTGGCGTCGGTGGAGTGTCTCAAGACCGCTCAATCATAAGACCGATTATAAATAAGCATAGGGGTTACAGCTTTTTTTTTTGCAGCCGATTGCGAAAAAATGCTGTCCAATATATCACCCTTGTGTCCATTCATAGGGATAAGATGGGTACCCGACCCTGCCATAGGCGGGAAAAGGGTTAGGAATTGCTATTTTAGTACTAAACCTCTTTTCTAGTGCTGACTTTGTCCCTTTCGATCCAAAGCGGCAAGGTGGGTCCAATTCTTTGCCTTGCAATATATTTCACTTTTCCGGTTTCTGCTCTAAACAACATTTCCCCCTCGCGCGGATCCAGGGTGGGGTTTTTGGGGTTGCAACCCCCCCCCCAAGCACATATAAACTTATGCGCATAATATATGCGAGCTTTAACTCAACCCCCCCCCCCACCTGACGAAAATCCTGGATCCGCCACTGATTTCCCCGTAACGTGCTTTTTACTAATATTTAATGCTTGCACTTTTCAGGTGATTGGCTATTTATTCTAGTCCATTTCATTAAGCATTTCAAATCGTCAAACACCAACGAAAGTGAGACTGAAGAAGTCATACGGCCTTTGCAAGACTGGTCGTTAAAAGCCATAAAACTGGAAGGCCTGGGAAATATAATTATAATGGATTTGGCGTTTTCTTACACGATGTATTTTACAATTTGTGGATTCCTTCAGGTATGTTAATTTAGAAAGAATACGTAAAACTTCTTTCACAAACTCATTCCTCTGGCCCACGTCATGGTCAGAACCGATGAATGATACGGTGTCTTTTTAGACAAACCAAATGTCAATAGCTGCGCCGTGGGCTTACCCCATAATCCCCCTCTCGTCGGGCCTGTGTGATATGTGTCCGTATTGCGTTGGTCACACCAGTTCTCTTCTGGGTACTGAAGTTAAGCAACCCAACTCTAGCTAGTACTAGCATGAGTAACCACATGGGAGCACTGTGTCCTGCTGACACCGAAAATCGTTGTAACAGCGTAGTGTCTGTGCAGACTCTGCATTAGAACTGCGCAGTGGGCGGGGTTCTAATGATCGTTGTCCCTAAAACGTCAATGAAACAAAAATATGTATGTCGGCCTATACGTAATCATCATCATCATCATCACACCCTCCTCCCGCCTACGGCAGGGTCGGGTCTGCGTGTTCTTATCCTCCACCCCCGCCTATCCCCACCAAGTCCCTCTCTACCCCACACGTCTCCATGTCCTTCTGGACCACCTTCTCCCAAGTCCGTTTAGGTCTTCCCCTACCCCTGGAGCCCCTAATCACATGCATACCCATAATGGACCTAATAAGCTCCTCCTCCTCTCGCCTCATCACATGCCCATACCACCTCAACCTCTTCTCCCTCATCTTTTCTGCAATGTCTCCCACCCCAAGCTACCTCTAATGTAATCGTTCCGGACCCTGTCAGCTCGTGACACCCCAGTCATGTAGCGTAGCATTCGCATCTCAGCCACTTGATTGTCCTTTCATGGTTCTTCCTAACTGCCCAACACTCAGAGCCATAAAGCAAAGCAGGCCTAACAACCGTTCTGTAAACTTTGCCCTTTACCTTTATTGGGACCCATCCTCCACTTCAGCCATCCAGCATTAATCCTGTGCGGCACGTCAGAATCTATCTCCCCATTGATTTGGAAAACTGATCCTAAATAACGAAACTCTTGCCCCGCTGGTATACCCTCACTGCCGCACCGGATCTCGTCGCCCTGCCCCTGGCCACTAAAATTGAAAGCTAGGTACTCTGTCTTCTTCATGTTTACTTTAAGACCCCCCTCTTTCAAATGTCGGCCTATACGTAAGGCGAGACTAAATAGTTTTATCCTACCGGGGAAATTCCTTACAATAATTATTTTATTATTGGTAGCGAAGGCGGGTAACCGATATACTGTAGT
The DNA here is from genome assembly GCA_013389805.1 of Trigoniulus corallinus. Lineage (NCBI taxonomy): Eukaryota > Metazoa > Arthropoda > Diplopoda > Spirobolida > Trigoniulidae > Trigoniulus > Trigoniulus corallinus. The sequence goes on from JAAFCE010008833.1 coordinate 15,501,041, forward strand.
AGCCCCAAAACAATTGACATCCATAAGTGGCTTCATGACGTTTCAGTTTCATTTTAACGTCAAACAAAAATTTGTTTCGTTTGTTTGATTGAGTTTTAGGGTCCTTCAACTACAAGAGCCCCGTCCACTGCATATGACACAGAGTGCACAGACATTAATTAGCAGCACACAGTTTTCCCAAGCAGCCATGTTAGTACTAGCCACCGTACTAGCTGGGGTTGCGTTGCTTAGCTTCAGTTGACCTGACGAGAACCGGCGTATCCAACGCAATAAGCCGCTCCCTAAACAAAATGCACCATGGATGCATGCCCTGGCTCATGGAACCATTTACTCTAGTTATGATCGAATATGCGCTTCACACATGTCTTAAAGAGCATTTATTTCACAAACGTACAAAACTGTGCACACGCCACAACCATGCCAGAAGATGGATGGGACCCGCAAGAGTAAGGGTGCCCAACAAAGGCCACAGCCCCATTGAGTGCTTCTTGAGAGAAGTTTTAAAATGTTTGGAATTCAGCATACAGCGATGATTAGAGCAATCAAAAATCGTGGCTCTGAGAGAGTATGGGAGGGCATTCCACACCGGAAACACAACTGCAGGAAAGAGCCGACTCCACCAATCAGGAAAAGGGACTATAGGTTCGAATAGGAAACGCTGACGGCACGTCTGACGAGTGCGCATGGACGAAGAGAAGCACTGGACAATAAAGTGACATGGGTGAGCCAGGAATCTTAGAGCACCAGCGATGATACTAAGGTGGCAGAAAGTGAGATAGGTATAGGAGTGACTCGCAGTTGCTTTTAATATAGCTTCCCTTCTCAACTTCAAAGTTTGGATGTAGAGTTTCTGATTTTAGACAGCGTTTAGGACAGACAACTCTTAATTCTTGAGGAATGTTTTAAGATTCAAATCGTCATCTTGATTATTGATATCTGCTGGTGTGAAGGATAGGAGTTTGTATTGTAAAAAGTTTGGATATAATGAATTGGGTATAACGAATTTCCTGGTAATAACGATGAAAAGTTATAAAAGTTTGGGTAATTTGGTTGGCTATAACGAATGATGGACGTTATAAATAATTATTATTTATGGATTTAACACAAACTTCCACTCAATGGTCACCACATATTGAATTGAACACCACTGACAGGAATGCCTGGCCATACTTTTTATTTTACTAGGGCAGAATGCACAAATGGCTGATGATATTAGAAACGTTCATTTTCTCATCATCATCATCGCCACCATACTCGTATCCCGCCTGTGGCAGGGTCGGGTATGCAGGTTCTAGCCCTACACACCTGCCTATCTCCCCCATGATCCCCCATTCACCCCACCATTACCATATGCAGGAATTAG
>JAAFCE010008833.1:15502503-15512972 GCA_013389805.1 Trigoniulus corallinus
GCAATGCAACAATACTATACTCTGATTAATTATCTAATTTCAAATGTCTTGTTCAGGATGCTGGAGCATATTACGTTCATCGCATTTTGCATATACCTTTTGTGTACAAGAATTTTCATAAATGGCATCACTATTACAAACAACCTACCGCTTTTTCGGCCTCGGCCATGCACCCAGCGGAAATGATGTTTTTCCAAGTGTTTTTAATACTTCCTGCATTCACCTTACCACTTCATGCATGTAAGTACTGTTGGTTTTTGTTTGTTTGTTGGTGTTTTAGGGCCCTTCAACTACAAGGTCATTAGAGCCCCGTTCACTGTGTAGGTCTAATGCAGAGACTGTACAGACACTGCACCAATGCGACGATTTTTGGGTACCAGCAGTACCCAGTTTTCCCAAGCGGCCACCCATGTCAGTACTAGCTGGGGTTGCGCTGCTTAACTTCAGTGATCAGACGAGAACTGGTGTATCCAACGCAATTCGCCGCTCCCACACGAGCATAAGAAGAGGAGTCTAGCCTGAAGTAATGTGACAAAGATTTCCAGGCTAGTGCTCGGGAGGTGGCGGTCGGTGCATCGCTTTTAACAAAAGCTTCCATATGCTTTGCCAGATTTCAAGATGTTTAACATTCACAAATCAATGATTGATTCTGTTTTCTGCAGTGGTCTATGTTGGCACATTGATCTACATGTATTACTACGGTTTAGTAACTCATTCTGGAATTGAAATGGATGCCATTTGGCCTTGGCAAACGAATGTTGCTTATCATGACAATCATCATCAGTAAGTAACTTTGAAGTGATTTCTTTTTGCAGTGTGATTTGTAATGAAAAATAGTTTCCATTCACAAGACATTCAAAATAACTTCTTAAAACGTTTTTATGCTATACAAGTAAACAATAATTAACTATTTGTTACTTAAGCGACCCCTTGAAACGTTAAGGGCGTAAAATACAGTGTAGCCTCTTTAATCCGAACATCGGTTAAAATTCTCATTTCATTACTCCGATCAAAATTTCTATAATCCGAATAATAGTGATACAAATAAACTATTAAAATAATTTCTTTTGCATCAACCTATACATAGACTTCTGCTGAAATATTTTCTTTGGTCGTTCTATCAGTAGTAGGCTGGGGTGGGGTATGTGGCAGAAATAATGAGGGTGAATAGGTTGAGGTGGTATGGACACATACCCTAATGAGATATGGGGAAGAGGAGCACGTTAGGTCCATTTCAGGAATTGTTGGTAGCACCCAGGAGAGAGGGAGACCAAAGCAGACGTGGCAACAGGTTGTCCTTAAGGATATGATAGTGTGTGGGGTGGACGGGGGCTTGGTGGGAGATAGGCGGGAGTGGAGGGCTAGAACCAGCAGACCCGACCCTGCCACAGGCGGGTTAAGGGTAGGATGATGATGATACGGATGAGAATTGAAACTATGCTTAAATGCTCCCAAATGCATCTGTTTATGTATAGTAGTATTTAATGAAATTTTAATTCTCATTCACATACAGTAGAACTCCAATTTTCCGAACTCCTAACATCAGAATCGCCAATTATCCGAATCGCTATCAGAATTTCAGAAAAAAAATTATGAGGAAACGTACTGCGATTTTCAAAACAATGCGCGACTTGGCTGCCTGAAAACGGATCCTGACAGTCAAACAGCTTACTTTGACCGAGATGTTCAGCAAGCAATGACTTCCATTTACAGTATGGTACACGTACACGTCCCATTTCCTCCCATTTAGACCCTTTTTTCGGAAAAAATCCAATTATCCGAATTTTTGATTATCCGACTGGGGTCCGGTCCCAATTGATTCGGATAATTGGAGTTCTACTGTATTTTCACTGACCCGCCGCGGTGGCGTAGTGGGTAGCACTCTCGGCAAATACGCCAGTAGTTCTAGGTTCGATACTGGACCGTGGTGGGTCCGCTGCTTTCGGGCTAGAGAGAAGCCGTCGTGCCTTCTTTCGGATGAGAAGTAAAACCGAGGTCCCGTGTGGGTGTACGATGGCACTTGCACGTAAAAGAACCCTCTCTACTACGCAACGGGTAGATGAGGCAAAATTTCCAGGTGTAGGAGCTCGCCTCCTGGCGTCGGTATCATTCCCCAACGAACACTAGACCGACGATAAAAAAACGTAGGGGTGCAGCTTTGCCCGGCAACCGGCTGACAACCGTAAAATCTCACGTAATGCCCGCGGATTATACGCGAAACATAGGGTCATTTAGTGCTGACTATATGCGAGAGCGGACTATAAATGAAACCAAGGGTTCTCAATGAAAACTGCTCCTCATTTTGTGAACATTTTATTACACTTAACAACACGACTTTACACAGCAAGTACAGTACGTTCTTATTTATATTATAATGCAATATAAAATATTTGACATTTCAATTTCATCGTCAGAACAATCTGACATTTCATGTTCAAATTCATTCGATCCCATTGCCCCTACAAGTTGCGCCACTGGCTACAGTAGGAATTTTAAAGTGCGGACTATATTTGAAACGTACCCATCGCTAAAGTGGACTATAGACGGGTGCGGACTATATTTGAGACGCGAACTTTACATGAGATTTTACGGTAATCAAAATTAAGGTTGGAAGATCCAAAAGCTTTCCAAACCATTCCAAATAAAGTTGGAATATCTATTGTTGATGCACAAAGAGTTCACGCAGTTATCTCTCTCAATCGTTGGTCATTATTTGAATTTGCTAAGTAGGGGTTCTCATCGTTATGTTTATTTATCTTTAGATATTTTCATGTGAATTTCGGATTCAACACCACAATCTTTGATAGACTTCATGGTACGATGAGAAGAAAAGACAGAGTTTATAATGAGAAAATATTTGGTGGTCAAGGTGTTGCTTTGAAAGAAGCAAATGATGCACTGAGGAAAGAACATGCTGACGAATTGGCGTCTGAATTTAACCAGAAGTCCAAAAAGCTGTGATTTACTTTTTATAAGATATTGGGACAAAGAAATGAAAGTATGAATTTGTTACGGTAAGGTAGTGTGGTTTGTAAAGTTTTTGGTCACATGATTTATTTACACTCTAATTTCCTGAGACGTCGTCTCTTGCTTATTTGGATGCTCATAAGATGACATCCACACGTTTATTTCTTATATTCATTGTTGTCGTGTGTAACATTTAATGAAAGGATTTTGTAAAACAAATTATTTATGATAAACGACTTTTAAAAATATTTTTTTTAATTTCTTATTTCAGCATATTCCTCCAACCTTGAATACTATTTTTTCGAAACTTGAATAAACCGATTTCTTTGAAGAAAAGGTTCATAAATAAAATATGAGACGTAGGTTTCATTTGCGCAATGACTTTTACGTCAGCCGGTTGGAAACCGTCATGCCCAGCCCTTCATAAGCTCCTTCGTCACATAGAGAATTAATTTGCATTATTTGCTGCAAACTTTAGTGTCCTCGACCTACAAGAAATCAGCCAGGGTAAGACCTAGTTCAGAGTAGAGAAGCGGTGAATGCAACCTTGTAGTCTGGGCTGAACTGAATAGAAGATAATGCACTGAGAAAAGCTACTAAACCCTTCAGCTATTAAAAACTGTTTCCATACGGCACATTGACCCTCGGACGACGACCACCCACCAAAGGAAGCCCAGTACCCTGGTGATTCAACCCACCCTTATACTGGCAGTAAATGTTTGTAAAATTTGGGTATCTGTCATTGCATTTTCATTGCTCTCCACCACAAATTCACTGCAAGACGCTTGCAAACGTCTTAATACTCATTTCTAGACAAGTTTGCAAATCATTGTATGACAGGGTTTACTCTTCACATGATAACTGTTATTCACAACTTTTCTCTTTCAGCTTGTCGCACAGCTTTATTTTTGTTTGTTGTGTTGGTGTTTTAGGGCCCTTCAACTTCAAGGTCATTAGAGCCCCGTCCAACGCGTAGTTCTAATGCAGAGATTGCACAGACACTACACTAATGCGACGATTTTTGGGCATTAGCAGTACCCAGTTTTCCCAAGCGGCCACACATGTTAGTACTAGCTGGGGTTGCGTTGCTTAACTTCAGTGATCAGACGAGAACTGGTGTGTTCAACACAATACACAGCTCCCTTGTCGCACCGCAATCATACTATGACGTTCTATCACGAACGTCACATTAGGTACTCTGGGGTGAATCCAAGGAGTCCCATTCAAAGAGAGAGTCTTTAACATTGCTCGTGTCCAACAAATGCCTCCTCATACAACCGTCATGAAACATTTGTGCGCTTTAACTTTTGATTCGTACTGCATAGTGCGAATGTGATTTGCGACATGATGAACTTCAGCACACGTCTGCACTAAATATTCACCATATTTTCAGATAGCTTTTGTTAACATTTGACATGCCGTAGTGACACTGAAGTAGCGACCTGACTGAGGAACCAAGTTCGTTACTGGGTGGTCTCTCTGAATGAGAGTTGGTCTCTCCACTGCCATATTGGCCAAATAAGGCTGCTTGCAGTGTAGTGAATTAGAATTAGGTGGTTTGGTTTCTTTCGGGTGAAAGACCGCCAGTGCGTCGTCGGCCGGATGGAAAGTAAAGCCGTGTAGTTTCGCAAAATTCCAGGTGTAAGAGCTGACCCCCTCTTTGCGTTGGTAGAGAAAAAGTGTACCGTACTAACGAAAAAATAAACAAGCCGACGATAAATTAGCATAGAAGGTACAGCATGAAGTTGGTAGCCGGCTGCGTAAACATTCCGTCCAAGAGCTCGACCATGTGTTCCAATGGGACAAAAATGAGTACCCGACCCTGCAGTAGTGGAGAAAAGTGTTAGTAATAGCAGCAGACAGTTATTAGCATTTAGAAACGCCTCTAGGGTAACTTTTTGTGTGCCTTTCTGAATCACAAGCTAACAACAATTTAATTGAGAAGCACAAGGTTGGTGTCCATTCTTTTTCTCAAGTCTTTTGCAAATTCTCTTTGTAAAATGTTGTTAAAGCTTGTGAACGTAATCATCAGTTTATTACCTCTGATGTCCAGAACAGATCCAGCCTCTACTTGTACAATCATCACGCAAGCATGGCCTGACTAGCACTGTGAGTCCTTAAAAGACGGGGAACTCAACGGCAGACTCTATAGCACTGAATGCTGCTAACAATCACCTCTTTCATCCCCATCTCTCTTTTGACTGTCTGACCACGCCTGTTTAAAGTGAAAATCTTTACAAGGTAGTGTCATATTATTGTTTATAAGAACAATATATTTTCAAACTCTGCAGGTATCGAACGTGAAGAATGATTCATGGTGCACCAACATGATTTTCATAAAGTCGAACTATAGACAATGGTGAAGTCTCATTTGAAACACTCCGAAACAAAATGTGGCTGTTGTTTCTAGAAATCGTTTTTGTGCACCTTGTCTTGAACCATGGCAGTGCATTTCTCTCAGCGATTTACAACAGCAAAATGATTGTGGTATGCTATGAATTATCACCACACCTTGCTCTAGTATGTTGTAAGCCTACATCAAGGCCAATCAGTGTAACAAATTGTAGGGTTCAAATATTTTGGTAAACCCTTCAACAGATTCTAATTACATAGTGAAATAGAAAGCGCTATCCTTCATTGTCACATAAACTCTGCATGACGTTATTGTTTGAAAAACAGTGACCACAACTCCGCTTAAGCAAAGTCATAATTAATAACATATTCATAAATAATTACAATCTACTTGAACTCAATTATAGTAGGCAGGTCTAGTTTATCACGAAACAACTAACAATCCGGTTAGATTTAATCTAGTTTGAAACATGCTTTCTGCATCTGGTGTTCTAGCTTTCTACTTTTTTCCATAATAAACTTCAAAAATCGATGGAAAAAAGGATGTAACCGGTTGGTAACCTTGATGCACTATAACACACCCACCTATTGTACATAAGGTGTTAATGGTTAACAGCTGATTCCGAATCAATAACAGCATATAAACAGTTACAGTTTACAGGTTTTTAACTAATATTTAAAAGTATAGCTTGTAACCGCAAATGCACTTTGTGTGTCAGTGCGTGACGCAGTAGTAGGGCATGCCTAAAAGCTGATTTTGGAAAGCTTCAGGGGCGAGTAATGATCTTAGCAGATTGCCGTATATTTAGAACTGACAGGTAGTATAACCCTGATGTACTGTTGGTGGCAACTTGTATTTCCTACCAGACAAGCAATCCGTATCGGTAGCATGACTAGTCTAAGGGAGTGGTTTCTTTCGGATGAGAGGAAAACCTCAAGGTGCGCCCTCGGTTGGAAACAAAGCCGTTGCCCCGTATGGCGCGTACGATGTCACCTGCACGTTAAAGACCTCGTTTTTTTTACGCAGAAAAAGATATAAATGCAAATTGACAAAATTCCCAAGTGTAACAGCTCGTCCTCTGGCCTCGGAAAATCGCCTTCAAGATAAACAGTCCTTATCAGTCACAACGTGCAGTTTTGATCTCTCCATTATCAACCACTCAACTCGGCCAGGGGGAAATATGCATGCTTTGAGTTTCAATGGCAGTATGAATATGTAACACTTTGTGGCGGAACCTTTCACGTGATATTTTTCATGCTATACCCATATGCCTAGATCTTTACAAGTCCCCTAGCAACACCTTTGCCTTTCGCACCCATTTTAGCCGCTCCATTGTTGTTGTTGTTTGTTGGTGTTTTAGGGCCCTTCAACTACAAGGTCATTAGAGCCCCGTCCACAGTGTAGTTCTGATGCAGGGACTGCACAGACACTACATTCATGCGACGATTTTTGGATACTAGCGGTACCCAGTTTTCCCAAGCGGCCTCCCATGTCAGTACTAACTGGGGTTGCGTTGCTTAACTTCAGTGATCAGACGAGAACTGGTGTGTCCAACCTCAACACCCAACACCCATCACAGCCGCTCCACCTCAACACCCATCACCCCCAGGACCTCTTCCAATGTGGGGGTTCCACAACCCCAACAGCATATTCTAGACATTCCTTGTTGCTACGGCCCACTGTGGACAACGCAAAGCCCACCATGGAGCAGTACTTACTGGTCACTTTGAGAATCCCTGATTGAGATCTGTTGAAATGCAATGTTTAGGACTAAAGGCCTGTTTTTCGACCTTTATGTAATAAAGGCTGTTGTGCAGATGAAGGACTCTGCTCTTCATTGAGACTTTTAAAAGGTCATTTTCAATTTTTGTCCTTTAAAGTCACAGCCTTCATGTGGTCATTCTGGTTAGAATTACAACTCAACTTGGGTTTAGATGTGATCAGGATTGGACTGGCTCATCGGTATGTCAGGCCATCCGAAGGTCAACTGGTCGTCATAAAGCGATTAATTAATATGTGAAAGTTTAGAAGCAAACAAAGCACCATTTTTTGAATGGGTATTTTACATAGCCGGCTGACGACTTAATGTTACAACTTATTTATTGTCGGTGTATCTTTCTTCCTTTGGGCACTTATCCTCCAACTGGGACTTGTGCCGATTTGCAAGTATCTTTTACTCCATGTAGAAAGGGCTCTATATACTTGCGTTTATTGCCTTTTCTCAGCCCGGATCAATATCACAAATGTCGACTCATGAAGTCGAGCACACTAATCAAGGATTGACCAAGGCAGACAGGAATTTTCATTATGACTTGCGGTATTTTATTAAAATACTTAATTCATTATTTATTATTCGTCTGTAAGTGAATTTATTACAGGAATTCGACCATTAAGCGAATCTTATTATGTATTAGGTAGATTTTATGGTCATTTTGATAACCGCTGGTCAGCTGAGAGACTTCAAAGGAATGGCCAGCTGTGCCCTTGTGGCTTGCTGTTTGCGCTAGAAAATGGGAAGCAGGAAATAATTTCTTATTAACAACTCTTTGATACACAGAACATTTTTTTAGGAAAACCCGTCTGTGATGTGGACCAATTAGAAAATGCTTAGAGCTAATTAAAATTTACAAGCGTTGTTATCTCGTTTAGACTAACTTTTATGATGGCAGTAAAATAAATTCCGCAATATTTCATATATTAAATGCAGTCTTTCTTGCCTTATCGTAAGATTTGAGGGAAGTCTGCCTTAGTACCTAGATCGGTAGGTGCGGTGCTTGACTGCGGTTCCACAATTCGTCCCAGGCCTAGGCGGGTGACTTCCTTGGGGCAGGCAAGAGAAAGGGAAGCTCCAAATAGTCCTCCATTGGATGGGAACTAAAGCCGTGATTCCGCGTGGATTTCTAGACGTACACTTCGTGTAGGTTGGCAAAATTACTAGACGTAGCAGCTCTCCTGGTGTCCGTAAGCGGAACCCCCCCCCCCCATTGACATACCGGTAGGCTGACGCATGGGAGCTTGGTATCAACGATGGACAAACGCCAATTTGAATATTTGCCAGGAAAAGCAAAAATCTGTTTCTCAGTAACCATCAGCCTATCATCATCATCGTCATCCCCTTACCCTGCCTGTAGCAGAGTCGGGTCTGCCGGTCCAATAAACATGCTCTGACTGGGGGCACCCCAGCCGGGCGTCTGGAGCCCGCAGGAAATATTGGCTGAATTGTCTGTGGGGGATGCCGGCCTACCCCGCTGTTCCAACACCGCATTACACAACCAAAATCGAAATTTTTGGCAGGTAAATTTATACTTTGTTGGTTATAATATTGCATGGTGTCTGACCTTTTGCACCATAAGTACAAACCAACAGAAGTAATTTTAGTTATGCATTGCGTTGGACACACCAGTTCTCGTGAGATCACTGAAGTTAAGCAACGCAAACCCACGTTAGTACCAACATGTGTGGTTGGTAGGAAACGTTGGGTGCTGCAAATTTCCCCTCTACTTCTTCCTCTACACCTGCCTCCTCATCTCCCGCGAGCAACCTCTTAAGGGTTCATCCTGTTATAGCTGCTTGGCTTAATCCCCAACCCGTGAAACCAATCCATCCAACAAAGAACTATGCAGTGGACAGGATTCTGATGACCTTGTAGTTGAAGGGTCCTAAAGCACCAATGAAACAAAAAAACCTTTTCGTTGGGTAATTGTCTGTGGAATAAGCCATTAAAGCCACATAAATAAGCCATTGTTGTGGTATTAGGTCGGCAGAGGACTATATTCTAATTTTAATTGAATACACTGCAAGCAGCTGTGATAGGCCAAATTGGCAGTGGAGAGAATAACTCTCATTCCTAATAATTGACTCATTCAGGAACGCCAAGGAACCTGAAGCAATACATCTATTCTGCAATACATAGCCTGCCTGCTATAATGGCACCTTCTTTCAGAAAGTTCTTCACCTTATCCTCATCAAGAGCATTCCATTGCCAAATGGCCTTTGAAAAAAGGACCAGTAGGGGAGACTGTTGTACCTAGGACCACTTTTTTGAAAAATTATTGTAGCTTTAGCCCTAATAACATTTTCGTAGGGTCACCTGTCTCAGTTGACGCTTAGATATCTTATTGACATAATTACCATATTCAGTATATGTAACCCACCAACTCGCCTGAAAAAGATTCAAGGGAAAAAGGTGAGAGGGTGCAAAGTGGATCATGGTACAATATGCTCATGTACCTTGAAACAGCCACCTTGTACCTTGGGCCATGCTAACAAATATGCTGCTAAAACCATAGTTAGCCATAGTTAACTTGACTTTCATTATCAAAATTATGTTTCACATGTATACAACCAAACATTGACAACAAAAATGACAATTTTTGCCTAATTTGACAAGCAAAAATCGTAAACATACGTTTCCCACTCATTAGAGAGCTTGAGTGATCCGTTAGAAAACAACGTATGTTATGCAAAGCAGACGAATTATGTCCTGTGCTGGTGCACATGTCCTTATTTGGAAATTTGTCCATGCACAGGACGTAATTCGTCTGCATTGCATAACATGCGTTGTTTTCTAATGCATGATTCAAGCTCTCTATTGCCTTCTACCTCCAACACAGTGAACCCAATAGCCACATTTTATGCACCTGCACCATCAGGGTCCGCTCTAGGGGGGTGCAACCCGGGCATTAGTCTGAGGCGCCAAAATTTAGGAGCGCCATTTTGGCTGTAAGTGTGAGAAAAACTGCTGTTTGAACTTGCATTATATTCTTAAGGGGCGGCAATTTGTCTTTTTGTCTGGGGCGATGTAAGCGCTAGAGCGGACCCTGTCACCATTTTTCTCCATTGCTGTAATTTTTGTTTTAATTCCAAAATCTCAAAGACACAAAATAAATGTTGTCCCTCTTAATTTGTGCCATGAACAACTGGCTCATGGTAAAAGATGCAATTGTGGCCCTAGGTACAAGGGTATGCACTTTTCAACAACAATGTCTACTGACACATGATTCATCATCATCATCATACCCTTATCCCGCCTGTGGCAGGGTCGGGTCTGCGGGTCCACTGAACATGCTCTGACTGGGGGCACCCTAGCCAGGCGCCTGGAACCCGCAGGAAATATTGGCTGAATTGTCTGTGGGGAGATGCCGGCCTA
>JAAFCE010008833.1:15513372-15536410 GCA_013389805.1 Trigoniulus corallinus
CAATCTATGAGAGAACCGACTTAACACAACCCTTGCTGCCCTCCTTTGGACCATTTCAATTTCCCAAAATTAGTCTTGCCTAAACGGAAACCAAATTAGACTACAGTACTCCACAATTGGCGGTACCAGTGAAAAGTAGGCTATTTCTTTTACTTCCTTTGTGCTGTCACCCAGCACCCATCTTACCAGCTGGAGGGCATGTCCAGCCTTCCCAATCAATTTGTCAGTTTGCTCCTTTCAGGTGCACCGAGTGTTTAGGATAATTCGTTTTAGGATATACAGACCCAGAATGGCATATCGTATGTGCACCCGGAACCTACGTGGCAAGAATTAGAACTGATGGTGATACCGGTAGGACTGAAAGTTGTAGCATTCAGACGCTAGACATGTAAAATCAAGGCCCGACAGTTCAACCACAAATTCCAGTCATCTTTCCTCTTGATCCTGCCGGTTTCTGTTCTACAAGCGTTTCTACTTGTCATTCCCAAACTCGTAGGTGTCCGACCTTCCCCCTAGGCAGAAAATGGGCTTGTTGAGAAGAAAGTTAATAAATATATTACGTGGATTGCAGACCTTTATTAAATACTTGATGCTGTTTAACGAGGAAGTGTAGAACTTCAAGTCTGTAAAATTGCCACTGTAATTGCTTTTAGGTACCTTGAAGTCAAATTATCATAATTGGAACTTGAAATTGACCCTAAAATTATATTCTGCCTTGAATGCTTAATACTTTGGCCAGTTTAGCAAGCTAATAGCCCTGCCACCATCAAGCAATTAAAATTAGGATTTTTATTTCCCAATTAATTACTTATAAGGTAGTATAATTATCTGACTTTATAGCACGTCCTCTAGCCGACTGAAAGCCTGATTTCGAAAATAGACATTTATTTATGCTTTAAGGTTAGTATACTAAAATTCTAATTCGGAAATTATTTTCGGTGTTTAATTTCACAGGTGTCAAATAACTTTTTTGTGTTCCTTTCAAGTTGCTCCTTTCAGGCCGCAGTATTATCGTCAATATGCCAAACAATAATATCAAATATCACTGTCCCTAGTTCAGTGTCATAGGAGTGGGTGCAAATTTGCGAAAGTTGTTCAGAAGTTCAGCAGCTTTGGTCGGCAACCGGCTGCAGAAAACACTATGACCAATATATCGCCCTGTGTCCATTCCGAAGGACAAGATGGGTACCCGACCCTGCCATAGGCGGGAAAAGGTTTAGGAGTTGCTTTTTTTTTTGCTTTGTTCAGAAGTTTGTTTCATCTTCATCACTAGCCTTTTCCCCATCTATGGCAGAGTAGGATTCCCGTTTTGCTCCACTGGAACACATGTTGCCAGTTTCGATCATGGTCTAGGTAAGTAGCAACTTTCACGCTAGAGGGAGCCCACTTGGGTACACTGGATACTGCTTGGGTACACTGGATAAATCGTCGTAACAACGCAGTGTCTGTGCAGACTCTGCATTAGAACTATGCGGTGGACCGGGTTCTAATGACCTTTGTAGTTGAAGGGCCCTGAAACACGAAAATCAGGCAAGAGGAAAGTATAAAATGCCCTTTCTGTTTGATAGAAAGTAAAGCGGCGGTCTCATGCGTAAACGTGTTCGATAACATCGCTTCCTGCCGAGGCAAGGATTGGGTACCCGTTTTTGCCCAATTGGGGTACATAAGCGATCTGTTGGACAGTAGTTGCATTGCGTTGGACACACCAGTTCCCGTGAGATCCCTGAAGTTAAGCAGCGCAAGCCCACGTCAATACCAACATGGGTGGTTGGTAAAGAACGTTGGGTGCTGCAAATTAACCCTCTCCTTCGTCCTTTCACCTACCTCCTCATCTCCCGCGGGCAGTCTCCTGAGGTTTCGTCCTGTTATGGCTGCCTGGCTTACTCCCCAACCCACGAAACTAATCCAGTAACTGGTTGCAAACAAAATGCTGCAATATTATTCTTACTTATTGTTGGCTTGGGGCAAGCTCCTACACCTGGAAAATTTCCCCCATGTAGTAAGGGTTGTTTTATGTGCAGGTGACATTGTACATGCCATACGGTGCCACTGCTTTACTGCTTTTACTTTGCTTCTCATCCGACGGAAAGCGCATTGAGTGGATGGATGCTCTCTCTCTCTCCTCCCACGAAAAGGAACCCTGAGTCTTGCTACCAGGCTAGAACCTGCAATCAGGTTCCGAGGTGGGTCTGCCCGATGAATTGTTTAAAATCTAAAATTCCGGCTATTTGTATAATAACACACACCGCCATTTCTTGGTATCAAAAGTGAGTACAGTAGAACTCCAATTTTCCGAACTCCGACTATCCGAATCGCTGATTATCCGAATTGCTTTCAGAATTTCATAAAAAAGAATTAAGAGGAATGTACTGCGATTTGCAAAGTAAAGGCTGGTTCAGTGGCAAGTGCAACCACCAAAAAGAGCACACGCGCAACCAACAAAAAGGTGACATAGACCACCGTCATCAAGACGAACTCCATGTGTACTCGTTCAGTGGTAAGTGGCAGATAGGATGCGCCGGTTGATTTTGGCAATGTCCACTAGGTGGCATAATGAGCGAACAATGGTGTAATGGCATAATGGGCATCATCTACAGTACAACCAGCCAATCATAAGCGCACGGGAGCACCCATTCCTCAACTCCCTCCCTACATAATTATGTGCCGACGTCATCCATTTCTGTGTTGCTTCGTCTGCTCATGTGGTATCTGCTGCTCTTGTGCGTGCCACTGAACCAGGCTTAATGTGCGATTTGGCTGCCCGAAAACAGATACTGACAGTCAAACAGGTTACTTTGACCAAGATGTTCAGCAAGCAATGACTTTCATTTACAGTATGGTACACAAACATACTGCACTAATGTACAGCCCTTATAAGTATGCTTAATATGTAAAAGTGTTGTCTTTTCATTTAATTAATTAAAAGCTCTTTTCATTTAAAAATAGTTTTTTTCTCCCAGTTTCAACATACAAACAGGGATAAATTAAATTAGATCCTTTTTTTCGGAAAAAATCCAATTATCCGAATGGGGTCCGGTCCCGATTGATTCAGATAATTGGAGTTCTACTGCATAACTATTATACTGGAGTTTTTACGATGCCGACTGCTAAATATGGAGATTTCTCATTTTGCAGAATGAATAGCCTTCCCAAAAGAAAGTTTTACTCAATATTAGTGAAAAGAAGTAAGTTTTAACAATTAAGTGAAAAGAAGAAATAAAAAGCGTATCGTTTTCAAAAACTGCATACCAAGCACGACACCATGTTTACATCACCATATAATACATGATGAAAACAATTCTCTGCTGTTACTACTGCTTGCCTACGTATCACAAGATAACTGCATCCGAATATTACATTTCATGCCTGTATACAAGTCAAGGGGGGGGTGGCTGAAGTGGAGACACGCAAGCGGAGTCCTGTGCAATAGGACGGTCCCAATCAAGCTGAAAGGGAAGTTCTATAGGGCGGTGGTTAGGCCAGCTATGCTATATGGATCAGAGTGTTGGGCAGTGAGGAAGAGCCACGTTAATAGAATACAAGTGGCCGAGATGCGAACGCTGCAGTACGTGAGCAGTGTTTCGAGAGGTAGCCTAGTGGTGGCGGACATCACAGAAAAGATGAGGGAAAGTAGGCTGAGGTGGTATGGACACGTAATGAGAAGAGGGGACGGAGAGCTCGTTAGGGCCATGCCAGGAATGCAAGTGGTCAGCAGCACTCGGGGCAGGAGGAGACCGAAGCTGACGTGGGGATGGTGTATGGGGTGGAAGGGGACCTGGTGGGAGAGAGGCGGGAGTGGAGGGCTAGAACCCGCAGACCCGTCCCTTCCGCAGGCGGGATAAGGGTATGATGATGATGGTGATGATGATGTTATATGGATCATAGTGTTGGGTATGCGAAAAGGCCATAATAATAGAATTAAGCTAGCCGAAATTCGATCGCTGCTGTACATGGGTGGGATGTCGATTTGTTAGCTTGTTTTGTTGGTGTTCAAGGGCGATCATTGATGACTATCAATTAGCACTATTTGACACCTTGCACAGGAGATTAACATCCTTCAAGGTGCCATGTGGAAGTGAAGTGGAAAGACAACTGTGGTAGCACCAAAGTGTCTCCACAGGTTTGGAATTCAATAATCTATTAGAGGAATTAGAACATTTCGTGAGAACCCGTTGCTTTTGGACTTACGGACAAGTAAGGTGGTGAGAGTAGTACGACTGACTTCTGGAACACAAATATCAAATTTCATCTTTCGTTTTTTCATTCCGATGCTACCTACCCGTCCACAAAACTTGAATATTCACATCCGACATAATCAATAACTGAAGATAAACGAATACCGTATTATCTTGTGTATAATATGCAACTGTGTATAATACGCACCCAAAGTTTTAAGACTTAGTTAAAGAAAAATATTAATGCCCATGTATAATATGCAGGTTAAGTTTGCCAGTTCCCAATTCTTTCAGATGACGATTGTGAAGAATTTTTAGGCTTTTAATATCAGTATTGTTGGACTAACTGGACTTAGAAGATTCATTTTTATTACAGGACTTGTTAATTTTTTATAGTAGTACGCTAGCATTATTAGGGAGATTGAGCGAATCGTCCTCGTATACGATACACTCGATAGCAGGCGAAAAACCTACGGCGCATGCTCACCAAATATCGTTTCGTTTGGTAGCTATAGTTGGGTACCATAAATTGGCCATTTATCGTCCTGGTTAGTGTACCCGACGATATTTGGTGAGCATGCATACTTAGGTTTGTCGTCTGCTATCGGGTGTATTGTCTAGGCTCTAGCTGAATACCATAAACCATCTGCTCAAACTGATTTTTTGATGGCGACCATCCCATGCGAAATCGTCTCTTCCTTATCGTTTCGTCCTCTCAGGACGATTCGCTCAATCTCCCTACTATATCTATGGTTACACTTGTATTAATATACAAGCACTTGTATCTATGGTATAAGGTAAATAAAGTGTAGGTAGCTAAATATTATATTTATAAAACTAACTCAAAACAGCATCTAATAGAAGTTAAATGAGGTTAATAAGCAAACATGTCTCTTCTTGCTTTCAATGGATGATCCAGTATTCTTTATGCGTGTTTAGTGTTCTCTGATAATGGCTGAAATTTTTACACCTATGTATAATACGCACCCAGACTTTGTATCCAATTTTTCGGGAATAAAAGTGCGTATTATACACGAGATAATACGGCAATTAACTTATTATTTATCATGACAGTAACCAGAAAATTAAAAAAAAAACATTTGACTTAAACAATTAGCACCGTTGAAATTATCAGTTGTTAAGAAATTAGCATTTCTGTTTAAAGTGTTGAATTATATCGTGGCAAATACAATATGTCAAATGAGGAATAGGTAATGTCATACCCTCGTTAATTATCAATGCCAGGGTAGGTCATAATCTGATCACGCACTCGTCCAGGGCGTTATTTGATTAATTTAAGTTGTTCTCTGGTGTAAAATATATTATTTCAATAATTTTAGTTATGCATTGCGTTGGACACACCAGTTCTCGTGAGATCACTGAAGTTAAGCAACGCAAACCCACGTTAGTACCAACATGTGTGGTTGGTAGGAAACGTTGGGTGCTGGAGATTTCCCCTCTCCTATATCCCCACACCTACCTCCTCCTCACCCGCGAGTAGCCTCCTAAGGGTTCGGCCTGTTATGGCTGCTTGGCTTACTCCCCAACCCGTTGGTGCAGCATAACCAGTGCCAGATTTACCAATAGCCTAAGTAGGCTGAAGCCTAGGGCTTCAACATTTAGCGGGCTTCAAAACTTAAGAAAAGGGCCTCAAAAGAGCTTGAAAAGAACCTCAAAATTGAAATAGCCTAGGGCCTCTCAATATCTAAATCTGGCATTGAACATAACATAAATATATACAGTATTTAAAATTTATATACTGTTTATAAAGCCCTTAGAACCATAAATGTAAAAATAATCACTGTTGATCACTCATTCTTGAAATGCCCCCTTCAAAATCGAATTACTTCCTCGGTAGCGCGTACGCCCCACGATGGGAACCACGGGGGGTCTAGTTGAAGAAGTAGTCATAAACATCTGATAAGGTGCCTTTTTTGTTTCGTTGGTGTTTAGAGCCCTTTAACTACAATGATCATTAGAGCCCCGTCCACTGCGTAGTTCTAAAGAAGAGTCTGCACAGACAGACGCATTACGACGAGTTTTTGTATTAGCAGTATCCAGTGTTCCCAAGCGGTCGCCCATGCCAGTACTATCTGGTGTGTCCAACGCAATAGAGGGGCTCTCTCACAAGGTGCCAAAGACAAAGTGAAGGTAGAAAAAAAAACAGCATTGAGAGAACCATGCTTGTCTCCAGACCTGGGTATTAAAAATTCAACTCAGTACTATACACCAGACAGACGTGGTCTGTTTCTTCACTTTCCAAGGACAAATTGAACACAGTGTTTAAGTATGATATGTCCAAAAATTATTTTCGGAAAATAGGATTCTTAATCGTAGATTTGATGCAAGCTGAGAAGAAAACCAAAGTGTTTAGGGCCCTTCAACTACAAAGGTCATTAGAGCCCCGTCCACAACATAGTTCTTATGCAGAGACTGCACAGACACTACACTAATGCGACGATTTCTGGGTATTAGCGGTACCCAGTATTCCCAAGCGGCCACCCATGTCCGTTCTAGCTGGGGTTGCACTGCTTAATTTCAGTGGTCAGACAAGAACTGGTGTGTCCAACACAATTTGCCGCTCCCGCGCTGTCTGTCGGGTGACGGTAAAGCCTTCATCACGTTGTCTGACATGTACATCAACAAACTGTCTCCAAATCTGGATGACTGACATTGTCGGCATGCAAGGGTGGATCCAAGGGGCTGATCAAGGCGGGAGCACTTCAAAAACGGGCGCCCCAAATATTTTTAATATTCAAATCCTTTGTATAATTCTATCTAGCAATTCCAATAGGTCCTCTACTGCCAATTAGACAATGTCCCATGTTTAGCCAACTGCAGCTTGCACTGCAACTGTTGGACTGGCAGTATAAAAATGGGGATAGCAATGGAAAAATGCCTCATTAGTTGCAAAGTTGAATCACGCACCGGTTGAAATATGCGCCCCATTGAGGCACTGGGGGAGCAATCGCTGCATTACTCTCCCTCTGGATCGCCCCTGTCGGCATAGGACCATGTGGTCCAGTCAGGGCACACCGCAGGGAGAGCTGCTGTAGCCAGATTGAAAAGCATGGGGGGGGCAAGAACCGACCCCTGCAGGACGCCCCAGACCAACACACGAGACACCAAGGAGGAGCTCAGCTTAACCCCACGACTCTCAAGATAGGAAAGAAACAGGTTCACCAGTTACAGGTTGCTAATATACTTGGTCAGATAGGCAATTAGCCACTAGTAGTCCACCAAGTCAAACGCCTTTGCTACATATTGTTTGTTGGTGTTTTAGGGCCCTTCAAGTACAAGGTCATTAGAGCCCCATCCACAGCATAGTTCTTATGCAGAGACTGCACAGACTCTACACTAATGCGACGATTTTTGGGTATTAACAGTACCCAGTTTTCCCAAGCGGTCACCTATGTCAGTACTAGCTGGGGTTGCGCTGCTTAACTTCAGCGATCAGACGAGAACTGGTGTGCCCAACCCAATTCGCCGCTCCCCTTTGCTACTTAAGTTTTAATCATACCGTATGACGTAAGTATGTGCAAGTCCTACATACAGTATATAGAATATGGTCCCTAGAGTTTGCGGGGCCCACGGCATTGCTTACCAATGCAGCACTCTAATGTCTTTATGGATTGCTGGATTAATTTCATGGGTTGGGGAGTAAGCCAAGCAGCCATAACAAGGCGAACCCATAGGAGGCTGTTCGCGGAAGATGAGGAGGTAGGTGTAGAGCAGTGGTTCTCAAAGCGTGTTCCGTGAAACCACTTCAGGTGTTCCGCAAAAAAAATTTCATGTACAAATAAGGGTGTTGGAATAAAAATGATACAATTTGAAATAATTTTTGGATGGGATTGTAATCAGCAAACGCAAATGACATAGTTGTTCGTTTTATAGTTATATAAAGTGGCAGGTAGGTACCTAGGTAGTTTGGCAGGTATTGCGAAAAAGGGGGTGGAAGAAGGGTTTATTCGGATAGAAGAATAGGCCCCCTAGTGCTTGGCATTCGCCAACGAGATATGAAAACTTGGTGACTGCAGAGAACAGATAGAGAAGGGACTAAACGATGTTACAGCAGCGATAGAAAATGGAGGGCTAACGATAAACATGAAGAAGACAGAGTGTTTAGCTTTCAATTGGGAAGGACAGTAAAATAACGGTGACGTACGTTCGAGGGGCGAACTGGTGACAACGGTGCAAGAGGTAAAGTACTTAAGATCAACGTTCCAAAGCAATGGTGAGATAGACTCTGATGTGACTCACAGAATCAATGGGGGTGGCTGAAGTGGAGACAGGCAAGTGGAGTCCTGTGTGATAGGAGGATCCCAATCTAGTTGAAAGGGAAGTTCTACAGGACAGTCGTTAGACCAGTTATGCTACATGAATCAGAGAGCTGGGCAGTGAGGAAGAGCAACGTAAAAAAAAAAAAATGCAAGTAGCCGAGATACAGTAGCCAAGGCAGTGGACAGGGTGAGTGAGGCTGAAATCGTCAGAGCCCTTCACAAAATGAAAGGTCACAAAGCAGTAGGCCTAGATAAGATCCCCTTCGATGTTTGGCACACCTTGGGGACCACAGGAATCACATGGCTTGGGAAGCTTTTTAATAAGTTAGCAAAAGGTGATGGGATGCCATCTGCAAGGCAAGAAAGTTGGATAATTCCATTGTTCAAGGGCAAGGGTGATGCCCAGGACTGTGGAAACTATAGAGGCATTAAGCTAATGAGCCATTCTATGAAGCTGTGGGATCGTGTCATAGAGTCGCCTCAGAGAGCAGACCAGGGTCCGGGGAAACCAATTGGGTTTATGCCAGGTAGGTCCACCATGGAACCAATCTTTATTCTAAGACAGATGATAGAGAAGCATAGAATAGCAAAGAAGGACCTCCATGCAGTATTTGTTGACCTGGAGAAGGCCTATGCTAGTGTCCCTAGACAGGTACTGTGGAACGTTTTAAGGAAGAAAGGGGTGGATGAGGGCCATGTTAGGATAGTGCAGGATATGTATGAGAGTTGCACCAATAGGGTGAGGACAGCATGGGGAAACACTGCAGGTTTCAATGTGCAGGTTGGGGTGCATCAAGGGTCAGCACTTAGCCCATATTTATTTACTCTAGGTAATGGATGAGCTGCTGACTGGAGTAGGGGAATGGGCTCCTCAGTGCCTGGTATTTGCTGATGATGTGGGAAGGCTGGAGGAGTCCAAAGAGGATGCACAAAAGGGCCTACAGGACATTAAGACAGCAGTGGAAAGTGGGGGTCTCAAGGTAAACATGAAGAAGACTGAGTACCTAGCTTTCAATTTTAGTGACCTGGGGCAAGGGGGTGAGATTCATTGTGAAGGTGACAGGATACCAGGTGCAAAGTTTGCAAGTGGTGCAAAAGTTTCGGTATTTAGGATCAGTTTTCCAGAGCAATGGGGAAATAGATTCGGATGTGACCCATAGAATCAATGCGGGGTGGCTGAAGTGGAGGCAAGCAAGTGGGGTCCTGTGTGACCGCCGGGTCCCAATAAAGTTGAAGGGTAAGGTTTACAGAACCGTCGTTAGGCCAGCTATGCTGTATGGGTCAGAATGTTGGGCAGTTAGGAAGAACCATGAAAGGCAAAGGCAAGTGGCGGAGATGCGAATGCTGCGCTACATGAATGGGGTGTCGCGATCAGACAGAATTAGAAATGAGTACATCAGAGGTAGCTTGGGGGTGGGAGACATTGCAGAGAAGATGAGAGGGAACCGGTTTAGGTGGTATGGGCATGTGATGAGAAGGGGAGAGGAGGAGCTTATTAGGTCCATTATGGGACTGTGGGTGGTTGGGGGTAGCAGAGGTCGAGGAAGACCAAAGCGGACGTGGGAGCAGGTGGTGCATAGGGACATGGAGGTGTGTGGGGTGGAGGGGGCCTTGGTGGGGAATAGGCGTGAGTGGAGGATTAGAACCCACAGACCCGACGCTGCCCCAGGCGGGAGGAGGGTGAGATGATGATGATGATGAAGTAGCCGAGATACGAATGCTGCTGTACATGTGTGGTGTGTTCAGAGCTGATAAAATTAGGAATGAGCATATTAGAGGTAGCCTGGTGTGGTGGAGATCGCCGAAAAAATGAGCGAGAATAGGCTTAGGGGGTATGGACACGTCATGCGAAGAAGGGAAGAGGAGCTCGTCAGGTTCATTCCAGTAATGCAGGTGGTGGGTAGCACCAGGGGCAAGGGGAGACCAAAGCAGGCGTGGAAACAGGTTGTTCATGAGGATATGAGTGTGTGGGGTTGACGGGGAACTAGTGAGAGATAGACGGGAGTGGAGGACTAGAATCCCGACCCTTTCACAGGCGGGATAAGGGTATGATGATGTAGTAAGTAGCAAGTATAGAAAGTGTACAACTTGCTTTAAAGTTTATGTTGAATTGTACGTGTTCCGTGAAAGTAAAATGTCACAATTAGTGTTCCCTGGCTTCAAAAAGATTGAGAATCACTCGTGTAGAGGACGTAGGAGAGAGGAAATTTACATTACCCAACGTTCTTTACCAACCACCCATGTTGGTACTAACGTGGGCTTGCGCTGCCGAACTTCAGTGATCTCACGAGAACTGGTTGTCCAACGAAACTTGGCTGCGCTTAAACCTCACATGAAATCCAAATACTGTAATGCCATAACCGGTATCATCATCATCATCATCACACCCTTATCCCGCCTGTGGCAGGGTCGGGTCTGCGGGTTCTCGCCCTCCACTCACGTCTATTTAACACCATGTCCCTGTCCACCCCACACACTGCCATGTCCCTACGGACCACCTGTTCCCACGTCTGCTTTGGTCTCCCCCTACCCCGGGTGCTACCAACCACCTGCAATCCAGGGATACACCTAACTAGCTCCTGTTCCTCTCTTCTCATGACGTGGTCATACCACCTCAGCCTATTCTCCCTCATTTTTTCAGCAATGTCCACCACCCCTAGGCTACCTCTAATATACGCATTCCTAATTCTATCAGCTCTTGACACGCCACTCATGTATCGCAGCATTCGCATCTCGGCTACTTGCATTCTAGTTACATGGCTCTTCCTCACTGCCCCGCACTCTGACCCATAGAGCATAACTGGCCTAACCACTGTCCTATAGAACTTCCCTTTCAACTTCATTGGGACCCTCCTATCGCACAGAACGCCACTGGCTTGCCTCCATTTCAGCCACCCCCCATTGATTCTATGGGTCACATCCGAGTCTATCTCCCCATTGCTTTGGAACGTTGATCCCAAGTACTTTACCTCTTGCTAATGCCATAACCGGTAGCCCTATGCAAATTTGGCAAATTAAATATTTTAATTTTTTTTTCGATGCACCAGCGCGGGACCCAAGCAACGAACACTAGACCGACGATAAATAAGCGTAGGGGTGCAGCTTTGGCCGGCAACCGGCTGCAGAAAAAACTATGACCAATATAGCGCCCTGTGTCCATTCAGAGGGACAAGATGGGTACCCGACCCTGCCTTAGGCGGGAAAAGGGTTAGGAGTTGCTTTGCAGCGCGGGGCCCAAGGTGGTTGCCTCTGCCGCCTTGCCTTAGTGGCAGCCCTGGGACCAATGCCCAGCCACAGAACTATTCCGAAGGCCACTGACGCTTCAACCATCTACCGTTCTTTTCAGATTGACGCCAAATGTTTATTTCCGGTAGCCATATGTCTGCCTTCCAATTTCGGTTTTTCCAATCAATATTTGATTATCGTTGCAGCAGCTGTACGAAGCTAAGTTTCCAAAAACGCGGTAACAGGTATCACTGATGAGTTTTTAGCTACCGTGTAAGTAAGTACATTTCACTACTTATAAGAATTTGAAATAATCGGTGATCAATTACAAAGAAGCTAAGTAATATGCTCGTTAAAAACCACTACTGTATTTTCGCCTGATAAGAAGCATCAAAGAGGTAAATAATAAGGTAAGTAGTAGCAATAAAATAAAGAAATTTACGTCCCGATTTTCCCTCCAGATAACAATTAGATGGGGCATAAAATATCCTTTTAAATGGTAGCTTTTATTCATACACAACATTCAATGGATACCTATAATCAAAATTTATTGATACACTAAAGTGCCCATTTTTAATGTCAATTACTTCGTGAACCAGAGCTGTTTTACGATAGTGATACATCAACAAGTAAAAAAAAAACCAGCATAATCAAACGATTTAAAAACTAAATGGTGTTGTAGCTTGACATGACAGTTGTATTTTATTTAGTGAACAAATAACCAACAAATACATTGACTTTTGATCCATTGGACCTCGTATGGAGCTGATGAGGGTTAATACAATATTTCTTGTCAAAAAGCAACTCTCTAAAGTCTTTGGATGTAACCACTTATTTTCTGAGTTCTTTTGCCATTCGTTGCCTTCATCCCTCTGCCCTCCCTTCCCAAAACAGAATTGTTTCTTTCCAATTATAAAAATGACTTGTATTTAGTTTCTTCTCCTAATTTTACAAATACAACAATGAGGAAATTTGAATAATTCATTATAGAGGCTGTCACCGTTAGCATCCAGTGCTATCAATCTTGTTTGTACATACTGCTGCACACACCCTGTTGTAGCTCCAGTTGGAGGTGTGCATAGTCCTCTGCATTGTTGAGATCTAGAAAAAAAAAATGAAGTTATCACTGTTACTAAAGACTAGCATATCATTTAATGTGGCATTTCATGTTCACTTCTTTATTAGGTTCAAATGGTCACTGAAGACAAGGTTCTCGCTTCCTCCAATTTTTAATTGTAGGTTCTCACTACACATTCATGAAAATGCAATATACCTACAGGCTACAGTAAGTTAGTAATCTGCGACTAGATCGTTATCAACGGATTTTACTTCTGAAAATCTCTTTCTACTCACGGTTAGTATTCGCATACAGGTTCTCAAAGGTAAATTGTAATTGACTAAAAATGATTCAGTGTGATAAACGTACTTGCAAGTTGTGACTCTAACGAGTTGAGTATATTTCTTATCCACATTTGGCATGTTGACTACGTATTTCCAGTCTCCATTGCTATTTTCTGCTGCTCGAGCCGTGATGACATTTTCATTCGTGGGACACATGTCGTCATCATCATCCACTTGACGTTTATTTCTCTGGTGTGGGTAATAACCATTCGGATACAATCTTCCATTACTATTTGTTGTATATGAATAATCATAGAAATACGTTGGAGTTATGTTATAGAATCCTACTGGTCTGTAAAGGAAGTACAAAATATTTTAGAAATTAAGTCGTCTTGATCTGTATTTCTAGGCTAGGAGTACTTCTAACTTGACAATGCATCTCCAATCATTTAACCCTTTCCCTGAAGTTGTTGTTTGTTGGTGTTTTAGGGCCCTTCAACTACAAAGGTCATTAGAGCTCCGTTCACAGCATAGTTCTTATACAGAGACTGCGCAGACACTACACTAATGCGACGATATTTGGGTATTAGCAGTACCCAGTTTTCCCAAGCTGTCACCCATGTCAGTACGAGTTGGGGTTTCGCTGCTTAACTTCAGTGATCAGATGAGAACTGGTGTGTCCAACGCAATTCGCCGCTCCCCCCTTACCCTGAAACTAAGGACCTTCAATCCATGGGCTGACCCTCCAAAAGAGGTGTATTTCTAGACTGATTTTTCGAATGTGCTGGCAAATCATGACCTGGTTTTGAAGGTAGGAAAATAGTTGTTAAGAAGGATATTATAATCATTTAACAATAAAAATTAAAGCTACCTGTAATTGAGAACTAATATGGTTGATCAACTGAGTTATTTGACTTTGCTCTTGAACTATTAATTATAGAATCTCAAATTATAGATCAAAATTATAAAATCTAAAATAGGTTTGTAATTCTTTCGTACTTTTATGAGAAACTTGACGTACACAACGTCTTTTTAAAGAGTGTTATCATCCAACGTGTAATTTTCATTTATTTTTTGAACTTAAATTTCCTCCTACGGTCTGGCTGACTTACCAGAAGACCCTAATTAAATGACAAGGTGATTAGACCTTGGCAATTTACTAATAGTTAAACTAGTGCCCATGATTTAAAAAGCAAAATGATTTATATGAAGTTTATGTGTCTGAAAGTTCTTGACTATCAGTGATCAGATCGATCTACTTTTTTTAATTTTCTGACTTCTGATGTCAATTACTAGTAAAATTAATTAAGGTCATAAGGAACACGAGGTCAACTTTCTTGTAAATCAAGTCGGTTAACTGTTTAGAATGTGAATTGACCTCCAATCATTTTAACTTGGTTAACAAGTATTCAAAATCTTAATAGGTAAGCAAGTATAAAGATGTAAATTAAGTCATTTTCTTTCAATTTGTTTTAAATATATAATGTATTATTTGTTCATATACTACCGAAGGGTTTTTCCACCAAAAAGTGTATCGCCTTTAATTGTGTGAGTTAGACATGTTAGATCACATTACGAACGCCATTTAAAACGGCAGAAATCATTTAATTGACCTGAATTTTTTTAACTGATGTAATTGATTCATAGGGCTTCAACGTGGCTCGCAAGTCTGTTGTGCCCCAAGTAAAATATGGGACACTCATTTTTGTGGTGGTTCAAATGTTCGGATCGATAGAAGCTGTCGAAACCACATTGGAACCTTAAGTTACGTTGGAAAATCATTTATTCATTATTATTCACTACTACTATTTTTCTTAATAATATCGTTTTATGAGCATTATCATACTCTTATCCCGCCAATGGTAATGTCAGCTCTGCGAGTTCCTTCATTCCAGGTCTCTATCCATCTCACTCATTGCCATGTCCTGCCGTGCAACCTCCAACAGCCCTTGCCAGCGTTGCTTTGGCCCCGAGCTTCCATCTTTTAAAATACGTGCTAATTGGTAATTATCTTGTGGTTAGTGGCATTTCATTAATAGCTGAGATGACCATGCAATATCGCATACACATGGGTGGCTCATGGCCATTGATGCTGGATGCTGTACTAATGGGTTGGGGAATAAGCCAATCAGCCATTACAGGCTGAACCCTTAGGAGGCTGCTCGCGGGAGATGAGGAGGTAGGTGTAGAGGATATGAGAAAGGATGGGTAACAGTGAATATGGACATGAATTCCAGTTTCGTTTTATGTGTGAAAACTAAACTTATAGCAAAGAATGGACCACGAAAAATGACTGCAATCACATATGTTATTAAACTTTTTATTTTTTATACTGCAGTAAAACCTCTCTAATGGGTACACCACACGGACCTCATGAAAGAGTACCCATTAAAGAGGGGAGTCTATGGGTACACACAATGGAGTGGTCATAACTTTTATTGCATAACACAGAATGTTGCAGACACAGAACCCCACGCATCCGCGTTTTTGAGCCACCTAATAGCATCCAGCACGCTAACAGATTTGGCAAAGTCGGAGGCACCGAAAGCTTCGTCCATCTTCACTAAAAGTGAGCACATCAAGTGCCTTCTGCTCTAATTACTCCTTGGATCTCGAGCGCCCTCTGAGCAACACCCATGATACATCCAAACTTTCCAGCAATTTGGCGTATGCTAAGTTCCTTTTCTCTGGCACATATTATTCCCACTTCTGTGTCTAAAGGCACTTCTGATCTACCAAAATCTTTATTTCAGATTGTAAAATTACAAGAGCACAGCACCGCCAAAGCATCCACACTGGATTCATAAGATTTACTGACCTTTCAGCGGTGTGTAACTATTATTCATCATAGCCAAGTCCATTTTGTGAACCATGGTCTGCCCATGGCGTACCCAGCAGAGAGGTCATGAGACTTAATGAGACGTATTTGAGATGTGCCCTGTACCGATTAGAGAGGTGTACCCTTTAAAGATGGTTTATTATGATTGCTTCTATGGGTAAAAGATCGGTGACAACGGAAAGCATAGCCGTCACAGAGGTTTTACTGTAAATGTAAGACCTGTAGCAAAATCTGTCCCCTCAGCCTGACTCTATTCTGTTCCCTTTGGACATTGATCAGTAGCTGCCTCTAGTAGTGCATTATAAAGAACAGCAGGTTCTACCAAATGAGGTACTAGTTCACCCCTGACTGCATTAGGATACGTATAGACATGACTAATTCACGACTCAGATCTCACAAACTCATTATCTACCGTGTTTCCCCGAAAATAAGACCTACTAAGATAAGCCCTACGAGAGCCCTAAGGCAAAGAGCACATCCGCTTTTGTTTCCTGCATCTGATAGAGTGATTTCATCAAAGGGAGTCGTGAGTATAGAGCAGGGATTCTCAACCACTGTGCCGCCACTGCGAATACTCATACGTAAGTCGTTTAATTAGTTCTGCTTTCCTAGGAGAGACTGGCTTAAAGCAATGGGCATGAATATTACTGTTCTTACTAATCATTAAAAAGCATAGGGCTAGGTTACAAGTAGCAGGGGAGGGTACCCATCTTGTCTCTCCGAGTGGACACAAGGGCGATATATTGCACAGTGTTTTCCCTCACCCGGTTGCCGACCAAAGCTGCAACCTCTATCCTTTGTATCGTCTCTCTACTTCTCGTTGGGACATTCCACTGTACCCAGGGGGTGAGGTCCTACATCTGGAAATTTTGCTTCCTCTTCCCGTTCCATAATAGAGAGGGTTCTTTCACGTGCAGATGTCATCGTACGCAACGCAGAACCTCGGTTTACTTCTCATCCAAAAGAAGGCGCACTCAGGGCTTCTCTCTCGCCCGAAAAAGCCAACCCAACTCGGTCCAGCATCGAACCAAAAACTGCTGACGCCGTTACTGAGCGTGCCCGAAATGTGTCGAAAAAAGGTTGAGAATCGCTGGTATAGAGTGTAGTAAGTCGTGGTAATAGAAATAAAGTAGGAAAAGATAATATTACAGAAAAGAATAAGGCATTCCCCGAAAAAAAGCCCTAGTGCTTATTTCGGCACCAAAATTGAAATAAGACAGTGGCTTATTATCGGGGAAACACGGTAGTACAATGTTTCTGAACCTTTTCGGACCAAACGCCCACTTTTTCAGGTCCGCGTCTTAATTCACCCATATTAATTTGTAAGAGCTTAAAATTGTTTGACAATCTCCAAAATACTTGAATGTTTGAATCTGTTGCATCATTCCGCCACACACACAGCGAATTTAAGACATGCGTCCATTGTTCTGGGCTGCAATGCATCGTATGAAATGCATCTGCGTTACTTCTATGTGGGCTTCACGAGCTATCGCTACAGGAAGGTTTTGAAAATGCATTCGTCCACGCAAAATGACCATCGCCTCCTCACCCCAAAGTGGGTAGTCAGATAATTGCCCATTTTAAGATGTCATTCGCCCACATTGAGAAACACTGATGTAGTACAAATATAGTATATGGAAGTACTGAAGTAGGTCGTTAATTACTCCTTCATATGGTAGGGAATTAAAGCTTAATATTTTCCCCATTTACCTGGAGGTAGAGGGCTAGAATTTGTTTACTGTTTTGATTATGTATTCATGATTATCTCAGATAGTTATTTGGAACATCTGATGTCGGTTCTAAAGTAATTTTGAGCATTGATTTTTTGTGTATGATTTTGCTGTTTTGAAAATTATTCATTGTAGTCAACGTCACTGTAGTGCAGAAGCCGAATTCTTCCATTTTAGACTACATAAACACTACCAACATTGGAACAAAATTTTGACTTTATTGACAATATATGAGAGCCATAGCGTTATATGTCAGAAACTGCAAAGCATGATAAGCACAAGCATATGTAAGTTCATTTCATCCACCCTTTAGTTGCAAGTTGGGGATTGTTTCCTTTATAAAATAAGGTAGCAGTGGTGCAGGCAAGAATGTGTGTAGAACTGCCATAGGAACGTCATAGGAACTGTCACATTAAAAATATAGGGGCGGATCAGGGGGGGGGCGGAGGACCTACAAAAAAGAAGCCCCCCCCCCCAAATATTTTTAAATATTCAGACTCTCTTAGTATAATTACAGCTAGCAATTACAATAGGTCCTCTACTGCCCCTTAGACAATGTCCCATCTTGACTAGTTTAGCCAACTACAGATTGGACTGCAACTTTTGAACTGGCAGAATAGAAATTGGGATAGCAATGCAAAAATGCCTCATTAGTTGCGCCCCATTGAGGCACTGATGGGGCAGCAATTGCTGCATTGCTCCCCCCTTGGATCCGCCCCTAGATATTAACAGGGACTTTCTAAAAAACATTGAAATGGTGGAATGTTCTAGTATTACGAACAAAAATATTTGCAACATACATTATAATGCCACTGAGATGGAGCCCCCTTAGATCCCTGCCTGCACCTACACAAGGCGGTATTCCCAGCTGAATCCAATGGTGGATTAGTGATTAGTATTGGGCACTTCAATGATATGTTATGGAACCCGGTGTCGAGCTCCAGCAGCTCTTGATCTGTGGAAAATGAATTTCCATTTCAGGTATTAGAATGTGCGTGATCCAATAGTGATTTGACAGTAGTGGAAAAGATAAGGTTTGAAGATAATCTACTAGAAAGTGTAGGTCAGCACAAAGAAGAGGTCTACGAAATTGGTAGTGGTTAGAAGTTATTTAAAGTTTCTCACCTGACATCGTCGTCTTCACTAACTAAAAGACCTTTGAAGACATCGTTGTACTCTAATAGACGAAGGATAAGCTTCCTGAAAATTAAAAAGTGAAAGTATTTTTGAGATGGATGGAAATAGCTGAAAGCTTTTCTGCAACTTCACTTTGTTGGTTGAAATAAGGTGTTGACTGTAACTGAATGGAATTGCAAGAAATTTTTTACTGAGGTCTCAGTAAGAGCAAACAGAGAGAGAGAAAAATGAAAGAAAGAACTTCCCTGGTGCATTGGATTGGATTGGGATGGAACGGTTAGGTCCAATCAATCTAATCCGATTAGAGAAGA
The DNA here is from genome assembly GCA_013389805.1 of Trigoniulus corallinus. NCBI lineage: Eukaryota > Metazoa > Arthropoda > Diplopoda > Spirobolida > Trigoniulidae > Trigoniulus > Trigoniulus corallinus. The sequence goes on from JAAFCE010008833.1 coordinate 15,532,411, forward strand.
TGCACTAGGGAACGTCTGTCTTTACCTCTCCAATGAGCTCAGATCCGAGAGAGTATTCTGCTGGGAAAATAAAGTGGTGTAATAACACCAAAAATACAATGCAAATTGTAAACGTTATCATGAATTTAAGATCTAGAATTCCATTTCCATTTAGAGGCGTTGACCTATTTGATAGTTATCACTGAGCTCCACAGCAAATTTAAGTCTGCGGCTAGGTCAAGGACAGTAAGAGTTGGATTTATTTGGGGTAGGTGACATGCGTTTACGCGCTGAATGTCGGACTGCCGACTAAAACACATACCATTGTCTTCTGAACACTAGCCCGGAACCGTTTATCACATTACTTCAGGCTAGGCCATTTGTTGGGCCCTTAGGGCTTCACTGGTTATTAAGGTGAGCCTGGGACGCTTCTTGGTCCAGTTCACTCTTCTTTTCACGTAGTACGCTCTCTACGTGGTGTGACACCGCATTCCAGGAGTCCTCGCTCCTTAACGTGGTATCCTCAATAGTCTCGGGGGCCAGGCGGCTCACCTCCCCTTCTAGGGTTTCTCGATGTGCGGCCCATCTTGTTACAGATAAAGAATGTGTGATGGGCGTTGTCATCCGTCCCTGGGCAGAACAAGCATTCTGGCGAGACCGCTCTTCCCACCTAGGAATAGTTGGATGAATTTGGTTTACTTGACTATTTAATGTAAGTCAATGTGTTTTGAAGGTCATTTAGAGATGTCTGGCGGCAGGGTGACAGCAAGTGCACTTTACACTTCTCTCACTCTCCGCCTCGACATAATCCCCCCGCCAGGATAGGACTTGCAAATTTAGGCTACTACGCTACTGCCCTGTTACGGATCCACCGAGGTGGACGATGAAAGACGTTTCTTTGGGCTTAACTCTAGTCGGAATACAGCCGCCACTAAGATGTCAAGACAAAAGCTTGCCACCCAGGATGGACGAGAGGGGGATGATGGGGATCCATAGGGGCCGGACATCATCCCACAATTTGTTTGTTTCGTGCTAATTATGACCTGACGCTATTCACTGATCTATTGAGATAGACCACGTTAAAGGAAGCCCAGCTAGTTATTGAGCCCTTGCAAGTCAAAGTGTAATTCGTAAACGATTTGGCTAAAAAGTTCTGTGAAGAAGCTTCTTTTTTTTTGGGTAGTTTCTTGTGACAATCGTTAGTTCATGACTTATTTTATACGGTAAATTAGTCGCGAACTAAATTCATTCATTGATTCGTTGGAATGAATTTTGGAAAGTAAAAGTGTGTTGTACCTCTTTGTACAACATACTCCCACACCTGCTTTGGTTTTCGTATACCCCGGATGCGCCCAGTACCCCTTCCTCTCTTTTCTCATAGCATTAGTAAAAAAAGTGACGAACTGTATGAAGGAAGCCTGAAGAAGGCAAAGTAGGGTGGCCCTAGGGCAGTGGTGGCGAACCGTTTTTGAAGACGGGTCACAATAACACAAACAAAAAAACAAAAAGTTATCCGCTGGTCAGGTGCAAGCACTATTTAATTTTATGAATAAAAATGAATTATTATTAATAATGGATAAATTAGTTAATTAAAGTAGCAAATAGAGTACATCAGCATATTACTCTTATCTTGCCTGTGGCAGGGTCGGGTCTACGGGCACTAGCCCTTCACTCCCGCCTACCTCCTACCAGGTCCCCGTCCACCTTGTGACGTTAAACTAGATATCATTCACGCTCGGGTCACTTAAAATTGCATGGTGGGTCACTTTATGACCCGCGGGTCACAGGTTCGCCACCACTGCCCTAGGGGAAAGCAGTAGAAGCAAAGAAGAAATACAAAGGGATGTGGGGGTGGTTTACATTTGAAGCGAGAGAAATGAGTAGTAAGTTGACATACTTGCGCATGATATGGGGGCCACATAAGAAAATCGCAGTATGGGAGGTTAGTGCATGGGTAAACAATATGAGTGTGTCTACTAGACGGGACAGGCGAGTAAATACGATAATAAAGAAGACTGCAACCGAGTGCAGAAAAAACTATGACCAATATATCACCCTGTGTCCATTCAGAGGGACAAATGGGTACCCGACCCTGCCATAGGAGGGACAAGGGTTAGGAGTTGCTTGTAGTTGAATAACATTGCACCCTGGGGATGGTGAGAAGGAAAAGTTAAAGAATGGGGGTTAGGGTAGTGGCAACAGACAATGTAAGGAAGGGCAGCAAACAAAACGCTGAGGGTCTATGGGAACTAGCTAATGGGAACAAACTTAAAATAGAAAAGGGTTACAAGGTGTGCGAGAGCACACTTGGGTATCGGGCAAGAGCCGGGTGACTGGAGACCCGGATGGTAAAGATCTCAGGCGGAGGGAGGGCTGTGGATTGTGTGGGGATCAAGTGAAGGACGTCAGACATGTAGTACTTGCATTTCCAATGCTGGTTCACTGCAGGAGGGGGTTGGGGAACTCTCACATTGGAAGAGGCCCTGGGAGTGGTGGGTGTTGGGGTTGAGCGACTAGAATGGGTACAGAGGGCAAAGATGATGGATGGATGGATGCTGTATTAATGGGTTGGGGAGTAAGCCAAGCAAACATAACAGGCTGAACCCTTAGGAGGCTGCTCGCTGGTGATGAGGAGGTAGGTGAAGAGGATATGGGAAAGTGGAAATTTGCAGCACCCCACGTTCTTTACCTACCACCCATGTTGGTACTAACGTGGGTTTGCATTGCTTAACTTCAGTGATCTCACGAGAACTGGTGTGTCCAACACAACTTGATGCTGGAGTCTGGGAGAGATGATGACCATATGGGTCAGGCATGAAAAATCCCACTAGCTAGGTATCCGTCATAAAGGATCACATTTTCTCCACTTTTCTGCAATGTCCCCATATCAAAATATTAGTCATGTACATGTAGATGGAAAATTATGTCATTTGAAGCACGACTTTAGTTGCATGATGGACAAATCTGAGATGCAAAGGTGGAGCCCCTGAGAGCTGACACCAGCTTCACCTGAACAACAAATCTCTGTTTTTTTTTGGCATGTTTATGGGTTATTCAACTGCCTCGATAATTTAGAAATAATAAAGAATTTTTTTCTTTACTTTCTTCCTATTTTGAAATGCGATTAGATAGTAACAACCCCACTCATTCATCAATACCCAAAATTGGTCGCTGAATTTTATGTAACGCAAAAACTTTATTTCCGGCATGTTACAAGACGTAATTTTTGGTGACAATAACAGTTTTTTATAACGTAATTGATTTGGAATTTGAATTGATATTTCTCTAAGTTTTCTTTGATCATTTTAACTCCATACAGGTTTGCCTCAACTACCATGCCCTGTTTAACCAGTAATCAATTTAATTTAGGTTCGTTCTCTAAACAGGTTTCATAATTCATACGCAGTTTTTTTGTTTGTTAGATAATGCATTTCGTGGTCTTTGACCAATGACTTGACATCACGGAAAATCGTGTACTGCGAGATACATTTCATTTCATAAAAAAAAAAGAAAACAGAAATCGTGTAAGCATTAATTTTGGTGTACATTTTCAATGACACCGACGCAAGGGGTTGAAATGAATGACTTAATCTTTAAAACAAAACAAATATATATAAACGATTGTGTTCAGAGGTATGACAAATGATTAAGGTAAAATGCGATAAAGATTTTAGTCACACTAATAATAAATTAAGGCTGGCTACACCCGTGCACATTGTTAAGAGATTCGGTTAAGGTTTAGGTGTGGTTTCTGCACCAAATATTACTTTTAAGGTGGATATGCACTGTATAGATGTGCCCAACTCAAGATAATGCATTCCTTAAAATACGACTTTTTGTGACAGGTATGTGAGAAGCCAATAGAGAGTTAGTGGTGAACGTCGACGAAGACGAAACGAACGATACGAGGTCAAATGAGGCAAATACGCAAGCTCAATTGCTGGTCTGTTTTTCGTGAGCATGCACAGTTGCCCCATTTGACCTCGTATCGTTCGTTTCGTCTTCGTCGACGTTCACCACT
>JAAFCE010008833.1:15536810-15560420 GCA_013389805.1 Trigoniulus corallinus
AGTGTAGTGTCTGTGCAGTCTTTGCATCAGAACTATGCTGTGGACGGGGCTCTAATGACCTTTGTAGTTGAAGGGCCCTAAAACACCAACAAACAACAACAACAACAACGGGAGGGGAGTTATGGGTCGCCAACTAAGTTCTTGCACACTGGCGCCGGACACTACTGGTCCTCCACTGCTTGTAGCCCTCGTGTCCTACAGACGAATTACTGTTAACCGAAACGGAAACACAGTACAACAACAATGAATTGGCATCCAGACATTGCTTTTGCGATTTTTGGACAAATTTTCGCGCAATTATCTTCACAAATATTGACCACATAAACACAGGCAATGGGCTCGCCTTCTGTGGCTCCGTTTGGTTAGAAGAAAGTAAAAGAAATAGCCTATTTTTCACTGGTAAGGCCAATTGTGGAGTACTGAAGGCCAATTTGGTTTCCCTTTAGGCAAGGAAAATTGAAATGATCCAAAGGAGAGTATCAAGAATTGTGCTGCATCTCTTCTCTCGTAGATTGTCTCAGGCCTTATTACAGAATTAGGGTGGGTATCTGATGATAGCATTAAGCTTCTTCACACTGTTGAAAATAGGGTAAAAGGGTACTCCAGGTGGAAGCTTATCCCTTGGAGACTATAGGAGGAGAAATGAAAATCCATTCAAATTGAATGAGATCAGGGCACGATAAGACTCATATTACTGGTCTTTTCTTCCAAGGGTCATTCGACAATGGAATTTTCTTAGTGAGGAAGTTTCTGCAAGAAGGTACCATTATAGCAGGTATGCAATATATGGCAGATTAGATGTTATGCTTCAGGTTCCTTGGGAGTTCAATGGTTTAGTAATTAGGAATGAGAGTCATTCTCTCCACTGCCAATTTGACCCATCAGGGCTGCTTGCAGTGTATTCAATTGGAATTAGAATAACGTTAGGCAGGACTTGTGCCAGGGTCTTCAGCATCCGCCTGCAAATCTCAAATTAGCGTCTCTCCCCCTGTAATTGAGCGGCTGTATTGCGTTGAATGCACCAGTTCTCGTCTGATAACTGAAGTTAATCAACGCAACCCCAGCAGGTACTGGCATGGGTGACGGCTTGGAAACACTGTGTACTGCTAATACGTAAATCGTATTAACAGCGTAGTTACACGTTAGAACTACACAGTGGACGGGACTCTAGTGACCATTGTAGTTGAAGGGCTCTAAAGCACCAGAAAGCCAAACCAACCCCCCGTTATTTTCAAACATGTTGAATACACCTGTAATTATTGAAACATCGGAATGGCACCCACCTGTAATGCAGGGGCTAAAGGCCCGCTTCCGCTGGCCCTGACGAAACGTACGTATGGCGGGTGACGTCATACAAACTATCCCATGCACGGATAATCCAGAGTATGGTGTTCAAACTTTAAAGGTTCAACATCATCACTAACCATTTTTCCCACCCATTGGGACACCATTGTTCTGCAACCCCTTTGCTTACCGGTATTTAATATCGGCACTTGTCCTCTACTGATGTCAGAAAACGCCTGGCGATCTGTTTCAGGTAGAAAGATGTTGGTAAGAAGAGGGCGAATGTTGAGTAGAGGAGTAGCACACTTTACACCTGGCATGTGGAGATTGCGTACTGTGATACCAAATTGCTAAATGGACCCGGGTACTGCCGCGCCTCCTTCATTGGGTGGGAAGAGCGGACTCATCAGAGTGCGTGACCCATCGCACATTCTTTAACTGTAGCAGATGGGCCATCTATCGAGGAGTCCTAGAAGGGGATGTTGGTCCCAAAGACTAGGACTACTGAAATGCGGTGCCGTACCAAATAGAGAGTACACTGAGTAAAAAGAAGAGTGAGCTAGATCCAGAATCGATCCAGGCTCACCCTAATACCCGATGAAGTCCTAATGGGACAACAAAATGCCTAGTCTGTAGTAATATGTTAAACGGATCCGGACTTGTGTCCAGTGGAAAATCATGTGTTTTAGTCGGTAGTCCAACATGAAGTGCAAAAAAGCATTTCACCTACTCAAAAAACCCCGCCGCCAGAGGGTGAACCCCTTCATTTGGAAATTTCGCTGATCTACACTCATATTTCACTTCATGTAAAAGGGTTATATTACGTGCAGGTTACATCCTACACACCACACGGCCATGGATCTACTTGGCGTGCGACAGAAAGCGCTTTGGGGCTACTTTCTAGCCCGATGGTAGACACCCACGTCTGCCAGGATTGAACCTGGTACGACTGACCCAGTAATCTAGCACATTTTACGTCTGCGCCGCCGGGGCAGGGTTTCCAGTTTTTAGCTTTCCCAGATTATGTTATTTACATGGCAGTCGACGAAGGTCTCTCAATATAATTACCGGCAGTTTCCATTCCGGAGTTGAATTATTTGAAAAACAATTTTTAACCCCTCCTACTTGAATTTGAAATGTTGAATTTTTTGACAGTCGTATCAAAAGCATCAGTTTGTTCTTCAGTTATTAAGGACCTACAGAGGAATACTCTGCCCAGAGGTCACGGTTTCTTGCTACCTATTTAAATTTGATGGCAGTGTGATCCAGAAGATGGATGATGGTTAATGAGAAGAACAAAGACGTACAGAAGCATTAATTTCTAAACTGTGCACTCGGACCACCTGGCAGAACTTAGAAGTTACATCTAATCATCGCATCAATCATTTTGTATGCGCCGAAACCTACTACAGTATTTTTGTGGTAGACCTTAACTCCATTAACTGGCAATCAATGCCCCCCCCCATGGGTAAAAGAGGGAAGGACAGGAAAATAACGGTGGACGTACGTTCGAGGGGCGAACTGGTGAAAAAGGTGCAAGAGGTAAAGTAGTTAGGATCAATATTCTAAAGCAGTGGGGAGATAGACTCTGATGTGACCCATAAAATCAGTGGGGAATGGTTGAAGGGGAGACAGGCAAGCGGAGTCTTGTGTGATAAGAGGGTCCCAATCAAGTTGAAAGGGAAGTTCTACAGGGCAGTGGTTAGGCCAGCTATGCTCTATGGATCAGAGTGCTGGGCAGTGAGGAAGAACCACGTCAATAGAATGCAAGTAGCTGAGATGTGAAGGCTGCGGTACATTAGTGGCGTGTCGAGAGCTGATAGAATTAGGAATGAGTATATTATAGGTAGCCTGGGGGTGGTGGACATCGCCGAAAAAATGAGGGAGAATAGGCTGGGGTGGTATGGACACATAATGAGAAGAGGGGACGAGGAGCTCGTTAGGGCCATACCAGGAATGCATGTGGTCGGGAGCACTCGGGTCAGGGGGAGACCGAAGCAGACGTGGGAGCAGGTTGTCTGTAAAGATATGGCAGCGTGTGGGGTGGACGGGGACCTAGTGGTAGATAGACGGGAGTGGAGGGCTAGACCCACCGACCCGGCCCTGCCATTTTCCCATTGTTCTGAAACGCTAATCAGAGGTACTTAAACTTCTGTACTTTTTCACCACTTCGCCCCACAGTTTGTCGCACTTACTTCCCTGTCCTTCCCAGTTGAAAGTTGCTTACTCAGGACTGTACCTCCTACTCTAGCCCGGTCAAAAATTACTTCACCACACATTCTTAACTTTTCAGCTTCCTGCTAGGGTCCTCACCTTTGGGAATATCTGCCTGCCTGTCTCGAAGCATTACGTGCTATTTGAGCCAAGTGCTCCAATCTCTATGGCCTTGCGGATGGATGATGACGACGGCCGTGAGCCGGCTACCTCACCCCTAATGACCGCCGGTATTGGGAATCCTGTCCCTCGGCACGGTAAGTTTTGTTTAGACATTTTTCATTTTCGGGGTACTAGCCCCTAGTGTTTGGTCCGCGGGAGCTATTTTATTTCGCTCCTCCCCTCCACCCATGCAAGGACTAGTCGCTTAGACAGCCAGCCCCTCCATGGGCAGTGAGGACTCCCCTATCCGCCACCTGGGGACGCGCCACATAGCAGTTCACCTCTGCCCGTGGACTTGGAATATAAGTGGCATAACAATATTCAAGTCTTGCTTGTGTTCCCTGCGTATTTTGTAAGTTCTTCCTGCAGGAATTGAATGCACTAGGAATTTGCTGGAGATCAATATTCGATCTTTCCAGTTTCCGGCAACGTTTACCTCAAAGTTGCCGACGTCGAGCCCTAGGTGTAAAATTGAAATTCTAGGATGTCAGTGAATTCCTAGAAATCTCCCTAATTGGGAGAATTCATTTACACCCTTATAAATATTTTTCTGCTTCTGCACAAGCTCTGTTCAGCAAGCACTGACGTCCTTCTTATCCTAATCACCAGATATCTTGTATTTAGGTGATGCAGGGGCGGATCCAGGGTGGGGTGTTTGGGGTTGCAACCCGCCCCCTGACGAAAATCCTGGATCCGTTCCTGAGGTGATGTCCATCTCACCACACAGGGCCACCGAGAAGTCATAATGTCGGAAAAAAGTATAGGACGGTTGAAACAAACGCAACTACTAACCCTTTTCCCACTCTGGAAGGATCGGGTACCCATTTTGACCCTCTGGGACACATGGACAATCTATTGGACGGTATTTTTGAGCAGTTGGCTGCCGACCTAAGCTGCAATTCCCATTCTCATTTATCGTCGGCCTACTGTTCGTTCGGGCACTCTACCGACACCTGGGAATTTTGCTGATCTACTCTTTGAGTAGTAGAGAGAGGTCCTTTACGTGCAAGTGACAACTCACACCACACGGGGCTACGGCTTTACTTCCCATCCAACGGAAGGTGCACTCGGGCCTCTCTCTTTCTCTCTCCCTCTCGTCCAAAAGAAATCAACCCATCTCGGTCCAGTATCAAACCTGGAACCACTGACGCAGTATCAGGTCAGGCTACCTCTGCGCCACTGAGGTGGGACTGTTAGAAATATTTACGGGAACTCCCAAAATTTTAGTTGCGCTACAGGAAGGCGGCGAGAAAACGTCTAAGCCTCGTATAAATAATTTTTTGTGAGGACTGAAAGTGTGTTATTGACAAGCTAATAGCCAAAATTAATCTTTTAATTGATTCGGCGTCTGCTACTAGAAATCGTTGCCCTCTCAGTATCTTTGATAGCCCCTCATAGTTGGCATGTTTGATTGAAAGGTAATTAATCACTAAAAAACAAGTTGAAAGAATAAAAAAAACTTACGTTGGGTAGTAGTCCACGTGTTCACAATAGGTTTGGCCTTCCTTAGCACAGTACGGTCTCTGACCTGGTGGAGCTGGAACATAGGGTCCTGAAGGAGCTGGTGGTGGCGTTGGTGGATAATTAGGATAATATGCTACTGTGTAGGCCTGTTGAATGGGCACATAAGCAGGAGCTAAATTACGATATGGTGTAGGTTGAGGCGGAGGAATGATGGGCTGTTGTTGCTGAGACTGCTGAGGGTTCAAATACGTTCCACCATTGTTTCCAGGGACATTTGAACCGTATGGTAATGGATTAAAGGGCGACACGTAAGGAGCAGCATTAGAATATAGGGGTATGAATGGATTCACGTTAGGACTAAAATCAGGTAAGCGAGGTGGTGTACGTTGAAGGTTGTAATTGTTCTGGCCATTAGCTCTCACTTTGTCAAAAAGATGAAGTATACACACTATAATCAGTAAATGTTGCCAAGAAACCTAAACAAAAGAAAAACAAAAAAACAATTAGTGCTGGAAATTTCTTAATACGTTTAGTATTTTTTTGAGTCTGTGGTTCTCAGTCCGCTGACCACTAGTGGTCCGAAATGAAATTTTTAAAGCGAAAACTGGCATCCAGTGCCATTTAAAGTTGGATAACTAACAAGAAACGTTAAAACGAACATTGTTTGTAGACAGTTCCAAATAATCCCGAACATCTTTCACATTTATTGTCCCTATTATCGCATAGAACATTAGAGGTAGCCTGGAGGTGGGGTACGTAGCAGATCTTTTTTTGTTTCGATGGTGCTTCAGGGCCCTTCAACTACAACTGTCCCTAAAGCCCCGTCCACTGCAGAGTCTGCACAGACACTACGCTGTTACGACGATTTGGGTATTAGCAGTACCCAGTGTTCTCCAGCGGTCACCCATGATAGTCCTAGCTGGGGTTGCGTTGCTTAACTTCAGTGGTCAGACGAGATACAGCAATACAGCCCCTCTCGAACAGCCGAGATGAGAGTACAGGTTGAGGTGGTATGGACATGTGACGAGAAGAGGGGAGGAGGACCTAATCTGGACAGCTAAGGAGCAAACGTGAGAACAGTTTGTCCCTAAATATGGTAGAGAACAGACTGGAGTGGAGGTTAAAACCCGCATACCCGGCCCTGCCGAAGTCGGGATAAGGGTATGATGATGATTACCTCTATTATCGTATCTAACGTTCGTGAGCTACTTTTGGTTGGCGAGCATTTGTTTTGCTCCTCTGACTGTGAACACCAGAATATCAGAAACTAAACATTCTTTGATGTTCACACAACTGACGCAAAACTGATTGCAAAACTGACGAACGTCTTTGAATGATTTTTGCTTTCGTATGTGTGATGTCTCCACCAACACATTTTCAGCATATTTGGAGCATTATGCTAGTGGTCTCCGATTGTTAGGGGGCGGAAAGTAGAGAATTATTTTTAAGGAAATGATTGATTGATCAGTATTTTTATTATGCAATCATTGATTTGATCGCAGTACTTAGTATTTAGAATAAGTGAGCCTAAAAGTTAGCCTGTTTCTCAGAGTCTCAAAAATTTGTTGTGCTTGCACTCAGTTTAAACGCTTGTCCCAAGGAGCTCCAGGTATAGGTCAAAAATACGTCCTACATTCTCCATCCCTTCCTTTTATTCACCCTTCATAGGGAGCGGCGAATTGCGTTGGACACACCAGTTCTCGTTTGATCACTGAAGCTAAGCAGCGCAACCCCAGCTAGTACTGACATGGGTGGCCGCTTGGGAAAACTGGGTACTGCTAATACCCAAAAAAATCGTCGCATTAGTGTAGTGTCTGTGCAGCCGCTACATAAGAACTATGCTGTGGACGGGGCTCTAATGACCTTGTAGTTGAAGGGCCCTAAAACACAAACCTCGATTTACTGCGTCATTGGTTCCAGATTCGAGACTCAATCGTCGTGGATTGGCTGCTTTCGGGGCGAGAGAGATGCATCGACTGCATCGTGGTGTATGGTTGCATTTGCACGTAAAAGAAACCTCTCTACTTTGTAACTGGTAGTGGAGCTCCAACCAGGTGTAGGAGCTCGCCCCCTGGCGTCGATGAAGTGCCCCAACTAACAGTAGACCGACGGTAAATAAGTATAGGGGTTACAGTTTGGATCGGAACCGGCTGCGGAAAAATACCGTCGAATATATCATCCTCGGGCATGCAGAGAGACAAGACAGGTTCCCTGACCCAGCTATATGCGGGAATAGGGTTAGAGATTGGTTTTCTTCCCGACTAATCCACCAGGTTTTTCTCCCCGCACGGCACCACGACACCCTTACAACTTCTTCCCATAATTAGTTTGTCCTACTTCTACAGTTTTACTTCCCACCAGGCGAAAGGCGCCCTAAGGATTTTTCTCATGCCCGAAAGAATCCATCTATCTAGGCCACATCCTAGCCTAGGCTAACCAAGATCGATCCTGCAACCATCGACTCGTGAAGTCAAGCACCCTAATAACTGAGCCATCGAGGAAATCTAATATTACGATGCATTTGTGAACTAAAGTTAAGCAATGCAACCCCAGCTACTACTAACATGGGTGGTCACTTGGGAAAACTGGGTACACTTAATACCTAAATATCGTTGCATTAGTGTACTGTTCGTTCAGTCTCTGCACTAGAACTATGCGGTGGACGGGGGTATAACGATCTTGTAGTTGAAGGGCCCTAAAACACCAACGAAACAAAGAAAAACTAAAGATTTCGTACTTTGTTCTGAATGATATAACGGTTATTTTCTCTGTTAGTTCGACGACTTCAGTGACTATACACCTTACGTCATTCAGGCGTAACCTGATTATGACATAAAGTTTGACATAACACCTTCGGTGGTGCCTTTTCGAAACCTGTTTTGTTGTTGTCAGCATTTTTTTTTATTAACGAAGAGGCATATGACCTCAAATATTTGACTGTAGAAAAGTGCAGTACAGTCGGTATTCACCACATTCCGCTTCCTTCACTGCACGTCGATGCATTGTTCCTTATGCCGAAAGAAAAGTACAGTTTTCAAGGAAGATCATTTCAACAAGTCGACGTCATTATATCAGTCAGTAATTGCAAATTCCAGAGATGAAGGGAGCCTTCATCTCTGGAATTGTGTACAGCCGCTCCGGCTGTATTGCGTTTGACACACCAGTTCTCGTCTGATCACTGAAGTTAAGCAACGCAATCCCACCTAGTACTAACATGGATGGCCACTTGGGAAAACTGAGTACTACTAATACCCAAAAAATCGTGGCATTAGTTTAGTTTCTGTAGTCTTTGCATTAGAACTACACAGTGGACAGGGATCTTATAACCTGGTAGTTGAAGGGCCCTAAAACGCCAATGAACCAACCAAATCTATTTCTCTCTCACTGAATGTTGACCTCCTGACAGCCTTACATTGTTGCATCAGCGTAGTGTCAGTGCAGTCTCTGCATTTGAACTACGCAGTGGACGGGGCTCTAATGACCATTGTAGTTGAAGGGCCCTCTTTACTAGGCAACGGGTAGATGAGACAAAATTTCCAGGTGTAGGAGCTCCACCCCTGGCCTTGGTGGAATGCCCCAACGAACAGCAAGCCAACGATAAATAAGCATAGGGGTTGCAGCTTTGATCAGCAGTCGGCTGATGAAAACACTGTCCAATATATAACCTTGTGCGCATTTAGAGGGACAAGATCGGTACCCGACCGTGCCATAGGTGGGGAAAGGGTTAGGACAGTGGTGGCGAACCTGTGAACCGCGGGTCATAAAGTGACCCGCCGTGCAATTTTAAGTGACCCGCGCGTGAATCATATGTAGGTTATAGTCTCGTACTATGAGTGGTGGACGGGTACCTGGTGGGCTAGAACCTGCAAACCTGAGCCTGCCACAGGCGAGATAAGGGTATTATGATGATGTTCTCTATTTGCTACTTGAATAAACCAATTTATTCATTATTAATAATAATTTTTTAATTTATAAAATTAAATAGTGCTTGCGCCTGACCCACGGCAACTTTTGGGTTGTTTTTTTCGTGTTATTGTGAACCATCTTCAAAAAACGGTTCGCCACCACTGGGTTAGGAGTTGCTTTGCTTTATGACTAACCAAATAACTCGATATTTTTATACAACAGCAACTACTGCTACCCCTTTACACTTAGGTTTAGAGTTGGGCATCCATTTTTTGTCCCATTAGGACGCATGGGCGGCATTTTACGCAGTAGACTTACAACCTTATGCTGCATCCCATCTGCATTTTTATTGCATGCCTATGTTTCTTCTTGGGGGCACTTCAATCACCGATGTGAGAGGGCGAGCTCCTACACCTGGAAGTTTTGCCGATTTCCGCATCCTATGTTGAAAGGGTTCTTTTACTGTACTTGCTGGTGACATCCTACGTCTCTCTCTCACTCTTCGGTGACTCCTGACCTACTGTCATCCCACCAGTAGGCCAGTGTTGGCTGATTGCCTCTGGCTTTGAGACCCTATGAGTTGTTGTTTTTTATCAAAGCTCCTCCCTCAGCAGGGCGATAAAAACTTCCTGTTCATTTTGGAATGAGTCACTGTCTCCAATGTGATTTTTACAGCCCGGAAGTTCAGGCAAAATGCCATAAATGCCTAAAAATGCCTATTTTCATCATTTTCCACAATAAATGCCTTTTTTCTATTTTACTGCCACAAATGCCTAAAAATGCCACTCAGCAGCATGTGAGTGTGATTCATCACCATTGTACAATGGGCTACCTGCATGTGACTAGCCATCATCATTGGACAATTGGTCACCTGTGTATGAGTCATCCAATGTACAATGGGCTACCTGCATGTGACTAGCCATCATCAATGGACAATTGGTCACCTGTGTATGAGTCATCCAATGTACAATGGGCTACCTGCATGTGACTAGCCATCATCAATGGACAATTGGTCACCTGTGTATGATTCATCAATGTGCAATGAGCCAATAATTCAAACTGGCAGTGTCATTTATCAAACAGAGTAGCAGACCAGCAACATGCCCAAAGAAAGTGCTCCACTTCAGCTAAAGCTGAAACAGTTTGTGAAAACGTTTGGTGCTGATGTTTTTTCTACAGATGGGTCCATCCTTTTTTGCAAAGTTTGTCAGACTGCTGTCAACCATGGAAAGAAATATTTTGTAATGCAGCATGTCCAGTCAGGAAAGCATTCCAACAGAGCAAAATGCAAATCAGCTGCCACATTTCTACTGAAGCCAGCGTTTGAAGCTATGGGTAAGCAGTCTCAATTCTCCATTGAGTTATGTGAGGCATTTGTAGCATCTGGGATTCCTCTTTGGAAACTTCAGTCTAAATCATTAAAAAGCTTTCTTGAAAAATATACAAAAGAAAAAGTGCCATGTGAATCTGGTATTCGCAAGAACTACCTTGATATTGTCTACCAGCAGCGAATGGATGGGATTCGACATGCAGTTGGAAATAAATACATCTGGTGCTCCATGGATGAGACAACTGATGTTACTGGACGCTATGTAGTGAACTTTATTGTAGGGACTCTTGAGCCAGACACTCCATCACAAATTTTTTTGTTGAATTCTGAATGTGTGGATAAGACCAACAGCAGCACCATTGCACAGGTATTTTCCCATTCTCTTAGTTTCTTGTGGCCATCTGGGATACAACACAACCATGTGCTCCTCTTTGTAACTGATGCAGCATCCTATATGAAAAAGGCAGCAGGTGCCTTGAAAGTGTTGTTCCCATTCATGCTACATATCACCTGTCTGGCCCATGCCTTCCATCGCATTGCAGAAGAAATTCGGCGTTTGTTTCCAGAGGTCGACCAATTGATCGCAAATGCAAAAAAAGTGTTTTTAAAATCACCAAATCGAATTCAAGCACTCAAAACCATTGCACCTGAGTTGGGAATGCCTCCTCAACCTATACTAACACGTTGGGGGACTTGGATCTCAGCTGCATTATATTATGCACAAAATTTTGAGGATTTTCGAGTGTTGATGGATGTTTTGGAGGAAGGAGACGCTGTGTCAGTCGACATAACCAAAGAGCTGTTGGCAAAGCCCTCCATCAGCAATGACCTCACCTACATTCTTGCCCACTTTGCAAATTTGCCAGATGGCATCACATCTCTGGAAGAACAGAATCTGCCACTGGATGTGGCACTTTACAAAGTGGACACACTTGCCAAGATGATGATGTCTGCACCTGGTGCCAAAGGAGACTTAGTCAGAAAGAAGTGTGAGTCAGTTTTTGCAGCAAATAGTGATCTGATTCAGCTTCGTTTGATTTCAGATGTTCTTAAAGGGGATGCTAGTAATGCACATTGTGATATGACCCCAGAGATGATGGCATGCATGAAGTATGCCCCAGTGTCTTCAGTTGATGTGGAAAGGTCATTTTCACACCTGAAATACATCTTGAGTGACCGCCATGAGACACTATTGTTTGACAATCTCAAGAAGTTGCTTGTCATTGCTTGCAATATTGAAAAATAAATGCCTTTTTATCTGCCTTTTTTTGACAATTTTGGTGCCTTTTTGCCTGCCTTTTTTGGGTTTTTTGAGTGCCTGAACTTCCGGGCACACTGATTTTAGAAGTTAAAAGTGGTCTGGCTTTTGGGAATTTTAGACCATTGGGTGTTTTAAATACCCTTTCGCTACTCGTTTATTTACTTCAGATTCTTTTCTGGTGCTGTCAGTTTTTCTATTGGGTAGCAGCTGTATTTCGTTGGACACCAGTTCTCGTCTGACCACTGAAGTTACACAACGCAATCCCAGCTAGTACTGACATGGGCGGCCGCTTGGGAAACTGGGTACTACTCATACCCAAAAATTCGTCGCATTAGTATAGTGTCTGTGCAGTCTTTGCATTAGAACTACACAGTGGACGGGGCTCTAAAGCACCAGAAGTTGAATGGTCCTAAAGCACCAACGAACCAACCAAATTTATTTCTCTCTTGCTGAATGTTGACCTCCTGACAGCCTTACAGAGTTCGTTGTAAGGTTGCTGTGAGATCTGCTGCAGACTGAAAACAGGTTTATGTTCTAGTTGTCAGGCCGGAATTACAGATAAAATACAAAGTCGCATTGTATATGTGTTGATTATGTATATGTATATTTGTTTTGATGACTGAGCAAGAAAGGGGGGGACGTATTAAAACTCATTTTGTACCTGGCAGCATAGTGCTAAAATGATGTTTTTAAATATTAGCATAGACTTCGTTTATCAACGCAGTGTTCACTGACTTCAGACATGAAAGTCGGTGTTACTACATAAGAATTGAAATAAAATTTGAAATTAGGTGGCAAAGTCTACTCGATATGCAGTGTGGTGATAAATGTCTAAATCAATCATATTGTTGGTGACTGCAGTGGGACATGCAATTCCACTTATTGAATAAGACGGCGTACCTATTTAAACATTTAATAGACTATTAACATTGCAGTAAATTTACAATCACTAATGTCCACAGATTTCAAATTAACTATTTAAGATAAACTCAAATACTTTTTCGTCACTCATAATTTAATGCCTTTTTTCTTACTAAGTAGACCTGCCTTGGCGGCGAAATAGGTAGCGGGCTCGATTTACTGCGCCAGTGGTTCCAGGTTCTATACTGGATCGATGTGGATTGGCTTCTTTCGGGTAAGAGAGAAGCCCTGAGTGCACCTTCCTTCAGATGAGAAGTAAAAACTCAGGTCCTGTACGATGTACGATGACATTTGAACGTAAAAGAACCCTCCCTACTATGCAAGGGGTAGCAAAGCAACTCATAACCCATTTTTCGACCTATGGCAGGGTCGCGTACCCATCTTGTTCCTCTGAAGGGACTCAAGGGCGATATATTGGACATGGCTTTTCCACAACCGGTTGCTGACCAAAGCGGCAACCCCTATGCTTATTTATCGTCGGTCTACTGTTCGTTGGGACATTCCACCGACGCCAGGGGGTGAGCTCCTACACCTGGAGATTTTGCCTCCTCCACCAGTTGCATAGTAGAGAGGGTTCTTTTACGGGCAAATGCCGTCGTACACCACACGGAACCTCGGTTTTACTTCTCATCTGAAGGAAGGCACACTCGGAGCCTCTCTCTCGCCCGAGAAGATTAAAGGGGTTGATTGACCTTATAAAACAGAAATGATGATTTGGGGTCGACCAGCGATTCTCAACCACTGTGCACTTTAGTGATAGGCGAGATTCATGAAATGTGCCGCCACTTCGAATACCCACGCAGAAGTGACGTCAGGCAAGTAGTTCAATCGGTTCTGTCTTCCTAGGAAGGACAGGCTGAACCAATGGGCATTAATATTACAGTTCTCACTACTGGCTAACAAAGCTATGTAGTAGTTTAGTCTACTAGTCACCCGCGTGATGTGTGCATTGGTCTAGGTTACAAGTACAGTAACTTCTAACCCTCTTCCTGCCTATGGCAGGGTCGGGGACCCATCTTTTCCCTCCGAGTGGACACAAGGGAGATATATTGGACAATGTTTTCCAACAGTCGGTTTCCGACCAAAGCTGCAGCCCACTATGCTATTTATCGTCTTTCTACTGTTCGTTGGGACATTCCACCGAAGCCAGGGGGCGAGCTCGTACACCTGGAAATCTTTCTTCCTCTACCCGTTCCATAATAGAGAGGGTTCTTGCACGTGCAGATTCCATCGTGAACCACACGGGATCTCAGTTTTACTTCTGATTCGAAAGAAGGTGCACTCAGGGCTTCTCTCTCGCCCAAAAAAAGCCAATCCACCTCGTTCCAGTATTTCTTTTTGCATAGGGTTAGGTTACAACTTAGATATTTCCTTGGCGTTTGTGTGCCCCGAAATGTGTCGTTGTGA
The DNA here is from genome assembly GCA_013389805.1 of Trigoniulus corallinus. Lineage (NCBI taxonomy): Eukaryota > Metazoa > Arthropoda > Diplopoda > Spirobolida > Trigoniulidae > Trigoniulus > Trigoniulus corallinus. Next base: position 15,550,760 of record JAAFCE010008833.1, read on the forward strand.
GTGTGCCGCCAAAAAGGTTGAGAATCGCTGGCGTAAGCGAATGCAAATAATCATGGCACATCTTAAAGTAGCAAATTTATTCTCGATATAATTAAAAAATGCATTTGTTTTCTAAACTGATAACCGAAAGATAAACGAAACGTTAACTTTCCTAATTAATTGTCTTTATTTGATTGCCAATAACATTTATCTGATTTGGTCTCTGCGGTTTACTATTTTTGTATCTCATTCATATGCATATCCTACTCGGTGAAATAGCCCTCAGTACTTTTTATAGTGGGCATATACTGAAACAAGCTGTCAGAGAACGCTTGATATGAATTATCATATGACGGAATGTAGTAAAATGTAAACGGGTTCTTATATGTCAACTTTAATTTGAATTCAGCTGAATAGCTAGTATAATTTAAAATTAAAAAGCATATCCAGTATTTCGGTTCTGTAGCTGTCATATGCCATCATCACTGTTAATGCATAACATACATACTGTCATTTTTTTCAGTAAGGTAAAATGACATGATTACCGTCCTTCAAGTTGAGTGAATTACTTTATACACTCCTGTAAGTCCTATGACAGGACCGGTCTGTCGGTTTTCCGGCTCCTATCAAAACAAGTCAGATTTCTTACCAGTCAGGGCAGGCAATACACGGAAAAATAATTTCTGCGCCATCAACACGTTCGCAGTTTCTTCCTGAAGTAATATGTAAAATATTGCATGCACATGAACTCGAACGAAATTCCTGACAGGGCTGATGAAAATCCAATTTCCACAGAATGCAGTAATTAAACAGTACAGAACAGCAAGGCTAGTAGAGTAACTTCGTTGGTGTTTTAGAGCCCTTTAACTACAAAGGTCCTTAGAGCCCGTCCACTGCGTAGCTGTAGTGCCCAGCGTTCCCAAACGTTATCGGACGAGAACTGGTGTGTCCAACGTAATACAGCTGCTCCCTAGTCGCCCTCGAGTACGATAATTAGACTCAGTTACGACTCTGAACACTATTACAAGGCTGACAGTAACAGTGTGTACCCGCATACCTGACTCTGGCATTATGACGTCAACTTATAACATTAGATGAAGAAATTGGAGAGAAGATGAAGAAGGGTGCGAGGGTAGGGTTAAAGGCACTCGCATTATTCAACGTTTGGGAAGCAGCTTTCCTCTAATGTTATTTTGCCTCTAATTGGGAATGTACGTGTGGTAGGTAGTAAGAGTATGAGGGGCCAAGAGGAACAGGTGCTTAAAGTAATTAAATCGATGGTATGACCATTAGAGGCGTGGTTGAAGTGGTAAATGAGGAAGAAATTCGTAAGCTTGACCTTAAGTTCGAAAACGATATGAAAATGATCCTTTTACCTACGCAAGCAACTCCTAGCCCGTTTCCCGCCTATGACAGGTACGGGTACCCATCTTGTCCCTTTGAATGGATACAAGGGTGATATATTTGACAGGATCCAAAGGAGGGCAGTAAGAATTGTGCTGCACAGGTTTTCTCGCAGGGAGAGTGTGTCTGACATGATTAGGGAATTAGCGTGGGACACACTAAGCCAGCGGCGTACCGTATATCTCACAGCATTAGTCATTTTATTAGACTGCTGCTGCTGGGGTGCAATGGACCTCTGGTTGAAAGTGTGTCCCTGGCTGAGTATAAGGGGAGAAAGGATCATTCATATAAATTGAAGGAGATTAGGGCACAGACAGATCCATACTACTGGTCTTTCTTGCAAAGGACCATTCGGCAATGGAATAGCCTTGCAGAGGATAAAGTGGAGGGCTTCCTCAAAGGAAAGGTCACCATTGCTAGTATTGTAAAGGGGAGGGGCACTGGAAATTTAGCTTAGGGTTTTAGGAGTTTAATGGTATTATATGTAGGAATGAGAGCTGGTCTCTCCATAAACCCCTATACGTATTTGTCGATGCCAGGGGGGCGAGCTCCTACACCTAGAAGTTTTGCGTCATCCATGCATAGTAGAGAGGGTTCTTGTACGTGTAAATGCCACCGTTCACCACGCGGGACCGCGGTTTTACTTCTCTTCGGAAGGAAGGCGCACTCGGGGCATCTCTCTCGCCCGAAAGAAGGCAACCCACTTCCGTCTAGTATCGAATCTAGGACCACTGGAGCAGTTACCAAACACGCTACTCAGTATCGCCGAGGCAGGATATAGGGGTGCATATATACATACGTCTTTCAAATCTCGACATGTTTACTGTTGCATTATGAAGACTAGACACAGGAGGTGCTCTACACTGAGTGCATTCCTTGAAAGTCGCAGTATGCGCCACAATGGAACGATTTGAGATTTGTATCCTGCTTATATAAGACATTTTTGTAAACTGAATGAATTTGATAGAGGATGCATCTTAGCCCAGATCAGAATTGAGGGTTTTACTCGATTTTTCAGTATTATGCTTCAAAAAATAAGAGCGGCGAATTGAGTTGGACACACCAGTTCTCGTCTGATCACTGAAGTTAACCCTTAACTGTGCTGGTGGGGTCCAAAAGACCCCAATGAATTTTATTGTTTTCTATAATGTGTGTTTTTGCAGTTAAAATGCCACAAAAATTTTTGTATTCCTTCTAAGAGGTACCTAGTATTGAATGGGTAACTTGGGGCAAAAGTCAAATTCTCTCAGTCATAAAAATGCAGGCTTGGGGTCCATTAGACCCCACTAGCATGTTAACATAAGTTTAAATTTGGGATATTTTGCACCCAATTAGTATACGGATTTTATTTTATAGCACTATGTAAAAATTTTGGATAAATCCTCTTACCATTAGCTGTCTAATGTTAGTTTTTTTCAAAATTTGGCATTTCATTTTCTAAAAATAAGCATTGATATTCACTTATGAATGTCATCTATTAAAATTTACTCAGTGCTCCTTTTAGTGTTTTTCACAATGTTGGGAAGTTTTTATTTCAACCTAACCTCTTGATATATGTTACTAACATACCACTCTACAAATGTAAGAAGTTTTAATACAAAAGAATGCTTCTTTATGCAACTTCTTGCATTTTTCATTTTGGGGTCCAAAAGACCCCACCAGCGCATTAGTGTTAGGAAAATCGACCAGCACAGTTAAGGGTTAAACAGCTCAGTCCCAGCTAGTACTGACATGGGTGGCCACTTGGAAAAACTGGGTACCGCTAATACCCAAAAATCGTCGCATGAGTGTAGTGTCTGTGCAGTCTTTGCATCAGAACTATGCTGTGGACGGGGCTCTAATGACTTTTGTAGTTGAAGGGCCCTGAAACACCAACAAACAAACAACAACCATACAAAAATTACTATTTTATTTGACAAGGAAGTCACATAGTTGATTATATCTTCACTATTTTTGGAGGTGCTGTTCTTTTCTCTCTCTCTCTCTCTCCTTGTAGGGTCTATGACCGAGTAAATCACTGTCAGTAATAATAGCCTACAGTTTTAGGATCCCCAAATTTGAAAATGAGAGCTAATATGCGCGCTGCTTAGGTGGATTAGGGTGCAATCCTTTAGCTGTTGCTGTTGTTATTATTATTACTATTATTATAATATTCGTAATTCAACTTTTTATTATTTTTTCATTTGATATGTAGGCCACGCACTGTACTCAATGATGATATCGATAAAAATAATGAAGAATTCAAAGCCATAAAATGTTATGAACACTTGTGTATGTGTGCGTGGCGTAAGTGGGAGAAGGGGGACATCATTTCGGAATTAACCACCAAAATGTTATGTCAATTTATTATGAAATTATCTATGTTGAAGAAAAAAAACTTGTCATGTCCAACATTTCTTTATACATTATATTTTCCTTTCTATATCATTTTTGTTTTGCGCTGTTTAGATGAATTTCTCAATCAGATAGATTTCAAAAGAGAAAGAAAAGCTAAAACCACATTAACTTCAACAAATGGATGAATTCAACTGGGTGGTGCTATTAAAACTAGGTCTCAGGTTTATCAAAATACACCCAACGCAAAACCTAATTCCTCCTCCTTCCCCCGATTATTGATATATGAAAGTAAGCTAGTTATATCAAACCTCGCCCATTTAGTTTTTAAAATTCACTCTTTTGAAATCTAATGTGACTCTAATGAATCTAGTGATGAATGGTGGGGGAAGGGAAATGGTGCGAAAATCCAACTACTGAATTTCACATATTTTATATACTTGTCTTTTGCTAGAAGTAATGGCAATTCAATTAACGTCTAAAGAATTCCACTGAATTTTCACGCCTTGTCCCAAACAAAGCTTTGTTACATGACTGGCACAGGCGAATTGCATCCAAATGGATGACTAGTGTATTATTTATGATATGTGAAAGGAGGGATGCCTCATGCATAACAATTATATTATTTATTCACTTTATATATATAAACTAAATACTAAGTTTCAAATTTCCTTCCTTATAAATATTCAAATCCAGAAGCGGCCGCCTGTCTACCAAAACTTCCTTGTGACCTGACTAAATATTTCCAATAAATTTAACAGTAAGTTGGTTTTTTTGATTTTATAATGATGTATATGTTTGGTAGTAGATGTCTGTTTCCTGAAATGGTGCACCTACCTGAAAAGTGCATGTAGGTTCTTCTCTTGCCTGCAATATGCCCACACTTAGCAGGAGCTCAAAAGTAGTCCTTCATGTGTTCAATATTTTTAGTAATGAAGGTGCACCTGCTCGCCCTTTGGGAAGGGAACACTGACCTTAATGACGACAGTGATCTAAATAATGATGTAGGCAACACTACTCTAAAAAGAAATTGTTTATTTCAAAATACAGTAATTAAAAAAGTTGCGGGAACTGCCTATATTGTTCACTGGGCATTATTAAAAAGACAATTTTGTGTGTAATGATGTGACCCACCTCGGTGGCAAAAAAGGTAGTGTGCTCTATTTACTGTGGTTCCAGTAAATACCAGTGGTTCTAGTCAATGGTGGTTCCAGGTTCGATATCAGATCGAGGTTGCTTGGAGAAGCCCCGAGTGTGCTTTCCTCCGGATAAGAAGTTAAACCCGAGGTCCTGTGTGGTGTACGATGGCATTTGCACGTAAAAGAACGCTCTCTGCTATGCAACGGGTAGATAAGGCTAAATTTTCAGGTGTAGGAGCTCGCCTCCATGGTCTCTGTGGAGTGCCCCAAACAACAGTAGACTGACGATAAATAAGGATAAGGGTTGCAGCGTTGGTCAGTAGCTGGCTGCGTTAAAGCACCGTCTAATATATCACCCTTGTGTCCAATCAGAGGGACAAGATGAGTACCCGAACCAGGCATAGACGGAAAAAGGGTTAGGGGTTGCTTTTGCTTTCTTTATGTGTGTAGTGATGTAATGGTAACAGCTTTGGCAATGAATAAGTGTGAGCAAATGAACTGCATGTATCAAACAAGTAATTTAGTGTCGACTTTTATTTTCAAGATTGAACTTCTTATGCCGAATTTACACGTTCGTGAGTAAGACGTGGCGAACGGCGAGGCGAGTATGTTCGACTAACTTGTGAACACCACATTCGTCATTTACCGTAAAATCTCACGTAAAGTCCGAGCCTCAAATATAGTCCGCATTAGCGATGGGTATGTTTCAAATATAGTCCGCCCTCATGTATAGTCCGCACTTTCAAATTCCTACTGTAGCCAGTGGAGCAACTTGTAGGAGGAATGGGATCAAATGAATTTGAACATGAAATGTCAGATTGCCCTGACGATGAAATTGAAATGTTAAAGATTTTATATTGCATTATCATATAAATAAGAACGTACTGTGTAAAATCGTGCTGTTAAGTGTAATAAAATGTTCAGAAAATGAAGAGCAGTTTTCATTGAGAACCCTGGGTTTCATTTATAGTCCGCCCTCGCATATAGCCCGCACTAAATGACCCTATGTTTCGCGTATAATCCGCGGGCACTACGTGAGATTTTACGGTACTTCGTGGTTCGCCTCGCCATTCCTGGCGTTCGCCTTGAAAGCGATCTTTTGATACGAGTCAAAGGGCGCGAGTGACCGGAGGCGATTGGAGAATGACCATCTGGCGAGACATTCGTGAATGTGCGAACGGTCATTCGTATTGAAATCATGAATGCTAACGTTTCGACGAAAGTCTCTCCTCGCCATTATCCGCGAACGTGTAAATGCGGCATTAAATCTAGTCGCGTGTGTGTTATAGTTGTGCATTTTTCAAAATGAACGTATGCTCGAAGCTCGCTCGCTCATAGCGTAGTAGGGGTATCAGGAATACTCTCGCTCGGGGACTTTTGTGTGAACGAGTCTGGCTCGACCCTTATTACCAATTAACAAAAATTGAGGCTCGGGCTCGGCTGCTCTCGTAATGAGTTTATTGAGAAAAACAAAATAATTATAAAAGTATGACTGAATTAAACATATATAGAGAATGACTCTCGCTCGCATTCTCACCCACAAGGTGAGCCGAGACTCATTCTCGGCTCGTTTATTTAAAAATACTATGCTAACTCGCTCGTTACACCGAGAGCGAGCGAGACAGAACATGTTTGCTTTTTTGAGACTCGTTGCACAACCCTAGTGTGTATCCAATTGCGTGTGCATCCTTTCCGTGAAGAAAGGGGTAGCTACAGCTTACGTGACCTAACCTTACACATAGTCAGGGATTGTTTTGTTGGCGTTTTAAGGCTCTTCAACTCTTTCCACTGCATAGTTCTAACGCAGAATCTTAACGGACACTACGTTTTTACGACGATTTGGGGGTATTAGAAGTACCAAGTGTTCCCAAGAGGTCTTTCATGCCAGTACTGTGTGGAGTTCCATTGCCTAGCTTCAGTGATGAACTACTCGTCAGCAATCGAAAATTTTCCAGTATAAAATTGAAAACCCAAAAATTCAATGTCTTATTAACTTCTCTCCTCAGATGACCTGAAATGTCTTCTCAAGTTAAAGACTTTATTCCTCAAAGTGACTCATCATCATCATAATACCCTTATCCCGTCTTTTGGTTCTGGCTCTATACTCTCGCTTATCTCCCACCAGGTCCCCGTCCACTCTACACACTACCATATCCTTAAGCTAGGTAGACACGGTCAAAGTGCACTTGGATCGCTACTTGGACCAAGTGTACTTGGTCCACGTTGGTTTCCACGGCAAGTGACTTGGACAGCGAGCTGAAGAAAAGAAAGATGGCGGATTTGGCTTTGAAAGGTGTAGTAGTGGCAGATATACCCAGCAGATCATCATCCTATCCTTATCCAGCCTGCGGCAGGGTCGGGTCTATGGGTTCTAGCCCTTAACTCTCGCCTATCTCCCAACAGGTCCCTCATTTTCTCCGTCATGTCCACACACCCAGACTACTCATTCCTGACTATCACATCTTGATACCCCGCTCATATACCACAGCAGGGCTGGCGCTGTATTTTGCGGGGCCCTGTGCAAACTAATTATGTGGGGCCCCGTGAAAACATGAAGTGGGGCCCTTCTATCAATAGGTTCATTAATCCGAATGCGCGGGGCCCTGTGGCGTCGCCCTGTTCGCACACCCATCACGCCGGCCCTGACCACAGCATTCGGATGTCGGCTAGTTACATTCTATTTATGTGGCTCTTCCTCACAACCCAACACTAATCCATACAGCATAGTAGTCCTAACCACTGCCCTGTAAAACTTCCCTTTCAATTTGTTTGGGACCCTCCTATTACACAGGACTCCACTCACCCTCGCCAAATCATGTTATTCTTAATCCATTCAATTGCAGCATATTTTACACCTTTGCATTTGTAGTTTGGGCAGCTTTTTATTCCACAACACTTCCTCAGCGTCATATAATTCTATAAATTATATGTTTTCTCTGTCAGTCCAATTCCTAGCTGGTTTTCTATTTTTTTATTATTATTATTATCCAATTCACCCCCCCCCCCCCCCCCCCCCCTACATGTTGGTAGCCATTTTAAATTATATCCAAGTGACACTTGGATCAAAGTAAGTTGGCAGCTGTCCTACTCCACTTGGATGGGTCCTAGCTGTCCAAGTGAACTTTGATCAAGTGTACACATGGTCAAAGTTGCATCCAAGTGACGCAACAATAGCGTCCAAGTGTACCGTATCCAAGTGCACTTTGACCGTGTCAACCTAGCTTTACGGACAACCTGTGCTTACAACCGGTGCTTACAATAGGGTTGCCATACGTCCCGGTTTTGAGGTCTGTGTCCCGGTCCGACAGTCATTTGTCCCGGTCGATTTAAAATTTTCGCATGTTAAACAGTTATTTTCTGATAATATCATTGCATTCTGTACTGCGCATATACAGTAGGCTACATGCCTAGAGATTTGGTACAGATTCGTCCATGAAAGCACATCACATTTTGCCAGTGAAACTGACTGTTCGGGAATGATCCACCATTGACCCCTGGGGCGGATCCAGACGAGGGGCAATGCAGCAATTGCTCCCCCCTCACTGCCTGAAAGGCGCGCAACTGATGAAGCATTTTTGCATTGCTATCCCCATTTCTATACTGCCAGTCCAACAGTTGCAGTCCAATCTGTAGTTGGCTAAACCACTGAAGATAGGTCATTGTCAAAGGGCCACGAGAGGACCTTTTTGTAATTGCTAGCTAGATGTATAGTCAGGGATTATGAATAATTAAAAATATTTGGGGCACACATTTTTTGAAGTTCTACCCCCACCCAAATCCGCCACTGATTGATCCTAACGTTTTTTTTGGAGGTCCTCTAAAATATTTTATATTTCAATGCGTTAGTGAAAGGATTATGGAATTTTTTAATAAAGCTATGAATGTTTATAATATGAATTCTTGCCATTTTGTTGAAAAAATATTTTTACGGGGAGATGTCCCGGTCGGTGTTCCGACAATTATAGCAACCCTAGCTTACAACAACCTGCATTCCTGAAATGGACCTAACGAGCCCCTCCCTTCTCATTACGTGTCCTAAAAGTGATGAACTTGACTGAATTTCTATTTTATTCCCCTTCCTATCTGAAATGACTTTTAGCCGCTATTTTAATTTGCCGGTTCATTTAAGTTTTTTTTTCTGTAGATATTTGTAGAAATAAATTGAGTGGAGGAAATTGTGCAATTGTTGAATTCACCACGAAAAGTAAAGTCATTCATCATTCAGTAAGATCAATCCAAACAACAATGACAAAACTGTCCTCAATCCAAATTTTATAGCATTGGAGATGTTTAATTCGTTTAGTAGGAAATTAGTATGATTACATAACAACTAGCGAAATCAAACATTAAAAAATGGGACTCGTTAAATTAATCATGAGTAGTTCACGACTTGGATGCACGCGGCATATGGCATCCGCTATTACTGCGTAATGTACCTAACCAAAATTTAAGATAATTTTTTTTATACGCAATATTCTTTTCACAGTAAATACAGCTAATCTAACCTACATTTCATGTATTGAAAAGAAGAAAGTAGATATCTAAACCTTGCAGCGTTTTGCAAAGTGGGTATCGCGGACCTGTTGAATGGCCCCGACACCTATTCAGGAGGCCCACACAGTGAAAGCTATTTTCATACTAATAATGGAAGGTTCACTGATAAGAGATAACTTTATATATTTCGTAGAAAAACGATTTCTTTGGCAGTACTATGCTATTATTACTATATTACTATGCTAGCCAATGGGCTGGGGAGTAAGCCAAGCAGCCATAACAGGCCGAACCCTTAGGAGGCTGCTCGCGGG
>JAAFCE010008833.1:15560520-15577957 GCA_013389805.1 Trigoniulus corallinus
CAGTGATCAGACGAGAACTGGTGTGTCCAACGCAACTCGCCGCTCCCGTGTTCAGACGAGAACTGGCGTCATCATCATCATCATCTTACCCTTATCTCGCCTAAGGCAGGGTCGGGTCTGCGGGTCCACTGAACATGCTCTGACTGGGGGGACCCCAGCCAGGCGCGTGGAACTCGCAGGAAATATTGGCTAAGTTGACTGTGGGGGGATGCGGGCCTACCCTACTGTTCCAACACTGCATTTTATAACCAAAATAGAAATTTTTGGCAGGTAAATTAATGCTTTGTTGGTTACAATATTGCATGGTGTCTGACCCATCGCACAATAACTATAATGCAACAGGAGTCAGGCTCATGCCTGAAGACGAGAACTGGTGTGTCTAACGCAATACAGCCGCTCACCAGAGTACACGGGCGACTTGGTAGGCGTTATTTTTATGCAGCTGGCTGCCGACCTGATGCTGACTAGGCTTATTTATATTCTGCCTAATTTCTCTTCATTAGAGCACTTTCCCTACCATCTCAGGGGACCACATCTCCTCGTGGCATAAAGACAGGGTTCTTTTACGCGCAAAAAATATTGTACACACCATGCGGGGTAAACTTGCTCCTCTCTCGCCCGAAGGAAGCCAATCCACTTCGTTCCAGTATCGCGTGCCGCGACACCTACAAACTTAAGTTCTATTACAAAGACTTGCCACTTGTCATAGCTTGGCGACCCACAGTTTGGGAAACGCTGGTATAAATATATGTTAATCATGCACATCTGCCCTTTTAGTTCTCCCATCTGTACTCTGTCGCGGTACACATATGAAAGATTCCTGACTTGTCATCTGTTGTACGCAGTAATTCCATTACAACTCAGTGGTGATCAAAGTAATCAATAGATGGCAGCATGTATGTTTTTACCATTGAATTAAAAAGCAGCACCTGGGATGGTATATTGACGCAGCCGGCTGCCGACCAAAGCTGGAACCCCTATGCTTATCTATCGTCTGCTTACTGTTCGTTAGGGCACTCCACCGACGCCGAGTGGCGAACTGCACCCCGGGGAAGGCGAGGTGGAGACAACAGCAATTCAAAGGATAGTATTGGAGAAAGTTAAAGAATCTCGGTTAGGGCAGTGGCGACAGAGCATGGAAGGAAGGGCAGCAAGGAAAACGATGAGGGTACATTGGGAAAAAAATTTATGATAGAGAGGGAGGTAATTTACGAAAATACGTGGCAGAGCTCACTTCTGTTTCGGGCAAGAACTTGGTCACTGGAAATGAAAGACAGGTAGATGAGGCAAAATTTCTAGGTGCAGGAGGTCGCCCCCTGGCGTGGGTGGAGTGCCCCAACGAACAGTAAACCGTTTGTGGTCGTTTGAGTGGGACAAGATGCTTACTAGACCGGGATCGATTAGGAGATGATTTTTTTGCTACCCGTTGCATAGCGGAGGGGGTTCTTTGACGTGAAAGTAACATCATACACCACAGTGGGCAACGACTTGACTGACTTCCCGTCCGCCAGAAGGCACACTGGGACCTCTCTCTCTCTCTCTCCTACTGTGATACGGAAGCTTTAACAACCACATCTCAACTTTCTCATTCCACATACAGTAGACAGTCTATATGAAGTTGTAGACGAATCGTTAAACTTCAGGTTATGTTTACCAAATGTTATGTCTTCGGAAGCTTTCAAGAAATTTAAATTCAAAACTCTGCATGTGGTTCCATCATTAGCTGTAGAAGTTCATGTGGCACTGCCTCCTCTTTTTCTTTACAAATGGTCGTGAAGCCTTCAACAATTGTTAACAAAGACTTAATATTTAACAATTGTGGGGGTGAGGTGATACCAATGGTGCAAGAGTTTCGTTATTTAGGATCAGTTTTCCAGAGCAACGGGGAGATAGATTCCGATGTGACTCATAAGATTAATGCAAGATGGCTGAAGTGGAGACAGGCAAGTGGTGTCCTGTGTGACCGCCGGGTCCCCATAAAGTTGAAGGGCAAAGTCTACAGAATTGTCGTTAGGCCCGCTGTTATATGGCTCAGAGTGTTGGGCAGCTAGAAAGAACCATGAAAGGCAAATGCAAGTGGCTGAGATGCGAATGCTACGCTACATGAGTGGGGTGTCACGAGTCGATAGAATCCGAAACGAATATGTTAGAGGTAGCTTGGGGGTGGGAGACATCGCGGAAAAGATGAGAGAGAATAGGTTGAGGTGGTATGGGCATGTGATGCGGAGGGGAGAGGAGGAGCTTACTAGGCTCATTATGGGACTGCGGGTAATCGGGGGCACCAGGAGTAGAGGAAGACCAAAACGGACGTGGGAGCAGGTGGTCCAAAGGGACATGGAGGCATGCGGGGTGGAAGGGGACTTGGTGGGGGATAGGCGGGAGTGGAGGATCAGAACCCGCAGACCCGACCCCGCCTCAGGCGGGATAGGGGTGTGATTATGATGATGAAAATAATCAGGCATGGCGAGGTAATGGTCCTTCACTGTCATTCATCCATTTGTTAAGAAGGAAATTAAAGAGAGTTTCAGTCTCCCAATTTCAGTAATAAAAGGCATGATTTCATTGTGAAAAGGTACAGGGTAGTGTAGTTAGACTTACTTTTGCCTTGCTTGTTGTTTGTTGGTGTTTTAGGGCCCATCAACTACAAGGTCATTAGAGCCCCGTCCGCTGCGTAGTTCTAATGCAGAGACTGCACAGACACTACACTAATGCGATGATTTTGGGGTATTAGCGGTACCCAGTTTTCCCAAACGGCCAGCCATGTCAGCACTAGTTGGTGTTGTGTTGCTTAACTAAAGTGATCAGACGAGAACTGGTATGTACGACGCAATACAGCCGCTCGCTATTTACACGCAACTAACGTTGCCCGGAACTAGGTTTACTTTTGCCGGAAAGGGAGAAAAGAAAGTTAACATACCTAGGACAGATGTGAGTCATAGATTAATGTTGATACAACAATTATATAGGTCGCCGCTGCAACGCTTTCTCCAATAAATTTCTGCATATAATGATAATAAGACGATGAGAATTAAGATTAGTTTTGTGGGATGACACACCAAGTGATTCTGCTTAAGAAAGTCAAGTAATAGAACAGTTTGTTTAGTTTTGAATCCCAATTAGTTGGTAACTTTTAGGTTATGCAATGTAGGTTAACGGTTTTTTACAGCAATGTTGTAGCTGTCATATGTTATGAAATTAAAAGACGGATGAAGTCTTAGTCTTGCATTATTGCAGTGTATATTGATGCTTATTTAATGATAGTGGTCAGATGTTGGTTTCTGTACTTGCAATTTCACTTTATCAGTAAACCTTTTTTTTATTAAAAACATGAAAGAAAATGGGCTAATTATTTTCTTTCAGGAAGGTTGATGTCATCGTGATACTATTACGTTCAATAACATATTCCAAAATAGCTTTCTGATATTCATCGTGACACATATATCTGTGACGTTGTTATTTGAGCAAAATGATGATTAAAGACGCCACTAGCCTAAATTTTTAACCTGTGGGTCCAGTCCACCGTAAACAACACTCACTTAATGCAGTTGGTTTGGCGGCTGAATTTAGAGATAATATTGATCACATGAGATTCCTGAGCAACGGTGAGATGGATTCTGATGTGACCCATAGAATCAATGAGGGATGGTTGAAGTGGAGACAGGCAAGCGGAATCCTGTGTGATAGGAGGGTCCCAATCAAGTTGAAAGGGAAGTTTTACAGTGCAGTAGTTAGCCCAGGTAGGCTATATGGATCAGACTGTTGGGCAGTGAGGAAGAGCCACGTAAATAGAATGCAAGTAGCCGATATGTGAATGCTGCGGTACATAACTGAATGTTGTGTCGAGAGCTGATAGAATTAGGGATGAGTATAGTAGAGGTAGCCTGGGGAAAAGGACACCGCGGGAAAATGAGGGAGAGTAGATTGAGTTGGTATTAAGTCCATTGCAGGAATGCAGGTGGTTGGAAGCACCCAGGACAGGGGGAGAGCAAAGCAGAGGTGGCAGCAGGTTGCCCAAAAGGAAATCGTAGTGTGTGGTGTGGATGGGGACCTGGTGAGAGATAGGCAGGAGTGAGGGGCTAGAACCCGGAAACCCTGGCTTTATTTCCTTTCCGATGGAGAGGGTATCTGGCACTTCTCTGTCGGGTAAAACCCACTTCGGCCTGGAACGAACCTACAACCATAAATTTATGATCAAACATGCTGTTACCTCTGAGTCTCCGAGACGGGCATGAGATTTGCCAAAGGAAAAGTTGAGCTCGTTCCGTATTCGTAGCTAACATCCGCACATCCCTTAATTGAGGTTTCTCAAGTCCTTCATCTTTTTTTCGGTACCGACGCAGAATAGTGACGGACGAAAGTCGAAAACCAATGTAAAGAAATAATAGGGTGAGAGAAGGGGACAAGGGTCCTTTATTTCGCTTCCTGTAACACCACATTTTATTTCAGAACCCACCGTGGGGTATACCAAGTTAACCTTGTAAATTAAGCCATTTTGTATTTTGCACGAAAGCCTGAAGTTGAATCAGCCTTCAGCTAATAGAGGACAGACCCTGGGAGAGCGGCGAGTTGCGTTGGACACACCAGTTCTCGTCTGATCACTGAAGTTAAGCAACGCAAGCCCAGTTAGTACTGACATGGGTGGTCGCTCGGGAAAGCTGGGTATTGCTAATACCCAATAATCGTCGCATTAGTGTAGTGTCTGTGCAGTATATGCATTAGAACTATACAGTGGACGGGTCTTTAATGACCTCGTAGTTGACGGGACCTTAAACTCCAACAAACAAACAACAAACAAGACAGACCCTGGTATGTCCGCGAAGTACCTCGGACTCATGATTATCTAGGGGATTTTTCGTGGATCCGAGGTAGGGTCCCACATGTATCAGAACATTTCCGTTTAGATCAGTTGTTAGTTTTCTGGAACAACAACCTTACACTACTCTATAATTGTTACACAGGTAATGTGTTTGACTCTTGAGTTTTTGGATGCATTTGTTTCGTTGGTGTTTTAGGGCCCTTCAACTACAACTATCATTAGAGCTCTATTCACTCCGTAGTCTAATGCAGAGTCTGCACAAACTCTACTCTGTTACGACGATTTTGGATATTAGCAGTACCCAGTGTTCACCCATGTTCGTACAGCACTAGCTAAGATTCCGTTGCTTAACTTCAGTGATCAGAATGCAAGTTCCATCCAGGACGAGGTAGGCGACTTTCTAACTTGAAAAAAAAACCTTTAGCGCGTCTACTGTAGGATGGGGAGTGAAGTCAAGGGCGCATGCCCCCTGCATGTAAAAGAACTTCTACTATTTGAGGCAGTCAGCAAAGTTTCTAGACGTAGGTGGTTGACTACCATCATCGGTTTTCGTTTCGTTGGTGTCTTAGGGCCCTTCAACCCGCAAAGGTCATTAGAGCCCTGTCCACTACGTAGTTCTAATACAGAGATTGCACAGTCACTACACTAATGCGACGATTTTTGGGTATTAGTGGTACCCAGTTTTCCCAAGCGGCCACCCATGTTAGTACTAACTAGGATTGCGTTGCTTAACGTCAGAGATTAGACGAGAAGTGGTGTTCTTGGATGCAGGCCGGTGTAAATGGCTTCCCAATTTGAAAGAGGAATCTCAAGTGCGTCTACTCTAGGATGGGAAGTAAAGTCGGGGGCGCATGTCACCGTGTAAACTGAATGAGGCAGTGCAGCGTAGGTGGTCGATTCCCGTCATCGGTAAATGACTTAAGTATTGGTAGAGAAGCCTAGGCCTATGTTAAAAAAAGTAAATCATCACAGTAAACCAGGAAGTCAACACTTGGAAGGTACACAGCTGTGAATAGTGGAGGTGATGTTGGAGGTTCCACCGGCACTTTTTGAGATCTGTCAATAGGTGACTAAGGAAGAACCTTCATAAGCGTTGCATTAAGGTCAGACAACTGCACTTGTGTCTAAGATGTATTCTGATGAACACTCGATATGCGTTAAGATTCACGCGTAATACATTGAAAGGTTACTTTGTTCTCAGCATGTTGCGCGCATAAACAAAGACTGAATTACGGTGTTTTTCTCCTCCAAGTTCTTTGCTATTGATATCTTCATTTAGCGTTAAATAATAAGTATAAAGAGTAGTAATACTTTCCTCTAAAGTCAAAGCATATAATCGGAGAGACCTCCTACGTTGTTTTACAGTCACGACTGCCTGCGAGCAACTCTTCAAAATGCTATTTTCTTTTTTGCAGTTCGATGTATTAATATTAGTGAACTTAATGCATTTATTTTGAACATCGAGGTTGAACAACTTGTACCAAATGCTAACCATACCGGTACTGATAATTCCAAAAATGCAACCGAGAATGCTAATTAAGTTCCAGATTGAATTTCCAAAATTTCTTTTTCCTATACTGTAGATGATTTCTAAGGTGATAAATTAGATACTGATGATTAAAACAGGATAAAATCTGTCGATTTATATCAAATGCCAATTTAATAACAGGAATTTGGTTATAAGTTTGCAGATTGTAGTACTCCTAGGTAACCCATCCCCCCAAAAATGTTGTAACCTCCTACTTAAGTACCTATATGTAGATTTTAACTTCAACGAGGTCATGCAAGAAAGTCTCACCTATGACTTTTTAGAATTAAGGAGCATTTTTCATCCACTTCCTGCAACATGACGTCATATCAGTTTATATAAATGTGGTTTGGACTCCTTGCATCCCATCTAATATGCACACAGGAATACAAACTATTGCGTGGTTAAGGCCGCTTCACAACAGCAACAGGAACGGGAACGTGACGTAAACGAGAACGTGAAGGAAAGCAATGGCGACCTTCACAATACACGGGAACGGCAAACAGCAATGGCCGGGGAAGTTCACCAACTTTTAACTTTCCCGTTAAACGTAAGCCATTTGGCCAATGGGAGGACACCTCCACCATATGACGTACCCGTCGCTCCTCCCCTCAGCACCAAAAGAAGCATTGCGCTTGGTGGTGTAGTTAGGTTGCAATGCCCCAACGAACAGCAAACCGACGATGAATAAGAATAGGGGTTGCAGCTTTGATCAGCAGTCAGCTGATGAAAACACTGTCCAATATATCACCCTTGGGCCCATTTAGAGGGACAAGATCGGTACCCGACCGTGCCATAGGTGGGGAAAGGGGTAAGAGTTGCTTTGCTTTATGCAACGGATAGATGAGGCAAAATTTTCAGGTGTTGGAGCTTGCCCCCTGGCGTCAGTGGAATTCCCCAATAAACAGTAGACCGACGATACATATGCATAGGGGTTGTAGCTTTTGGTCGGCAACTGGCTGTGGAAAAACACTGCCCAATATATCGCCCTTGTGTTCATTCAGAGGGACAAGATAAGTGCCTGACCCTGCCATAGGTGGGAAAGGAGTTAGGAGTTGTTTTCCCGGATCGCCATCCACCTCGACCAGAGGCAAACTTGCAGCCATGAACACATTAAAGCAAGTGAGCAAGACCCGAGGCTGACTTGATGCACTTACTAAGACTGAAATTCACTGCTCTTTAAATTTTGGTTATTGTTCCACTGCTTAACTGATCGAATTCGTCGTGGGGGAAAATATAACTGCGCAGTGAGCGTTTGCAGCGATTTAATTGGTCTTGAGAATCATTAATTTGCTAAAGAGTTCTGGCTCATATTGCCAGGGCAAAACATAAACTGAATAGTTTTATTCTCACATTTAATTACAGCTTCTAGCCTGAGAGTTGACGAATTGTTTAACCTGCCTTTAGAGATAGCGATAGTCTCATCATCTCACCCTGCTCCAACCCGTGACTGGGTCGGGTCTGCGGGTTCCAATCCTCCACCTCCACCTATCCCCCACGAGACCTCCGTCCACTTCGCACACAATCATATCATTTTGTACCACCTGTTTCCACGTCCGCTTTGCTCGTCCCCTCCTCCTGGTGCGCCCTATCACCTGCACCCGATGTCTCCCACTCCCAAGCTACCTCTTAACACACAGTGCATAGTCTAATATCTCAAAATGGCACTTCGTAGGTTTTATTTTAGTTTCGGAGGAACCACATCAATTCATTATTGCTGCTCGCAAGATTTTGCGCAGTAAGCAGTCGTTGAGCAAACACATAAATTAATATCTGTTTTACGACAGTATGTGAAATGAATGCAGGACTGGTTAATACAAGGGTGCGAAGGAGGCAGTGTTAGAACTAGTGAATCCGACCCACTATCGTGGGGAAAGCTGGTCCCATTTTGAAGACCGGCGTCAGGCCATGCACAATGAGTAAGTTACTTGGTGAATCGACTTCCAACCTCATGCTACATTCCCTCAGCCGGCACCAGAGACTAGCTGCCACACCAGGTAATTTTGCCGAACTACACGTATACAGATATTTTACTCCATGTAGAGAGTTTTTATGCGTGCAGGCGACATCGTACACAAAGGGACCACGATTTTATTTCCTATCCACGCTCGCTGAATGGGCGAGTCTGAATCGAGTCACTTTTACTCCAGGATCGAACCTGGAGCCATTGTTTCAGTAGCCTAACATGATTCCCGCCCTGCGATACCGAGACTGGTCGGATTTTACCCTGTACTCTACTGCCGTCCTGAGGCCTTCCAGCTGAGTCACCCAGGAGTTCAATGCCACTTGCAGATCTTTGCAGCTGTTCGTAGCATGGAATGGGAAACCCGTTATCTCTACACTTGTCAACAAGTCGTCCATCATCAAAGAAAGGCAATCCTGACTGAGGCGGGTGGCTTCCTTTGGTGTGCACATTGTTGGATGGAGATTAATATAGAAGAAATATTCCAGGTCTAGGAGCTTGCCCTTCTCCCCTTGCCTACAGGAAGCTGCGTGAAGTACTGTTCAAAAATTTCGCTGGTGTGTGTCTGGTACTTGTTGTTTTAGGGCCCCGTTTAGAGCCCCGTCCACTGCGTAGTTCTAATGCAGAGACACTATACTAATGCGACGATTTTTGGGTATTAGCGGTACCCAGTTTTCCCAAGCGGTCACCCATGTCATTACAAGCTGGGGCTGCGTTGCTTAACTTCAGGGATCAGACGAGATCTGGTGTGTCCAACGCAATTTGTCGCTCTTATTTCTGGTATTAACGAATCAAATGGGTCCCCGACCCTGCCATGGGGCAGGAAAGTGGTGAATGTATAGTTTATAGAGCAGTGGTCTTCAAACTTTGTCGACTCACGGAACCCTTAGGACTATAACATTTGTTTGGGGAACCCCATGGGAGCGGCGAATTGCGTTGGACACACCAGTTTTCGTCTCATCACTGAAGTTAAACAGCGCAACCCCAGCTAGTACTGACATGGGTGGCAGCTTGGGAAAACTGGGTACCGCTAGTATCCAAAAATCGTCTCATTAGGCCTGTGCAGTTTCTGCACCAGAACTACACAGTGGACGGGGCTCTAATGACCTTGTAGTTGAAGGGCCCTAAAACGCCTAACAAACAAGGGAAACCCCATCCCAACTTTAGAAGAGTGCTTATCTTGCCACTGCTAACGAATCGGCACCCACACATTACGCTTCTGATTAATTTTCAAATATAACTAAATGCTTCGTTATAATTTTTAGTTAATAAACACTAGTCAACTAGTGTGAGTGCTTCATAATTTTTGTCCAATTTTTATTTTGACTCGGAACACAGTTTGAAGACCGCTGGTTTAGAGTAACGCTGAAGCTCCACTGTTTTTCTTTAACCTTAAGTCACTGACCGTCAGAGGTAATACAAATACTGTATAGACTTTTAAGATGTTCAAACAGGGTATTACTAATGATCATAAAATGCAAATGAAGTTCGTGCGGTTTGCTTGTTTGCAATTCAATCATCATTTTCTCCCCAGCGTTTGTCATAATTTTTACCAACTAGGCACCACATCCAGTATATTAAGCCTTGTTAACATTTTATACAGGAGGTTTGCCAGAGAATGAAATCTTGTTTTCTTTTCCTGGTAATATCATTAAGTTATTATTCTAACCTCTTGTACTGCACATCCTCAATTCCAAATTACCCGAATTACAAGCATTAATGAGGTTCGATTTCCAGGTCATTAACCATTTTACCTCATTTTCAATTTCTGTTGTCGAATTTGCATTTTAACGACGTTTTCAAGTGAAGGTTTGATTTACAATTTTACGTTCGGTTATCTACTCTAAAAGGTCATCGTCATTCGACACCCGTGAACAAACCCTTAAGCCCGCTTCACAACAGCAACGGGAACAAAAAGCAACTCCTAACCCTTTTCCCGCCTATGGCAGGGTCGGGTACCCATTTGTCCCTCTGAATGGACACAGGGTGATATATTGTACATAGTTTTCTCTGCAGCCGGTTGCCGGCCAAAGCTGCACCCCTACGCTTATTTATCGTCGGTCTAGTGTTCGTTGGGGAATGCTACCGACGCCAGGGGGCGAGCTCCTACACCTGGAAATTTTGCCTCATCCACCCGTTGCATAGTAGAGAGGGTTTTTTTTACGTGCAAGCGCCATCGTACACCCACACGGGACCTCGGTTTTACTTCTCATCCGAAAGAAGGCACACTCGCGGCTTCTCTCTCGCCCGAAAGAAGCCTACCCACCACGGTCCAGTATCGTCCACCACGGTAATCACTACGGGTACAACAGCAACGGGAACGGGAACGTAAAACGTATTTTGTGCGACGGGTACGTCATGTGGTGGAGGTGCGCTCCTATTGGTCAAACGGCTTACGTTTAACGGAAAAGTTGAATTTTTTTCAACTTTCCCGGCCGTTGCCGTTCTCGTTCCCGATGTTATTGTGAAGCGGGCTTTACACCTGGTAAGTCTGCTGACTTATAACCCTTCTTTTTTTGCGTAAATAAGATTCTTTTACTCATGCAGGTGACATTTTCTACCTACTTCTTGAGGTGCATTTACCGATACCAGCTCCTTACCTGGGAATTTCATGGCACACACCAAACGTGACCATGGTTTTACATCATACCTATTTGACGGAAGGCCCATTAACACCTTTTTGCTCAAAAGAAGCCACTCGCCTTGGTCAAAATCGAGTTTTCAAAAAATGGACTCACGAGTACACCACACAACCACCAAGCCTTCGGGGATGGCGTACCGGTTCAAAGCAACTCCTAGCCTCTTTCTCGCCTATGGCAGGGTCGGGCACCCATCCTGTCCTTCTGAATGGACACAAGGGTGATATATTGGGCAGTGGTTTTCCGCAGCCGGTTGCTGATCAAAGCTGCAACCATTATGCTTACTTATCGTTGGTCAACTGTTCGTTGGCAAGCTCCTACACCTGGATATTCTGCCCGGTGCATAGTAGAGAGGGTTCTATTACTTGCAAATGCCATCGTACACCACACGGGACCTCGATTTTACTGTACTTCTCATCCGAAAAAAGACGTACTCGGGACATCTCTCTCGACCAAAAAAACCCATTCCACCACTGTCCATTATCGAACTTAGAACTATTGGCGCAGTTACCTAGCACGTTATCCACTGCGCCGCCGAGGTGGGATTTACTGGATACATTCATTTCATTTTAATTGTCACGTTCAGATTCTTGCACCCGATAACAGGGTAAAGAGCTATTTTTTGATTGAGGAAAAGGCAAATCGCTTCAATTGAGTTTGATCTTTTTAGCTTCTAGTGCAGGGGTTGCCAAAGCGGTCTGTACCTACTCCCAGGTGGGTCGGCTTTTAGAAATTTTAAT
Organism: Trigoniulus corallinus; assembly: GCA_013389805.1. Lineage (NCBI taxonomy): Eukaryota > Metazoa > Arthropoda > Diplopoda > Spirobolida > Trigoniulidae > Trigoniulus > Trigoniulus corallinus. The sequence continues at coordinate 15,572,207 of JAAFCE010008833.1, forward strand.
ATTCAATAGAAAATCATCATTATCACACCATTATCCCACCTGTGGCAGGGTCGGATCTGCCAGTTCACTGAACACGCTCTGACTTGGGGTAGCCCAGCCGGGCGTCTGGAGCCCGCAGGAAATATTGGCTGAATTGTCTGTGGGAGGATGCCGGCCTACCCCACTGTTCCAACACCGCATTCCACAACCAAAATAGAAATTTTTGGCAGGTAAATTAATGCTTTGTTGGTGTCTGACCTTTTGCACAATAACTACAATGCAACAGGAGGCTCATGCCCAATATTCAATCGAAAATAACAATTTAAAATGTTGCTATCAACATTTCTTACTTTTCCTTTAATATCTTTCAATTAATAATTATCTCGGATGATTGAGGGTTTCTGAATTTTTACTGCATCATCAAAGGGGTCGTTCAGATGAAAAGTTTGACACACCACTGTTCTAGTTCTTTTAAATTTAGAACTGCATAGGTTGAACTGCAATTTAAAGCGTGACCTGAAGCCGGAGGTTGATCTCTCCTCCGCTTCAAAAATGTGGCGGCTTACACATCTCTTTCATTACCTATCCCACATCCGTGTACATTGGGTGTTGCCTGCCATCGCTTGAATTTCTTTAAAACTGACCCAACATAACAGGTTAGTGTCTTTGCAATATAAATAAGTATTCATGTTTGTAAAGAGAAAACAAAAGTTTCGTTTTTTTATCTTAAAGATTCTGTAAAGCACTAATAGGTTAAAGGAATCGAGCAAGTCTTTTTATCTGATGAGTGCTACAAGTGGGCATTATTGAGGGTTCGTACCAGAGGTTTGACTTTTATTCCATTGACGACGTCTTATTGGGCAGCAAAAAGTAACTCCTAACTTTTTTCCCTCCTATGGCAAGGTCGGGTACCCATCTTGTCCCTCTGAGTGGACACAAGGGCGATATGTTGGTCATAGTTTTTCTGCAGCCGGTTGCCGGCCAAAGCTGCACCCCTACGCTTATTTATCATCTGTCTAGTGTTGGGTGGGGAATACTACCGACGCCAGGGGGCGAGCTCCTACACCCGGACATTTTGCCTCATCTACCCATTGCATAGTAGAGAGGGTTCTTTTACGTGCAAGTGACATTGTACACCAACACGAGACTTCGGTTTCACTTCTCATCCGAAAGAAGGCACACTCGCGGCCTCTCTCTCGCCCGAAAGAAGCCAACCCACCTCGCTCCAGTATCGAACCTAGAACTACTGGCACAGTTGCCGAGCGTCCTAACCACTACGCCACCGCGGCGGCCAAAATCTTATTTGGCAGAATCGTCAAAACTTGCTATGGTTTATTATTTCAAAATGTATTACTCACTATACAGGTTTAAACGATATCAGGAATCGACTTCCTCTACCAGGGAATTTTACCCATCTGAGGGACTTTTTTTGTTTTGTTTGTGTTTTAGGGCGCTTTAACTACAAAGGTCATTAGAGCCCCGTCCACTGTCTAGTTCTAAAGTGCATTGTCGTTGCTTCACTATTGGGTAGCTCTGTGTGTATATGGCGGTAATGGTCCCTAGAACTTTGGTGCATGTACAGTCACACTCAAAATTAATGCCTGCATTGTAGTGTTACGCATAAAATAATCCGTCTTAGTCAAGTTATTTATGCAAACGGTTCCCAAAAGTTATTCCGTTTCCGCGTTAGGTAGTTTTCCAGTTTAGGGTAGTATTTTAAATGGGAAATCATTCTGTTCCGAAATTTATTTTCCGTTTGGCCAGGTTTCCGGTTTATACAAGGTCCGGTTTAGGCAAGTTTTACTGTATTAAAACAATGTTTTAGAGACCATTTTGTATGCCGTACTTGTCTTTAGTTGCTAACCACAAACTTCTTGAATTTAGTCGGACACAACAGTCAATTTTACAGGCGTCTTAAGTGGCGCCAGCCAGGGAACGATCTTCTATCAGATGATAAGCTAATCTCTTTATCATCAGTAAAAAAATAAAAGACGAAATTGCGACTGAACTTTGAATGATTAAAATAAACAGAAACTCATTTAGATATGCTCAAACTAATTGTTTTCTGCTTCTGTATTAAACTCTAAAATGGTTTTTTACTGTACAGAAATTTGTCAAGTGAGGCAATTAACGTTTTAACGTGCATTGCACGTATGTATATGGATTGCAAGAGAGATTAGAAGATTGTAAATTATCAGTTTGAAAAATAATGTCTGCAACTGGACAACTGTATTGGTCAGTTAAATGTTTGCCAACAATTTCTTCCTTTTTTGTGTGTTTTATAGCTGTTCTACTTTACTAATCAAGTAATTCATGGCTGTCAAACGGCGACATCTGTAGACTTCCGATTTACAATGTCCGTGACGTAAAGGTTAAGGATTCTACCCATCTGAGGGAACCCTTACATAGGACAGAAATTGCACTTTCGATTTGCTGAATTTTTAAGGTTGAAAGGATGTAGCTAGATGTAAGAAGATTTAGGATTGAAAAATCCTTGTTAATGGCTACCAAGCTAGTTTTCATAAAGTGCAACTTCATTAGATGGCAAAGTTCCTTGGTCAACGAGTTCCCACTAAAACTATGACATTGGATGCTGAAAGGACGACGTTAAATAACTAACGTATGGTCTCGGCCTCTAGTGTTTAACTTAATTTACCGATGTTTCCCAGGCTAGTGCCTAAACCTGGGGAGGCTTATAATCATTTAAAGGAGGGAAGCAAGTGTCAATAGTTATTATTATTATTTATTAACGTACTACATGTACACTACAACTATAAAGCATACCAGTCACCAGGTAGCATACAGTATTCAAGACAAGACCAATAAACAGTCAATGCTTGGTACAGAGGCCAAAAGGTAGTTTCATAGGGCCAGCTTAAAGTGCCAGCAATTCACAATACATCGATGGTCAGCACAATCAAAGATAGTGCTCCGGAGGGAATACAGTAAGGTATTCCACTCCGAAAAACACACAGCTGGAAAAGCTCATCTGCATGAATCCGTATATGGAGCAGCTGGCTGAAGCTAGGACGCCGCACTGTGGAGGATGACACATGGAACTCGGTAATAAAGTGGCACGGATGGAAAGAGTATCTCACGACACTCACAATGGTATAAGGTGCGTTCAAAAAGTAATGAGCTAGAGGCATAATGATGGAAACCAGTACCTGTATGTTAGAAGTATTGGCCCTGGCTGTTGAGGCATTTGTCCCACTGGGACACGAGGCGGTGAATGGCTGTCTCATAAAATTCCCTGTGCTGCGATGTGAACCAGTTCCGCACATACAGCTCAATGTTGGCATCTGAGGTGAATCGGTGGCCCCTCAGAGCCCTTTTCAGGGGACCAAACATGGCATAATCACAGGGAGAGAGGTCTGGGCTGTATGGAGGGTGGCCAAGAACCTCCCATTTGAATTTCTGCAGGAGTGCCATGACTGTGTTGGCCATATGAGGTCTTGCATTGTCGTGGAGTAGAATGACCCCATAGGTGAGATTGCCTGGTTGTTTTGTTTTGATCGCTTGGTGAAGGGTGGTCAAGGTTTGCGAGTAACGCTGGGCATTCACTGTTGTCCCACGCAGCATGAAGTGTATCAGAAGGGGCCATCTTGGTCAAATTTGAATTGCCATCTTTGCAATGTGACTGGCAGCATTGGACGATGGATGCATGCTGCTGCCTGCTTTGTATTGTCACGTGACGTGCACGTGTGCCCTCTAGTGACGGGCGGTGACCTTCGACACTCTGGTCTGAACCATACCTCATTACACGCACCACGATATTACCATCCTGTCACCGGTTTGCGCATTCCAGCCTCTGGCTCGTTACTTTTTGAACGCACCTTATACAAAGACAACAAAAGTTAAAGTGTTTGCTTAAAGGGAGAAGGCTGTAGTGGCTGCATCACTGGGATACACTACCAGACAGGGGTATGCTAAACATAACCCGCAGGATACGATTGTACAGAATGCAGAATGCGTAGGAAATTACTAAAACCGTCAATTACTAAGGTCCATTGATAGTGCCGGTGTTATACCTCAAAGTGTCCGGGCCTCTTGCCATGTAGCCTACTTAATTGCAGATAGGGGTCATGTTTGCTAAGGTGATCTGAACAGGTGACCTTTGTACCTTGTTTGTTTGTAATTTGTAGCTTTATCCCAACATAATTATGTCAGATAACGCATAGAAAACATGGACACTTTGAGGTACTCAAAAATTACCCCAAATTGTCCAGCGGGACACTTTTACCCGCTGAGAAAGACAGACCCTTGAGGTTAAATCACTTCCATAAGTTCGTTTTGATGAGTGATCCAGGTGCAACAAATTAAGAAAAATGCAACCTAACCATGCATAACGTAAACATAACCTCCCTTCTCTACTGTCAAAAACAGGAGAAATTGTTATGTTATGAATTACTCTCATCGGATAACCTAAATGTCCATGGTAGTTGAAGACTTGTAGTAGGCAGGTGAGAAATTTCGAAAAATTAGCCAAACTTCTGCCATGAATGAACTTGCAATCTCGAATTCACGAGTCAAGTTTACTAAGCAGTAGAGACAAGTAAAGAGTCGTTCCTGGCTGGAGATTTTGGTAGGATCTTGAACACGATCGTCCTAGAACTCAGAGACTGACCCCAAAAACTGAGTACGGCGCTACCACCTGCAGGTAAAAGAACCTTGAAGATCACATTTACAAGCTCTCATTATTCATGACTGACCTCGGAAGTTAACTGACTTGTATGTCGGGTGACCAGCTTGGTGGAGTCGGGTCATTATTCTGTTGTGCACAATATAAAAGACGCATAACAATGACCCATTAGCAGCACCAGCCTTACGAGATGGGAGGCCACGGGCAAGTACAAAATAGGAGGCCACGTGCAAGTACGAAATAGGAAGCCCAGTCGTTCACCGTCCCGGGCAAGTCATAACATACTGTAGTGTATCAAGAGTGGAAGTTATGTCAATATCTTATTTCTAATTATATTCTACAGGAGTTAAAGTTGCCCCTATTCAGTGGGAGGCCCCGGGCGGTTACCTGTCCTGTCGGCCCTGCCCATTAGCGCGTATATGAAAGAATATTTGAGGGGGTTAGAATCAAAACAGGAATTCTCCATTTTTGACAAAATTGAGATAGCAGCATATGCGGAAATATCACACTTCAAGCTATCACTTCAGGGCTTTTTCCAGTGGTTTTCACAATTTTGGGACCCTAAAATTTTCAAAACAATCACTAAATTTTGCATGCATACATGCTGGCAAAACTCCAGAAAGTTTTTGAGAATTATCTCAGAATGAGTCTTTGGGAGAATTCCTGTTTTGATTCTAACCCCCTCATTTCACCAAAAGCGGGTCTCGCCTATGGTACCGAAGGCAAGAGCAGGGAAGTAAATTGAACAGAAAATGTGAATGAAGAGGAAGAGCGAAAACAGTTTATGAGTGCGAACTGTTAGATGACGAATTTACCTAGGATTGGGTCCTTCCCCATCCCTAGACCGAAGATTAACAACCCTTTTAGTCGCCTCCCGCGACATGTTGGGAGACAGTGAGATAGGAGGAAAAAAATTGGCGCTTTTCAAGGCCTAGTTTAAACTCTCTTTACAAAAACCGAAATGGTTATTGTATCATAGGTTCATCAGTAAAATTGTCAGGTGTAAGAGGTCACTCACACCTCCACTGGGCCCGCAATTTACTCTAGGCTAAATAAATAGACGTAGACACTTATCAGTACTGACTCGCCTGTCGTCTTTATAAGCCAAATCAAGATATCAGACTATGCAA
>JAAFCE010008833.1:15583319-15634107 GCA_013389805.1 Trigoniulus corallinus
TTGGGACCCTGCGGTCACACAGGACCCCACTTGCCTGTCTCCACTTCAAGAAACTTAACATGAACAACATGCAAATAAATTGAGAGATGGCGTACTGCACCACTACGTCACTAGCTCCAGGTTCGATTCTGGACCGAGGCGGGTGACTGCTTTCAAAGCATCTAGTTAGAGTTATTGCTGAATGTGGTGATAGGTAATGCTAATAAATGTAGTTGTCAAGAATGTTTTATTTTTATTGAAGAATAAAACAGAATCGAAAGTGTAAAACCATTCGCAAATAGACTACAAATGTAAAGCCACAACGTCAATAAACTGTAAATTGTATTATATATATGAAAATGGGGTGTGTGACTTTGGGTTATTGTTTAGTGCACACTGGTTTAGTTACTAGAATAAAAACGGTCTTAGAAACCTGCTTATTGCCCCACTTTCTTAATACTGCAGGATCAGTTGGCGTATTTTTTTTTTTTAAGACGCACGTGGTCATATATTAGTGTCTAGGTCAAATGCAAGACGCCTGGGATAAACTTGCAAAATTCAACAACCACTATGGTATAAAATGAATTTTTTCAGTTTTTAATGCTCGTGTTTAATTACTTTACTGCGTTATTAAAATTTAATTCCCACCTGGTACTGGTATTTCTAGTGGGTGCACATTTGTCATTGAGATTTAGACGCCACCACCACCAATAAAAAATTAACTAACATAAAAATAGTCTGTGGCTGCACTAGAGTTTGCTTAAGGAGGAAATGATTATAAAAAAATCTGCGGTCAGCTTAATTACATCGGCCTATTACTTGTACAAATACAGCACACAGCGCCCCCCCCCCCGCAACAGTGACATTGGCCAGTTCCCTGAATTATCCATTCTCTAAGAAGGGTTGTTTTCATGCAAAACTTGTAGACACCAATTTGACATTACGGTAATAAGCAAAACCAAATGCTAAACCCTTTCCCCGCCTATGGCAGGGTACGGTACCATCTTTGTCTCCCTGGGACAAATGTGCGTGTGTTGAACTGCACGGTATTTTTGCGCAGCCTTCTGCCGACGTAATGCTGCAACTCCTATGCTTATTTATCGGGAGCGGCTGTATTGCGTTGGACACACCAGTTCTCGTCTGATCACTGAAGTTAAGAAACGCAACCCCAGCTAGTACTAGCATAGGTGGCCGCTTGGGAACACTGGGTACTGCTAATACTCAAAATCGTCATAACAGCGTAGTGTCTGTGCAGACTCTGCATTAGAACTATGCAGTGGACGGTGCTCTAATGACCATTGCAGTTGAAGGGCCCTAAAACACCAACGGAGCGAAACAAAATGCTTTTCTTTATTAGGGTTTTTTTCCTGCACCGACTCCAGGACCGACGTCCTACAACTGGGCATTTTGCTGATCTACTCATGGTATGTAGAGAGAGAGTTCTCTTACTTGTGAGTGACACCTTACACACCACACGAGGCCACTGCTTTGTTTCCCATCCAACGGAATGGCGCACTCGGGACCTCTTTCTCTCTCGCCTGAAAGGAGCCAATCCACCTCTCTCTAATATTGAATTGTTAGTTTGTTTGTTGGTGTTTTAGGGTCTTTCAACTACAAGGTCATTAGAGCTCCGTCCACAGCATAGTTATTATGCAGAGACTGCGCATTGTTTGTTTGTTGGTGTTTTAGGGCCCTTCAACTACAAGGTCATTAGAGCCCCGTCCACATCATAGTTCTTATGCAGAGACTGCACAGACACTACACTAATGCGACGATTTTTGGGTATTATCAGTACCCAGTTTTCCCAAGCGGCCACCCATGTCAGTACTAGGTGGGGTTGCGCTGCTTAACTTCAGTGATCTGACGAGAACTGGTGTGTCCAATGCAATTCGCTGCTCCCGTAATATTGAACCTGGAACCACTGAAAGACTAGTCGATACGTTTTATGCCACAGAGCCGGGTCCAATATGGTACTTCGTCCTTACCCGACGTCCTTAAGTTCATGATTGAAAGATAAATCCTGACCGAAGCTTTCGTACGATAAGGAAGTCCCCGTAGGACGGAAACTTAAAAGCCATGACCTTTGTGACCAGTTGCATGGAAAATCGGCCAAATTTTCATTTAAAAACCTTCCGAAATAAGTTTGTATATATTAATCTTGGGGTTATCAAGGCTGCAATCAAGCATTAGGACTATATCTCGGAAATGTTGAGATTCATCTTGAGGGAAGATGTAGGGAAGCAAAACGAGAGCAGAGTAATAGATTAGGCCAGGGCGGATCTCGACCTGCTCTGAGTTTGCAGATGAGTTAAAAATTCTTATAAAGGCACCAGTTGTTTTCACTTGTAGTTGACATTGTGGGCGCAACAATCAGAATTTATTTCATGTTTTTGATATATGACCAGTCATCATTTACATTTCCCATTTGAATAAAGAAAAAAGGAGTACAGGCACTTGTCTGTTGTAAAATAGGGGGTCGCTAAAGGATTAAATACTCGTATAAGAAACCCGGGGTTGTTATTTCTGTGAATAATTTCTAAGTTACTTGTATGAGGTAAATCTCCTTAACAACTGAGAGACCTTCAATGAAATGGTAGTAGGTGCAGTTGGGCAAACTTGTCTTAAAATGATATGCGAAGGCAAGGTCACCATTTTTGTATAACAGAAGGCCGGCATCCACTACACAAATGCCCTGGGTGAAGGAAACATTATAAGTGACATTTTTTGAAACAAAAAAAGTCTCAAGCATGTCTGATTACGGTATAGGAACCTTTACCCACTCATCTTACAGAGTCCGTCGTGCAATATGAAAAATGCCATTGATGTATCTTGTGTGCAAGAGTTCTTGCCTTTGTTCAAGAGACCAACTAGATACGAGCCATGTGAACGTTCGTGAGGCCTCTAAGAGGGTCATATTGGACAAAACAAAACTAAAATTATTTCCACTCACGTTGAATTAATCTTTAACTCCTAATTTAGGGACCGCTTGGAAACACTGGGTACTGCTAATACCCATTCGTCGCAATAGTGTAGAGCCCGTACAGACTCTACATTCTGGGCCCTAATGGTAACCTAGTCGAGGGTCCCAAATCAATAAAAATCAATCTATCAAACAAGCAATCCTAATTTAGCTCAAATTGAGAGTGCTTGGGGGAGGGGCTGATGGTCACTGATGTGCAATGCTAGATCCAGGAAGTAGGAAATATTGTAATAAATCTAATGAGCAAGTCTCAAAATTCATCAAATTAAGGTGTTAGGCCCCTACCTAGATATATCATTCAAAAAGCAACTCATAACCCTTTTCCCGCCTATGGCAGGGTCGCATACCCATTTGTCCCGCTGAGTGGGCACAGGGCGATATATTGGTCATAGTTTTTTCTGCAGCCGGTTGCCGGCCAAAGCTGCACCCATACGCTTCCGTCACGAACGGTCTCCTGTTCGTTGGGGAATGCTACCGACGCCAGGGGGCGAGCTCCTACACCTAGAGAGGGTTCTTTTACGTGCAAGTGCCATCGTACACCCACACGGGACGGTTTTACTTCTCATTCGAAAGAAGGCACACTCGCGGCTTCTCTCGCCCGAAAGAAGCCGACCCACTACGGCCCAGTATCGAACCTAGAACTACTGGCGTAGTTGCCGAGCGTGCTAACCACTTCGCCACCGCGGCGGCTACCTACAGTAAATATATCATTGTTGTTTGTCCAGGTCCCGTCAACTACAAGGTCATTAGAGACCCGTCCATTGCATAGTTCTAATGCATAGACTGCACACACAATACACTAATGCGACGATTATTGGGTATTAGCAGTACCCAGCTTTCCCGAGCGACCACCCATGTCAGTACTAACTTGGCTTGCGTTGCTTAACTTCAGTGATCAGACGAGAACTGGTGTGTCCAACGCAACTCGCCGCTCCCTAAATATATCATTCATCCCGGTGATTTTCAAGGATTATGTCGACTTACGACAGCCTTAAGATTATCAATTTTTTTAAGGAAATGCCTATCATGCGTATTTTAGCGGCTGAGTTGCGTTGGGCACACGAGTTCTTGTCAGATTACTGAAGTTAAGCAACGCAACCCAGTTAGTACTGGCATGGGTCGTTGGTTGAACTTTGGATGCTGCTAATTTGCCTTCTCCTACATCCGCCACTCCACAAGGTTCGGCCCGTTGTGGGAGCGGCAAATTGCGTTGGACACACCAGTTCTCGTCTGTCATTGAAGTTAAGCAGCACAACCCCAGCTAGTACTGACATGGGTGGCCGCTTGGGAAAACTGGGTACTGCTGCTAATACCCAAAAATCGTCGCATTAGTGTAGTGTCTGTGCAGTCTATGCATAAGAACTATGCAGTGGACGGGTCTCTAATGACCTTGTAGTTGATGGGATCTTAAACACCAACAAACAACAACAACAACTGATAAAATCCACCGACCAATGTATTAGCCAGTCAAAGACGTTTTAGTCTGTCAGAAATTATCATACATTATAGGGGGTTCCGTACTTGTACATGACACTTAACAATCATACCATTATCATCATACCCTTATCCTGACTGTGGCAGGGTCGGGTCTGCAGTTCCACTGAACATGCTCTAAAATTAAAACTTATTTTAGAGGTGATTTGAACATTTTTAACCATGATGATATAGAAGAACTGCTGGTGGATGATGTCTTAAATGATGATGATATTATTAAACTAACTTGTGTACCCGGACACATTGAGGTAATTTAACACATACCTCAAAGTGTCTGCTTTCACGTCAAAGTGTCTCGGCCGTTTCCATTACCCGGTTAAGTTATTTTGATAGAAATTTCTTGTTGATTCACGTTACACATGTGCTCTGCAGAAAAGAGACAAATTCGGGCATCTGCATTCGGACCTAGATGGTTGGCACTTTGAGGTACTCAAAATGTCCCGCCGGACACTTTGACGTGTGACACCGGCATCCCCCCCCCCCCACAGACAACCCAGCCAATATCTCTGCGTGTTCCAGACGCTTGACTGGAGTGTCCCCAATCAGAACATGTTCAGGGAACCTGCAGACCCGACCCTGCCGCAAGTGGGATACGGGTATGACTATGATGATGATGATGATGGTCAAAACAAAAGTCTGCAGAGAGTGAGAAAAAAATGTTTGTGAAAATGTATTGCCTATATCAAAGAGAGCAATTGCAAAGACAGTTATTTCTGATGATGAACGTGATTTACAAACAGTTTGCAGATGGTGTATACCCTTACCAGATAGACAATTGAATTGAAATACAATTTTATTTAAGGTTCATATAAATCTTTTTCAGCTTCCCAAAGAAATTTATTAAGAAACCTACTGTATTTTCTTTAACATCAACAAACTTTTTTTTATGGGGTTGTACATTCATTTTAATTCGTTATTTCGGAGTTATGCGAATTTTAAATATTATGGAACGTATCCCTCATTTTTCCATAGACTTATAGTCTCATTTTATGCGAATTCTTTTTATTCGACTTTCTGAGGAACGTATCCCGCATAAAAGGAGACCTGACTGTACTCAAAAGTACAAAAATATGAAAATGAATATTAGTTGATCAGTGGAAAGTGTTGGGTATGCTTTCATTTTTTTGTATACATTTTCTTGTTGTGAGTCAATGGATTAAAAAAAGCATTACCAACTTGTCGGTAACACTAACCTTAATTCAGCAAAATATTTACAGGAATGTCGTTCATTGATCTAGTTTTTTCATCATTCAAATTCATAAGTAATACAATTGTAGTATTTTCACCTTGAAAAACACGGTTACCCTGTATATAAAACTCGATATTTTATGTCTTCATAACGCTTATTCATTTTCAGCCTGATCCGATATTATAGGCTATCTCTAATCCATTACAAGGCCTGAATAATCATGGAAGGTGTTTATTTTTTGTATTAGATATAAAACTCAAATGTTTTTGTAAACGTTTGGACAACTGGAAGTTTAATTATCTGAATATTTCGTATATATGGTCAATTATATGTATCAAAAGTTTATGATGGCTGCTACGCCAGGCAGCCTTGAAGGTGGACGTACTTTTTTTTAGTAGACGTGGACTGCATGGGCTAAAGATAGCAACACAGTTAATTATTGGTGGTGGTTGGAAGTTAATTAGTGGACCAATGTCATCCAAGAAAAATTCTTTCATAATTATAATTGAAATGATTTCTGATTTTTGAAATGTCCATGAAGTGCAAAGAATTCAATTTTTACATAAGGAGACGTAATGAAAAAAACAGTCCAAACCCCCCTCAATAGCCACATAGTATCCTGTGGCAAATTAAAATAAGACAACTTTTAATGATAAAGTAGTTTTCTTGTCTTATGTATACATTCCTCTAGATGGTGTCTTTTAAAAGTGCTACAATTTTATTATTGGGTTGGGTTTCATTTTTCTTACTCTTGTTCCGCCCTAATTGGACCTTGGCAGCCTTGTATTGTCTCTCAAAGTATAAACTAAAGGATTAAAATGAGAGCAAAAAAATAGATTGTATTTATCACCATAGGGTTATAATGATAGAATTATCAGTCAATTATAAATTAATACACACAAGTCGTTGAACGAACTTGTATTTCCTATTAATGTGCTTTGCCTCTATTAAAACCCAGTTGTGTCCTTGGTGGTCTCGAACTTTTCTATTAAAAGTTGAGAGCACCTTGTATCAGAAATACTTGGCGCTGAGCGTGTCTTGGATCTATGTATTGATTATAAATGTCATCGGTTTATGATCATTGTAAGGGGAAGGGGCAAATGTAGATAGACAAAAATACAGGTCAGCAGTCATTAACAGAAAAAGAAATCCATTGGAAAACTACAAAAACTGAAATTTATATTTTATGAACTGCCCTCATCAGGTGACTTGAAATGTCCACACTAGCTGAAGACTTTCTAGACTTATTGCTGAGATTGACCGAGTTTATATTTAAAGCAAGCTGATTTTACGTATTGCATAGGTGGTGTGCGACCAACAAGCACCTTGGAATTACTCCAAACAGTCAGGGTACCTGGAAGAATCACATTGATAAATTTATTGGGATGGCTGGGCAAACCTTCCGTTTGGTTAGGCTCCAATTGTGGAGTGCTGAAGTCCAATTTGGTTTCCTGTCGTCGTTTGTTGGTGTTTTAGGGCCCTTCAACTACAAGGTCATTAGAGCCCCGTCCACTGTGTAGTTCTGATGCAGGGACTGCACAGACGCTACACTAATGCGACGATTTTTGGATACTAGCGGTACCCAGTTTTCCCAAGCGGCCACCCATGTCAGTACTAACTGGGGTTGCGTTGCTTAACTTCAGTGATCAGACGAGAACTGGTGTGTCCAACGCAGTTTGCCGCTCTCCAATTTGGTTTCCCTTCACTTATCTTGGGAAATTGAAATGTTCCGAAGGAGAGCAGCAAGAATTTCGCTACATCGTTTCTCTCGGAGAGAGAGAGAGAATTTGTTGTTGTTTGTTGTTGTTTAAGGTCCCGTCAACTACGAGGTCATTAGAGGCCCGTCCACTGCATAGTTCTAATGCATACACTGCACAGACACTCCACTAATGCAACGATTATTGGGTATTAGCAGTACCCAGCTTTCCCGAGCGACCACCCATGTCAGTACTAACTGGGCTTGCGTTGCTTAACTTCAGGGATCAGACGAGAACTGGTGTGTCCAACGCAACTCGCCGCTTCCAGAGAGAGAGAAGAGAGAGAGGGGAGAGAGAGGAGAGAGTGGGTGTGTGTCAGACATGAGCGGGTCTCTCTGCGGGTATCACTAGACCAGAGGCGGGTATCTCAATGCCCATGGCCTTTTTAGCACACTATTGAAAATGTGGACGATGGTCCTCGGATTGGCAGGTTATCTCTGGCAGAGTATAGGGGAGAAATGATCATTCGTTAAGGCACATTGGCCTAACAGGGCTGCTTGCAATGTATTCAATTAGAATTTACATTTCCCTTCCCTCCACCTCCTCTGAAATGATCTTAAACATGTTTTTATATCACTGACGCCAGTAGTTTATGCTAAACATACGAAGTATTCCAGGAAATCCAGATCTTGCACTGATTCCTCCTCTTACCAAGTCTTCATTCCATCCCTGGTTTCAGTACTGTCATGTTACTCAAAAGATGACTTGTGTTCTATAAATTCAGATGATTGAGTCTAGAATTGGCAGTTGATCCTATCTCCCACCAGGTCCCCGTCCACCCCACGCACTACGATATCCTTACGGACCACCTGCTCCCACGCCACGGGTGTTTCCAACCACCTGTATTCCTTAAATGAACCAACGAGCTCCTCCTCCCCTTTTCTCATCACGTGTCAATACAACCTCAACCTACTATCCCTCATCTTTTTCGCGATGTCCCCACTTCCAGGCTACCTCTAATTTAATTATTCCTTACTTTATCAGCTCTCGACACTCCGCTCATATCGCAGCATTCGCTTTTCGTCTACGTGCATTCTATTTACGTAGCTCATCCTCACCGCCCAAAACTCTGATGCATGTACCATAGCGGGCCTAACCAATGTCCAATAAAACTTCCCTTTCAAGTTGATTGGGACCCTCCTATGACGCAGGACTCCACTTCAACCATCCCCCATTGATTCTATGGGTCACATCCGAGTCTATCTCCCCATTGCTTTGGAACGTTGATCCTAAGTACTTTACCGTTTGCACCTTCATCACTAGTTCGCCCTAGAGAGGGTGTCACCATTATTTTCCTGTCGTTCCCAATGGAAAGTTAAATAATCTGTCTTCATGTTTATCTTTAGCCCTCCCTTTTCTATCGCCCCTCTAATAAAAGCAAAAGCAACTCCTAACCCTTTTCCCGCGTATGGCAGGGTCGAGTACCCATCTTGTCCCTCTGAATGGACACAAGGGCGATATATTGGTCGTAGTTTTTCTGCAATCGGTTGCCGGCCAAAGCTGCACCCCCTACGTTTTTTATCGTCGGTCTAGTGTTCATTGGGGAATGCTACCGACGCCAGGGGGCGAGCTCCTACAGCTGGAAATTTTTGTCTCATCTACCCGTTGCAGAAAAAAACTATGACCAATATATCACCCTGTGTCCATTCAGAGGGACAAATGGCTACCCGACCCTGCCATAGGCGGGAAAAGGGTTAGGAGTTGCTTTGCTTTTGCTACCCGTTGCATAGTAGAGAGGGTTCTTTTACGTGCAAGTGCCATCGCACACCAACACGTGGCCTAGGTTTTACTTCTTATCCGAAAGAAGGTTCTATCGCCCCTCTAATATCGTTTATTAATAAAATTGAAATTTTTGTACGGAGAATTTCACCTATACCTAATGAACGGATAATAGGGAGATTGAGCGTACAGTTACCGATAACCATTTGTCCCATAAGCAGACGAAATTTAAGGTGCGCATGCTCCACAAATAAAATTAATTGTTCGGAGCATGCGTAACTTAAGTGTCGTCTGCTTATGGGACAAATGGTTATCGGTAACTGTGCGCTCAATCTCCCTAATGTGGTAGAATTGTGGTAGAAATTGCTCTGGCTCTGTTTTATCCAGTTGTCTATCTTATCCAAGAAATTAAAGCTTCATTCAATTGTACTCAAATCGTTAACAGTATCCAGTAAGATCCAGCAAGCGTTGCATGATCTACGAATCACTAAAACAGTACTGCACTAGAACGTTATTATCGCTAAGTGAATTTCGCCTCATTTAGTACATGCAGTACAACTTGAAAACTACTTTCTAACTGAACATTGGGAAATTTGGTTATTGAGGTCATTCATCCCGATCACAACCGTAGGTAATAGAAATTTTATTGTGGTGTGATTAAGTTTACTGTGGTAACCTTCCTCGTACGGCTTATGAAACATTTTTTTGTTCCTTGAACTCTATTGTTGAACCCATTACAAGCACGGTAGTCAACCATAAAGAAACAACATGTGTAACGATGATGTTGCAGCGCAGAAGTCTAACGTGGTCTAGGACAAGGGTGGCGAACCTATTTCTGCCTGGCGTACCAAAAATGTAAGAAGTTGTATTTCTTGATGTACCAACGTGCCAGATACAGTAGTTTGTTACAGGAATACATAGTATGGTACCCTTACTTCCGGTTTGCTGCAGGAAATAGAAATTCCACCAATCGATTGGTTTGACGTTATATATGTTACCCTTTATATATATATACATGCCTTTTTTCGTTTCGTTGGTGTTTTAGGGCCCATCATCTACAATGGTCATTAGAACCCCGTCCACGGCGTAGTTCTAATGCAGGCTGCACAGACACTACATACTCTGTTACGACGATTTTGGGTATTAGGAGTACCCAATGTACCCCAAGCAGTCGGGAGCGCCTTATTGCTTTGGACGCACCAGGTCTCGTCTGATCACTGAAGTTAAGCAACGCAACGCCAGCTAGTACTGACATTGGTGGCCTCTTGGAATACTGGGTAGCCTACTGCTAATACCCAGAAAATCGCCGCATTGGTGTAGTGTCTGTGCAGTCTCTGCATTAGAACTTTGCAGTGCACGGGGCTCTAATGACCTCGTAGTAGAAGAAGGGCCCCAAAACACCAACGAACCGACCAATCCCAAGCAGTCACCCATACTAGTACTAGCTGGGGCTGCTTTACTTAACTTGAGTGATCAGGACCTCGGAGCCCATTCCTGCCACTTGAATGTTATCATTCTCCTCGGTCTGGATCTGACATGTGCCCCATGATCCCAAAGAGCTGAGGACTTTCTTGAGGTGAGGTGAGAATAAGCGGTAAGCTATAGTGCCTTCCGTGTTGGACGTGTCAGGTCAAGTCAAACGTGTGAAATTATAGTATTGTCTTCTTCTTTCATCACCCTTTCTTTACAAGGGTTCTCAACCTCTTCGTACCAATTTACCGGTACTCTTTTGTTTCCTGATAACTACTCGCGTACCTTTAAATCTTAAGGATATGATTACTAATAAGATTGAATTTAGTCGGATGGGAGGTAAACCCGTGGCCTCGTGTGACGTGTATGTAGAAAGAGCTTTACTAAATCATCAATTGCGTTGGACACACCAGTTCTCGTCTGATCACTGCAGTTAAGCAGCGCAACTCCAGCTAGTACTGACATGGGTGGCCGCTTGGGAAAACTGGGTACTGCTAATACCTAAAAATCGTCGCATTAGTGTAGTGTCTGTGCAGTCTCTGCATACGAACTATGCTGTGGACGGGGCTCAAATGACCTTATAGTTGAAGGGCCCTAACACACCAAGAAACAAACAAACCCCTCGCTCCACACGCTATTTCTCTCACGTCTGGTGCTAGTAAATGAACCTCTGCTACATGGAGCAAAATGTACGTGTAGTCCCACAAAATTATCAGGTGTAGGAGCTCGTCTTGTTGAGGGTCGGTGGAAAAAAAGTGCCCGATGAAGAAAAATAGCAAAGTTTTCAGCCTTTCGCTGGAGTCTACTGCATAAAATACCGTCTAACAAATCGCTCATATATCCCAAGGTTACAAAAATGGGTACTCAATCTTGCCAAAGGCGGGAAAAGAGCTCATTGATGCATGACGAAACTCAAAACTGCAGAACGAAGATCACATTCAGTATATTGCAGTTGATCTTGCATCAATTTGAAATATTAATCCACAGCACCATGTTGATAGAACAGGGTCAGTAATCACAAATTCTTCTCAGAATATCTGGCACGTCAGAATTATACTGTATGAATAACTGGGCCTCTGGCTTACCTCTTACAGCCTGGAGTACAGGCCGCACAGGAAATGCCCATCGAATTTCTGTTTTGCGTTTATTAACTACTGTATTTTGTAATAAGGTTGTTATATTAGTCTCATCATAGAAGTGCAGCTTGACCTTTGGAGGCACTACGTGTGTTCTCCAGTTGGGAATTCTGGTCTAGATCAAACAAACTGTCATTCTTGTTTTTCAGCTTATTTACCTCTCGAGTTGGTTGAGTACAAGTTCGACCCTATGCAAATTTATTGGTTGTTGAAACTGGTAGGGAAGTTTTGGTAAATAATTCACCTTCCACCCAAAATGAAGTAAACATGTAGTTACAGTACATCACTAATTTGTGTTGTTGTTGTTTGTTGGTGTTTAAGGTCCCGTCAACTACAAGGTCATTAGAGACCCCACTAATTTTTGGGCTTGATGCGATACTAATACTTTGAGACATAGGTAAATGGTATGGCATTTCAGACTATTTATCCCCTTGAGAAAATGTGCAAATTACTTGTTACCTTTAAAACCTTATATGTAACGACGCCATGCCACAATAATTATGATTTAACGCTGTGTTCGTAGTAATTTTTACCGTTCATTACATCCGCTTAACTAACGCAGTTGACAGAATTATGGAGAAGATTTTATAAGCATTCCTGGTCCTTTTAGGGAGCGGCAAATTCGTTGGACACACCAGTTCTCGTCTGATCACTGAAGTTAAGCAATGCAACCCCACTTAGTACTGACGTGGGTGGCCGCTTGGGAAAACTGGGTACCGCTAGTATCCGAAAATCGTCCCATTAGTGTAGTGTTTGTGCAGTCTCTGGATCACAACTACACAGTGCACGGGGCTCTAATGACCTTGTAGTTAAAGAGCCCTAAAACGCCAACAAACAATAACTGGTCCTTTTATTCCTTAACCTTCATTGACATCAGCTTTATTCTTAAAGCTTCCCTTGAGCGGTAGTATTGCGGTGGGCATACCGGTTCTCGTTTGTTTCTTCGCTGGTGTTCGCTTCAGCTACACGGTCATTAGAGCCCCGTTCACTGCGTAGTTCTAATTCAGAGACTGCACAGACACTACACTAATGCGACGACTTTTGGATATTAACGGTACCCTATTTTCCCAATGGCCACCCATGTTAGTATCAGCTGGGGTTGCGTTGCTTAACTTCAGTGAGCAGACGAGAACTGGTGTGTCCAACGCAATCAGCCGCTCCCACGGGTTCTCGTCCGATCCCCGAAGTTAGGCAACGCAAGCCCAGATAGCGACTAGCATGGGTGACCGCTTGATAACACTGGGTATTGTTAATTAATACCCAAGTTATCGTAACGTCTGTACAGACTCTGCATTAGAACTACGCAGCGGGGGGGGCTGTAATGACCGTTGTAGTTGAAGGGACCTAAAACAATAACAAGTAGTAGGATCGGGTCGGGTATAAATTTGTCTTCATGGTACTGAGAACACTCAGGCTAACTGTTGAGAACCTGCCGATCGTGGGCTATTTTGGAAGCAGTTCTTTTACTGGTGTCAGGGCGCGAGCTTCTACACCTGGAAATGCTGTCCCGGTATGTCGATCTGCGCTACCATACTCCTTGAACACCACATGGGACAGCAGCGTTATTTTCCTTCCTTAAAAAGAACGCTTAAGGCTTCACTCTTACCGAAAAGAAGCTATTCCTGTTTTCCACGAGGATCAAATCTGCAACCATGGACTCAGAGTCAAGCACGCTAAAACTGAAGTTGTTTTTATTGTAAGGCTGCTGACTGCTTTAGAGCGAGCCCTCCCATTGCACCTTCCGTCGAAAGGGAAATGGGTGTTATGGACCTCAGTTTGGAAGTGTATCCCTGGCTGAGTATAAGGGGAGAAAGGATCATTCATATAAATTGAAGGAGATGGTCTTTCTTACCAAGGTTCTTACTGGTCTTTCTTATCAAGGACCCACGACCATTCGGCAATGGAATAGCCTTGGAGAGGATAAAGTGGAGGGCTTCCTCAAAGGAAACTCCACCATTGCTAGTATTGTAGGGGGACCACGAGAATTATAGCCTAGGGCAGGAATCTCAAATACGCGGCCCACGGTCCATATGCGGCCCACGATGGTCTTTCGTGCGGCTCGCAGAGAATTTTGAGAATTATAGGTAAATTAGAAAAATGACAGTACACGTACAGGTTAACGTTTTGTTCAATTAAATTCTATATAAAACGTTACTGTCAGGGCCGGCTCTAGGGGGGATGTAACCCGGGCATTAGTCCGGGGCGCCATTTTGGCTGTGTGGGAAAAACGGCTGCTTGAACTTGTATTATATTCTTAAGGGGCGGCAACTTGTCTTTTTGTCCAGTGCGACATAAGCGCTAGAGCGGACCCTGACTATGTATTTCATACGTTTTAAAAATGCACACAGCACTTATTATATATGGGCAGTTTACACATAACTTAGGTCATAGTGCATGTGGCCCGCAGAAAGTTTCACTGTTGTAAATATGGCCCTCCAATAAAGTGAATTTGAGACCACTGGCCTAGGGTTTTGGGAGTTTTATGGTAACATATGTAGGAATGAGAGTTAGTCTCTCCACTGCCATATTGGCCAAATAAGGCTGCTTGCAGTGTAGTGAATTAGAATATAGAAAAACGTGGTCCCGTATGGTGAGTACGACGTCATCTGCACGTGAAAGAGTCCTTACTACATGCAGTTCGAAAAAAATTCCTGCTGTAGGAACTCGTCCTTGACGTAAGTGGAGTAAAGTGCTCAAGTGAATAAAATTAGAAGGTGATGAATCTGTAGTTGTTGTTTGTTGGAGTTTAAGGTCCCGTCAACTACGAGGTCATTAGAGACCCGTCCACTGTATAGTTCTAACGCATAGACTGCACAGACACTACACTAATGTGACGATTATTGGGTATTAGCAGTACCCAGCTTTCCCGAGCGACCACCCATGTCAGTACTAACTGGGCTTGTGCGGCTTAACTTCAGTGATCAGACGAGAAGTGGCGTTTCCAACGCAACTCGCCGCTCCCATGAATCTGTAAAGATGCAGCAAGGGGACAATTGAGCAGCCACGGCCGAACGAAAGCGAGGTGCGGTGCAAATTTGACTTGCGGGGCCCCACAGAGGCGTAACAAGGGTAAACATTTGTTGACCAATTCCTTATTAATTTTCTGCGGCCCGGCGCAGTAATTATTTCGGGTAGTCGTTGCATTGGATTGGGCATAATTAGGGCGATTTACCCCCTCCGGCCGTTCCTGCATTTTGATTTCGAAAATTCAGTCAATGGCGCGAGGCCTTCAGTGACGCGGGGTCATATGCGCTCCTACCCCCTCTGGCCAGCACTGACATTGGGGAACCCGACCCTGTCATAGACGGGGAAATGGCTTAGTAATGACGATGACAGGCTGTATGGATGTAAACTCTT
Organism: Trigoniulus corallinus; assembly: GCA_013389805.1. Classification (NCBI taxonomy): domain Eukaryota; kingdom Metazoa; phylum Arthropoda; class Diplopoda; order Spirobolida; family Trigoniulidae; genus Trigoniulus; species Trigoniulus corallinus. The sequence goes on from JAAFCE010008833.1 coordinate 15,598,401, forward strand.
TAGTGCCTTGCTGTTACTTCCTAGATGACAGTTGATGATTTCTAAAATGTGTTTTTCAATATCCTGTTTTATTTCTGGTTCAGCAATTCTGCTTTTGATTGTTTTTATGTTTGTAAAAGCTGCCAATCAACTTGGACAGCTTTCATGCATGGCATGCAAAATCATTGACATGTATGACGAACAAACTTAAATGTTTGAAATCGTCTAACTAGGCACAACTTGTTTTAATATATTATAGATGTGAACGCTAAACAAAAATGAATGGGACAATCTTGTCTCAAATCTACCTTAATGTCAGATTGGGTTTTCCCAAATTTTTTTAGGAGTTCACTGCGCAGGTTGTTAAGAATACTAGGCGTTTCTCATCAGATCCGTCATGTTTCTTTGCTGTTCCTGATGGCCTGGCAGTGTGCTTTGGTAGTGTTTTTGATAACTGAAAGCAAGTATGCCTTTTTCGAGTCTATGTGCCAATCAGCAGTCCTAACTTCCTGTCTATGGCAGAGTACTTTGTCTCGTAGGTACCTGAAACACGTGGGTGAAGTTAGAAAGGATTTTTACGCCGGACTTATTGCCACCACCTTTGCGTCTGAATTGCGTTGGAAACACCAGTTCTGAAGTTAAGCAACGCAACCCAAGTTAGTACAACATGGGTGGTTGGTTCGGAACACTGGGTGCTGCTAATTTCCCCACTCCTACCTCCCTCTCACCTGAGCGCAGCCTCAACAAAGTCCGGTCTGTTATGGCTACTTGGCCTACTCCTCCACCCGTTGGCATAACAAACTACCTAATTAACGTTGACCTGGCTTCTTTCTGAAGGCTATTCATTAGCCCCCTATCATGGGTGCCAGCTTCTACACCAAGAAATGTGATCGAGCTGCAAGGATGTTTTGATGCATGTAGAAAAGAGTTCCTTGGGCGCAAGTGGCGTCGTACACGCCCAAACGGACAGAAAGCACACTTGGCGCTTTCCTCTCGTCCAAAAAATCATCCGCTAACAGTCAGGCTCGAATTTTCAGGTTAAATTTTCCAGTATTTTCATTACTTACTTGTTTTACTAGTCATTAAACTTCTTGCTAGTCCAGGGCTATTCAACTGGCTGCCCACAGGCTAAATTTGACCCACAGAGGCTTAGCAAGTGGTCCGCGTATCATCGCCGAAGCAGTGAAATTTGTAGTGCATTAATGATCTTTCTAAGCTGGGGGCTTGCGCCGATCCCCATTTTCTACATTTTGGTCCCTGACTAAATTGAGTTGAATAGCCCTGCTCTAGTCTGTGAGCTATATTTCATTTGCTGGTGTGTTAGGACCATTCAACTGTTTGTTTGTTTGTGTTTAAAGTCCCGTCAACTACAAGGTCATTAGGGACCCGTCCACTGCATAGTTCTAGTGCATAGACTGCACAGACACTACAACAATGCGTCGATTATTGGGTATTAGCAGTACCCAGCTTTCCCGAGCGACCACCCATGTCGGTACTAACTGGGCTTGCGTTGCTTAACTTCAGTGATCAGACGAGAACTGGTGTGTCCAACGCAACTCGCCGCTCCCACGACCATTCAACTACAACGGTCAATAGAGCCCCGTCCACTGCATACATGCAATGCAGAATCTGCACAGAACCTACGCTGTTACGAGGATTTTTGGATATTCGTGGTACCCAGTGTTCCCAAGCGGCCACCCATGTTAGTATTAACTGAGTTGCGTTGCTTAACTCCAGTGATCATATGAGCTGTAGGATAATAGACATCAATAAGATTTGCTTATTTTTTTCCTGAAATTTTAGACGAAATTTAATCACTGTCTCTTCTGCATGTGGTAAAAGTGTACATGAAAGTTTGCAGATTGACTGGTCAGTACTCATTTAAAAGTATACTACATGGAGTGTCAAGGGAGTGGTGTAAGGAACCTCACCCAAACATGCAGTTTTAACCTTTGCGGCACACCCTAATAATATGTGAGATAGTTGTATATGCGTATGTATACACATACGGAGAACACATAACTCTCACCACAGTCTTTGGCTTCTATAAGACGTCATGTCAACACTTCTATACTTCGATTCCTCCTCAAAATCAAGAATCCAAAGAGCGGACAAATCATTTTAGAGGTCGATAATCCTTGGTGTTCAATTGATCCTCCTAGTGATCAAGAGGTTCCACAACAGGGAAATAATTTCCGGAAATTTACATGGCACGTAGAAGCCCCTCTGCCATTCCGCCACCTTGGGTTGCATTTTATTTCTCATTTTTCTCTTTGTGGGAATATTACACCAGGGATTGGGGAAGTGAATAGTCTGATAAGTTTCAGAACGCCCTGATTTTATTCGTTTCGTTGGTGTTTTAGGACCTTTCAACTACAACGGTCATTAGAGGCCCGACCACTGCGTACAGACACTAGACTGCTACGACCATTCAGGTATTAGCAGTAAAGGGGTTGCGTTGCTTAATTTCAGTGATCGGCCGAGAACTGGTGTGTCCAACGCAAAGCAGCCGCTTCCAGAACGTCCTGGTAAATCCTGCTCGGGCACCTGAAATTTATCGTCCTTTCATTGAGGACCCAGAATTAGAAAACGTGTGAAACACGACGAATATCTACGCTTATGTGATAAGAATAGCTGTCTCCATGCCTTGGTTGACCCGTACAGAAAATTAGGCCCGGGGAGAAGCTGCAACACGGTTCATTTGTTTAAAGCAGACCAATGAAGACGAGAGAAAATTGAGGGAGAGATTTCTGTAATAAGCGATTAGCCCCTGGACGACGAAGGCTCACCGAGGAAAGTCTGGTACCACTTATGGATCAGTCCAACCCTGCCTACATGCCGAATTACCTCGGACACACGCCAGTTAACGCCATACTAACTGTGAGGCGGCTGTATTGTACTGTATGTATGTTACACTAATGGGTTGGTGAGTAAGCCAAACAGCCATAACAGGCTGAACCCTTAGAAGCCTGCTCGCAGGAAATGAGTAGGTAGGTGTAGAGGATATAGAAGAGGAGAAATTTGCAACACCCAACATTCTTTACCAGCCACCCATGTTGGTACTAACGTGGGCTTGCATTGCTTAACTTCAGTGACCTCACGAGAATTGGCGTGTCCAATGCGACTTGGCTGCAATGGACACACCAGTATTGCGTTGGACACATCAGTTCTTGTCTGATCACTGAAGTTAAGCAACGCAACTCCAGGTAGTACTGGCATGGGTGACCGCTTGGGAACGCTGGGAGCGTAGTGTCTGTTCAGACTCTGCATTAGAGATACGCAGTGGATGGGGCTCTAATGACCATTGTAGTTGAAGAGTCCTAAAACACCAACAAGCCATATTAACTAGGAACTTTAAGAACTGCTTTATTGTATTTGGCCCAGTCTCTCTATCGTGTGGACGAGGTCAGTGCCTTCCTCTGACAATGGAAATGCAAGTATAGTCAGACTCCTAACAGAATCCTCTTGTAATAAGGATCCTAAGAGGAGTGAATAATTTGATATAATATATTCTGGTAACAGGTCTTTTATTAGATACCAAATTTTTGAAATTAAAATGTGAACCTAAGGAATTAATATGTATGTATTCAGTACTTAAAACAAGCCTAAGAACTGTAGCAATTGTCAGTTATGTATCACGTCCAATTCAATTAACATTGAAATGTAATTTACAGGATATTTCTCTACCTGTAACTGTCATATTTCATTAATTCATAGCACATTTAATTCCAAGCCTTTAGTGACTTGCAGCGGAATTTTTAAATTCGCTCAAGAGCACCTTATAGAGAGTGATTTCATGTTCAGTCTCACCCAAATACACCTCAAATAATACCAAGCTAAGTCGTAAAAGTTTCAACTTTATCCACCCCAATAATTCAAATCTAGTATGTAGATACGTGTAAAACTATATTTTAGCTTACTTTTATTAATCATGATGAATGACCTTCCGTGCCCAAAAAAAACCTCTGTCTATGAACACTAACAGGTTTCTCTGATTTTTGCTTGAAAGAAAAATACTTCAGAAATACTAATCTATTTTAAACCCCCATCACGTAATTTCAAACATTTTTGGAAAGATTTGCTCTGGAACGTGCTGTAATAGGTCTGAAACTAATATTTGTTAAATTCAATCAGCATCATACAGTATTTCAGAATGCCGAATTTTTGCCATTTCTCAGGTCAGTCAACTATTGCGATCATTGTGACCTAATAAGAGTATATAAGTTTCTGTGATGTCATCAACACTTAGAATTTATCATTTTCTATTTTCTTTATTAGAACTATAAACCCGCCGCGGTGGCGTAGTGGTTAGCACGCTCGGCAACTGCGTCAGTAGTTCTAGGTTCCAAACTGGACCGAGGTGGGCGAGAGAGAGGCCGCGAGTTTGCCTGCTTTCGGTTGAGAAGTAAAACCGAGGTCCCGTGTAGGCTCTCTACTATTCAACGGGTAGATGAGGGAAAATTTCCAGGTGTAGGAGCTCGCCCCCTGGCTTCGGTAGCATTCCCCAACGAACACTAGACCGACGATAAATAAGCGTAGGGCCTATGTCCATTCAGAGGGACAAGATGGGTACCCGACGCTGCCATAGGCGGGAAAAGGGTTAGGAGTTGCTTTTCCTTTATTAGGACTATAAACTCTGCCTTGAAAGAAACAGTTTTGCATAGCAACCCCAGTTTGTACTAGAATGGGTGACCTCTTGGGAACACTGGGTACTGCTAATGCCTAAAATCGTCGTAACAGCTTAGTGTCTGTGCAGGCTCTAATAACCGCTTTAGCTGGAAGGCTGTAAAACACAAACGAAACACTACTGCGCCGAGGTGAGTTGGCGATAGAGAACTCCCGAGTGCGCCTTGCTTCGGACGAGAAGTAAAACCGAGGTCCGGTGTGGTGTATGATGGCATACGCCCATAAAAGAACCTTCTCTACTATGCAACGGGTAGATGAGGCAAAACTTCCAGGTGTAGGAGCCCGCCCTCTGGCATCGGTAGAGTACTCCAACGAACAGTAGACCGACGATAAATAAGCAAAGGGGTTGCAGCTTCGGTCCGCAGCTGGATGCAGAAAAACACCGTCCAATATATCATCCTTGTCCCCATTCAGACGGACAGGATGGATACCGACTCTGCCATTGGCAGAAAACGGGTTAGAAGTTGCTTTGTTTTATATTCTGTTTATTCTCGTCCTTTCCTGAATTATCTGGAAGTCCCTCCCTGCTATGAGCTAGAAATGGGCTTGGGGTAGTGGTAATTTGGTGGATTTATTTGTTGGTGTGTTAGGGTCCTTCAACTACAAATGTCATTAGAGCCCCGTCCACTGCGTAGTTCTAATGCAGAGACTGCCCAGACACTACACTTGGGTATTAGCGGTACCTAATGTTTCCAAGTGGCCATCCATGTTAGTACTAACTGGAGTTGCGTTGCTTAACTTGGTAGTAGTAGTGTTAGCTGAAAATTTACCTATGGTTTCCGTTATTTTCATGTCTGTAGCTCTCATTACGTCACTGACGTTTAACGCTGATTGCATTTGAAATTGTGGCTTGTGACGACGACATTTGGTCTGGTTCCAATAGCAACATTCCTTACTCTTTTAACATTTCAAGTAGGCCTTGAAAAACTCATTTATTGACCTCAACGTCGATAATTCGAGCTTTTATCAACATGGCGTTATGCTATATTAAAGCAGCAACACGCCTTGAAGTTTAGAAATCAGAAAATGAACTACTTCAGAATATTGAGACACCATGCATTTGGCTTAAGGATCCGATACGTCGTCATACATTGTGTTTTCCGTAAAGGGTTACTCAAAGTTGCTTCTAGACGTCCAATGTCCTGATTTCTCAGGATGAATGATAACAATGGTATTACTAACCAAAATTCGCATTTTAGCAATATTTTGTTTATTAATATGTGCATACGCGCGTACAATTTATAATCATTGCAACCCTGAAATTATCAAATAATAGGGAGGGCGTTTCTTCTTAATAGCAGAAGTATAAAAATCATATCAGAAAATAATGTTCCCTGCAGATATTTTCTGTATGAAAACGTTTCCACCGCATTTACTGCGGCGTAGAACAGCAGCACTTCCGATTTACTATCAAAATGACATAAAAAGCTTTTTAATGTAGGTGACGTAAATCATTGACCCAGGTGCACGAGCTCGCCACCCCTGCCCGAATGTAGAAAAATAGGCCGACGATAATAGGCACAGAGATAGAGATTGCAGTATTAGGTTGACAGCCGGCTGCATTAAAATACTGTCTAGCATTTCGCCCACGTGCTCCAAGTGCCGAGGGAGCGGCGAGTTGCGTTGGACACACCAGTTCTCGTCTGATCACTGAAGTTAAGCAACGCAAGCCCAGTTAGTACTGACATGGGTGGTCGCTCGGAAAAGCTGGGTACTGCTAATACCCAATAATCGTCGCATTAGTGTAGTGTCTGTGCAGTCTCTGCATCAGAACTATACAGTGGACGGGTCTCTAATGACCTTGTAGTTGACGGGACCTTAAACTCCAACAAACAACAAAAATCCAAGTGCCGAGGGGAGCGGTGAATTGCGTTGGACACACCAGTTCTCGTCCGATCACTGAAGTCCCAGCTAAAACTGACAACGCAGCCCCAGCTAAAACTGACGTGGGTGGCCGCTTGGAAAACTGGGTACTGCTAATACCCAAAAATCGTCGCATTAGTGTAGTGTCTGTGCAATCTATGCATAAGAACTACACTGTGGACGGGGCTCTAAATGCCCTTGTAGTTGAAGGGCCCTAAAACACCAAAAAAGGAAGAAGTCCGTGTCGATAATGTGATGAAAATAGGGGAGGAGAAGCTCATTAGATCCATTACAGGAATGCAGGTGGTTGGAGTTAGTTTGTTGGTGTTTTACGACCCTTCAACTACCAGGCTATTAGGGCCCAGTCCACCGCGTAGTTCCAATGCAGAGACTGCACAGACACTACATTAATGGGACGATATTGGGTATTAGCGGTGCCCAGTGTTCCCTAGCGGCCACCATGGCAGTACTAGCTGGGATTGCGTTGCTTAACATCAGTAATCAGACGAGAACTGGAGTGTCCATCGCAATAAGCCACTCTGCAGGTGGTTGGAAGCACCCGCGGAAGGGGAATATCAAAGCAGACGAGGGAGCAGGTTGTGCGTAACCTAGTGGGAGATAGGCGGGAGTGGAGGCTAGAGCCCGCAGACCCGACCCTGCCACAGGCGGGATAAGGGTATGATGATGATGGCGCTCCAAGTGCAGATAAGACAAGTAGATGGATTCCCGACTCTTCCATAGGCAGAAAAAAGAATTAGGGATGGCGATGCGATGTCTTTGTTTGTTTTGTTAGTGTCTTAGGGCGCTTCAACTACAATGGTCATTAGAGCCCCCTTCAGTGATCAGACGAGAAGTTAAGCAACGCAACCCCAGTTAGTACTGACATGGGTGGCCGCTTGGGAAAACTGGGTACCGCTGGTATCCAAAAATAGTCACATTGTGTAGAGTCTGTGCAGTCTCTGCATCAGAACTACGTAGTGGACGGGGCTCTAATGACCTTGTAGTTGAAGGGCCCTAAAACACCAACAAACAACAACAATGTGTCCAAATGAATACAGCCGCTCAATGATGATTCCATTAGTCATCAGTAAACCACCTACTGTATTCATCAAAAAAAGGTAGCGGCAGACGCTCTTTAATGGCATATTGTATCTGGTTTGTAGACCTGATTGAATCATCTGAAGGAAGCCGTGCCGGCGGTCTTCGTGTAAACGGCCTTCCAACATAGAATCAGGGTGGGGCTCAGTCTCCATTCTTTCACACCTCAGATCGAGGCCCCACGCTGAGAGAGGCCCTGCACGTTGAAATTTCTAAGAAACTTTGATAATAGCATTTCTGTTTGTGAATATTTTGGGCCCCAAACCTAACCTATCCTAACCCATGCTGTTAGGAAACTGAATGTTCGGAATTTTATGAATCACCCTTATCCCACACCTGACATATCCACACTAGCGGAAGACTGTTCCTAAACGTGACGTTTATACCTATTGTAATTGGTAAGGTTGACGGATTTTCAGTCTGTTTGCAATTGTCTCCCCTGAAATGATCGTGAGCCGAAAGTTAAAAGCACACATTCCACTGGAATGTAAATTTTTGACCTGCGATACCAGATCACGAAATGGTTTGTATAATTAAACTACTGTTGGTTAAATGCTATTGGAATTGGAAGAATTACTCTAGGAGCGCCGTGGCGATGTAATGGCCACTGCTGTGTTCGTTCTGTCGACATGGGTGTTTTCTTGTAGCTTCTGGTAGGATTTCTTTGTCATTTCTAATTAAATTTTTCGAGTGAGACAGTAGAATTACAATTGTATTTTACATAGCTGACTATTTATTACAATGATTGCGTAAGTGTAAGCTTAGAGCATCGTCTTTTCGAATATGATTACACACTTGAGATGAGCAATAACGTTGTGGGTGTACTGTACGTAGACCGTCTCAGTAGTGGAAGTCTTATAATTTTGAACTTTACAATTGTAACGTTGAATGATTCATGAAAACTCTGGAGGAGGTGAGAGGTACAGATGTCAGCGAAGCGTTGAGGATGATAGTAATGTCGTGTATTTTTTTTCCTTTTTTTGCAGGACCCACATTTCCAATAAAATACTAAATGCAACAGGTTAACAGTGTTCAATGTTGACGTCGTAATGTAAGTGGCAAACGAATTAGGGATTTCTCAAGGCAAGTTGATTTCTCTACGCAATTGCTAAATTTTTTTGCAAGGTAAGCATTCGTATAAAGTTAATTAATAAATAATCGATAGGTAAAGAAAGAATCACCCCTCCTCCTTCCCCAGTTTGCATAGTTATATAATAAAATATATGAATTTGAGGAGGCATGCATTCACAACCATGTTAATGATTTTTCAGTTTCATTATTTAGACATGGCATAATCAGTGACATCACTAAATAAACGTAATTATCTCGGTAATATAATATGGTCGACTTTTGCCCTTTGTTGTTCAACCATGTTTCTTCACAGGCCCTTTATAATATGTCGGCGTAAGTAGAACTTTCAGATTATCCTGGTTCAGAGGAGTTTAACTCCAAAAATACAATCATCATCATGCCGGATATTCCAAATGATTGTGAGCCCTTCAACATTTTGATTCAACAATGCCTGTAATTACTTCCTCTTTTTTTTGCTATAAATAATCTCAGGTAATCTAGTAGGAGTTGAGAAAAAAAATCCTTTGAGGATTATCTATGCTTAATGCTTAATTTTGATCTACTGAAAACTGTTAAAAACCAGGAAAAACGAGCATTTGTCAGGCCAATTTCATGACGACATGCAATCTCATCTCCAAAACTGTTAGGAAAGCTTGGGTACTGCTTAATTGAAACGCTGCTGAAAGATGAGTGAATAGACTGATGTGGTATATATATATGAGCACATCATACAGGAGGACCTGGTTAGGTCCATCAAAGGGCTACAAGTTATAGGCAACAGACGAGGTGGAGTTGGATCAAAGCAAACTTACGGGGCAAGAGTATAAGGTGAGGCATGACGTTGTATGAGGTAGTCTGTGACCTGGTTGAAAATAGAAATCGCAGACCTGACCCTGCCAATAGGCGGAGTAGGGGTATGATGCCGATTTATTGCAGTAAACCTGCAGGAGACTAGACACGTCTGCCTGTTTGTTTCTCGGGCTATCTTCTAATAACACTTGATACTGTTCTGCCGCATGCAGCTTCCGTCCTCGGCAGGTCTTTGAGTTCCAATTTACAAATGTATGCTCGTGAACCAGCGCTGTTCGACATGGTAACTAGTAGCCCCAAGAGTTGTTATAAGTTTGCTTTATCTAGTGGTTGTGGTCATAATGACCCCGTGACACTTTCCTTTCGTCAAGAGAATTATTTTACTGGCTGGGTTAGTGCCAGATGTTTGTGCAGGATCTCTGTTGTCAAACTCGCATCGGTAAGTCACTTGGTAGTGTGTGTCTTGGGCGCATTACCGTTTAAAAGTGACACCCTGAGTGTACCTGAAGCCGTGGCCCCGTGATATATGTACGATGTCACCCGCACGTGAAAGAATCCTTACCACATGGAATAAAATATGCTCGTCGTTCGTCAAAATTTCCAGGTGTAGGAATTAGCTCCATTTGGTGTCGTTAAACGACCTTTAAAGGTAGACATACAAATGCCAGCCGACGCCTTGTGTGGAGTCACGTTTAATGTCCATAGGGTATTTTCGTATATAAATTTATAAGTATCATTTTACAAAACACCGATATTTAGATTTATGAAAATTATGTGGTGACCATATACAAATGCCTTGATGTCCTCACTACTGCTACTACAGTATTAATCGGCGTTCTGCTTATGGCAAGGTTGGATATTCAGGAGGTCACGTAGAAGGACTAAGTGGCATTAACGGGGAGGCAGAACCAAATGTTGAAATGAGATATCTGAAATAGAGACGGAGTGTGGAAAGGCATATAATAACAGGGAGGAAGGACGTCAGCTGAACTACAGCCCACCTGATGTTACATTATCCAGGGATACAGTGGGCCTAGATAATCTTATCCCAGGAACTTCACGTGCAAGGAGGTTCTCAACGATCTCACTTGTGAAGTTGGGGTTTTTATTTTTCTTATGATTTTTGTAACACGCTTGGCAATATAAAATTTTTTCCCCGTTGAATACAACTTTGGGTTAGTGGGACGATGTTAACAATTATTTGTTGTATTGCGTAGCAGGTTCATTACGAAAATGAATATCATTTATTTCTTTTGCCCTGTTGTTATTATAGAAATTTCAAATGTTTAACAGCTGGATTGGGTTGGCAGCGGCGAATGTGGGAAGTTTTTCGTCGCCTCTCTGACGTATAACCAGAGCAAGTAAGGGCGCTGGGACAACGTGGAAGAGGTAGGACTTTTCACTGGGACCGAAAAATCGCTCATAAAAGTACAAAATTGAACAAAATTAGGCATTTTATCCCTTTTTATTCAGTGTCAGCCTCAGTAGCGCAGAGGTAGGTGCTAAACTACTATGTCAGAGACTTGGCTCCCAGTGAGACTTCTGTCACATGGAAGGCCACGTTGCGTTGGACACACCAGTTCTCGTGAGATCACTGAAGTTAAGCAACGCAAATCCATGTTAGTACCAACATGGGTGGTTGGTAGAGAACGTGGGTATTGCAAATTTCCCCTCTACTACATCCCCTACACCTGCCTCCTCCCCGTGAGCAGCCTCTTAAGAGTTAGGCCTGTTATGGCTGCTTGGCTTACTCCCCAACCCGTTAGTGTAACATAGAAGAAGATAGATACATCAGTGTGGTCCCGTATGGTGTGTAACGATGTGTAGTTCGGCAAAAATACCGGGTGTTCCCCAACGAAGAAAAATAGGTCGATGACAAATAATTACTGGAGTTGCAGTATTTGGTGGGCATCCGTCTATTTAAAAAAGTCGTCCCACATATCACCTGTGTGTTCCATTGGGACACAAATGGGCTATAAGGGGGAAAAGCAATGAAAGATGACTTTTTTTTTTTTAACTAAAAGTGTTTTGGTGGCTCAAATGGCCCGCCGCCGAGGACAGCGAATTTTTGTGGGTACACCTTTCAGAGCCTCATTTAGACTAGACTTTTCCCATTATCTACTCTAGTTATCCGCTCTTCTTTATTCATTACTGACGATTACCTTATTGAATGGTTAACAAGTGAAGGTAGTTAATAAAATGGTTTGAATTAGTGAAGCGATTCGTCATTATTACGCCAACGCCTGCTAATTTTAAAATTCAGCAGATTGAAAGTCTAGACGAAAAAAACGGCTTGAAAACTAAAACGAAATTCTGAAAATTGGATTACCTCTACCAAACTCCTTGTAAGTTGGAATAGTACATCTAAATTGAACTTGTAGTCATTGAAATTGGTTCCTGAATTCAAATACAACGATTTTAAAGTTAAAATTCTATGTAGAATTAAATTTCCGTTTTACATGCCAAATCTTTGTAGAAATTTGCATTTCAATATGGCATTTGGCTTTATATTCATTTTATGATAATGTTGATTACCCGAAATTATTATAAGTATGTCGATTTCGCCTCGAACAACATGCCGCATATGTTAGAAGGTCAATTTGCATTGAAATACAAAGAAAATTTAGCGTTTTTAGATGACTGTTAACCTGAAATGAATGACATATAAATTATATTAGAATATCATAAATAATACTGATGGCTTCCAAAAAAAATAATGAGCGCGCAACCCCCTTAATTTGAAAGTACTCAATATTAGAATGTATTTGCAAGCATAAAATAGATATTCATTTGTTATTATTGGTAACATTTCATTTTAAAGTGACATCGTCATATTTTGTGTGAGGTCGAGCAATTCGCATTAATTTAAAACTGAATAGGCGATGATTTTTAATCATCATCATTCTCCCAAATTGGAATATTTCTTGAGCAAAAACTTCAAAACTGAAGGTGGCAAAGTTCCCATTTGAAGTTGTAGTTAAATAATTTTTTTTTCTACAGATGTAGAATATTAAATTAGTTTACTGTGTAGTTCACTGCCACTGCTTGTAAATATCTGTTACATAAGGTGGTAAGGTCGTGACATGTTATTTTTGTCTAGAGTTGAAATGAACTTTCAGTCGTCTTTCGTTCGTGAAACCCAACCAAACATTCATTGGCACATGGTTTGTTTTTATAACTATTCCGTAGTATTTCAACCACCTGAAAGTAGTTAAAGAGTTTGAACCCTTCTCTCACCTCCTTCCTCCTCTCAAGTCGTGATTGAAGAAAAAAATTAATAGCTTAAATGTAGTCCTAATAATTAAATATCATGACTACTTTAACTTAAGATAGGGATCTACATTTTCTAAATTTGCAGGATGCAAAAAATTTGATAGCAATACACTTGTACCTATGGTACAGGGTGCTTTTAAGGTTTGTAATATCTTGTATCGCAGTTAAAAGTGGAATAATATTCGTATGTTACTGAAATCACTCTCTGCTTGGTATGTGCAGGAGGACTGTGTTCAATTCTCAGCTGTGGATTGCTGGATTAATTTCATGCGTTGGGGAGTAAGCCAAGCAGACATAACAGGACGAACCCTTAGGAGGCTGCTCACGGAAGATGAGGAGGTAGGTGTAGAGGAAGTAGGACTGGGAAAATTTGCAGCACCCAACGTTCTTTACCAACCACCCATGTTGGTGCTAACGTGGGCTTGCGCTACTTAACTTCAGTGATCTCACAAGAACTGGTGTATCCAGCACAACTTGAGACATGATGATGCTGCCGCCACACCACTGCTCTTCTCTTCCTCATTGGCACCATTTTGTTGCACGCCGTTTGAAAATTGAGCGGCTGTATTGCGCTGGACACACCAGTTCTCGTCTGATCACTGCAATTAAGCAATGCAACCCTAGATACTACTGGCATGGGTGACCGCTTGGGACACTGGGCACTGCTAATACTCGAAAATCGTCGTTGCAGGGTGGTGTCTGTGCAGATTCTTCATTAGAACTATGCAGTGAACGGGGCTCTAATGACCTTTGTAGTTAAGGGCCCTAAAAGCGTGTAAAACTTAATTGCACTAGGCAAATTAGAACGTTTTTAGACTATAGTTGGTGGACTTGTATAGTGTTTGTCAACTAAAGCGAACACGAGTACGCGCAGTATGCATGGGATTAACTTTTGTCAAAAGCAAGTCATATCCACCCCAAACGTGTCTGTTAAAAGCTTTGGGGGTACCATATACTAGAATGTGGTTTTACAACTAGTACAACTGGCCGTCATTCTTCGGCGTACGAAGGAGTGGAACTTGATGTAGGGCCACTTGCACATCAGGCGAGAGTGATACCGGTATGTCAAGTCATCCATTCAAGAAAGTGGAATATTTTTCATAAATATTAGATCTTATTATAACCTTTCTTACTAGTCGAGACGCTGATGACTAAGATAATGCTGTAGGGCCACTTCTTTGTGTCATTTGCCAACACCAGCAAATGAACAGTTGGGGATTTGGTCTTTCTGGACAATATTCCAGGGTTGCATTAGTCATTTAACGCACAGATGATGATACTACGCTTGGGAGTCTGTCGCAGGGGCTCGCAGTGCATGGTTGCACGCCCTATCCTGATGGGGCGGATGGCTTTATTTGGGCGAGAAAGAAGCCTGCTGTGTATATACCACACGGACGTGGATGTGTAGATCAGTATAGTTTCCGGTTGTAGAGGGAGCGGCTGTATTGCTTTGGACACACCACTTCTCGTGGATCACTGAAGTTAAACAACGCAAGCCCAGTTAGTACTGACATGGGTGGTCGCTCGGGAAAGCTGGGTACTGGTAATACCCAATAATCGTCGCATTAGTGTAGTGTCTGTGCAGTATATGCATTAGAACTATACAGTGGACGGGTCTCTAATGACCTTGTAGTTGACGGGACCTTAAACTCCAACAAACAACAAAAAAACCAACGTGAGTGGCTTCTTGGAAACACTCTGTACCGCTAATACCCAAAAATCGTCGTAACAGCGTAGTAGTGTCTGTGCAGACTCTGCATTAGAACTACGCAGTGGGCGGGGCTCTAATCAGCACTGTATTTGAAGGGCCCTAGAACACCAACCAATCAATCAAAATCAGATTGTAGATACTCGTCCCCTGGCGTCAGTAAAAGAAATTGTCTCCAGGTTGGCTAGCTTCCCGTTAGGATCCTGCTCTCACCCTGTTGTAAGCAGGTAAAAGAGAGAATCTGGAAAAAGGAAATCCAGATTAGCATTATTGGTTTGTTGTGATGAAGGTAAAATCTCGCCTTCATCCACCTGACAGGAAATGAAGACAACACCGGACCGGAGTGCTATCATCAGTGCCGGATTTACCATTAGGCTGAAGCCTAGGGCCTCAGCATTTAGCGGGCTTTAAAACTTAAGAAAAGGATCTCAACGGGGATTGAAAAGGGTCTCAAAATTGAATAGCCTAGGGCCTCTCAATATCTAAATCCGGCACTGGCTATCATGATCTGACAGTGAATGACTGCTTGTGGATACAGTGGTATAACAAAGAGGCGTTTGAATAGCATTAGAGCTTTCAGTTTTTGACAAGAGAACGGACACCACTTTCCTCAAAATGATTTTGTTATTGCGTTACATGTACACCAAGTCCGCCTCGGTGACGCAGAGGTAGAGTGCTGGACTATTGAGTTAGTGCTTCCAGGATCGATCCTGGAGCTTAAGTGAAAGCGACCCTCAATACGCCTCCAACCAGATGGGCCGCAAAGCCGTGACTCCGTGTGATATGTACCATGCCATCTGCACGTACAGGAACTCACATGGAGTAAAATGACTAGCGTTGCAGCATTAAGTTGGCAGCCGGCTGCGCAAAATGCTGTTCAACAGATTGCTCATGTGTCGCATTGGGACAAAAGCAGGCAACCATAGGCGGGAAAACGGTATCGAGAATTCTTATAAAATTGTCTTAGAGCCATTCTGAGTGTCTCTGAGTGGTGATCCTGTTTGATGTACAGTATAAAGACTTGTCTGATATTGTACTTCCGCCCGAAAGCTGGTCCGTTATTTATGTTTACCACCCTGGCGGAATGGAAAGAAATCCTGATGTTTTTTTTTTACCGAGTGTTTAACTGAATTCTATAAACAAACAACTATTTATCATGTCTGTTTTAGTTTTTTTGCAGTTTTGTCTACCACAAATATTTTTCTCTTCACTCCGTAATGTTAATTACCTTTCGACGAGTGCTGTTGGAAATAAAATTAGCAGAGGGTTCTTCAAACCTGTAGTGTTTTTTTCTTCACTGATCACACAGACAGTTGTGTTTAAATCACACTAACATGGCAGTTGAAATTTTACCATTTCAATTGAGTTTTTTTTTTTTTTTCAAATTCAACTTAAGAAGAGAGTATGAAGCTACAAGTAAAGATAATGTTTACCCTCTCCCCGTTATCGTGTAATCATACAAATTTTTTTTTTCGCCTACTAAACTCGCTGCATTTTAAAAACCGTGCATGCATCTAGTTAGCTATATAACTATAAAATATTAATATCGGTCAGTTACGCATTTGCGCCTATTTTTCATCAGATTATTGGCACATCAAGAAGTTCCTCACGTAACTGTCCAACAACAACAACAAAAAATATAATACAACCAAACCAGACCAGGTACAAAAATGGTTCGTCAACATTTATAAGTCTAAGAAAAGTACATAGGAAGTTAACTGAAATTGCTTTTAAAACTTACCTGTATATTTCTTTTCCATGTCAACATTGTTGATTTCATTGATCATAAAATTGAAAGCACAATCCTTTTAAATTATGGCGTGGTTTATCTTTTTTTAGAGGTTTTTTTTTTTTTACTTTGATTGAGAAAACAAAAAAGAGTTGAGTTCTCTATCCACTTGGTCGAATGAATATGAACTTTTTAATTGAGAAGTTTGTCCGTGTATTTAATGTTTTGATTCTTTGAGCACACAAATATATTTTCAAACAAATGATTCCCACACGAGATTTGTAGAAGCCAGAGGTAAAAATATAGAGATGATATTTTTTTTCTTTGCTGATATTTTGGTTTTAATTTGTGTTATTTAAAACGGTGATACATTTTCCAACTTGCAGCAACAAATAACCAGCAGCAGCTAACTTCCCTATTTCTCTTAAAGTAGGCTAAGTATCTGAAGTAGGTTCACTCAGACATCAAACGGTATCTACTGTTATGCCAGTGCTAACAACCTGTAACTGCAACCACATAACCTATCAAACCTTTTTATACACAGCTGTAGAAGAAGACTATGTAGGTCTGTTGAGGTGCAAATGTGAACAAGGTAAAGCGTCAACATCAGACAGCAATTCGGTTAAAGCGACACCGTACGGACAACCTTATGGAGTTCGTAGGCTTTTCTTTTTTCACTTCTCTCCCTTCTCGTCGTTTCAATAACACCCGTTGTCAGTTCAATGCAAAAGTTAACGCAGGTGGAGGCGAATTTTCTCGGTGAAAACTCATGAAGGAGAGAGAGAAAGAAAAAAAAAACAGTCCAAAAATCTTTTTACATGAATTTAACACCCTGTAAAACTCCACCCAATCACACATCCACACCCCTGTATCAAGTTTCTCCATACGCTAAATCATTTCTACTGATAAAGTTGTTCTTATTAAGAAGGTAGATACGGAAATTCGAAGGCCCTTCAACTTGCACATGCAAAATAGTTATGATTAATTATCAAGAACTTTATTCCCGAAATCGTGTGTCTATAAACTAATTCATGAAACAACCCTCTTTTATGTTGCCTAACGTTTTGGCATTCAACTAATCATTGGGAAATAAACTGTGTATAACAATAGAGAAAAGTGGAAAAAGTTGGGAGTGGACTTGACGTTCAAGTAGATGAATCCATTGTGTCAGTAGTATTAATTCACCTGCTACAGATAGTGCGTTATGATAGGTTTTAAAGGACATGTTTGTAAGGTTTTTGTTGAAAACAGAAACAAAAGTATTAAGTTTGTGGATGATTAAGAGGGAGGTGGAAATGTGTGGACCTTCCGCCAAACTTGCAGTAGTTAAGGCGAGCCTGGAGCAGTCTGTAGCAAGCACAAAATGAGAAGTTGTGGACACAACTGTCTGCAAAGATGATTCTGTGACAACTTCACGTAACGTTTACGGCTATTACTAAAAAAGCGTCGTCGCCAACAACAAACACGTTTGAAATTGTTTGCTAATGTGACAATTATTTTGAAAACGTCAAAGACTGTTCTGTGTTTTGGGATTTTAGAGCAGTTCCACTTTTTCCACTTGTCGGACACATGGACGACGTTTTTGGAGAATATTTTTATGCAGCTGGCTGCCGACGTAATGTTGCAGCCCTTCCGTTTATTTATCGTCGATCCATTTTACTTCATTGGGGCACTTCTCCTCCACCGACTTCAGGGGGGGGGGGGGCGAGCTCCTACATCTGCAAATTTTGCCGATCTTTTCGTTGTACATAGAAGGGGTTCTTTTACGTGCAAGTGACATCACCATGGCCACAGCTTTACTTTCCATCCGACGGATGGTCTACTCAAGACTTCTCTATCTCCGAAAAGACGCCAACTCACCCCAAACTCAGTAGTCAAGCCCGATTGGAATCGAAAGCAAAAGCTCAT
Organism: Trigoniulus corallinus; assembly: GCA_013389805.1. NCBI lineage: Eukaryota > Metazoa > Arthropoda > Diplopoda > Spirobolida > Trigoniulidae > Trigoniulus > Trigoniulus corallinus. The sequence continues at coordinate 15,616,526 of JAAFCE010008833.1, forward strand.
AAATCGACCTGTCTCATGAACGTTTGTTAGGTGGAGACAGTGGAGATTGAACAATTTTTTTTACTAGGTGAATACCGGGCTTACTGTATTAACCCTCTAGCATTAACATCTATAATTTCTCTGTTTCTAGGAATATCTGCGTGTGAGACATATATTTGAAAACATTGCTATTCTACCATTTTTATCCTAAAATATGAAAAATTAATGCCTTAGACAGAAAAAGTAATGTCATTTTTAGAACAGGAATGAAATAATATAAACACAGTGCTTTCCATAATGTAATGAAAATTATATGAATGAAAGAATATAGGGGAGACCGGGGCAAGTTGACGATACTAAGAGTTTTCAGTTTAATTTTTTATTTTTCTTTCGAGATAAAATGTTTTACTGTGCTGAGATACTTAGAATGCAACTTTATTTATAATTTATTGGTTTAAAGTGAAACATTTTTTGATATCTTCAAGGGGATTTTATAATTTTTAATGAACGATGTAAAATTCGTCATCTTGCCCAGACCCGGGGCAAGATGACGGCTATTGAAAAGTAAAAGAAATTAGTAAATTCTCCGAAATCTATTATTGTACCCTTATTTCTTTTATAGTAAAATAGGATTAGGCATTATTTATTACATTGTTAAAGGCAAATGAACTAATATTTTTAATTTTTTTTGGGAATAATAAAAACGCATTAACACTAAAAGTTAAAATCGAAGTAAATAGTAAATCGAATTTATTGTCAACTTAAAAGTTAATGTTTCTAGTTAAAAATAATCACAGGTAGGCTGGCAACCACAAAGAAGATGCCAGGTAACATTGAGGGTCAAGATGGTGAGTTCGTCAACTTGCCCCAGTCATCTTGCCCCACCAACAATTTTAAAATTTAAGTATTATAGCAATAAGATTAAAAAATTATTTTAATAATGAATACTGAATATGAATAGCCAGTTGTCTAAGGTAGATCAAAATGCTATTAGATATTTCTATAGCTTACCTCTATATTAATTAAATCTTAATTCCAAAATTTGGTTTCATATAGCACACAGCAGGAAAACAATGAAACTCGTGTAAATAATATAGTAATGGCAACAGTGCCTTGAAAAAAGGATTTTTTAGTGTCTAGTCATGAGGAGTACTAGTAGTATTCATATGATGCTGCTAACTATCAGGAAAATCTCTAATTAAGGCATTAGTCATCTTGCCCCGCTCGTCATCTTGCCCCGGTCTCCCCTACATGCAAAATGAACAGTGAACGTTATGGGTGTGAAAAAGTGGTTCTATCCTGAAAGCAGTGTGATCAATTAAGGTAAACAACAAAGTTGAGATCCAGGCTGAAGCACTTCAGAGTGGTTGATCAGGTACATCTTGTAATAGCACTGCCAGGGGCAAAAGAACAAATCATATCTGCCTAATAGACAGATGGTCCGTACAGAAGGTTAAACAAGAGCACCTTTGAAGTAAACAATCCGCCTCGATAGTGTAGGAAGTAGCGCGCTCCAGGTTCAATACTGGATCAAGGCAAGGATCGCAGGTGGAGAGGAGGGCTGTGGATTATGTGGGGATCAAGTGGAGGATGTCAGGCATGTGATGCTGGCATGTCCAGCGCTGGATCACTGCAGGAGGGGAAGGGGAACCCCCACATTGGAAGAAGTTCTGGGGGTGGAGCAACTGGAATGGTGCAAAAGGCAAAGGTGTTGCTAGGGTGCTGGTGGAGATCTAGGCATATGCGTCTTGAATGAAAAATCTCACTAGCAAGGTATCCGTCACAAAGGTTTACATATTCATATTTATTAACGTTTTAAATAGTAGGCCTTGTCGCCTATTATTCATTTTCGATAGAAGCTTCCAGTAACCTCTCTGCTTTTTAAGTGCATGCAAAGTAAGTTCTTGTGCAGGCGTTTCAGGGTGGCAGTTTGACACCACCTGGTCTAGACTGTTGATCTATTTATTAGATTTATTTCTTGAATTTCTAGAAAACTATCGCGTAAAAGCGAAAAACTTTATCATTAGTGGCGTACCTAAAATAAGCGGTCCTCTTACATAGCCAGCGTTGGTTGCTCCCACGCGCGGATCCAGGATGGGGTTTTGGGGGGTTGCCCCCCCCCCCCCCCCCCGCTATGCACATATAAACGTATTCGCATAATACCGTATTTATTCCAATAACAGCCGCCCTCTATTAAGCGCCGCACAATCAGGGCCAAAAAAAGTAATAAACGCCGCCCTCCAATAATCGCCGCAACGTTTTTTCGCTAGTGGTAAAATATTTTTGGAAGAAACAGTGGGGGGTAGGCCGGCATACCCTCACATGCATCACCATCATACCCTTATCCCGCCTGTGGCAGGTTCGGGTCTGCGAATTTTAACCCTCCACTCCCGTCTATCTTCCACCAGGTCCTCATCCCCACACACTGCCAATACCTTTACAGACAACCAGCTCCCACGTCTGCTTTGGTCTCCCCTACCCCGGGTGCTTCCGACCACCTGCATTCCTGAAATGGACCTAACGAGCTCCTCTCCTCTTCTCATTGTGTCCATACCACCTCAACCTATTCACCCTCATTTTTTCGGCGATGACCACCACCCCAAGGCTACCTCGAATATACTCATTCCTAATTCTATTAGCTCTCGACACGTCGCTCATGTACCGCATTACCGTAGCATTGGCATCTTGGCTACTTGTATTCTATTGACATGGCTCTTCTTCACTGCCCTACCCTGTGATTCATATATAGCATAGTTGTCCTAACCACTGTCCTGTAGAACTTCCCTTTTAACTTGATGGAGACCCTCCTGTCACACATGGCTCTGCTTGCCTGTCTCCACTTCACCCATCCCCCATTGATTCTATGGATCGCATCAGACAGCCTTAGCCAATATTCCTGCGGGTTTCCAGACGGCTGGCTGGGTGACCCCAGTCAGAGGACGTTCAGTGGACCAGCACACCCGACCCTGCCACAAGCGGGATAAGGGTATAGTGGTGATGACTGCCAATATCGTCGACAAAAAGCTCACAAATTATATAAACGCCGCCTTCTAATAAACGCCGCCCTCTAATAAGCGCCGCACCAAAAGCGCCACGAAATAAATAAACGGCGCGGCGTTTATAGGAATAAATACGGTATATGCGAGCTTTAGCTCAACCCACCCCGTAATAGCTCAACCCCCCCCTGGCGAAAATCCTGGATCCGCCACTGGTTGCTCCAGTGCTAGTATCTTGACTTATGAACATAGTTCCCTTGAAATTTTCTTGTAACTGCGAATCATAGATGTGCCCATGAGGACTTACATGAACGTAAACTGCACTCGTGCATCTTAGAGGAATCAGCTTGTGAGCCTGTGAGAACAGCTTCGATTGTGTCGGTGATGGGCAAGAGACGCTCCAAGTGTGAATTTCATCTGATAGAGGTAAAAGCCTTGATTCCGTGTGGCGTGTACAATGTCACCTCCTAATGCCCTCTTTCTTCATGCACTAGCAATACAGTATATGCCTATGTGTAAATGGACAAAAGTCCCATGGTAGCAGCTCGCACCCTGGCTCTGGTACCCTCAACAGTAGAGAGGCATTGTTGGACATTGGCGTTTTTACTTGACCGTCACATCCTTTTAGTCCCTTACATCATAAAGCAGAAGTGAAGTGAGCCCCTGTTTACTTCACGTCAGGAAGGCAAACGTTGTTAAATAAAAATCTTGAGGCCAAAATACTATGCTGGTGACAAAATTGAAAATTCAAAAATTGTCTGGTTTGCACAACGGATGCAGGATTGTATTTTGCCTACCCGTTGATCACTGTGGAGAATTCATATTGCAACCCCCCCCCTCCCCCAGTTGTACTAGCTTCCTAATTGGGTGCCTCCCCTGGACATTGCCAAACCACCTGGAGTTCTCGCCAACTATTTCTATTATGTTTTATGCTTCTAATCTAACTCAACTTCTATATTCGTTCAGCAACTCATAAGAGACAAGCTTCACCCCATTGGTACCGTTGTGAACTCCCAAAAAGTATTTCCACGGATTATGGTAAATAGATAAGTAATTATTGTCTAAACCGTTAAGGCGTGGTCGGGCTTTATTCAAGTAGCTTATTATGAGGGACAGAGCGAGCCCCCTGGATCTTACATTCTTCATTTAAATTGTGAACTACTTTCTATGACTAATTCGGTCGGCCTCCACCTCCAATGAAATAACTCTGGAGTGAGTTGTTGACCTCACCTACACGCAGAGTTCAAGTGCCCAGCCTTGGATCCGTAGCATAAACAAAACAAACTTGTGGTGGCAGGCTCTCCAGCTCCCTATTGTGAGTGCTCCCCGAAACAACATTCAATGGGGTCCACCGTAAATGTAACCTTCACTTAAGCCTACCGCTTTCTCTGTTGGAGGTGATGATAATAAATCATTTTGATTCTCGTCCAGATTGAAGACCACAGCCGTGTTGAAAGTGAGGCGGCCGAGGCCAAAAGCAGATAGGCGCGACCTTAACATTATTTTTGATTTTACATCACTAAGCCGGGTATCCACAGAAAAAGGGGCGACTATATTGCGTTGGACACACCAGTTCTCGTCTGATAACTGAAGTTAAGCAACGCAGCCCCAGCTAGTACTGGCATGGGTGACCGCTTAGGAGCACTGGTTACTGCTACTACTCAAATCGTTGTGTGAGCGTAGTGTCTGTTCACACGGTATTAGAACTACATGGTGTACGGGACTCTAATGACAATTGAAGTTGAAGGGCCCTAAAGCATCAACAAAGCAAACACTGAATGTTTGGGGGTAAAACGTCCAAGGGGCGAAATGTGTGGGGGCGAACGTTCCATATCCCGACCCTGTCATAGGCGGGGAACAGGGCTAGGAGTTGCTTTTCTTTACTTTACATGCAGTGTACGAGCGTACCCATTAGGACGGCAGCCGGCTGCTTAAAAAGGCCGTCCAACAAATCGCCCAGTGTCCCTATTGAACTCAAATAGGAACCCAAAATTGAAATGGGAATCCGAAGCCTAAAAGGGAACCCTTTAAAGCCGGCTGTGTAATTAATAATGCCGCCCAACAAATCGCCCATGTGTTCCTATTGGACTAAAATGGAAACCTTTTTCTGTAGAAGAATTCTGCTGAGTACGAAACACTTCCTCGCCCCAAGGTACTAAACCCTTTCAAGGGCGTTTTCTGCGTATGCTACCGAACTACATCCAGGCTTTACAAGGTTCTATCATGGACATGATATTTCACACTTGATAAAATGATTTGTGTCAATTAAAATGATCGAGAGGGGTCACCAATTTTTGAAGACTAACTTGTTCGACATCATTTAAAATTTTACGAGCTATTTGTCATTACTTGCAATATCATTGAAACTATCAGTTATGGATCTTTCCCATTTGTTTCCTATCATTCACTGCAATTAATCTACTTCTGAATCAAATTTCCTAGAACCCATTATTCCACATAACTTCAGCAGGTTAGCGTGAAACATTGGGGGGTTAAAAAGCGTAGGAGCCATACAAGGAGAGGCGAAAGGAAACCGTATTTTGGCATTCACCAAATAGTGTACATTTCGTAAAATTAATGGACGACAGCCATTAGCTTCTTTCTCTAATAAATTTCAAAATAATAAAATCCTTTTTTTAAAAAAAAAAAAACAATGGCTTATGGGAAACCTACAAACTTTCAACCGTAAAACTGGGACTTTCCTTAATGTGCAAAAAGTTTGAATGTTCGTAAACTCTGTGTGCATTTTGGAAGAGTCGCCATGCATGTTTTAATGCTTGTGGGAACATCAAAGACCGGTTGCAGGTTTAGGGTTTCTGAAAAAGTTTGCTACACAGGCACCAATGAAATTCGCTGGATTCAGTGACATTAAGTGGCACTCTTGTCACATTCAAAAGCGCGCAGTTTCATAAATTTGACTGTAAAAATCTAAAAATAGAGATCTGTTTTTAAGGAAGCCATTGATTGATCATTATTTTTAATTAAGTAATAAAGTGATTTGATAGCATTACTTAGAATTTAGAACAAGGCGGCCTCAAAACTAGGTTGCGCTTGGGGCCCTCCAATTGCTTGATTCGCCAGTGGCAGAATCCAGTATAATAGAAATGTTCACGCACCGAAATGGTTCAAGAATAGTTTCTAGGTGAAAACAGTGAAGGTGAACAATGTTAAAATCGTTAATCATCGTTTATGGTTGTAAGGAATGTTTAATTTACCGTTTTATGGTCGGATAAGTGAGTTAATTACTTACCTGTGTTTGAATACAGGTTTGCAGTTCAGTGTATATCATTAAGGGAGAAGCGGTTGAGGTGGTATGGGCATGTGATGACTGATGAGGAGAGAGGAGGAGGAGCTTATTAGGTCCATTATGGGTCTGCATGTGATTGGGGGCATTAGGGGTAGGGGAAGACCAAAAGAGACGTGGGAGCAGGTGGTGCAGAGGGACAGGGAGACGTGCGGGGTGGAAAGGGACTTATGTTCTATGTTACACTAACGAGTTGGGGAGTAAGCCAAGCAGCCACAACAGGCCGAACCCTTAGGAGGCTGCTCGCGGGAGATGAGGAGGTAGGTGTAGAAGATGTAGGAGAAACGAAATTTGCAGCACCCAATGTTCTCTACCAACCACCCATGTTGGTACTAACGTGGGTTTGCGTTGCTTAACTTCACTGATCACACGAGAAGTGGTGTGTCCAACACAACTTGGCCGCACATACGCAACTTGGGCGAGAGTGGAGGATAAGAACCCGCAGGCGGGAGGAGGGTGAGATGATGACGAGTTCAGTGTATATCATATAACAAACACTGTATGAAGAACTTGGTCAGTAACCGTCAAGCGCTTTCAGCCTGTTGTTTGTCTGTTGGTATTTTAGGGCTCTTCAACTACAGCTGTCATTAGTGCCCAGTCCACTGCGTTGTTCTAATGCAGAGTTTGCACAGACACTACGCTGTTACGACGATTTGGGTATTAGCAGTATCCAGTATTCCCAAGCGGTCACTCATGTCAGTACTCTCTGGGGTTGCGTTGCTTAACTTCAGTGATCTGACGAGAACTTCCAGCCTAGTGCAGGGATGGGCTGAGTACTATATTTGTCTAGTTGAGTACCATATTCGTCCCAAGTGTGCCTTCCCTCAGATGGGAAGTAAAACTTTAAATTTGCCCTGGTGTGGCATGTACTATCTCACCGACTCTTTCGATCTTGCCCATTTCTCTCCGTGATCTCCCACTATGCATCATCAACACCACCCTCCTTTTACCCGCCTATAACAGGGTCGGGGGCCCATTTTTTCCCGTTTGTGACGCACAATATTTCTGAACCTGCATCAAAATTCTCTAAAGATGGCCCTCCACTCTGAATGGTCTAGTGATACAATTATGCTGGAAGGATTTTCACCAAAAGCTTTATTATTTCCTAAAAATGTTAAATGTTGTGCTTCCCTAGTCAAACCGGATAATCAAGGTCCAGATAATCGAGTTCATGCTGCATCACAACAATCATTAAGGAATGCTTGACCATACAATGTCCATATGATGGGAGCCCACCCAGGCAACCATCAACTTAGGAATGTTGTTTCAATAAACAAAAAAGCTTTTTGAGAAGAATGTCAAAAGCAAAGCTCTTTGAATGCAATAGGCGAATATTGAAAATCGTGCAATAAATTAGTCTGTCTTTCATTTATGATAGTCTTAAAACTCTAAGGGGTCTCTAAAATGTTCACACCATAAATATAATAAAATCGTTTGTATTTGTTGTTGTTTGTTTGGTTTTAGGGCCCATCGACTACAAAGGTCATTAGGGCCCATATAGTTCTGATGCAGAGACTGAACAGACACTAGACTAATGCGGCGATTTTTGGGTATTAGCAGTACCCAGTTTTCCCAAGTGGCCTCCCATGTCAGTACTAGCTGGGTTTGCGCTGCTTAACTTCAGTGATCAGACGAGAACTGGTGTGTCCAACGCAATTCGCCGCTCCCGTTTGCATTTGTATGTGGCATGTTGGACTAGGCATCCAGAATGTCTCACACTGCAGTCCAAAATATAATGAGAATATCAAACATGTGTGGGGTAGGCCGGCATCCCCCACAGATAACCTTAGCCAATCTTCCTGCGGGTTTCCAGACTCCTGGCAGGGTGCCCCCAGTCAAGAGCATGTTCAGTGGGCCCGCAGACCCGACCCTGCCGCAGGCGGAATAAGGGTATGGTGATGGTGATGATGAATGATGATGATGACGACGAAACGCGTGTTGTTTTTCTCGGAAGCTTTAATAAATATTCATATTGGCATTGGCATTAGTGGGGTAGGCCGACATTCGCCCACAGACAACTCAGCCAACTCAGCTGGGGGTGTGCCCCCAGTTAGAACATGTTCAGAGAACCCGCAGACACGACACTGCCACAGGCGAGAAAAGGTATGATGATGATGATTGGCATTGGCAAGCAAAAGGGATGGACAACATCTAAAGGATACAGACAGCCTAGTGTAGGGTTGCCATAATTGTCGGACCACCGGCTGGGACATCCCACCCCTTAAAAATATTTTTTAAACAAAATAACAAGAGTTCATCTTAGAAACATTCATAGTTTTATTAAAATAATTGCATAATCCTTTCACTAAGTCATTGAAGTATAAAATATTTTAAAGGACAGTCAGTTTCACTGGGAAAATGTGAAGTGTTTTCGTGGACGCGTCTGTACCAAATCTAGGTATGTATATGCGCATTACCGAATTTTGTTGTTTCGTTGGTATTTTAGGGTCCTTCAACTACAAGGTCATTACAGCCCCGTCCACTGCATAGGCCGAGTGCAGAGACTGCACAAGGTATTAGCAGCACCCAGGTTTTCCCAGTTGCGTCCCTGGGGTTGCGTTGCTTAACTTCAGTGATCAGACGAGAACGCAGTACTGAATAAAATGATATTGTCGGAAAATAATTGCTTAACATGCGACAATTTTAAATCGACCGGGACAAATGACCTTCGGACAGGGGCACTGGGACACAGACCTCAAAATCAGGACATGTCAACCCTATGGCAACCCTAGCCTAGTGCCTTGTATCGGCGCTCTGACAATAGGAGGGGAAGCAGGGTGCTTTTAGCAGACACATCATAATCAATTCTTTTGGTGTTGGAAATGTCAGTAGATCCTTGGATCATTTATTGACTAACATGTTGGCCATGGCTGTCCAGAGGAAATATGACATAATAAGCCGTTGTGAATGTCAGGATGAAGACGTGGGAATAAGTTGTTCATAAGGATACTGTACTGTGTGAGATGGACGGGGACAAGGTGGTGATAGAAAGGAGTGGAGGGCTAGAACCCGTAAACCCGTCCCTGCCACAGGCGGGATAAGAGTATGACGATGATGAATGTCGGGATGAAGGACTGCTGCAGTGCTCCTTTGCCTTGTAGAAAACCGTATGTTGTGTATAGAGGAGATGCTGAAGTGGTTTTCCGGATTATAGCAGTAGGAATTTTTTGATGTTTTTTTTTAAAAGAAGCCTTGCTCATGGTACCTGCCCCATGTCGCTGCCCACCCATGCTTTAATGGATGGTGTTTAATTTCTGAATTCCTGGTAGTCAGGTCTAGTTCTTGTATGAATAGCTGTTAAATCTCAAATGGTTCGCAAGTGTTCGAGTATCCTCCGAGGGTATTTTTATGCAGTCGACTGTAGACTTAATGCTGCTACCCCATTCTTATTTATTGTCGGCCTATGGTCATTTGGTTGGGGCATTTTTCCTCCACCGACGCTAAGGGTCAAGCTCCTACACCTCAGTATATTGCCAATGTACATGTATTTTTGATTCCACATGCAAAGGGCTCTTTTACGTGCAGGTGACGTCGTACACACTTCACGGGACCACGAGTTAACTTCCAACTGTAGGCGCACTGGGCGCCTCTGTCTCTCTCTTACTCTTTGACCTGAAAGAAACAATTCACTTTGGTCCAAGACCGAACCTGAAACCACTGATGCAGTAGTTTCTATTAAGGGTAAGTCGTTGGTCATTTTCGATCCTAGCAGAGGAGGATGAGACAGTAAGAGTGAAGCCCGAAGTGTGTCTCCTGTCGGATGAAAGGTAAAGTTCTAGCTCCATGTAATGTGTACAATGTGAGCTGCTGGTAAAAGAGCCCTTTCTGCATGTAGATAGCCAAATTATCGAGTTGTAGCAGCTCACCCTTACTTTTCTTTCTCAAGAGTCGGTATATGAATATGTAATCCTAGCAACACCTTTGCCTTTCGCACCCATTCCAGTCGCTCCACCCCAGGGCCCATCACCCCCAGCACTTCTTCCAATGTGGGGTCCCCAACCCCTCCTGCAGTGATCCAGCGCTGCACAGGCCAGTATCACATGCCTGACACCCTCCACTTAATCCCCACATAATCCACAGCTCTCCTCTCCACCTGTGATCTTTGCCATCCTCTGTTTCATCTCCAGTGACCCAGCTCTTGCCCGAAACAGAAGTGAGCTCTCCCACGTATTGCCATAGATTACCTCCCTCTCTATGTTAAGCTTGTTCCCATACACCCTCAGCGTTTTCTTTGCCGTCCTTCCCTCCATACTTTGTCGCCACTGCCCTAACCCCCATTCCTTAACTAATTCGGTAAATTGCTTTCAACATTAAAAAAGGCCGACGTTCATATTACTGTAGATAAAGGAAAGATATACTGTAGCAAACAGCTCAACTCATTTCAAATTTAAAAATTTTTAAACTTTACCATTTGTCTTTCTTAAAGCAAATTCATCAAATATGGACACTTTGTGGTAAACCTGTTTGATGTCGTCCTTCATGTGGATCAAGGGTGCATGCAAAACAACAATAGTAAGTAATCTGAGAGGCGTGGATTTCGTCTCGTTTGTCTTATTGAAAACTGGTACAAAAGTATTTTACGGTAAATGGGTGGAAAGTTGTTGAATGAAATCTAGTTATCAAGGAAGTATAAAATGTAAATGACAAAATGCTGTTTAAGCCCCTGACCTGTCTGGATATTACAGTCAATCGTGGAATGGGTGCTATTTCCTGTGTTTATCTTTCTCTACTAAATAATAAAGCTAGGAAATGCGACAGACATTAACTAATAAGGCAGCTTGCGTAATACCGCACTGCAAATTAAAAATAGACTGCCAGAAACAACAATTACAGCGACGAGTTGTAGTATAAATCTTGCATATTTAGTAATAATGAACGGAGGTCAACAAACGATGCTCAATGAATCCTGTCAAATAGCCTACTAGCACACTCGATTTACTTTGTCAGTCGCAGGCCCGGCTAGTGATTTTCAGGCGCCCTAGGCAAGTGGATCCATCGCTGCCCCCTCATTAAATTTCATGCAGTTCTAAATTGTCAGAGCGTCCCTCACGCCATCGGCATTTGCCCTATTGCCAATGCATTGCCATGACTCTGCAACAAGGGGCCTCGAGAAAGCCAACATTTAGAAAAGGCCCCACCAATCAGAGAAGTTTGGGAACCCCAGGACTATAAACATTTTAAATGACCGATAGACTGCATGGCAAAGAAGTACCTCTGACATTTGCAAAAACCACCCCTTTGAAATGTGCCTCCCTGGACAGCCGCCTAGGTTTGTCTGCCCCATGAGCCGCCTGTGGTTAGGCATTTGGCATTTGCATTTGCATTTGCCCTATTGGCCCTATTAGGCATTTGGCATTTGCATCGGCATTTGCCCTATTGCCAATGCATTGCCATGACTCTGCAACAAGAGGCCTCGAGAAAGCCAACATTTAGAAAAGGCCCCACCAATCAGATAAGTTGGGAACCCCAGGACTATTAACATTTTAAATGACCGATAGACTGCATGGCAAAGAAGTACCGCTGACATTTTCAAAAAATCACCCTTTTGAAATTTGCCTCCCTGGACAGCCGCCTAGGTTTGTCTGCCCCATGAGCCGCCTGTGGTTAGTCATTCTAGGTTCGATCTAGGTTGGCTTCTTTCGGGCGAGAGAGAAACCCCTTCAGATGAGAAGTAAATCCGAGGTCCAGTGTGGTGTACAATGGCGTTTTCACGTAACAGTACCCTCTCTACAAGGCAACGGGTAGATGAGGCAAAATTTCCAGATGTAGGAGCTCGGCCCCTGGCGTCGGTGGAGTACCCCAACAAATAGTAAACCGACGATAAATAAGCATAGGGGTTGCAGCTTTGGTCAGCAGTCGGCTGCGGAAAAACACTGTCCAATACTTCACTCTTGTGTCCCATGTAACCGACCTGGCCATAGGCGGGATAAGGGTTAGAAGTTGTTTTTGCATTTTCTACTAAATTTGGAGATTAACAAATCAGCTGACCTATGCTTTAGCATAACTGGAATATTGATCTCATAATCACAATTGGCTGACGTTGGTGTTTACATGAACATGATCGGTGACCACCAACCTGAAGTTACAATTGACAACCGAATTAGTCACCTCCTACGATGTTTCCGGGATCAATGAACCAATTCTGATCTGGACTCTCAATCAGAGTAGGCTATTTACTAGTGTGTAAAGTCATTCTAAGGCGTGTGTCTTAAAACCATTTGTAGATTATTTTGAGACATATCGAAATGTGTGAGTTGGTTTCTCCATTTTTCTGAGGTATAATAACGGTGGTGATTTCTTTCTGGAATAGGAAAAGGAATTAATCCTGGGAGCGGCAATTTGCGTTGGACACACCAGTTCTCGTCTGATCACTGAAGTTAAGCAACGCAACCCCAGTTAGTACAGACATGGGTGGCCGCTTGGGAAAATTGGGTACCGCTAGTATCCAAAAATCGTCGCATTAGTGTAGTGTCTGTGCAGTCCCTACATCTGAACTATACTGTGGACGAGGCTCTAATGACCTTGTAGTTGAAGGGCCCTAAAACGCCAACAAACAAAGGAATTAATCCTGATCTCTGGATCATTGGAATGTAAAGGCTCCAATGAAAGGGGCTGCCCTTTGTAGTTGAAGGGCCCTAAAATACCAACAAAACAACAAATTTAAACTCATCACAACATCACGACATAGACAGAGAATAGATTGAGGTGATATGGGCATGTTATTAGAAGATGGGAGGAGCTAGTAGGCTCCCTTACAGGGATCCAGGTAATTGGAAGCACTCGAGGCAGAGGAAGACCAAGGCAAACGTGGGAGCAGGTTGTACGAAAGGATGCAATAGTGTGTGGGAGTGAAATGGGTACCTGGTGGGATATAGGCTGGGGTGGAGGGCCAGAACCCGCAGACCCAATTCTTTTACAGGGGTGAAACGGGTATTATGAACTTATCGCTACATAACATTTGTTCGGGCAGTGGGTAGTAGTCAGAAAAATTTGAAAATGACACTCTGTACTGTTTGTACAGGAAATCCCAGGGAGAAAACAGGGAAGGCCGAAGTGTGCGTTTGGGTTGGGTGGCAGATGTAGTTTCATGGGGCATTTATGATTAAACCTGCATGTAACCTGAGGTGTGCTCAATACCTCGAGGCACAATAGATGCAGGGGCTCAGAAAAGTAGACAGGGTACTCGAATTTGAGAAATTGTAGTCAGAAAGTAGATAGGGCATGAGCCTGGCTCCTGTTGCATTGTATTTATTGCGCAAAAGGTCAGACACCATGCCATATTATAACCAGCAAAGCATTATTTTACCTGACAAAAATTTCTATTTTGGTTGTGTAATGCGGTGTTGGAACAGTGGGGTAGGCCGGCATCCCCCAAAGACAATTCAGCCAATATTTTCTGCGGGCTCCAAACGCCCGGCTGGGGTGCCCCCAGTCAGAGCATGCTCATTAGATCCGCGGACCTGTCCCTGTCACAGGCGGGATAAGGGAATGATGATGATGTAGTCAGGGAGTAGATACTGTATGTCGACGGAGCGGCGAATTGCGTTGAACACACCAGTTCTCGCTGATCACTGAATTTAAGCAGCGCAACCCCAGCTAGTACTGACATGGGTGGCCGCTTTGGAAAACTGGGCACTGCTAATACCCAAAAATCGTCGCATTAGTGTAGTGTCTGTGCAGTCTCTGCATAGAACTATGCTGTGGACGAGGGTCTAATAACCTCGTAGTTGAAGGGCCCTAAAACACCAACAAACAAACAACAACCGCATAAGAACTATGCGGTGGATGAGGCTCTAATGACCTTTGTAGTTGAAGGGCCCTAAAACACCAACGAAAAATGTATGTCGACTTTACGTAAGCAGAGGTTTTGGCATTAGGTCGACAGCCGACTACTTAAAAATTTAGTTGAATAAATTCCTAGTTTTTACTAGCTTAACAAGCAGATATCCTACCCTGTCATAGGCAGGGGAAAGGATGGGAAATGAATTGATGTTGGTGACTATCGTATATGCCGTTAAACCCACTTTCGTGTTATCATTTCATATCATATTCACCCCTGTTCTGTGATGTAGTACCGAAAGGTTTTATATACAGTCGGACCTCATTATTGTGGACGCCACGGGACCATTAGCAGTCGTCCACTATACGCGATTGTCCACTATAATGGGGTTTTTGAAAAACTACATTATTCCAGTGGCCCTTACTCAAAATGCTGTAAGTACAGTATTATACAGTAGTACAGTCAACAATTTTAGAAATTCCAAAAATCCAGAACTCCTCAACAATATAGTTGGGGGTTGATGAAACTGGTGGCAACAGATGGTAAGAGGTTTGGCTGTGGATACAGTAATTGTATTTCCTTACCATCAACATACAGAACTGTATTTATAGGCTCAGCAAACAAATGCATAACAGGGTTAAAATTAATTACTGGATTGCTGGATTAATTTCATGGGCTGGGGAGTAAGCCAAGCATCCATAACAGGACGAACCCTTAGGAGGCTGCTCACAGGAGATGAGGGAGTGGCGAATTGCGTTGGACACACCAGTTCTTGTCTGATCACTGAAGTTAAGCAGTGCAACCCCAGCTAGTACTGATATGGGTGGCTGCTTGGGAAAACTGGGTACCGCTAGTATCCAAAAATCGTCGCATTAGTGTAGTGTGTCTGTGCAGTTTCGGCATCAGAACTACACAGTGGACGGGGCTGTAATGACCTTAGTAGTTAAAGGCCCTAAAACACCAACAAAAAAGTACAACAAATGCAGGAGATGAGGAGGTAGGTGTAAGGGGCATAGGAGAGTAAAAATTTGCAGCGCCCAACGTTCTTTACCAACCATCCATCTTGGTACTAACGTGGGCTTGCACTGCTTAACTTCAGTGATCTCACAGGAACTGGGTGTCCAACGTAACTTGGCTGCACCCAACGTAACTTGGCTGCACCAATGCAACTTGGCTGCACAATACCTAATGTATTTTTAGTCCTATCAACCAAAGGCCACAAGACTGAAAACAATAGGCATATGTACTGTACACTGCAACCCTAACATATTGTGACTTAAGGTGTCCCATATTGGGAAAAAGATACTGTAAGAGGCATTTCTTGGAAGTCAGGGGTTTAAGCATGCAACAGCAACTTTAACCATGTTTAACACTGCAGTGTTGACAACTTTAATAATTAAATACAGTACTGTAATTTCTTCCTTTATTCAGATTGCAAAGTCACTAATTCAACCAGGCATCCAACAATGAAGTGTCCGTCCACTATAATGAGCATTGTGTAACATACAAAATGCTTGATGGGGACACATGAATCGTCCACTATACACAATATCGGGGATCCACTATAACGGGTTCTTTCAGTGTGGGTGGTATAGAAACTTTGGAAGGGACTGAGGACATCGTCCACTATAGGCATATCGTCCACTATAATGGGGCGCATTATAACGATGTCCGACTGTATTAACTCTAAAAGTGAAAAACCGGTTTATAGTTGAACATTACATGGATGAATATGATTTTTTTCAAACTTGTGTCTTGTATTCGGTTTACCTACTGAAGATCGTTTCTTGACGGCATAAAGGAGTAGATACCCTCCTGCTACTCACTTTTAAATCTTGCAAGTGTAAACTTCATGTATATTAACTGTTTTAATTGCTCTTTAAACTTATGATATCCAGACCTTATAATTCATAATGTAAATAGCACAAATTCAGTCACTAAATGGGGTCATTCGCATTTATGCCACTGTGATGAGTTTTGGAGTTTCATGTTTCATTACGCAGTACAGTGCCTCACTGTTTTGTGATCATCTCAGACAGAAAGTCCTGATAAATTACCCTATCATCATTACCTTATCCCGCCGGTTACAGGGTCGAGTCTGCGGATTCTAGCCCTCCACTCCCGTCTTTCTCCCACCAGGTCCCCGTACACCCCACACTCTACCATATCCTTAGGGACAACCTGCTCCCACATCTGCCTCGATCTTCCCCTGCCTCAGGTGCTTCTGACCACCTGCATTCCTGAAATAGACCTAACTAGCTTTTCCTCCCCTCTTCTCAATACGTGTCCATATCACCTCAACCTACTCTCCATCATTTCTTCTGCGATGTCCCCCATCCACAGGCTACCTCTAATATATTCATTCCTAACTCTATCAGCACTCGACACCCCGCTCATATACCGCAGCATTTGCATCATGGCTACTTGCATTCTATATACAGTACGTGGCTCTTCCTCTCTGCCCAAAACTCGGATCCATATAGCATAGCGGGCCTAACCACTGCCCTGTGAAATTTCCCTTTCAACTTGATTGGGACCCTGCTATCACACAGGACTCCACTTCAAAATCTCCTATTGATTCTATGGGTCACATCCGGGTCTATCTCCCAATTGCTTTGGAACGGTGATCCTAAGTACTTGACCTATCAAATTATCCTAAGTACACTTTACCTGATAAATTACCTTAATGCCATGATAAAAATTTGTAACAATTTCCTCCAAAAACAAGATTTGGTAGTTCCAAAGTTCATGAGTGAAAATTTGTATGGTGATCTTACAATATTTTGAGAGATATCACAGTTTGTATTACAGTACTGTATCCAGGAATCCACTAGAGCCGTGGTTCCCAAGTTGGGGCGTACGCTGTATAGTGGATAATTTGACTTTTTTCGAGAATGATCGAAGATATCAAAGAAAACCCGCCTCGGTGGCGCAGTAGGTAGTGTGCTTGGTAACTGCGTCACTGGTTCTACGTTCGATACTAGACCGAGGTGGGTTGTCTTCTTTCGGGCGAGAGAGAGGCCCCGAGTGCGCCTTCTTTCGGATGAGAAGTTAAACAGTGGTCCCGTGTGATGTACGATGGCATTTGCACTTAAAACAACCCACCCTACTATGCAACGGGTAGATGAGGCAAAATTTCCCGGTGTAGGAGCTTGCCCCCTAACATCGGTTTAATGCCCCAAAGCGAACAGTAGACCGATGATAAATAAGCAAAACTATCGCCCTTGTGTCCATTCTGAGAACAAAGATGGGTACCCGACCCTGCCATAGGCGGAAAATAGGGTTGGGAGTTGCTTGTTTTGTACTGGAAGTACCTGACATTTCTCTGGCACTGCTCATTTTTGAGGTCCGAATAGCCCGGAGGGGGCGTAAGTGGATCGAGGTTCTATGCTGGACCGAGATAGCTTCGTCCAAGCGAGAGAGGCCCACAATTCGCCTTCCGTAGGATGGAAAGTATAGTCGTGGGAAGAACCCTGGAGGAAAAGTGCAACCCAAAGAAGAAAAGTAAACCGACTACAACTAA
>JAAFCE010008833.1:15634207-15657358 GCA_013389805.1 Trigoniulus corallinus
ATAATAATACTGTCCAGCAGATCGCTTATGTGTCCTATTTTTTTGCTTTAATTTTTGATATGCCACTGGACGCTTATTCAACACTTCCTGGTAATCAACATGATTAAAAGTCTGTCGTTTGCATTTTCGTTGCATTGGTGTTTTAGGCCCTTCAACTACAATGGTCATTAGAACCCCGTCCACTGCGTGGTTCTAATGCAGAGTCTACACAGACACTATGGTGTTATCATTACTGGATTAATTTAATGGGTTGGGGAGTACGCCAAGCAGCCATAACAGGACGAACCCTTAGGAGGCTACTCGCGGGAGGTGAGTAGGTAGGTGTAGAGCAGTGTTCCGCGAGGTCCGCCCAAGGGTTCCGCCAATGGCAAGGCAAAATATAAAAATAACAATGAAAACACAAGAGACGAGAACGACTTTTGTCTGTCGAAGATGAACTTCGGGTGTCTCTCACAAACATTAGGCCACGAATTCAACTCCTTATGCTAGCACACACCTGTATCAATTAATGTTTTTTTCTGTCACTGTATGAGGTTCCGCGAAAGGTCTAAATGCTCCAAAGAGTTCCGTTCCAATAAAAAGGTTGAAAAACACTGGTGTAGAGGATTTAGGAGAGGGGAAATTTGAAACACCCAACATTCTTTACCAGCCACCCATGTTAGTACTGACGTGGGCTTGCGCTGATCTCAGCAGAACTGGTGTGTCCAACGCAACTTGGCACGATCTTTGAGTATTAGCATACCCAGTGTTTCAAAGCGGTCACCCATGCCAGTAGCCAGTGCGGCCAAGTTGCGTTGGACACACCAGTTTTCGGGCTATCACTGAAGTTAAGCAACGCAAACCCACGTTAATACCAACATGGGTAGTTGGTAGAGAACGTTGGGTACTGCAAATTTCCATGTCCTACATCCCCTACACCTGCCTCCTCCTTTCCCTCGAGCAGCCTCCTAAGGGTTGAGCCTGTTATTGCTGCTTGGCTTACTCCCCAACTCGTTAGTGTAACAGAGAACAGTACTAGCTGGATTTACGTTGCTTAAATTCAGTGATCAGACAAGAACTGGTTTGTCCAACGCATTACTGCCGCTTCCTGTTGTTTGCATCGCGGGCCCATTGCCATCAATAGGTCCTCGACTTAGATGTTAGGATAAAGCATTGATTTTGTCCCAGGAAGATATATCAGTTGTTGATAAAGGTAGGTAATGGGAGATTTTGAGTATCGATAGCCAGCAGTTGCTCGTGAACACAAGGATCGGTAAATGATATAGGCGCTATAAATGGAAAGTAGTTATTTATCGTGGCAAGAAAATGTGATGTTGCCAACACGATAGGTCAATCGACTTACAGATAATTGATCCACCTTTGGGTGGCGACGGTGTCCAAGTGCTAAAATGAAACATGTAATTTTTGAACCTAACAACTCTGTCGTGCGAAATACAGAAAACTCTTATTTCGACATTGGTTTTTCCTAAGCATTGTATTTCAAAATGCAGTACGACAAGCGTTTCCAGATGATTGATTGAATTCGTCCTCCAGTTGGTGTGGCCGGTTATTTTTATCCTGAAGGCGCATGACACAGTGTTGCACGTTTCAATTGTAAACCTATTAGCGTAGTATCGCCTCCTATGGCCATATCGCTGTTCAATTAAAATAGTCTAAAAACTCTATTTTCATTGTTTGAATGTCATCACGTTGTAAAAATGGTGCATGCAAATTTGTAGTTGGAGGGACCTCTGACAGTTCTGTTAACTGACTGTTCGGTTGGTACCAGATGCACCCTACATAACTGCGCTGTGAGACAGTGGGACTCCCACTGACGTAGAAATTCAATAGATTCCCCCTGTAAATATCTAAATGGATCACCCACCCACAGTAGTTGTGAGAAATGAAAGGATAGAAATCATAAAGGTCGACAACAGGTCGTTTAGAAAGCGGTAGGCGAGGTTTGGCTGGCGCATAAGGGATATTGGGCTTTCCCCGGTGGGCTGTCGTCGTATGAGGGCCAGCGGGTTGTTATTAATAATTTCCGAGGAGAGGGCAAATGTGCATTGACAGAAATTCAGCCAAGCTCAGCGATTGCGGTGAATTTAAATTTCACCTTTAACAATAATGTCTTTATCCCGCCTCGGTGGCGCAGTGGTGCTCGGTAACTGCGTCAGTGTTTCTATGTTCGACACTGAACCAAGGAGCGGGTACCCCGAGTGCTCCTTCCTTCGGATGAGAAATAAAACCGAGGTCCCGTGTGGTGTACGATGGCATTTGCACTTAAAAACTCTCTCTACTATGGAACGGGTAGATGAGACAAAATTTCCAGGTGTAGGAACTCGCCCCCTGGCGTCGGTGGAATTCCCCAACGAACAGTAGGCCGGCGATAAATAAGCATAAGAGTTGCAGCTTTGGTCGGCAGCCGGCTGCGGAAAATCACCGTGTACAGCATTCAGAGGTACAAGATAGGTACCCGACCCTGCCATCAGTGCCGTAACGAGGGCGTGGCGAAGAAGGCGGTCGCCACGGGCGCAACTGGGTTTCGGGCGCAACATTTTTAAGATTTTTGTCATTACTGGGTTACGGGGAGGCGCAAGTTAGACACTTGCCACAGGCGTTTCATACACCCGTTACGGCACTGCCTGCCATATTCGGGAAAAAAGGGTGTGGGAGCGGCAAGTTGCGTTGGACACACCAGTTCTCGTCTGATCACTGAAGTTAAGCAACGCAACCCCAGTTAGTACTGACATGGGTGGCCGCTTGGGAAAAGCGGGTACTGCTAGTATCCAAAAATCGTCGCATTAGTGTAGTGTCTGTGCAGTCCCTGCATCAGAACTACACAGTGGACGAGGCTCTAATAACCTTGTAGTTGAAGGGCCCTAACACACCAACAAACAAACAAAACCAACAAACAACAACAACAACGGGAAAAGGGTTAGCAGTTGCTTGATTTAAGAATAATGTCTTCAACTAGGGTTTTCAACTTCTTTTTCAGGTAATCTGATGAGATGTGAATTTTTGGTTTGTCATGCCTTTTCGTGGTTTTTCATTGAAATTTTCCTGTTTCTGGCTACATTTGGATGAGCCTGATACTGTCTTAGGTTTGATTATGTTGCTCACGTTTCTTGTTCGTCATGGAATTTGTAGCATTTTTGCATTGCTGTACTCAGGAATTGTTTAAATGTTTCTGCCCGGTAGTGTGCCTTATTTATAATGTGAGATTGAAATTTCCTTTTAATGTAGTATTCTGTGGCTTGCCCCTCTCTGATGCCCTCAAAGGGTCTCATGAATTTGCAAGTTCAACTGAATATCTATTATATTCGTCCCCTTTCCCAATGACTTTAAGTCCCTTTCTGGAGGGAATCAGTGTCACCGGGGCCTTTCCTGTGAGCAGCCTCTTTAGGGCTAGACCCATAATGGCTACTTGATCTCCTCAACCCCCTATGTGTAAAATTAAATTAAATTTAGTGGAACTGCCTCACTGCCCTACATTCTGAGCCGTACAACATCCAGTGGTGGTGGTGCCCTTCGGTCACACAGGACCTTGCTTGTCTGTTCCATTTCAGTTACCCCGCATTATCCTATGCGGGTCTACGTCAATTTGGCGCATGGCAATTTGGCGTATGGCAATTTGGCGTAGTCAATTTGGCGTACGACAGTTTGGCGTACATACAAATTTGGCGTATGACAATTTGGCGTACATACAAATTTGGCGTACGTCAATTTGGCGTACATACCGATCTCTTGGGTGCCCAAATTTTTTCAAAATTGCAACGGTCATAACAACATATTTCAACAGTCATTGCAAGGTAATAGAACAATGAATGCCTACCATAACTGTGTTATAGGGCCCTAATGACCTTTGAAGTCGATGGGCCCTAAAACACAAACAAACCCAACTGTGTTATACGGGACCGTTGCAATGACTGTTATGCCCACGCGTGGATCTAGGATGGGGTTTTTGGGGGTTGCAACCCCTCCCTAACCCCCCCCCCCCGACGAAAATCCTGGATCTGTCACTGGTTATGACAGCTGCAATTTTGAACAAATGTGTGCACCCAAGAGATCGGTATGTACGCCAAATTGTCATACGCCAAATTTTCCGTACGCCAAATTGTCATACGCCGAATGTGTATGTACGCCAAATTGTCGTACGCCAAATTGACTACGCCAAATTGTCATGCGCCAAATTGACGTGATCCCATCCTATGCGTCATATCTGAATCGATTTTCCCATTGATCTTGAACACTGATCCTAAGTACTTAACCTCCTGTACCTTCGGTACCACGTCACCTCCAGAGAGGACATCCCCACTCTGACCGTGGTCTTCTCAACTGCTGTAGATATTCCATCTTCTTTGCGTTCATCTTAGACCCCCCTTTTCTATTGATACTCTAATATCATTTAGGCCCTTCTGCCCCTCTTTGGAGTTTATAAACTTCCCGATATCTTCGGTGAATACCAAGCACTGAGGAACCTGTTGCCAACTGCTGACAGGAGCTCGTCCATGATCATGGTAAAGATATACATCTTCCGTCGGATAGAAAATAAGGCAGATGCTCCGTGTGGTGTGTACGAGTCATCTGGAAGTAAAAGAACCCTTACTATATTGAGTAAAATATGGCAAAATTTCAAGGAGTAGGAGCTTGCACCTGGCGTCACGTCGTCGGTAGAGTACCTCAACGAAAAAGTAGGCAGGGAAAAAGGGAATGTTTCCTAATGACTAGTAATGAGGCAAGAATGAATACCCGACCTTGCCATAGGTGGACAAAGGGTCGGCAGATTGATTATAGGTCCTTTAGCGTACTACTGACAAGGTTGTCTCAAGAATGTATGGCACCTCTAGGCCACAATTATCGTTATGCTACCCCATGAATAGATGGATGGTCTGTCATTCCGAGTTCGAGCCAATGAGCCTATATCTACTGGACCTAGCGCCGGTCCTGTTTATTAATATTCTCATTTAGGATGTTTCTCTCCTGAATTCAGTAAGCCTCTACAGCAGTGGTTCTCAACCACTGTGCCGCGGCACTTTAGTGTGCCGCGAGATTCACGAGAATGTGCCGTGAGGTCGGGTACCCATCTTGTCCCTGTGACTGGACACAAAGGCGATATATTAGGCAGTGTTTCCCCACAGCCGGTTGCCAACCAAAGCTGCAACTCCAATGCTATTTATCGTCTTTTTACTGTTCGTTTGGACATTCCACCGAAAACAGGAGGCGAGCTCCTGCACCTGGAAATTTTGGGCCTTTACCTGTTCCATAATAGAGAGGGTTCTTCCACGTGCAGATGCCATCGTACACCACACGGGCCTGCGGTTTTACTTCTAACCCGAAAGAAGGTGCACTCAGGGCTTCTCTCTCGCCCGAAAAAAAGCGAACCCACCTCGGTACAGTATTGAACCAAAAACTACTGACACAGTTACCGAGCGCCACGGAGGCAAGTTTTTTCATAGGGTTAGGTTACAACTTATATATTTGGCGTTTGTGTGCCCCGAAATGTGTCGTTGTTAGTGTGCCGCCAAATTTTGAAATTAGTAAAAGTGTACCGTGGCGAAAAAAAGGTTGAGAATCACTGCTCTACAGTATTGCAACTAATAAAATTGGCGATAGTGAGTCATCATTGGGGGCTCAGTGGTGAAATGCTTGACTAGTGTGTGCATAGTTGCAGGTTCGATAACGGCCGAGGTGGGTGACCTCTCTCAGTTCGCTTTCAGTCAGAGGGGAAGTAAAGCCCGGGTCCCGTGGTTTGCAGGACGTCACTTGCACTTAACGGAACCCTTTCTACGTGGAATAAAACATACCTCAAGATCGGCAAAATTCTTTGGTGTATGAGTCTACCGAAAAAATAGGATTGGGCCTGCAGCCTTGCAGCCCTGCAGCCTGCAGCGTATAATTGGTCAAGCAACAAATTAATTTGCCATTTGGGCGGCTTTTCAAATCTTCCGGAAAGATAGCAATATTTTAATTGTTTTGCTACTAAATAAAGTGAATGACAAGTGATGTGGAATGATACTTATCACCTTTCGCTTTCTCGATCTTCAAGGACGTGGTGTAAAATTTCGATAAATCAGACTGCGGTGGTGACAAGGTGAAAATCAAATCGCTGTGTCATTAAGATCCAGGTACAGGTTTGGAATGACGACCTAAGAAGAATTATTAAACATAGTTTTGAGTGTGATGGTGGCATTTCTATTGAACATGTCAAGAGGCTTATAATAATTTGTATAATCACGCGGTTAACATGGAGGTATTTTTGTGCGGCAAGCCCTTAAGAAGTGCCAGATGTCGATTCAATATTGTCCTTCGCTCCCATTTCCTTTTTTCCGAGTATTCAAGTAGCCGGCTTTGTCATTTAGTAAAATTAATGACGTTCTCTGAGCAATGTAAATTCTTGTGCAGACAGTATGTTATGATAAATGTAAGAATGTGATAAACAGTATAAATCAGTCTCTGCTTTATTTATTGGCAATAGAAAGCTATAGTAGGCCTACACCTCCATCAATGACCTACATGATTGCAGGTGAGGGTCTATCAAGATGGACAGAAGGAGGGAGAGAAGGCGCGGGAGAGATTGAGTGGGAGAGAAGGGCAGGGAAAGAGTGAGTAGCAGAGAGAAAGGAAAGGAGAGGGGTAGAGTGAGGGCAAGAAAGACTACCAAGTGTGCCTTCCATCAGGTAGGGAGTAAAGCCATGGCCCAGTGAAGTACCCTTTCTATAAAGCAACTCCTAACTTTTTTCCCGCCTATGGCGGGCTCGGGTACCCATCTTGTGCCTCTGAATGGATACAAGGGTGATATATTGGATGGTGTTTTTCCTCAGCCATCTGCCGACTAAAGGTACAAAATCTATGATTATTTACCATCGGCCTAATGTTCATTGAGGTACTCACCGACGCCAAGGGGCGAGCTTCTACATCTGGAGCGGCGAATTGCGTTGGACACACCAGTTCTCGTATGATCACTGAAGTTAAGCAGCGCAACCCCAGCTAGTACTGACATGCGTAACCGCTTTGGAGAACTGGGTACTGCTAATACCCAAAAAGCGTCGCATTAGTGAAGTGTCTGGGCAGTCTCTGCATAAGAACTCTGCTGTGGACGGGGCTCTAATGACTTTGTAGTTGAAGGGCCCTAACACACCAACAAACAAACAAACAATCCTACACCTGGAAATTTTGCCTCACCTACCCGTTGCATAGTAGAGAGGGTTCTCTTACGTGCAAATGCAGTTTTACACCACACGGGACCTCGGTTTTACTTCTCATCCGTAATAAGGCGCACTCGGGGCTTCTCTCTCGCCCGAAAGAAACCCCCCCTCAACCCACCTCGATCCAATATCGAGCCTAGAACCACTGGTGCATTGCATCGGATACGCTTCCTGTAACGCCATCGAGGTGGGTCGTAAGTTAAGAATGATGACAAAGCTGCAGTACCTTGAAAATGCTTAAAATGTCTGGCACCTTAGGGGAGCTGTATTATAAACTATAATATCGTAAAATCTCACGTAAAGTCCGCATCTCAAATCCTACTGTAGCCAGTGGCGCAACTTGTAGGGGCAATGGGATCAAATGAATTTGAACATGAAATGTCAAATGTGAAAGATTTTATATTGCATTATCACAGTGGTTGTCAATCTTTTTCAAGTCGGGGAACACTAAACTGTGACATTTTGCTACCACGGAACGCTTACAATTCAACATAAACTTTAAAGCAGGTTGTACACCTTCTACACTTGGTACTTACTACTTCATCATCATACCCTTATCCCGCCTGTGGCAGGGTCGGGTCTGCGGGTTCCAGCCCTCCACTCCCATCTATCCCCTCCAGTTTCCCGTCCACCCCACACACTGTCACATCCTTACGGACAACCTGTTCCCACATCTGCTTTGGTCTCCCCCTGCCCCTGGTACTACCGACCACCTGCATTCCTGGAATTAACCTAACGAGCTCCTCTTCCCCTCTTCGCATGACGTGTCCATACCACCTCAGCCTATTCTCCTTCATTTTTTCGGCGATGTCCACCACCCCAGGCTACCTCTAATATGTCAGCTCTCGACACGCCACACATATGCCACAGCATTCGCAGCTCGGCTACTCGCATTCTATTTACGTAGCTCTTCCTCACTGCCCAGCACTGTGAACCATATAGCATAGCTGGTCTAACCACTGTCCCGTAGAACTTCCCTTTCAACGAGATTGGTATCCTCCTACCACACAGGACTCCGCTTGCCTGTCTCCACTTTAGTCACCCCCCTCCCCCATTGATTCTGCGAGTCACATCAGAGTATCTCTCCATTGCTTTAGTTGTGTATTAAATTTTGTGCGGACCACGAAGTAGTTTCACGGAACACGCTTTGAGAACCACTGTATTATCATATAAATAAAAACGTACTGTGTAAAGTTGTGTGATTAAGTGTAATAAAATGTTCAGAAAATGAGGAGCAGTTTTCATTGAAAACCCTCGGTTTCATTTATAGTCCGCACTCATATGTAGCCCGCCCTCGCATATAGTCCGCACTAAATGACTTTATGTTTCTCGTATAATCCGCGGGCACTACGTGAGATTTTACGGCAACACCCCATTGTTGTATTTTTGATTTTCAGGGTATGGTATTGAAATATCTGTCTGCTTATGAGTATAGATAAGCCATTAAGTTACCGGTCGATGCTTTTTGTGAAGTGGTAATCACATTTTTGAAAGGTGTATTTCTGTATTCCAATACACTCGCAGCTGAGATGCGAATGCTGCGGTACACGAGTGGTGTCGAGAGCTGATAGATTTGGGAATGATTATATTCGAGGTAGCTTGGGGGGGCGCATCGCGGAAAAGATGAGGGAGAGAAGATTGGGGTGGTATGGACATGTAATGCGAAGAGGGGAGGAGGTGCTCGGTAGGTCAGTTATGGGAATGCAGGTGATTGGAAGCACCTGTAGTAGAGGAGGACCAAAGCAGACGTGGTAGCAGGTTGTCCGTAAGGATATGGTAGTGTGTAGGGTGTGGACGGGGATGTGGTGGGAGATAGGCGGGAGTTGAGGGCTAGAACCTGCGGACTCGACCCTGCCACAGGTAGGATAACGGCATGATGATTTTGTAATATGATGATTTCAATAAACTCGTTTCGACCTGTGAGTGATTATAATCCCCTTGACGTTGGCTTGGGGGAAGGGGATAGTTTTGGAAGACGGAGATGAGCAGCTTATAAACGGAATGTTGGAGGGTGGCGACTTTCTGGGTAATGTCTCTTTTACCGACGCGAAAGGGTAAAAGAGATGTTGTACTGTATCCTTTGCTTCACCAAGAAAGGGTTCTTGATCTGCCCACTTGACAGTCTGAGGAATATGGCTTATTTCGGATAAGGCATCAAGTGTGCCTTTGGTTCAGTGCCACCTGCCCTTAAAAGAATCCTTTCTACATGGAGTAAAATATGAGTTAAGTAGCAAGATTTCCAGGTGTTTGAAAAATCCCCGAAAGAAAGAAGGTTGGCATAAGATAAATAAGCATAGGGCTTGCCGCATTAGGTTGGCAGCAGTAGATCGCCCACGTGTCCTGATGGGACAAAAATGGGAACCCGACTCCCTGCCATAGGTGGAAAAATTGTTTAGATGCTGTGTGCTGGTGGACCACCTGTGCTTATTAGATACATCGGACAACCCACTAGTGAAAAGATGATTACCTAGGGTATAATGGGTAAGCAACGGGTAAAATACAGAAACAGGAAAAGCCATATTATGTATAAACCTTGGTGGGTTCATTTTTGAACCTCAGTAGTATATAGCTTTCGAACTTGAATGCAAAATGTCAGTTGAACGTTGTGTCCAAGGACGACTCTAGTGACTAGTTGACTTTCACACTACTAATTAAAGTGAAAAACGTTAAATTACCACCACGGAGTACAAAGTGAGACATTTCTTACCTTAAAAATAATATAAATAGGCCATAGAATCGTGTCTTTTTTGTATGTGTTTGTGTAGCAATGAAAGCGTTAACATTATTTAATGTAATTTTGGGTTTTATTGTCCTAAGTGAGCTATTCCAGTGTCATATCCAGCGAACGAAGCTTGCAATAATTGACACGTCGCTGTCCTCCACAAATACAATTTTAACTTGAAGCCAATGTCAACCATTGTTGAAAACCGACATTATATATTTTTTTCTAATTAAGAACACTCTTTGGTACAATCTCAAGCCCACTTGGCCTCCAAAATAAATTCTTTTCAAGGCTCTACATGATTTGCCTCAGTGAACATTTCATGTAATTTCATACTGCGTGTCCACGTCAGTTGTCTGACACAACTCATTTTCGAGGCAATGTACAATTCTTAGGGTCAGATCACTTTCAAGATAATAGGAAACCTGTATTTTTGCTTCAAGGAGTTAAGCGGATGTCCGTAGCGACCCGTCTTTTGGTTTCACTCGGATTTTCCTTTTTTTTCTACTTAAAAGCCATACGTACAACAATTTGGTGATTTACAATTATTGTAAAAGTGGAAAATTGGTATTAGATCATAATGATAACGTGTCAAATGTAGGATTGGTTTAAAAACTTACAAGTTCCACTTGGGTACTGCATATATTTAGTTAGCACTAACATGCTCCCTAGTTTATTTTTGGAATGTTATATGCATTACTTTTGTAACTCATATCTTGCGTCCACCACAGGGTGGTTTCTAAAACAACCACTATATTTTGACCACGAGGTGCACAGTGTATTTTTCTCCAGTTTGTGTGATTCATAAAAGGAAAGGTTCTTTATCACACCTTGAGTGAACAAGTACAAAATTCTGTAGTTTAGGATAGAGGTCACCTCCCCTTGACTGGTTTCCAACTGAGTGCACAACGGCTTAATAAGCACCACTGTTCTTTAGCCCCTTGAGTGACTTTTAAGGCCACTTTGCAGCATTTTCACTAGCAATGTATAGAATGCAGATTATAACTTCAAATAGAACATTACAATTCAGTATGCATGGCAATTCCGCAATTCTTTTAAGCTTGTTTTCCACAGGGTCCTGTGCCCATTTCTTGTTCCTTTGGGACACATGAGCGACCTGTACTTATTTAATTCTAATTCTAGTTCACTGCAAGCAGCCTCTATGGCCAATTTGGCAGTGGAGATACTAAATCTCATTGCTACATAAGAACCCAGAAAACTTCTAAGACTCTAAGCTATAGTTGTTGTGTCCCCCTACAACACTTGCAAAGGTAGCCCTCCCTTTCAGTAAGCCCTCCACTCTATTTTCCCCAAGGGTATTCCATTTTCGAGTGGTCCTTGGCAAGAACGACCAGTAGTATGAGTCTGTCTGTGCCCTTATTTCCTTCAACTTATATGAATGATCCTTTCTCCCCTTATACCTAGCCAGGGACACACTTCCAGCCAGAGGTCCATTGCACCCCATCAGTAATAGTCTCATGAAAAGACCAATGCTGAGAGATAAACGCCTCTGGCTCAGTGTGTCCCACCCTAATTCGCTAATCATCCTAATTCTCTAAGAAATCTTCACCAACTCCAGCTGGAAATTTTGCCGAACTACACATATATTTCCCTCAGTGAGGAAGGAGTGCATTGTTGTTTGCTTGTTTGTTGCGTTTTAGGGCCCTTCAACTACAAGGTCAATAGAGCCCCGTCCACAGCATAGTTCTTATGCAGAAACTGCACAGACACTACACTTATGCGACGATTTTTGGATATTAGCAGCACCCAGTTTTCCCAAGTGGCCACCCATGTCAGTACTAGCTGGGGTTGCCCTGCTTAACTTCAGTGATCAGACGAGAACTGGTGTTTCCAACGCAATTCACCGCTCCCAAAGTGTGCATTACGGAGTGTGCATTACGCCAACTTCTCCCAGGATCGAACCTGTTGCGCTAGCCAGAGAAATAACTTATTTGTTTGGTAGCAATAAAAATATGAGGATTTTTTAAGGTTCTTAATGAAATTTATACCTGGGATCAATTACCCAGAGTAATGAGCAATTAAATTTTCAATTGCCCCACAGGTTCTATGTAAGATATATGAAGTGGATATAGGCAAGTGGCCGAACTCCTTGTAATCAGAGGGTCCCAATAAATCTCTAGGAACTTCTACAGGGCATTGGTTAGACAGAGCAGTGCGGAAGAGCTATGAAACTGGAATGAGATTTGAAGAAATGCTTATCTATCTGGACATGTGTTGGGGTGCACATGAGCAGATGGAATCAGGGGTGAATCTGTTAAGAGTTGTTTGGGAGTGGAAGACATTGCAGAAAAGGTGGTAGAGAATAGACTGAGGTGTTATAGGTATGTTGTAAAGAAAGATCAATTTGGTGTGGTCCACCACAGGGATGCAAGGTATAGGAGGCAGAAGGGACAGAGGTGAACCAAAGCAAGCATGGAAGCCAAATGTGCGATTGATTGATTTGTTGGTGCTTTAGGGCCCTTCAACTACAATGGTCGTTAGAGCCCCGTCCACTCCGTAGTTCTAATGCAGAGTCTGCACAGACACTACACTGCTATGGCGGTTTGGGTAGTTGCCCCCTGGCGGCCACCCATGCCAAGGCTATCTGGGGGTTGCGTTCCTTAACTGCAGTGGTCAGGCGAGAACTGGTATTTCTAACGCAATACAGCCCCTCGCCTAATGTGCGACGGGACACTTGCCAGTGCCACCATGACACTGGTAGACAATGGGGTCAAAGAGAGCCATACCTCGCCCACGCAATCCTGCCAGAGATCAAATAAGGTTATGGTGATGGTTCGAAATCGATAATAATACAACTGATTTGAACTCGGTTGTTGGTTGTTTGTTTGTTTGTTGGTATTTTAGGGCCCTTCAACTACGGGGTCATTAGACTCCCGTCCACAGCATAGTTCATATGCAGAGACTGCACCGACACTCCATTAAGGCCCAGCGCAAAATGAGACGCAGTCTCCGCAGGTGACGCAGGGTGACTCACTATAAATTTCTGTGGCTCACACGATAGTATGTAATTGTGCATGTTAAGTCGCAGGGTGACGTGACTCAGTGCCTGCGCCACGTGACCCTGCAGAGCGCAGTGCCAATGCCACAGTTTCCTGCGTGAAGTTGGCGTGACAATAGCAAAAAGCGGTGCGAAGCAGAGAAGTTCTCTTGATGTTTGATGCAAGTAGAATGTTGTTACGTGCTAGTAGAATTTCGCAGGACTGCTACACCCTATGTCACCTTCGCAACCTGCGTCACCCTGCGTCTCATTTTGCGCCTTGCTGAATGCGACGATTTTTGGGTATTAGCACTACCCAGTTTTCCCTATCAGCCACCCATGTCAGTACTAGCTAGGGTTGCGCTGCTTAACTTCAGTGATCAGACGAGAACTGGTGTGTCCAACGCAATTCGCTGTTCGGTTGTTGGTATCACCACCGCCTGAATGCAGACCTGAATGTCCTCCACCTTAAAGTTCGATTGTTATTATAACCAGAGTGAAAAGAGGTTGAAAATAATACAACATAAATACCAAGGTTTTTCATCTCTTAAGTTGTCTGTTACTTTGTAATATGAAACTATTAGTAGATTTCATAACTTGGGGAGTAACACAACAGCCATTTTTTTTGTTATTAGTCCTAAGAACTTAATTTAATGAGTTATAATGCTATGTTAATGGCATTCTACAGAAGATATGTATTTGATCTGGTATTTACGACTCAACAGATTGATATAATCTGCATAAGTAGTACATATGATATTAGGGTCAAATAGACGAACTATAGCTTTGACACACATATGGTAAACTATAATGGCAGTTCTGAGCCCCTTCTTATGGCACACCAGAATGCGGTCTGAAGGATGTTGAGTTAATAGCATTTGGAAATGTTATGAAGCCTTGTTTTGGAAAAGTTTCTGTGACGATACATCCTTGACTCGAAGTCGTCACAGCGGCTGATGGCGTTGGGCACACCAGTTCTCGTCTGATCACTGAAGTTAAGCAACGCAACCCTAGCTAGTACTGACATGGGTTGCCGCTGTGGAAAACTGGGCATCGCTAATATCCCAAAAATCGGCGCATTAGCGTAGTGTCTGTGCAGTCGCTGCATTAGAACTAAGCAGTGGGCGGGGCTCTGATGACCTCGTAGTTGAATGGCCCTAAAACTCCAACAAAAAATCTGAGCTCCTTCTTATGGCACACTAGAAGGTGGTCTGAAGGATGTTGACTTAATGGCATTTGGAAATGTTATGAATCCTTGTTTTGGTGTAGTTTCTGTGACGATACATCCTTGACTCGAAGTCGTCAGAGAGGCTGTATTGCGTTTGCTTGGGTTTTAAGACCCGTCGACTTTAATGGTCATTAGGGCCCAGAAAGTCAATCACACCACGGTGGGGGTGTAAAGGGCCAAACGCCTAAACCGACATAAATATCAAAACAGCAAAAGCCGAAACAGACACATAATGTATGGCGCTGGACACACCAGTTCTCGTCAGGTCACTGAAGTTAAGGAGTGCAACGCAAGATATTATTGGCATGAATGACCGCTTGGGAGCACTGGGTCCGGTTAAAACCCAAATCGTCGTAATAGCGTAGTGTCTGTTCAGACTCTGCATTAGATCTATGCATTGGACGGGGCTCTAATGACCGTTGTAGTTGAAGGGCCCTAAAACACCAAAGAAACAATCTAAGTCGTCGACAAAGATGCCTCATTTTTATCTCTTTTGTTCATGAAATAAGATCCCAAAGCATTGATTTGGTATCTACCTGGAGTGCAGTGGAGTGCCATGGAGATGTGATGGATCTGTGCATTCGCTGTTCTACTTCTCATTAGTACCTTGAATGACGCTACTAGTTTGTGCCCACGTTTTCCAGGATTTCCAGGATAACCAGCATTTCCAGAATGTCAACTAATTTGTGTGCAATTTTTGGAAATAGTTTGGATACAAACTCCACCTTCGGAAAGATGCTAACTCATCCGATCCCTATCAAACCCGAAACCACAAACGCAACAACCAGCTGGACCTCTGCGCCTTCGAAGTATGTCAGTTCTACAATTGGAATAAGAACCGAAAGCAAATGCCCAATGAATCGAACCTGACTCATGAACGTTTGTTAGATGGCAACAGTGAAAGATGTACACTTTTGCTTTCTTGATGGATACCTGGAAGGGCCTAACGAGGGCGGAGCGAACAAGGCGGCCGCCACGGGCGCAACTGGGTTTGGGGCGCAAAAAGTTTTTTGTCATTATTGGGTTACGGGCAAGCGAAAGTTAGACACTTGCCACAGGCGCTTCATACCCCCTTTACGGCACTGATACCTGGCTTAATATATTTAATAAGAATACCTTTGGTGCAAACAACCCACCTCGGTGGCGCAGAAAGCTGCGTGCTCGATTTACTGAGCCAGAGGATTTCCGGTTCGATGCTGGATCGAGGTGGATTGGCTTCTTTCGGGGGAGAGAGAAACCTCGAGTGCGGATGAGAAGTAAAACAGAGGTCCCGTGTGGTGCTCAATGGCATTTACACGTAAGAGAACCCCTCTACTATGCAACGGGTAGATAAGAAAAAATTTTCAAGTGTATAAGCTCCAACTACCCCCTGCCGTCGGTAGAGTTACCCAACGAACAGTAGACCGACGATAAATAGCCTAACCATAGGAGTTTCAGCTTTGGTCGGCAGCCGGCTGCGGAAAAACATCATCCAATATGTCACCCTTGTGTCCATTCAGGGGGACAGAATGAGTCCCCGGCCCTGCCTTAGGTGGGAAGAAGGCACGCGTGGATCCAGGATGGGGTTTTTTGGGGTTGCAACCCCCCTATGCGCATATAAACTTATTCGCATAATATATGCGAGCTTTAGCTTAACCCCCCCCGTAATGGCTCAACCGCCCCTGGCGAAAATCCTGGATCCCCACTGGAAGAAGGTTGGGAGTTGGTTTGTTGATGTTGATGATGACTGGGATTATGGACCAGGTCGTTGGTTTACTTTAATAAGAGGCAGATTTGACACTGATAGACAGTAATAGTTGTGGCTCTGTATGTGCGTGTGCGATGTGTCCTGCCCATCCACGAACCAGGAATGCCCGCACTGGGTACAATCAGGTTGTGAAGATGAATGAATGGACATGTCGAGAACAGTGCATTTCTACACCCTAACGGTGATTGAACCTCTTAATTGTACTCTGCCAGTCCAAATGTGTATGGCGTACGTTAAACCTTTGCAACAGTAATAAAGTGAATTCCAAGAAGTAGGTGGAGACAGCATTTCAGGGTAGAACTGAATTTAGTGAAAGTTTGGTTAATTGCCTTGCAACCCTTGAAGGCAGAATTTTAATGCGAAGGATTGCATTCGAAACAGTTTTGAACCTGACTGTAGCACCATTGCATTAGTGACAGACCATTCTATGGTAGACTAAAGCTTAAGGAACAGAAAAAGAATTTGGTACTAGTTGGTGGTGGACCTGTCAAGTGTCAGTTTTTTTGGGTAATCCCTAATTGATTGACTTAACTACGACGTTGAAAAATGGGCGTCATGACAACACTTGTCGATGAACAGACTGAAGTGCACGACGTAAAGCAATTCCTCATGAAACAAATGTTTAATATTACTTTTCAAACTGATTTAGTGTCTCTCCAACCAACCGGAATATAAAAAAAACCTCTAATAATAATCAGCATGCTTTATTGCTAAAATTTAATAAATGGACTGCAAGGGCATTGGGTGTATCGACCAATTAAATTTTAATGACACTTTTAATATCACATAAAATGTCAACGACCAGAAAACTGGTATTATAAGATATATGGCAACTACGCATGTACAAATATCTCGCCCCCATAAAATTAGAAATGGTCAATGGAAATGCTATGCATGATAACTCTATAGTAAATAACTGTGTGCAAACTGGTATTCAAGTTATTTCCACTGGTTATTTCAAGTATAGCAATTCATTTACTATGTCCAAAATCGCGTGCAGGTCAAAACGAACGAAATGTATTCAATTACCGAGAAGTTAATAACCATATGTCAAAATTGATGCTAATCCTATATCTCAAAACGTTTAGAACCAATTTTTGTGGGAGCGGCGAGTTGCGTTGGACACACCAGTTCTCGTCTGATCACTGAAGTTAAGCAACGCGAGCCCAGATAGTACTGACATGGGTGGTCGCTCGGGAAAGCTGGGTACTGCTAATACCCAATAATCGTCGCATTAGTGTAGTGTCTGTGCAGTCTATGCATTAGAACTATGCAGTGGACGGGTCTCTAATGACCTGGTAGTTGACGGGACCTTAAACAACAACAACCAATTTTTGTATTAGTTGTTGTATTTATACGTTGGAAATTCCTAATTCAGGCTCTCAGGGTTCAAACTCCCCTCGGTGGAGCGGGGGGGGGGGGGGGTGTGCTCAATTACTACCGCAGCTGATCCAGGTTCGATTTTGCGTCGAGGTGGGTTGGCTTCTTTTGATTTGTCGATTCGTTGGTATTTTAGAGCCCTTCAACTGCAAGGCCATTGGAGCCCCGTCCACTGCATATTTCTAATGCAGAGACCACAGACTACATTAATGCGACAATTTTTGGGTATTAGCAGTACCCAGTTTTCCCAAGCGGCCACCAAGCTTCAAGTCCTCAAGAGTAGGTCCTCAAAACTAGGTTATGCTTGCGAGCCTTAAGAAAAGATTATGGTTGAAATTTTCAAGTCTAGGTTTGATTTGAGGCTTTAAGACCTGGTTGGGCTTGCGGGCCTCAAGAGAAAATTGTGCTGCTTGGAACTCTTGACTACTACTGCTCTAGGTAGTGGAAGCGTAATGAGAGCTTTCCTGTTAACTAATAGAGGTCACACGAGTCTCGACCAGGCTCTAAAGCTGGGTTTACACTGCACGCAACGCCTTACTCGCTGCTACTGTTTGGCCATTGAGCGAAACATTGCGCGAAGCAAGCATGCACTACACGAAGTGGGAGTGGTGAAGCCCTTTGATGCTCGTCCTAAACCGACAGTGTATTGGCTCACCACGAGGCTGCCTCGCGCAACTAATTTCGGAGCGAATCCCTGTCTACCCTGTGCGAGTCTTGCCTCATGAAACATTTGCGCGCAGTGTAAACCCAGCTTAACATGCAACCACAGACTGTAGTCAATCATGCGATAACTGAACCACCGAGACGAGCCAATTTTACTCGATAGGGTTGCAGAACACTGGTGAGATATCGCTAGCAGCTCGGACATAAAGACTACTTGAACTGCAAGCATGTCTCGTAAGTCATTAATAGGCTGTCAACCTTGGTGAAACATTCTTCAGCTGTTTTTGTCGCAGAGACATTATTACCATTCATGGTTGGCATCATGTTGAAAGTTATTATTGACAGACAGCTTTTGCGCCCACAACCTGAGTCAGCGCATTGTTATCATGCTTGGGTGAATCTGGAATGCAGTTTATCGTTTTCTACTTCACAGGCATCAGTGTGGTTAGTTGGCAGCGATGACACAATATGACGTCCTACAAGTACAAGGCTTCAGTAGAATAATTCACAGGTCTCCTACTTGCTTCATGAGTTCAAAGTACACAGGCTCGCCCCTGGATTGAGTTTGTTTGGTTTTGATGGGGAGCGGCGAATTGCGTTGGACACACTAGTTCTCGTCTGATCACTGAAGTTAAGCAGCGCGACCTCGACTAGTACTGGCATGGGTGGCCGCTTGGGAAAACTGGGTTCTGCTAATAGCCAAAAATCGTCACATTAGTGTAGTGTCTGTGCAGTCTCTGCGTAAGAACTATGCTGTGCACAGTGTCCTAAAACACCAACAAACAAACTTGGTTTTGATGAGAAAGTGGTAAGTGTAGGCGTATGATGCCATTTGCGCTTAGAAGAAGACTAGGACAATCCAACCGGATATAATCAGGACTTGACGATGGATGATTTATCGTCATGACGTTGTCTGACATTTCAAAGATCAACGAAAAGTATCCGTGGGAAAATGGCTCTGCACCTTTTTTTGTACCATCAGCGTATAATTCAAATTTTCGCGAGAAATAAAGGCAATTAACTTTTCTTTGCTATTAATAATTGTATGCGAGAATATAAAGCAGTGTGTAAAGTAAATTGATGCAATATATAATTTTAAAAAAAAGGGTTCCCCCAAGATAGTAGCATTGTAATACTAATCAATGGTTCCGTGTTGTCGACTCTTTCTAGGAACCTGACGTTGGATGTAAATTTTTTTACGGTTATTTTTTATTTCCTTCTATTTTGGACTTCTTAGTGACCTGCCTCGGTGGCGCAATAGATGGCGTGCTCGACTTACTTCGCCAGTGGTTCCAGGTTGGATACTGATTCGAGGTGAGCGGCTGTATTGCATTGAACAAAACAGTTCTCGTCTGATCACTGAAGTTCAGCAACGCAGCCTTAGCTAGTGTCTGCTTAGGAAAAATGAGTACTGCTAATACCCAAAAATCGTCTCATGAATATAGTGTCTGTGCTGTCTCTGAACTAGAACTACGCAGTGGACGGAGCTCTAATGACCTTTTAGTTGAAGGGCTCTAAAACACCAACCAAACAAAACAGAATGGGTCGGGGTAGGTTGATTTCTTCTTCGGGGAAAGAGAAGCCCCGATTGCGCCTTCCTTCCGATGAGAAATAAAACAAAGGTGCCATGTGGTATACGATGGCATATGCGTTTGAACGTGTACCCTCTTTACTATTCAACGGTAGATATTTGCTGGTGTTTTAGGGCCCGTCAACCAGAAGGTCATTAGAACCCCGTCCATTGCATAATTGTAATGCAGAGACTGCACAGACCCTACACTAACGCGACGATTTTTTTGGGTATTAGCGGTTCCCAGTTTTCCCAAGAGGTCACCCATGTCAATACTTGCTGAGGTTGCGTTGCTTAGCTTCATTGATCAGACGAGAATTAGTGTGTCCAACGCAATAAGCCGATCCCATAGATGAGGCAAAATTTCCAGGTGTAGAAGTTCTCACCTTTGGCGTCAACTGGTGTTAAACAGATTGGGCACCACACGGGGCCTCGGGCTTACTTCTCATCTGAAGGGAGGTGCACTCGGGGCCAATCTTTCGCCTGAAAGAAACCAACCCACCTCGATCCATTATCGAACGTAGAACCACTGGCGCGGTAAATCAAGAACGCTATCTATTGGGCCGTGTCGAGTCGTCCATCTGCCACAGGTCTGTGTTATAGGTGCATTTCGACACACCAGAATCACTAACAGATGAATTTGTTGTTGTTTGTTGGTGTTTTAGGGCCCTTCATTTACAAAGGTCATTAGAGCCCCGTCCACAGCATACCGTATTTATTCCAATAAACGCCGCGCCGTTTATTTATTTCATGGCGTTTTTGTTGCGGCGCTTACTACAGGGCGGCGTTTATTAGAAGGCGGCCGTTAATAATTTTGTGATCCCTCATAGATGATAATGCTGGATGGTAAAATAACAGTGACATATTTTCTAGGGGCGAACTGGTGAAGAAGGTGAAAGCGGTCAAGTACTTAGGATCAACCTTCCTTAGCAATAGGGAAATACACTCTGATGTGACCTATAGAATCAATTGTGGATGGTTGAAGTGGAGATGGGCAACCAGTGTCCTGTGTGATAGGAGGGTCCCAACGTAGTTGAAAGGGAAGTTTTACAGCGTGGTGGTTAGACCAGCTATTTTGTATGGACCAGTGTGTTGGGTAGTGAGGAAGAGTCACATCAATGGAATGCAAGTAGCTGAGGTGTGAATACTGCAGTACATGAATAGAGTGTCAAAAGCTGATAGAATTACGAATGAGTATATCTGAGGTGGCCTGGGTTGGTGGACATCACCAAAAAATGGACAAATATTACAAATATTTACACACACTGAGAAAAGGGGAGGAAGAGCTCATTGGGTCCATTTCAGGAATGCAGGTGGTCAGAAGCACCCAGGGCAGGGGAGACTGAAGCAGACGTGGGAACAGGTAGTCCATAAGGATATTTGTTGGAGTTTAAGGTCCCGTCAACTACAAGGTTATTAGAGACCCGTCCACTGTATAGTTCTAATGCATACACTGCACAGACACTACACTAATGCGACGATCATTGGGTATTAGCAGTACCCAGCTTTCCCGAGCAACCACCCATGTCAGTACTAACTGGGCTTGCGTTGCTTAACTTCAGTGATCAGACGAGAACTGGTGTGTCCAACGCAAATCGCCGCTGCCTAACAGATGAAGGGCCCAAGAAGTACACATGTGTCCTCCACCCATTGGCGAACCAATTTTTTTTCCAGGGACATGCTACAGGAATTGAATATTTGCATGAACTATTTATTTAATACACTTATTATCAGATTGTTTAGCCGCTGTTATCTCTACTATTTTATCTAAAAAAATGCAATAACTTCATTGCTAGGGTAATTAAATGTGATTCTCTTAAAAGGTAGGAAGGCTGATAGGATATCAATAAGCTATCTGAAACCCTTTGCATCTACTCCTGTCATTTAGTGAATAAATGGATGTAAGCCTACCTGTAATAACTTACAGGTAGCCATTCACAATGAACACCTGTAGGCTTTTAGTCGTTGTGGCCAAGTTTGATCAAATATTAATTAAAATCAAATAAATAACGTATACCTGACTAGTATCATGGTTGAAAATGACACGCACTGGTAGTTAATGTTTACAAACGGAATAAAAATAGATAATCACTCTTAATTTTTATTGATAGCACTGGTGAAACAAAGGGGTGGAGTAGCATTTTTATTAACACAAACATAATGCAAACATTGTACTTTACTTAATTGGTTTGAATTTAAATTCCATTTTTAATTACTGGGTTTGTGCGATGACTTATCAATCAGTAAGGAAATTGACAATCTTTGGCGCATTAACATAAGTATAATAAGGAAGAAAATTGCAGTTTAATGTTGGATTTCATGACAATCAGACATTTATAGGTGTATAGTGCTTTTAACATTTCAAGTGTTAGGTTGCGGGCAAACTATTTATAAACTAGGGCGTCGCTGCTGTTAAAAGAGGATGACAGACACGAACAGTATTTTGACTTGATCTGTCTACGAGGAGAGTTAGTGGGTTAGTATGTGCCCCATATCAAGCCAGTCCCCGTCCCCTTTGACATGTCAACCGGATAACTGGAAAAGTGTGCTAATCCACAAAATGACCGGCCTCAGTGGCACAGAGGTACCTTGCTGGACTAGTACGTCAGTTGATCGAAGTGGCTGGTGTTCTTTCAGGCTAGAGAGAGACAGAGAGAGGGGGAGAGGGAGACAGACGCAGAGAGAGAGACAGACAGGCGGGAGAGGGAGACAGACGCAGAGAGAGGGGGAGAAGGAGACAGACGCAGAGAAACAGAGAGAGGGGGAGAGGGAGACAGACGCAGAGAGAGAGAGACAGAGGCAGTTCGACTTCCATCTGATGCCAGTGGCTGTATTTTGTTGACATACCAGTTCTAGTCTGATGACTGAAGTTAAGCAACCCAATCCCGGAGATTACTGGCATTGGTGACTGCTTGGGAACATTGGGTACTGCTAATACCCAAATCGTCCTAAAAGCATAGTGTCTGTGCAGGCTCTGCATTAAAACTATGCAGTGGATGGATCTCTAATTGACTATTGTAGTTGAAGTGCCGTAAAACACCAACAAAACAAATATCCCTCTGATGAAAGCAAAACCGTGGCACTGTCTGGTGTGTACAATGCCATCTATGAGCTAAAGAGCCTTTACTACATGCAACCGTCTGCGCTAAAATGACTTTCAACAGATCGCCCATGTGTCCCAATGGGACAAAAAAGAGTGCCTCTACTATAGAACGGGTAGATGAGGCAAAAATTCTCAGGTGTAAGAGCTCGCCCCTGGCGCCGGTGGAGTGCCCCAACGAACAGTAGAGCGACGATAAATAAGCATAGGGGTTGCAGCTTTGGCCGACAGCGGGCTGCAAAAAACATCGTTCAATATATTACTTTTGTGCCCAATCAGAGGGACAAGATAGGTACCCGACCCTGCCATATTCGGGAAATGGGTTAGGAGTTGCTTGTTTTTGCTTTGATTTTTGTGATTTTGAATCTTTGTTTTTCTAGGCACTTTGTTATTGATGTGTTCTGTTATCATTACTTTTGTGTCGCCTTAAGTAAAGTGACCAGATTTTCCAGAGGGCAAAGTGGGACAGGGGCTTTTGGCGAGTGCCCCCAAGTAGGGGCGGTGAGACATGCTTTCCTGAAGAGCAAAGAACAAAACTTGTGACTTCGTACCTACT
>JAAFCE010008833.1:15657458-15695567 GCA_013389805.1 Trigoniulus corallinus
TCGGGTCTGCGTGTTCTAGCCCTCCAACTCACACACTGCCATAGCCGTAAGGACAACCTGCTCCCACGTCTGCTTTGGTCTCCTCCTCCCTCCTTTCTGAAATGGACCTAACGAGCTCCTCCTGTCTTCTTCTCATTATGTGTCCATGCCATCTCAACCTAATTTCCCTCATTTTTTGGCCATGTCCACTACTCCCAGACTACCTCTAATATACTCATTCTTAATTCTAACAGCTCTCGACACCCCACTCATGTACCGCAGCATTGACATCTCAACTACTTGCATTCCGTTGACGTGGCTCTTCTTCACTGCCGAACACTCTGATCCCTGTAGCATAGCAGGCCTAACCACTGCCCTGCAGATCTTCCATTTCAACTTGATTGGGACCCTCCTATCACACAGGACGCCGCTTCCCTGTCTCCACTTCAGCCATCCTCATTGATTTTATGGGTCACAGGATGGGTGCATCACAGGATACCTGATGTTTTAATTTGATTCAGACGATGATCAATTGCCAACCTAAAAGGATTTTTTGTTTCGTTGGTATTTTAGTGTTTGTTGGTGTTTTGTTAGGGTCCTTCAACTACAATGTCACTGCATAATTCTAATGCAGAGACTGCACAGACACTACGCTAATGAGACGATTTTTGGGTATTATCAGTACGCAGTTTTCCCAAGCGTCCACCCATGTAAGGACCAGCTGAGGTGGCGTTGCTTAACTTCAATGATTAAGCGACAACTGGTGTGTCCAATGCAATAAGCCGCTGCCTTGAGAAACTGCAGAGAAGGACAAAACAAACGTGGGGGCTGGTTCTAGGGAAGAGATTTGACATTATTCGTCATATGGAGGACGGTATGTGTGTGGTTATGTTTGTGCAGGACCAGGATTTGCATACTCAACATACTCAACCTTACTGTAGGTGGAATAAAGCTGTGATTTGACGCTTACTGTGGTAATTGCTGTGATAAATATCCACTTTCAATAGTTTTGTTTCTTTTTCTATTCGGACTAGTACAACTTGCTTATAACTTTCATTTCAGTTTAGCATGTGGCAAACAATACTTTGTCGCAATGTTCTAAAAATGAGTTTGAATGTGGTTAGCGAACAATTAAGAATCTGTTTCTTTATGATTGAAATCATTCGTTAATGCAATTCACAACCTTTCTGCATTTGTGTTGAAATGGAGTCTTAACAGACAAACCTACTGTCTCGTATATGTTTGGAAAAAGACTATTCCAAATTCCAAGTTGTTCCAGATTTCCACATTATTAGCAAATACAGTATGTTTGTTCTCGGTGACGGAGTAGGTAGCGTGCTGGATGTACTGCGTCAGCGTCAGTGGTTCGATACTGGATCTAGGTGGGTTGGCTTCTCTCGAGCGAGGAGATAAGTTATTCAGACTGGAACACACCCAAAAGTGAAATATTTTTTCCGTTTTCTCACAGCATCCTGGCGCGGCCAAGTTGCGTTGGACACACCAGTTCTCGTGAGATCACTGAAGTTCAGCAACGCAAACCCACGTTAGTACCAACATGAGTGGTTGGTAGAGAACGTTGGGTGCTACAGATATCCCCTCTCCTATCTCCCCCACCTACGTCCTCCTCTCCCGCAAGCAGCCTCCTAAGGGTTCGGCCTGTTATGGCTGCTTACTTACTCCCCAACCTGTTAGTGTAACATAGAAGCATTAAAAGAACCTTTTCGGCTTAAGATGATTTGCCCTTCTCTGATGTCCCCGAAGGATCTCATTAATTGATTATTTTAATCTGGAAATAATGGTGACGTACGTTCAAGGGACGAACTGGTGAAAAAGGTGCAAGAGGTAAAGTACTTAGAAATCAACGTTCCACAGCAATGGGGAAATAGACTTGGATGTAACCCGTAGAATCAATGGAGGGTGGCTGAAATGGAGGCAGGCAAGTGGAGTCCTGTGTGATAGGAGGGTCCCAATCAAGTTGAAAGGGAAGTTATACAGGACAGTGGTTAGGTTAGCTATGCTCTATGGATCAGAGTGTTGGGCAATGAGGAAGAGCCATGTAAATAGATTACAAGTAGCCTGGATGCGTATGCTGCGGTACATGAGTGGCGTGTCGAGAGCTGATAGAATCAGGAATGCGTATATTATACCGCATTTACACATTCGCGAATACGACGAGTCGAATGACGAGGCGAGACTTTTGTCGAAATGTTCGCATTCATACTTTGCATGAAGAATTACTGTTCACATATTCGCCGAATGTCTCATCAGATGGTCATTCTCCAATCACCTCGTCGCTAGCGCCCTTTGATTCGTATTGTCTCGACAGCTGGTGATTCTCAAATCGGCTCAGGTCACTCGTGTGAAAAAAACCGCTTCCAACACGAGCGCCACGAATGGCGAGGCGAACCACGAGGTGAATGACAAATGTAGTGTTCACACATTCGTCGAACATGCTCGCCTCGCCACTCGCCTCGTCGTATTCGCGAATGTGTAAATGCGGTATTAGAGGTCGTCTGGGAGTGGTGGACATTGCCGAAAAGATGAGGGAGAATAGGCTGAGGTGGTAGGGTCATGCCGTGAGAAGAGTGGAGGAGGAGCTCGTTATCTCCCAGGATTGCAGGTGGCCGGCAGCACCCAAGGCAGGAGGAGACCAAAGCAGACGTGGGAACAGGTTGTCCATAAGGACATGGCGGTGTGTGGGGTGGACAGAGACCTGGTGGGAAATAGGCGGGAGTGGAGGGCTAGAACCCGCAGACCCGACCCTGCCACAGGCGGGAGGAGGGTTTGTTTGTTGGTGTTTTAGGGCCCGTCAACTACAAGGTCATTAGGGCCTCGCCCACTGCGTAGTTCGGATGCAGAAACTGCACAGACACTACACTAATGCGACGATTTTTGGATACTAGCGGTACCCAGTTTTCCTAAGCGGCCACCCATATCAGTACTAGCTGGGGTTGCGCTGCTTAACTTCAGTGATCAGACGAGAACTGGTGTGTCCAACGCAATTCGCCGCTCCCACGGGAGGAGGGTATGCTGGTGATGATGATGATTCTGAAGGTGGACTTACTTTCTCTCTCTTTACATTTGGCCCACTGAAAAGACCATCAGCGAAATTCTGAAAGCATTAAGCATTTTAAGAAAATGATCCTGTATCCACCTGGTGTGCAGGTGGGCTGAATTCAGTCCTTGGCAATTCAAACCTCTCCTTGGAAATTTTAAGGATATTATTCTGTTGTGCCCATTGTAACAGCAAACGGGTTATTATTATAGTTGGTGTAAGGGGAACATTGTCCATAAGCAGTAATTGTTTACACATTTTTCCCAGTTGTGAGCAAGGTCTTAAGAAGCTAAAATTGACGAAATTTTTCGTTGTCAGGAGGCTGACGTGCTCATAAAAATTCGTTCTAATGTACGTGCTTGTGGCTAGTTTAACAAATCGGCAAATTTT
Organism: Trigoniulus corallinus; assembly: GCA_013389805.1. Taxonomy (NCBI): domain Eukaryota; kingdom Metazoa; phylum Arthropoda; class Diplopoda; order Spirobolida; family Trigoniulidae; genus Trigoniulus; species Trigoniulus corallinus. The sequence goes on from JAAFCE010008833.1 coordinate 15,660,883, forward strand.
CCATTTCTGACAGGTAGGTGGCCTTTTAGTTGCTGCACATCCTGCGTGTCTCCTTGATATTGATAAATGATGCAATAGTCCGGGTGTAAAAGCTGAAAAACGACATCGTTAGTCCTTCAGCAAGTGGATTAAATTACTTATATTGTTGATCAACTGTTTTAATGATGAAAATGAAATTTAAGGATGAAATGATTGATTTTTAACAACCTGGATGTTTGATCGATGCTACTGTTTGGTTTAAGTGGCGCACTGCCTATTGGAGTCGTTAATGAAAATGGGTGTGTGCATCAAATTAGGTTAAAACGTGTGAGTTTCGAGAAAGTAGAAGTAGGCATATGTAAAAAAAAATTCAAATAGTATTTACTAATGAAGGACGAAACGTGCAGAAAATTAACTTGAAAATGTCGCGAAACGCCACGCCTCTCCTTTTTACTCCCGTTTTTGGCTATGAATCACAACAGGAAATTTGATAGTAATCTTATTTAACTGTAAACTACAGTAGAGCAAGGTCGTCCGTCGCCTTACAGATACGTTTGTTCGTGTTGACGTCGACATTGTTGAATATTTTTATATCCATTGGGTTGACGTTTTTGATCAACTTTTGAGATATAGCCGCTTGCAGAAATTGGCACCCCTCGAAAGATTAATAAACTAATTAGACTATTATGCCTTTATTAATGTTTTTCACTTGAGGTTTGGTAGGTGGTCAACAATAAAAAAAGAAACCTCGGTGATGGGAAGAAATGTCAAGAATGCAACACTGGTAAAATAGTTCACCGAAAATATTTCCAAAATTTACAGTCGACCACACCTAATAACTTTTCAGAAAGTTTAATGAAACATTGCTGATGTAGCAATCAGTATTTAACTAACGTGTGTGGGTTGAATACCATAATGAAATTTAGAGGTCTGACGTGGAATGGCATGTCAACAGTCTCAAGCATCTCGTCATAATAATCGGGGTCTCGTTCAACACCCTTGCCACATAACTAACTGGTAGAGAAGAAAACCAGCTACATAATAGTTCGAATCACTTTTTGCGCTTATTCCGTCGACACACCTTATCCCGTTTATGCCAGGGTCGGCTACCCATCTTGCCCCTCTGAATGGACACAAGGGTGATATATTGGACGGTGTTTTTCCGCAGCCGGATGCCGACCAAAGCTGCAACCCCCTATGCTTATTTATCGTCGATCTACTGTTTTTTGGGGCACTCCATCAACGCCAGGGGTTGACCTCCTACACCTGGGAATTGTGCCTCATCTACCCGTTGCATACTAGAAAGGGTGCTTTGATGTGCAAATGGCATCGAAAATCACACGGGACCTCGGTTTGACTTCTCATCCGAAGGGAGGCACACTCGGGGTCTCTCTCTTGTCCGACTTGTGAGGGAGCGGCGAATTGCGTTGGACACACCAGTTCTCGTCTGATCACTGAAGTTAAGCAGCGCAACCTCAGCTAGTACTGACAGGGGTGGCCGCTTGGGTAAACTGGGTATCGCTAGTATCCAAAAATCGTCACATTAGTGTAGTGTCTGTGCAGTCCCTGCATCAGAACTACACAGTGGACGGGGCTCTAATGACCTTGTAGTTGAAGGGCCCTAAAACAGCAACAAAGAACAACAGATCCGACTTGTGTCTTGCTATAAAAGTACAATCCATCAATTTGTCCATGTGTTCCTGGTACCAATGGGAGTAATATATACCCGATCTTGCCTTAGATGGGGAAAAACCCGCCGCGGTGGCGTAGTGGTTAGTTCACTCGGCAACTACGCCAGTGGTTCTAGGTTCGATACTGGACCGTGGTGGGTCGGCTTCTTTCGGCCGAGAGAGAAGCCGTGATTGTGCCTTCTTTCGGATGAGAAGTAAAACCGAGGTCCCGTGTGGGTGTACAGTGGCGCTTGCACGTAAAAGAACCCTCTCTACTGTGCAACGGGTAGATGAGGCAAAATTTCCAGATGTAGGAGCTCGCCCCCTGGCGTCGGTAGCATTCCCCAACGAACACTAGACCGACTATAAATAAGCGTAGGGGTGCAGCTTTGGCCGGCAACCGGCTGCAGATAAAACTATGACCAATATATCACCCTGTGTCCATTCAGAGGGACAAATGGGTACCCGACCCTGCCATAGGCGGGAAAAGGGTTAGGAGTTGCTTTTTGCCTTAGATGGGGAATACATCGTTAATGTACAGTATATTAGAGAGTTAGTGGTGAACGTCGACGATGACGATACGAACGATAAGAGGTCAAATGAGGCAACTGTGCATGCTCACGAAAAGCAGACCAGCAATTGAGCTTGCGCATTTGCCTCATTTGACCTCGTATCGTCATCGTCGACGTTCACCACTAACTCTCTATTATCGTCCTTCACGGTAAGATACCGGTAAGAAAGAGAAGGTGGTAGTAGCACCAGACATCTCTCCACGACTGCTTTCGGTACCTATAGGGTAGATGGATAGTGAGTACCTATTAACCGGCATCCTTAAGCGGGAATTGGGTCAGTAATGTTAATGACGACTTAATTGCTAAAATTGATCGCATAGACCAAAACAATTAACACACTGTACAGGAATTTCGTTAACACCGTAACGGAGAGTGAAATATAAAAATTATAGGGAATTACAAAAATTATCTACATTTTGATTTCTACCTATATTTATTTATTATAAGATGGCTATTGCAATATTTTTTAGGGCCAGTTCTTTTTTCTGAGAGCAGGTATTGGATAGCGAACCAAATTTTGGGAAATTCTGCTTTAAATCATACAGACCCGCCGCGGTGGCGTAGTGGTTAGCACGCTCGGCAACTGCGTCATTAGTTCTAGGATCGATACTGGACCGAGGTGGGTTGGCTCCTTTCGGGCGAGAGAGAGGTCGCGAGTATGCCTTCTTTCGGATGAGAAGTAAAATCGAGGTCCCGTGTGGGTGTACGATGGCACTTGCACGTAAAAGAATCCTCTCTACTAAGCAACGGGTAGATGAGGCAAAATTTCCAGGTGTAGGAGCTCGCCCTCTGGCGTCGGTAGCATTCCCCAACGATCACTAGACCGACGATAAATAAGCGTAGGGGTGCAGCTTTGGCCGGCAACCGGCTGTAGGAAAAGCCATGATCAGTATTCGCCCTTGTGTCCATTCAGGGGGACAAGATGGGAGCCCGACGGTGCGGGAAAAGGGTTAGGAGTTGCTTTTGCTGCTTTAATTCATGCATTCAGTCACATTTTGCATAAATTTAATTTAGAATCGTAACTGAATATCACCAATATAGGCACACCCTTGTATGGTTTATATGGCGAAAAACGGGAACATACAAATAAATTCATACTCACTCGCCATGGCTCCACCATCGCCTTAATAAATTTATTTTCCTATTTATTCATTCGTTGCATTTTTGACTATTTATCTGCTCCCATATATGGACATTTTGCCGAATTACATCTCCCTTCCGTTTAGAAAAGGCTCTTCTCACCACATGAATTCCACGTAGAGTATTAAACTCCCTCCACCTGCCGTCTGCCATCATATGCAACAGAAGCATAAAGTGAAATTTCCCGCCGATGGGCAGGGTCGGGTACCCACCTTTGTCCCGTTGGGACACACGAACGATCTGGTTGGTTGGTTTGTTGGTGTTTAAGGTCCCGTCAACTACAAGGTCATTAGAGACCCGTCCACTGCATAGTCTGCACAGACACTACACTAATGCGACGATTATTGGGTATTAGCAGTACCCAGCTTTCCCGAGCGACCACTCATGTCAGTACTAACTGGGCTTGCGTTGCTTAACTTCAGTGATCAGACGAGAACTGGTGTGTCCAAAGCAACTCGCCGCTCCAACGATGTGGTCTGATCACTGAAGTTAAGCAACGTCATTCAAAGCTATTACAGGCATGGGTGACCACTTCTGAACGCTGGGTACTGTTAATATCCAAAAATAGTGCAGACTCTGCTCTAAAACTGTGCAGTGGACGGGACTCTTTGATCATCGTAGTTGAAGGGCCCTAAACACTAACAGCATCATCATCATACCCCTATACCACCTGTGGCAGGGTCGTGTCTGTGGGTCCACTGAACATGCTCTGACTGTGGGTACCCCGGCCAGGCGTCTGAACCCGCAAGAATATTGGTTGGATTGTCTGTAGGGGGATGCCGGCCTACCCCCTTGTTCCAACATCGCATTATGCAACCAAAATAGAAACTTTGGCAGGTAAATTAATGTGTTGTTGGTTATAATATTGCATGGTGTCTGACCTATTGCACAATAACAATAAGCAATCCAATGCACGCACATGTGGGGCCCTAAAACACCAACAAAACAAAAACGAGCGCGCTTTTGGACGATATTTTTAAGCGACCGGGTGCCGACCTAATGCTGCAATGCTATCCAGCAGATCTCTCATGTGTCTCATGTCAGCACCATGGGTGAGATCAAGGTGAATGACGATGTTGCATACTATTGTCACGTTTCTTACGCGTGACCTCTACTACAGGGCTGGAATTCGACAGAATTCCACATTTCTAGTGTGAATAATTGATGTCCGTGACAGTTACTCTTTTGTAGATATTCTTTGGTGATTGATTTTAGCGTTATGCTCGGTCTCCCCGGAAGTGTCAGACCTCTGCGACATTGTTGGAAGGTGCTCATTAATTACAATGCTGCGGATCACGTTGCTAGTTTTTTGTTGTTTTGGTATGCGCTAAAAGTTATTGTTTGTCGGCATCCTTAAATAATCGATTATTCGTGTCTGAAAGAACTTTTCCCAAAAAGCAGCCTGAACCTGCTGATTTGTTGTCAGAGGCACACCAACATCAGTGTATATGCATACGTCACTACTTTTCACTTTGTGAACATTTCTCAACCAGCAGTGTGACCTTACTACACGGTTATTGCTCGGGACCTCCTAAACTGTGCAGATTCTTTAGGTTCTGGAAAAGTTTGACGTCAGGGCCGTAACGAGGGCGTGGCGAAGAAGGCGGCCGCCACGCGCGCAACTGGGTTTGGGGCCCAAAATGTTTAAGTTTTTTGCCATTATTGGGTTACGGGCAAGCGAAAGTTAGACACTTGCCACAGGCGTTTCATAACAGTTGTTGTGAGGTCACTGAAGTTAAGCAACGCAAACCCACGTTAGTACCAACATGGGTGGTTGGTAGAGAATGTTGGGTGCTGCAAATTTCACCTCTCTTACATCCCCTACACCTACCTCCTCTTCTACCTCCTCTTCTGTTATGGCTGCTTGGCTTACTCCCCAACCCATTGGCTAACATAGTAACAAGTACAGTACCTATTTAATGATACTATGGTGCTATTCTTTATGCCCTTTTTATTTCCGATAATTGTAATTAACCTTTGACCTTGAATTTTTTAAATCAAAATTGTTATAAGTGTTTCCATTGTTAGGACAGTGTTAAAATCACGTACTTAGTGATGCTATTAATTGCAGTTTTTTGTCATTGCTTGTAACTTCTGTGAATGTGGTTGACCTCTCATTTTTTATTAGGTTATAGTGGGAGAGGTAGCAAAGGACCTTGAATAATAAATCACGCTTCTAGAAGTTAAGCTTGCAATTTGTAGGATCGGGTGATCGAAAAAGAAGTCACTTTATGTTTAAAATGCACTATATATTAGTGTTGTTTTTTTTTTTTAATTTTAGAAAAGTGGAGACTGAACAGCCTTGGTGCTAGCGTTGTAAATTTTTTTCTCCGAAAATTCTGCAATAATACTGTAGGGTATACGTATAATAAAGTAATATAAATTACAGCATACAATTGGTTGGGGGAGGTGAGATCGGAAGGGTCAGTCCATCAACCACGCAAATTATGAGCGCATTGCAGGATCAGGAAAGACCTGATTTTATGCCAAGGCAGATTTGCAGTTTGGTTTGTTCTGAAGGCCGTTTACAACCGCCATGGGGAAGCTTCTACACATGGTAATTTTGTACTGACCACACTGGGTCACGACCTTGTTCCCACCCTATACCGAAGGGTACTTTTGATGTTTCCTTATCGACGTAAATTGGACACACCAGTTCTCGTCTGATCACCGACTCTCTGGGGCGAATTGATGATAAAGGTGTAAGAGGTAAAGTACTTAGTATCATTGTTCCAGAGCAATGGGTAGATATACTCTGATGTGACCCATAGAATCAATGGGGGATCATGGATGGCTGCAGTGGAGACAGGCAAGTGAAGCCCTGACATAGGAGGATCCCAATCAAGTTGGAAGTGCAGTTTTACAAGGCAGGGGTTAGGCCCGTTATTCTGTATGGATCAGAGTTTTGGGCAGTGAGCAGAGGCGGATTTCTGCGCAGTGAATAACGCCAGCGGGTTTAAAAGACGTGCGTATAGAATTCACATTGTAGGGTGTAGGACATTGTATTGTTGTTGTTGTTTGTTGGAGTTTAAGGTCCCGTCAACTACAAGGTCATTAGAGACCCGTCCACTGTATAGTTCTAATGCATATACTGCACAGACACTACACTAATGCGACGATTATTGGGTATTAGCAGTACCCAGCTTTCCCGAGCGACCACCCATGTCAATACTAACTGGGCTTGCGTTGCTTAACTTCAGTGATCAGACGAGAACTGGTGTGTCCAACGCAACTCGCCGCTCCCAGGACATTGTAGGGAGAGTAGATCGAGGTGGTATGGACACGTAATAAGAAGAGGGGAGGAGGAGCTTGCTAGGTCCTTTACGGGAATGCAGGTGGGTGGATTTTTTCATTGATTGATTTGTTAGTGTTTCAGGGTCCTTCAACTACAAACACCATTAGAGCTCCGTCCACTGCGTAGTTCTAATGTGGAGGCTTCAGTGACACTACGCTGTTGCGACAATTTTTGGGTATTAGTAGTATATCCAGTGTTCCCAAGCGGAAACCCATGGGTTGCGTTACTTAACTTCAGTGATCGGACAAGAACTGGTGTGTCCAACGCCATACAGTCTCTCCCCAGATGGTTGGAAGCACCCGGGGCTGAGGGAAATCTTCGAAGAAAACCAGGGAGCAGGTTGTTCGCAAGACGGGAATGGAGGGCTAGAACCCGCAGACCCGATCCTGCCACAGGCGGGATAAGGGCATGTTGATGTTGATATTGAAATAATACTCAACAATTCACTTCACATATTTTATTAATAAATAACGACGTGTTTGTCCAACATAACAAATATGAAAAATGTTTCTATGTGTAACAATTATTGAAATATGTCGTTAGGTGGGATGTGGGATGACATTATTTCACATTGAAATGGAAAAGTATTTGTTTGGGTTGTGGTGTGGTGGATTCGTATATTTGTTTTATTTTATTAACATTAGCATTTATAGGAAAACATAAATTAGATTATAATATTTATTAATGAGGCACAATGGTTCAATATTACACTGTTACAAGAAGTCACATTGGGCTATTTCTGAAATATTTACCAGAATTGACACTGTGTGACCGCCGGGTCCCAATAAAGTTAAAAGGCAAAGTTTACAGAACGGTCGTTAGGCCCGCTTTGCTTTATGGCTCAGAGTGTTGGGCAGCTAGGAAGAACCATGAAAGGAGAATGCAAGTGGCTGAGATGCGAATGCTGCGCTATATGATTAGGTCCATTATGGGTCTGAATGTGATTGGGGGCACCAGAGGTAGGGGAAGACCAAAAGGGAGCAGGTAGTGCAGAGGGGCATGGAGACGTGCGGGGTGGAGAGGGACTTGGTGAGGGACAGGCGAGAGTGGAGGATAAGAACCCGCACACCCGACCCCCGCCGCAGGCGGGAGGAGGTGAAGTTGATGATGGTGATTTACAATTTGGAGTTCAAGCATTTAAATCAGGGTTTCCCAACGGGGTCAGTATCGACCCCCTGGGGGTCAATGGCGTTTTAAAGGGGGTCAATGATGATCAAGGGGTCGATTGGGGGTCGACATCTAAACATTTATTTGATTGAATACATTGTTCGTTACTTCCTTCAAGGACCAACAAGCAACTCCTAACCCTTTTCCCACCAATGGCAGGATTAGGTACAGGATTAGGATTAGGTTATCTTGTCCCTCTGAATGGACACAAGGGTAATATATTGGACGGCGTTTTCCCCCAGTCAGTTGTGAACCGCAGCTGTAACCTTAATACTTATCTGGCATTAGCCTTTTGCTCATTGGGGCACTCAGTCGAACTCCTAACCCTGGACATTTTGCCTCATCTACCCGTTGCATAATAGAGAGGGTTCATTTGGGGTACTCCATCGACGCCAGGGGGCGAGCCCCTTTACCTGGAAATTTTGCCTCGTCCACCCGTCCAGCCTAGAGAGGGTTCTTTTACGTGCAAATGCCATCGTACACAACATGGGACCTCAGCTTTACTTCTCATCCAAAGGAGCACTTGAGGAACCTCTCTCGCCCAAAATGAAGCTAACCCATCTCGGCCCAGTATCGAACCAAGTACCACTGACAGCTACTGAGCACGCTACCCACTGCTCCATAGAGGTGGATGTTGTATGCTGTATATCAGGTGCAAATTATAGAGAAAAATGCAAGGGGGGTCTATGAACTAAGCTCATACTTATAAAAGGGGTCGATCTAAGAAAAAGGTTGGGAACCCCTGATTTAAATAGACCGCGACGTCCGAAAGGCCTTTCGGAAGCCCTACACTGTTTTCTCGTTAGCATAATTCTGTAGGGCAGCTTTACAGTTATATTAACCAAATAATGGGGACATATGCTCAAAATTTTGCAGTTTCCAGCATCAAGCTCCAGCATGGCAGTTTCCTCTAGCCGACCCCTGCCCTTAGCTACAATAACTGATGGATTTTCTTTTACTTTCTCTCTGCCGGAAGGTGCCCTTTAGATCTACCTCCGTCTTATTAGAGGGAAAGTACAAACATTCTACTACCATGGGCGGGTGTGATGTGCGAGCGGTGAATTGCGCTGGACACACCAGTTCTTGTCCAATCACTGAAGTTAAGCAACGCAACACTAGTTAGTACTGGCATGGGTGGCCGCTTGGGAAAACTGGGTACTGCTAATACCCAAAAATCGTCGCATTAGTGTAGTGTCTGCATAAGAACTACACTGTGGACGGGGCTCTAAAGACCTTGTAGTTGAAGGACCCTAAAACACCAACAAACAACGGACGTGTTCAACCGTCACGTAGAAACAGTGCCAACATTTTCACTTACAGAAGTGTCTTCTCAACATATTTGTTTCGTTTGCTGGTCATTTATATCAGTGGTCATCTAAATAGAACTCTCCAGCACTGACCCTTACATTATATGGAATATGTGATGCAGGAAATAGTAATGATAATAGACTAGTAGTAACTGCCCTTGAATAGGTGCAATTTCTCTGACTCGATCTCGCATATTACAGTGGTTCATGGCTCACAATCATAGTCATGTGGAAATTATATTTAGGGCCTACAGGAATTTCACATCGTATTAGATTGCACAACTGCGTCTATTGCAGTGGTTCCCCAACTTATACTAGGTTCAAAGATGTCACAGATTTTTTGGTTGGTTCGTTGATTTTTAGGGCCCTTCATCTAAAAGGTCATTAGAGCCCCGTCCACTGCGCCGTTCTAATGCAGAGACTGCATTTTGGGTATTAGCGGTACCCAGTTTTCCCAAGATGCCAACCATGTCAGTTCTAGCTGGGGTTGCGTTGCTTAAGACGAGACGTTGCTATCAGACGAGAACTGGCATGTCCAGCGCAGTAAGCTGCTCCCCAAGATGTCAGAATCCCTGATTGTATTTTACAGACAACTACCGTATTTATTCCAATAAACGCCGCGCCGTTTATTTATTTCGTGGCGTTTTTGGCGTGGCGCTTACTAGAGGGCGGCGCTTATTAATTTTGTGAGCCCTCATAGACGATAATAATGGATGGTAAAATAACAGTGACATATTTTCTAGGGGCGAACTGGTGAAGAAGGTGAAAGAGGTCAAGTACTTAGGATCAACGTTCCATCGCAATAGGGAAATAGACTCTGATGTGACCCATAGAATCAATGGTGGATGGTTGAAGAGGAGATGGGCAACCGGTGTCCTGTGTGATAGGAGGGTCCCAATCTAGTTGAAAGGGAAGTTTTACAGGGTGATGGTTAGGCCAGCTATGCTGTATGGATCACTGTGGAAGTAGCTGAGGTGTGAATGCTGCAGTAAATGAGTGGGGTGTCAAGAGCTGATAGAATTGTGAATGAGTAGGTGTATATCTGAGGTAGCCTGGGGTGGCGGACATCGCCAACATATGGAGGAAGAGCTCATTGGGTCCATTTCAGGAATTCAGTTGGTCAGAAGCACCCAGGGCAGGGAGAGACTGAAGCAGACGTGGGAACAGGTTGTCCATAAGGATATGGCAGTATGTGAGGTGGACCAGGGACCTGGTGGGGAATAGGTGGGAATAGCAGGCTAGAACCTGCATACCCGACCCTGCTGCAGGTGGGGTAAGAGTATGATGATGATGATGAGCAAGGGCAGCGGCAAGTATTGGAGGGCGGCGTCTATTGTTGGTTTCACGCTGATGATGCGGTGCTTATTAAAGGGCGGCGTTTATTCTAGGGCGGCGTTTATTCTAGGGCGGCCCTTATTGGAATAAATACGGTATATACTGTGCATATTGTACATTATGTACAGTTGCACCTCGCTAAGTCGAATTCATAAGGATCCAAATAAAATTTGACTTCCGGAGTTTTCGAGTTAGGAAAAACGGCATACTGTACATTAGTCTTTTGGGATTTCTGCCGGGAACTTAGTGATGTCCAACTGTGTTGTAACCCAAAATAGGGTTGCAAAGGAGGAAGACATTTGATTAGTGAATGACTTTGTCTCTCGTTATACTTGTTCTCATAATTTGAGTATTCATCATGGTCCGATGTTTACAATGGAAGCAAAATCATAGACCATTATTAGAATGCCTAATGACAACTCTAATTTAGGACTGTGGTTTGGTGGAGTTTGGACATTGTCTGTCAAACAGGAGGAATTATGAATTCATCAGGAAATGCTAACTTAAATGTACTGTATTTTATTTTAAGTAGGCTACTTTAAACAGTGTTCTGATGATGTGGTCACTAGAAATTGTCAAAAAAAAAAAATCTGGAACCCACTGGATACTGTCATTAATAAGGTCAATAGCCGCCATCGTGCTAACAGAATATCCACACTTCGTCTGGGTTAGTGTCCTGTCAATTTTGCATGGTTATAGAGTTATTTGACCTTGAGATGGTAGGTTACTTCATAATTATGCAGTATCTTCATATATAACACACGATCATCAACACCTGGTCTCCCACAGGGCCGGCCTTCTGTATAAAGGGGCCCGGGTGCAAAAATCTTTTTGGGGCCCCAAAATATTTTTGCAAAAGTAAAAATAGAAGGATTCAGAGTAAATGGACTCCTCTTAGATGCCTTCCTATCCCATTCTGAGATCCTTCCTAATTTTGGAAGGTATTACATTTTGGCTGGCGGTCAGTTCATGGAGCAGCCGAGTGACCCACAACACCAAAAAGGTTGTACAACCCTGGTGTAGTTCAATGGAAGGGTTGTTAGGTTATGATGCATTGGCAGGGTCGAATGAGGGACGTAGCCACTGCAATGACGTATTAAACTTTTAATATTAGCAATGGTCTGGGTACTGATGATGGGGCCCCCCTCAATCGTGGGGCCCGGGTGCAATGCACCCTCCGGATGGCCGGCCCTGGTCTCCCAATATGTTAAGGAAATGCTATTTGAAACGAAGAGTGAGCTGGACCGAGAAGCATCCCAGGCTCGCGCTAATACCTAGTGAAGTCCTAAGGGCACAACAAAAGGCTTAGTATGAATTAATGTGATAAACGGTTACGCTCTACTGTCCAGAAGACAGTGGTAGCTGTTTTTGTCCGTAGTTTGGCGACGGTAGTCCGACACTCAGTGCGGAAACACATTTCACCTATCCAAAAACAGCACGACACGAATATTTGTGGGCAGCCCTGGGCGGATTGTAGATCCAGAATTCTGACCAGCAAATACAGGAAAAGTGCTGGATAAGTGTGCGAATCACCTTTCCGATGATGACCAACACTGGATAGTTCGCGCAATCGCAGTACATATCAACAGTATGTTCTACAGAAGACAACTCCTTCGCAATACAAACGGTTGCTGTACTGACTGTTGCTACTTGCAGATGTGCCAGTATCGCCTTAACACAAGGGCCCGCTGGGCACTTTCCCGGAGGCACCATGCTAATCTGTGAATGCCAAGTGACCATTTACATATTATTCCTGTGAGTGGTTGTCATAGGGACCCCAGCAAACTGCTTTGTCCAGGGTCCCACAATGCTGTCAAGACGGCACTGAGATGTACGACACGAAGATGTTCCGTTGTGGGCAGTTCCTGTACAGTAGGCCTACTGGTCTTGGGTGCCGACAAGCTTGAGGAATGAAGTCGTTTTCAAAACATTTCGTTATATGTATGTATTCTGTACAGTGCCGGATTTACCATTAGGCTAAGTTGGCTGAAGCCTAGGGCCTCAACATTTAGCGGGCTTCAAAACTTAAGAAAAGGGCCTCAAAATGGAAATAGTCTAGGGCCTCTCCAATATCTCAAACCGACACTGATTCTGTATAAGGCTTAAATTTGTCTAGTGTCACATTCAATTGTTAAAGATTTTAACAATGAAACTAATTTCGTCTTTAACGAGTGCAGAAGTGGGACCACAGAATGGCTCATGCATTGACTTCTGCTTGGTAGAGAATGATCTAGTGCAGGAGGTGTGTGGAATGACAGTGGATGAGGAAAACAGGGTGGGTTTAGATTCTGACCATAATCTAATTATGATTACTATGAAGGATAGGAACATAAAGGAAAAACGGATACATGTGGGAAGGAAAGTCAGCTGGCAACTGAAGAAATGGTTTAAACAGGAGGAGTTCCAGAAGGACATGGAAGCTGTACTGGAAAGTAAAGAAGCCACATATGCTGAACTTATAAGTGCCCTAATAGACAAAGCTAATGAAGGACAGGGAAGAGGTAAAAGAAATGGGAATAAATGGAAGAAACCATGGATGGATGATGAGGCATGGGAGGCTATTGAAAGTAGACGTCAAGCTAATAGGAAGCATAGGCAAGCAGTTAGAGGGGGAGATGAGGAAAGCATTAGACAAGCATGGGATGCCTATCAACAGAAGAAAAGAGAGGCAAAGGAAGTAGTGGGTAGGAAGATAGCAGAGGGGGATAGGAGGAAATGGAGGGAAATCATGGATGGGGGAAAACAGATGACCAAGAAATTTTGGAGATATGTCAGGGATAGATGTAGAGAGAGGAGTGAGGTAGTAGGTGATGGTAGGAAAGCTTTAGTGGATAAGGATGGCAGAAATATAACCAGCAGAGAAGGCATTAGAAGGATTTTGATGGAGTATGGATGTGGGTTCTCCTCTACTGGTGGAAAGGTGGTGGAAGGGCCAAACAGACCAAGAATAAGCCAGAGAGCATCAGCTGGAGAGGCATGCTTTACCAGGGTAGAGTTAGATAAGGAGATAAATGCATTGAAGTTGGGAAAAGCATGTGGGGAGGACAAGATAGCAAATGAGTTTCTCAAGGCACTAGGAAGTAAAGGTAGAGAACTGCTCTTAAGGATATTTAATAGGTGTTTAGGGGATGGAAAATTACCAGATGACTGGGGCATCACACGGGTAGTGATGCTGTACAAGGGCAAGGGAAAGAGCAAGGAAAGTTTGGACAGTTACCGGCCAGTAGCTATAAACAGTTGCATGTATAAGCTATTTGCTGGGTTAGTAAGAGGGCGATTAGGGACAATAATAGAAGGGTCAGGCAAACTAGTAGAATTCCAAAATGGGTTCCGAAAGGGGCGTAGAACGGGTGATAGTCTGTACATGATTACACAGATTATGGAAGTAGTACAAAGAAAGAAAGGGAAGGCATACCTCTGTTTCCTGGATGCCAAGGGGGCATATGATAAGGTGAATAGAGAGAAGCTATGGGCAGTTCTTCCCAAGTATGGGGTTAATAAGGGGCTAGTGGAGCTGCTCCAGAAGCTATATATGGGCACTAGGTATGATTTCCATTGGGAGGGAATAAATACGGGACAGATAGGTGTGGACAAGGGATTGCGACAGGGCTGTCCATTATCACCAATGCTGTTCCTAGTGTACATCAATGAACTGGGGCTCAAGCTCCAAGATAGTGGGCTGGGGTTTCCTCTGGGGGATGGTAACAAATTGCCAGCCATCTTTCAGTGTGATGATATAGTTCTGCTGACAGAGGGTGAGGGAGAGCTCCAAGAAGAACTGGATATCTGTGAGCAGTTCAGTAGGGATTTCCAGTTAGAATTTGGTCAAGATAAAACAAAACTGATGATCATTGGAGAGGATGGCATGCAGCCTAGTAATAAGATGCCAATCAAGCTTGGGGAGAGGGAGATAGAGGTGGTGTCAGAGGTTGCATACCTGGGGGTAAAACTCACAAATGATAGGGGATACTTAAAGGCAATGGAGGAAAACATCATGAGTAAGATAAAAACCAGAGAAGGATTAATAAGGAAACTGGCATTTGATTCATTCTCAAGGTATGAAATGGTTAGGGGGCTATGGAAAGCTGTAGCAGTTCCAGGGCTAACGTATGGAAATGAGGTTCTGTGCATTAGTAAAAAGGTAAGGGACTGTATGGAAGTAGCCCAAAGAAGGTTAGGCAGGATGGCATTAGGGGGAAATCGGTTCACAGCAGTAGAAGCAATACAAGGGGACATGGGGTGGTCTACATTTGAACAGAGAGAAATGATAAGTAAGTTGCTATACTTATGCAGGATATGGGGGCTAGGGAAGGAGAATCCAGTATGGCAGGTCAATGCATGGGTAAACAACATGAAGGTATTTACCAACTGGGAGAGGAGGGTAAACCAGATGTCAAAGAAGATAGGCATAACACTGCAACCCAGGGAGAGCAAGGAGGGGGCAACAACATTGCAAAGACTAGTACAGGACAAAGTTAAGGAATGGGGGTTAGGGCAGTGGCGGCAGAGTATGGAGGGAAGGGCGGCAAAGAAAACGCTGATGGTGTATGGGAACAAGCCTAACATAGAGAGGGAGATAATCTATGACAATACGTGGGAGAGCTCACTTCTGTTTCGGGCAAGAGCTGGGTCACTGGAGACAAAACAGAGGATGGCAAAGATCACAGGTGGAGAGGTGGGCTGTGGATTGTGTGGGGATCGAGTGGAGGATGTCAGGCATGTGATCCTGGCCTGTCCAGCGCTGGGCCACTGCAGGATGAGTTGGGGAACCCCCACCTTGGAAGAGGTTCTGGGGTTGAGGGGTTCTGGTGTGGAGCGGCTGGAGTGGGTGCGAAAGGCAAAGGTACTCCTAGGGTGCTGGTGGAGATCTAGGTATATGGGCCTGGCATGAAAAATCTCGCTAGCAAGGTATCCGTCACAAAGGATTACATATTCATATTCATATTCATATCTTTTCGTGCGATATTTCGAAATTGCAACTAATTTTGAATAATCAGTACGAGGCTAGAGCTATTTTTCATCTTTCACAATTCTGTGATAGTGAGAGCCATTTTATTTCTTCTGGAATGAGTAATCCGTCATTAATTCAGTTCCTTTACACTGTAATTGCACCAATTTGATTTGCTGCACCAAAAATTCTGCAATGAAGGGTTAAAACACGCACGTATACAGTAGTTCCATGGGTACATACGAGCTTCGTTTTTGATCCATTTACACATATTGCAGCCTCTTATCGTCCGTAGATAATCAAAATCTAAGTCGATCTGTGATTATATGTACTGGGCAAGGGCGGGGTAAATGCACCAGTCGGGCGACCGGGCGGCACTCAAAGGGCCAGTGGTCGGGATGACTACTAAATGGGATTTTCACACTAATGCAACAGCATGTGATTTCTTGACTGAACGAGCTCTGCAAACGCACATTGGTAGAGAGTAGTTCACAAGTTCTGGCTGGTGTTTAGGGCCGGTAAATGCCTTTAATCCGGACCGGTTTTGTCTTTTGTATCTGTTCCTGGTACTGGGGGTATGCACTCTGCCTTAATAAGCTGCACAGGAAGTAGACAATGGCGTCCATATGTTCTAGCGCAGGAAAACGATGGACAGAAGGATTCAGCAGTTTTTGCTACTCGGCACAGACAGGGTCCTTAAGGTTCTAATATAGAGCTGCCAACATCCATTTTAGGGATAAGAATAGTGCATGAATCTGGTTTAAATTCGTCGATATTAATTGGCTTAAATCCGTTTTCTTAATATTCCATTCTTCCAAAAGTCATCAGAATTTGTGCACCCTTATCACATTGTAGCTTGATTTACCGATGAAACATCATCATCATTGGAATTATGAAAGTATCGACGAGGTTATTTCAATTTAAAAAGAGTTCTTGGTTTTGCTAACCAACCAGATTTTTCACTTTGTCGTCCTTGCAACTCTGGAGAAGAAGGACAGCTTCTTGCAGTTCCAACTGTCATAGGAGAAGATATTGGCTGCCCAACGAAGTCTGTTTCAGGCTGGATATCGACAAAAAGACTCTGCCTGCAGAGAGCTTTAACAGTGTTGAGAGACTCCTTCTTCTGCTTCATTTTAGCCTTTCTGAATTTGAAATTAAAAATGCCACTCTTTTGAGAAGATTGTTGATTGCTGGATGTCACTGATGTTTGAGATCCTTGATCTGAAGACACTTCAGCAAACTTGAGAGTCGTCGCTGCTTCATCTACTGCCCCCGCACTTGCCGATTTGACGATTTTAGTAATTGTTTCTGGGGGAGCAGATGTTGATGTCGATGATACTGTGCTCGATGTTGGTTCCAATTTAGCCATTGAAGTTTCCTTATGAGGAGCTTTTAAAATGCCCTTTGGTTTAGCACATTCTCCATGGACAACATCTGTGGCCACTCTCTTCAACTGTGGCTCGATCATTTGAGGACTTGTAGGTACCCGATGAGATTGTGGTCGCCATCCTGGTGTTGGAGATGAAGCTGAAGACACTGGTGAACTATCACCACATGGTGTTGGACTAGAAACTGGAATCTTTGTAAAAAGAAATTCTTCCTTTGCTCGACGTATTTGTTGAGCTCTGATGGCGACTGTAGGACTTTGTTGACTCTGTCTCAAAGGATCACCGGGAGGAGTCCAAACACTGACTTTGTTTGCAAGATCTGGTGAATCTGCAACAGTGGTTTCTGAAGAAGGTGTTGCTTGTGTGACAAAGGTGGCAGAACCGTTTTTAGAGCCATCAGTACCACTTTCTTGTTCAGAAATGGACTTTAAGCAACGCGGGATTCTGCTTGCAATGCCTACAGGTTGTGCAGCACAGGAATTTGATGTTCTTTTGAATGGTCCTTCAGGCGTTTGAGGAGGGCTGCGAATAGATGAGCCCATTAACCGTGTTCGACTTTCAATTGTACTTGCACTTGCCGATTTAACGACACTTTCGGCAGTTGTAACAGGAGGTGAAGAAGAGGATGAATCAGTAAAGCTAGTCGATTTCTGGACTCCTAGCGGATTTCTTACACGATTTGCACCAAATTGCGGACTTCTTAACAGACTTGGACTACTTTGCTCTTCATATACCTTCTTGTTAAATTTCTCTATCATTAGTTTGACGTTTGGGGCTGCTGAATTCTTCAGTGGTCTGACAACGGAGCGTTGAGTTGTTGGAGTTTCTGACTGAGATGGTTTCTTGACGTCTACTCCAGACGTTCCATGCGAGTCATTGATTCTACCCACAGCTGGTAATTTCAATTTTCTTGCACTACGTGATTTTACTATTGGAGTTTCAGGATTGGGCACTTGATCATTCGTAGGCAATTTAGTCTCTGACTGTTTTCTATTTATTATAGGAGAATTTGTACCAAGACCTTCATTACCAGGTTTACATATTCCTGAAAAAGTTGGTATGTGACTAGAAGACGTGACTCCTGCTGGCTTGACACTTTCAGAGGCGCCATTGAACGTGTCACGCTGATGACTAGCTTTTCTCCAAGGAGCAACTGAAGGAGACTGAGGAGATGACTTTGCGCTGAGTTTGGGTTCCAAGTTCACTCTTGTGGTAGTTGGTGATGTACATATAGGGATCACTTTTGCACCCTCCTTTGGTTTTGAAACCTTGCAATCCGTCGACTTATCTGTTGTGTTGGTGATCATGCTGTCAGGTTTTGCCTTAGACGTTACTTTAGACTTCTGCTCGCTGTCTTTCTTTTTCAAGTTTATCGTAAAGGTAATTCCAGAGCCCTCAGTGTCCGTATCACTCGAACTGCCTAAATCTTCAGCATTTTGACGTCTCAGAAGAGCGTTTTGTTTTCCTTTCGATGAGAACGACTTTTTCGAAAGGAGACGGTCACCTTTAGGAGAAACTCTACGAGGAAGAACAGTAGCAGTAGAGCAAGCTTCCTGGGTATAAGTTAAGGGCACATCTGCTAGTTTTTCAGATGTAGTCTTTTCATTGTTACTTTGGATGTGGGAACTACCTCTAGATATAAATTTCGGAGAACTTTTGGGCGAGGCATCTATGATTCCAGTTTGTCCTTTGATAGTTTTAGGTAATGGCTGATGCTTTGAACTAAAATTTTCATTTGCAGAATTACTGCATTTGTCATCTTTTTCGTTGTCGTCACGTTTTCTGACGTCAATGGAAGTGCCCTTTGAGACATTAGGTAGTTGCTTTGGATATGTTGCTAAGGACTGAGGGTAAGCAATTTTGGAAGTTGTTTTTGATTGCACATTTTTCATATGTTCTGTCTTCAAGTCTCCTTCGGCACCATCTTTTTGCAAAGCAGTAATCTTACTCAAGTCTGGACTTCGTGGCAGTTTGCTAGGCAGTGGTCTTTGGCGATTTTCTGAAACCTGTGAAACACTTGGGTCTACAGGTTTAACAGAATTAGTGGACATGGCTGTGTCAGACATTCTCCTTGCAAGAACTACATTTCTTTCGTTAGGTTTTTTAATTTCTGAATACTTGAGTTGGTCAATATCGTTGCTGTAAGATTTGTCTTGTGTCCCTTCTTTACATTTCGTGTGTAAATCTTTTGCGATTCGAGTTGTGGCAGGTTGATTATTGCCGTTAACTTGTCTGGTGTAGGAACTTTCTGGTAACAAATGAGTAGGACCAGTAGGACATACATTTTGAACGTTTTTGGATATCTGAAATGAATGGAAATTATCTTGTAAGCAATAACATGCCACTAACGTTCAGCATCATTGCAGAACTACTTACATCATTTTGCTTCCAAATATATTTGTCATCTATTCCATGGTCTGAAGATGCAGATGTTGTGGATTCTAAAGAAATTACAAATTACTTCTGAAACTATTCAAATCAAATATTTCCATATCCAATATTGTTTTTGTTACCTGTTGAGCTCCACAATCTCATGACTTCAATTTTCAATTCGCGAATTTTGCGTGTCAATTCTTGAGGGCACATTGTAAAGTCCAGATTCTCTGAATAACGTTGAATATTCTCTAATGCTTTGTTTTCATCGTTTTTGTTGCTTTCCTAATATCAATTAATCAATGAATCAGCCAAGGAATTGCAAGATGAGGTACTACGAGATGTTGCCAATAGCGGGATAAACCACCGAACTTCGATCTATATAGTTTTTTTACAATTCCACATAGAGCAGTCGTTACATCATTGGACTTCCATGTGGGACCAAAGCTTTTTTTTTAAGAGTCTACGTGTGGTGTAGAGGTTTTCTACTCGTCCTGATGCAGTAATTGCGCAATGCGAAGTTCGTTAGACTCAAATCTGGGGTGCACGTTATTAATACTCGTATCTCCCTCAAATGATTACTAATAAAGAACCGAAATAAAAAATCAGTATCGTACATTTATTTGTTGTTTATTCGCAACTGCCAAAGTCGCCTCCATGGATGACCATGACCTATTATGAGAATTTCTCCTTTTTTGATCCTGGCCGGCGACAACGTCGTCCTTCTTTTCTTTTACTTTTCTTAGCTCTTCTTGTAACTGAATTGCAGACATGTCTCTTTGCAATAATTCCCATTGTAATTGGCGAATGGTTGCGTTGCGCTCTGTAAGAGCTTGTTCCAGAGTTTTTGCCTGCGAAAAGTACATGCTACCTGTTAGTGACACTTTATTTTGAATTGTTTGTCCTTTCCAAATTAAGGTGGTTCACTGGACCAGTCCAACCTTGCTTGCTATCTTAATGTAGGTCGCTTTCTAGACCAATACTGTTCTAGACACTCGTCATTAAAGCAACGAAATTTCGTTCCTACTCCTGAAAGCATTGTCAGTCCACACGTGACAGCCCTTTAATAGAATTGACATATGGCCACAGCACAATATAGGTCTTCATAATGGGGAACGAATGACAATCGTAGGTAATTTACCGAATTAGTTAAGGAATGGGGGTTAGGGCAGTGGCGACAAAGTATGGAGGGAAGGACGGCAAAGAAAACGCTGAGGGTGTATGGGAACAAGCTTAACATAGAGAGGGAGGTAATCTATGGCAATACGTGGGAGAGCTCACTTCTGTTTCGGGCAAGAGCTGGGTCCCTGGAGACGAAACAGAGGATGGCAAAGATCACAGGTGGAGAGGAGGGCTGTGGATTATGTGGGGACGAAGTGGAGGATGTTAGGCATGTGATACTGGCTTGTCCAGCGCTGGATCACTGCAGGAGGGGTTGGGGCACCCCCACCCTGGAAGAGGTTCTGGGGGTGATGGGGTCTGGGGTGGAGCGGCTGGAATGGGTGCGGAAGGCAAAGGTGTTGCTAGGGTGCTGGTGGAGATCTAGGCAAACTGGTCTAGCATGAAAAGTCTCCCTAGCAAGGTTTCCGTCACAAAGGATTATATATTCATATTCATGTCCCTTTAAATTTAGTCCTGGGCTGATAGTAATTGAAATACAATAAAACGTTTTCCAAAATTTTCTTTTGTGAAGGTAAAATAGTTGGTCCAAAAGTATACTGAGGAAATCATTCTTTATGAGTGTCCTGTGCAACTTTTTTGTCATAGCCTGCTCTTTATTGGACTGTTTTGGGTGTTTAGTTCTGATTTTGTGTTATGCAGGGTGTTTTTAAGGGCTAAACTCCAAACAAATACTTGCTCCGCCATATTACTACAGTTCTGATTGTTGTTGTTTCAGGGCCCTTCAACTACAAAAGTCATTAGAGCCCCGTCCACAGCATAGTTCTTATGCAGAGACTGCACAGACACTACACTATTGCGACGATTTTTGGGTATTAGCAGTACCCAGTTTTCCCAAGCGGCCACCCATGTCAGTACTAGCTGGGGTTGCGCTGCTTAACTTCAGTGATTAGACGAGAACTGGTGTGTCCAACGCAATTCGCCGCTTCCTACATTTCTGAATAATATCTCAATGTGGATGTTGAAGTTCCATGATATGTGACGTCACTAGGATGTGCATACCTGTTGTAGTAACTCTGCCGAAATTTCTTGTACTTTTACAACGCTTTCCTTCTTTCTGGAATGTCCGGCTAGTTTCTCTGAATGAGATTTGACAATTCCTGATTTTCGAAATAGCACATAATTTTTAGACAACGTATATTGTTAGATTCATCATGTCGTGGAGTTACTCTTCATCATACCTTGTAGTTCATTTGTACATGTTTGTTGCATTTCGGCAATTCTTGCAGCCAAATGTTGAGTAAGTTGAATTTGTTGTTCGGAATTTATTTTAAAAGTGGCCTAGAAGAAATAACAAGTGAAGTTGCTCGATTTTTGACTAGGAAACTGTAATGGAAAACATTGTGGCAGCCAAACCTCTAAGACTTCTCGTTCTTTCCTCAACGTGTCAAGTGTTGTTTCCAGTTCTTGAATGCGAGCTCTCAACTCTTCTATGAGTTGTTTTTGCCTTACATGATCGACTGGTGACCCCAAAGGTAAATTCGATGTCATTGCGCTTTGGCAGTTTGACAAACCTAAAAAAAAAGAAATAATGCGAACAAAAATTCGAGCCCAAGATGGCAAAAGTGAAATGTTGGACGTTTACTCGTGTCTAGTACTAAAAGAAAAATTGCACTCATTATGCTGAATGCTCTTTGGCAACATTTACCTTCTTTTTCTTGTGAACTACTTTCTTGACTTCGCAATTTCTCTTTTGAACGAGAAAAGAAAAGCCCATTAAATGTTCTGTCACTGACAACGACACTAGTGTCATAAAATTCTTACGTATTTCTTCTGCTTGCTGTTGATACATCCGTTTCATTCTTCCATCCAAATCCTCCAAGTCATTCTCCAGCTGCCTACATATTTCTTCCTTAGCTGTCAAACTTTCCAGTAGTTTGATATCTTCATCCAAAAGTTGTCCATAATCGCCTTCATCGTGTGCTGGAGCATCTTTGAATAATTTCGTATCATCGCCTTTCTTTGTGGTAACTAGACCTTTGTCGTTGTCACTTAAAAATGTGACTTCTGATGGGGTATAACTATAAACTGGCTCTTCTATATGCACGGCTGGTATTTCCATACATGGGATAGATTCTTCAATGTGCATTTCTTCTACTTCAACGGCACATGGAGGCTCATCGATATTAAATACAATGTCCGGTTCAGAATTTGCTCGAGATTGAGCTGAATCATCTGCGAAAACGTCATCCACCAGGTCATCTGGTGCTAAGGAAGTCGTAGATGTCTGAACGTTGACAATATCTGCTATACTACTCTCTGATCGTGACCGGTTGCGATCCATCCTTCCAAATTTTAAGGCTGGTGGAGCCAGTGTATGTAATGGTTTCTTAGATATTGATGCCATTAACGGATGTCCTATTTGTGCTTTAGAAGGCTTTTGAGCATCCAGAAGAGCAATAGTGGACACTTCTGGACCAATGCCTTTCATTTCTTCCCATTCATAAAGTTTGCGGGTAAATGTTTGAGAGATTCCTTCAAATCGAAATTCGCCTGCTGATGTGCGAATGAGAATTTCATTGGTTTTTGGCTTCATCATCGTTTCTTTCATTTTCTCTAGTCTGGCTTCCCTTTCCAAATATTTTTGACGCTCTTTGGCCAGCCTCTGCTTTTCTCGTTCTACTTTCTGCAGTTGTTTTTCGAGCCATTGCAACTCTTTTTCTCGTTGTTTACTGCCTTTAGGCTCTCGATCTACTTTCTCTTTAACCTTTTCTGGTTTTGTCTTCCTGATTTTTTGACTAGAACCTTTCCTGTCTAATTTTGGACTGTGTTGCTGAAACTGCTGATGATGTTGTTGCAGTTGTTGAGGTGGAACCTGACTCGATCCCTGATGCTGCTGTTGCTGCTGCATTGTTATATTTTGAATCGTTTGCTTTGGAGCCGTCATTTTTAATTTTTCCCATTCTTGCATCTTTTTACTAAAATCGTGAGTGATGTGACGTTGTAACTCTTCTAGATTTTTCTTGGCTTCCGAAGAAATTGGGATAGCCTCGGAATCAAGCTTTTCACACCCTATGCCATTCAAGATGTCACAACTGTCAAAATCCACACTTCCTTTTTCTTTTCTTTCGGCCCACATTTTAGTGTCTAGTAAATATTCTGGAAGAGCAGCAATAATTAGAATGGATTAAGAAACAAACAGGGCGTACAATCGAGTAGTCTGTAACGGAGTGAATTTAGATCAGATCATGGTAGACAAGGAACCAGGGCCGGCAAGAGATTTTGCGAGGCCTCGGGGAAAAGTTATTAGTACGACCCCAACATATTTTCAAAGAAGCAACTCTACTATCAATAGTTTTAGAAATTTGAAAGTGCGGGCCCTCGATCTAAGGACCGAATAAAACGATATTTAAGCTCAGTGCCGTAACGAGGGCGTGGTGAAGAAGGCGGCCGGCACGGGCACAACTGGGTTTGGGGGGGGGGGGAATTTTTAAGTTTTTTGTCATTACTGGGTTACGGGGAGGCGCAAGTTAGACACTTGCCACAGGCTCTTCATTGCCCGTTACTGCGCTGTCTGTGCTGCTAGTCCTGTGTGGAATCCAGCCTATAACTTATTAATGGGCTGTTAACTAAAAAATTTTGACAATCACTAATGTAACTAAGTACAATCTTAGTCTGTATTCAACGTTCTCTTTAGAATTTACTGTCACTGAACCAAGGCATTTCGTGGCAGACTCCGGAAATTGCCAGAAAATGTTAGGGTTACGGTTGGTTTATGTAGGTTTACATTAGGTGTATAATAAAGTGTGTTTTTAATGATTTTATGATGTGCTCTCCTCTGTTGTCCTCAAAGGACCTCAGTAATTGGCGGTTTTAAAGTGATTTGCCCCCTTCCCCCCTTGACCCGCCGCGATGGCGTAGTGGTTAGCACGTCAGCAGTTCTAAGTTCGATACTGGACCGATGTGGGTCGGCTTCTTTCGGGCGAGCGAAAGGCCGCGAGTGTGCCTTCTTTCGGATGAGAAGTAAAACCGAGGTCCCATGTGGCCGTACGATGGCACTTGCACATAAAAGAGCCCTCTCTACTATGCAACGGGTAGATGAGGCAAAATTTTCAGGTGTAGGAGCTCGCCCTCTGGCGTCGGTAGCATTCACCAACGAACACTAGACCGACGGTAAATAAGCGGAGGGGTGCAGCTTTGGCCGGCTACCGGCTGCAGAAAAAAACTATTGACCAATATATCGCCCTATGTTCATTCAGAGGGACAAGATGGATACCCGACCCTGCCATCGGCGGTAAAAGGGTTAGGAGTTGCTTTGCCCCCCTCCCCCTTGAATGCTCATAAGCCCAATTCTATCACTGCTTAATTTATGGTCCTTACCTTCAAATAATCCGAGGTCATCGTAACTGAAAGAAGCTAAATTTGTGGGACTTGCAGGCACAGACTGTGGCCTTTGGCATGCCAAGTCCATGTCAGCATCACGCTTCAGGAAAACATTTTTCACTTTAGTCCATTTGGATTTCCTTTGAGAATTTGGCGAACCACCTGGAATTGCAATGTTACCCGAAGTTGGTGAGATATGGAAGCCCTTGGCTCTGTCATCGTGTAGGAGACCATCTTCCGAGCCTACTTGAATCATCAAAGTTTGAATTTTATTCTTCTTTGGTCTTGCTCTGTCTTGCCCGTCAATGATATTGCTGTCATCTCCACCATAATTTGATGATGACGAGGAATGTTTACTTTTAATTTGGGATGAGTCTGACACCACGTGTCTTGGAAAATCAATGGGGTCGTCTTGTCCCGTGCGATTATAAGTCTGATTTTCTGAACTTGCTGCTGACCAATTTTCGTCCTCAACTTCCAAATATTCAAAACTTGAAAAATCTGCTTCATTTTGATATTTGAAATCTGCTTCACTGCCACTTTTTCTGTGCTTTCTTTTTAAGCTGTCTTTTCTAGTTTGGATTATGTTTTTAACTTTTCCCCAGGCTCCTTTTGGTAACTTTTTACACTCTTTTTCTGATTGGGAGTACCTCACAAACGCTCGGTGATCAGATTCACGTTCTAAAGTGCGACCTTTCACATCTTTCAAACCTTAAATAATGCAAATTAGAGAATAATATTAAATTAATGTGTTTTTATGATTACCTTATTTCTTCCAATAACAGCCGCCCTCCAATAATGAGCCGCAGCGGTTTTCTTTTTGCTAATGGTAAAATATTGTTGGAAGAATCAGTGGGGTAGGCCGGCATCCCCCCACAGAATCATCATAATACCCTTATCCCGCTTGTGGCGGGGTCGGGTCTGCGGGTTCTAGCCCTCCACTCCCGTCTATCTCCCACCAGGTCCCCGTCCAAGCAACACACTGCCATATCCTTACAGACTACCTGCCCCCACGTCTGCTTCGGCCTCGCCCTGTCCCGGGTGCTTCCAACCACCTGCATTCCTGAAATGCACTTAACGGGCTCCTTTCCTCTTCTCATTACGTTTCCATACCACCTCAATCTATTCTCCCTCATTTTTTCGGCGATGGTCACCACCCCCATGCTACCTCTAATATACTCATTCCTAATTCTATCAGCTCTCAACACGTCACTCATGTACCGCAGCATTCGCATCTTGGCTACTTGCATTCTATTGACGTGGCTCTTCTTCACTGCCCTACCCTCTGATTCATATATAGCATAGATGTCCTAACCACTGCCCTGTAGGGAGCGGCGAGTTGCGTTGGGCACACCAGTTCTCGTCTGATCACTGAAGTTAAGCAACGCAAGCCCAGTTAGTATTGCCATGGGTGGTCGCTCGGGAAAGCTGGGTACTGCTAATACCCAATAATAGTCGCATTAGTGTAGTGTCTGTGCAGTATATGCATTAGAACTATACAGTGGACGGGTCTCTTATGACCTCGTAGTTGATGGGACCTTAAACTCCAACAAACAAGAAACAACTGCCCTGTAGAAATTCCCTTTCAACTTGATGGGGACCCTCCTACACACAGGACTCCGCTGACCTGTCTCCATTTCAACCATCCCCCCATTGATTCCATGGGTCACATCAGACAGCCTTAGCATTATAATATTCCTGTGGGTTTCCAGACGCCTGGCTGGGGCCGTTCAGTGGCCAGCAGATCCGACCCTGGCACAGGTGGGATAAGGGTATGATGATGATGGCTGCCAATATTGCCGATAAATAGCTCACGAAATAAATACGGAATAAATACGGTATTTTATTTTCAGAGCTACCGGTAGCTAAGTAGTGTCAGGGCCCTTTAACTACAATGGTCATTAGAGCCCCGTCTACTGCGTAGATCTAATGCAGAGTCTGCACAGACACTACGCTGTTACGACGATTTGGGTATTAGTAGTACCCAGTGTTTCCAAGCGGTCACCCATGCTAGTACTATCCCAGGTGACGTTGCTTAATTTCAGTGGTCAGACGAGAACTCGTGCGTCCAACGCAATACAGCCGCTTCGTGAGTGTCGGGTTACCTGACCCCACAGCTGGACCATATTACTAGGATGACAGAAATAACTTAAATTATGTTCTCACCTTGTTCATCATCAAGAATAAGTTCTCGTGAAACCTGAATCTTCGTTGGACTAGATTGGCGACGCAAAATCCCATTTTCTTGTAAGTCGAATTCGTGAGTGGTGCACATTGATCTCTTTTTGTTCTCAGCATCTTGAAATGTTAAAAAAACATCAGTTATCATTAATTATGGTAATATAATATCTTCGCCTCTGTGTCTCAGTGATACCGTTTCCAGCGCGCTGCCTCTGTGCTGGATTCGTGCGTCATTTGTCCCGGGGTCGATCCTCGGTCAGGTAGGAGGCATTTTTCGGTTGAGAGAGAGAGGGGACCCAAGTAAAGATTCCGCTCGAGTGATGGGTATAATGACACCCTTTCTAGGTGTGTCGTACGGATCGGTAAAATCCACAAGTGTAGGAACTCGCCCGTGGCCCCGGTGGAGGGAAAGCGCTCCAACGAACAAAAATAGGCAGAGACGACAAATAAGCGTGAGGGTTTCAGCATTTGGTCAGCAGCCGACTATCTTAACATTCCGTCCAACAGGGGACCCACGTGCACCTATCCGACATAAATGAGTACCCAACGACTATTGCTGATATTAAGTTTGTTTAGGAACCTTAATAAATATGTCAAATTCTCTGATGAATTCCAAGATTACATTAATGACCGAAAGAGGTTTGTTTGCATATTTTGTTGGTGTTTAAGGTCCCTTCAACCACAAGGTCATTAGAGCCCCGTCCACTGCGTAGTTGCAATGCAGGAACTGCACAGACACTACGCTAAAGCGACGACTTTTGGATATTAGCGGTACCCAGTTTTCCCAAGCGGCCACCCATGTTAATACTAGCTGGGATTGCGTTGCTCAGCTTCAGTGATCAGACGAGAACTGGTGTGCCCAACGCAATACAGCCGCTCCCAGTGGGTTCAAGAGTTACTGGTGCGTGAAATTTAATGAAGCTTATTTGTTCCTAGTTGGTGGGGTCCTGTGCGACCGCCGGGTACCAATAAAATTGAAGGGTCAAGTTTTAGAACGGTCGTTAGACCCGCTATGCTGTATGGCTCAGAGTGTTGGACAGTTAGGAAGAACCATGAAAGGCAAATGCAAGTGGCCTAGATGCGAATGCTGCGCTAAATGTGTGGGATGTCACGATCTGACAGAATCCGAGACGATTACGTTAAAGGTAGCTTGGGGGCGGGAGACATCGCGGAAAAGGTGAGGGAGAATCGGCTGAGGTGGTATGGGCATGTGATGAAGAGGGGAGAGGAGGAACGTATTAGGTCCATTGTGGGACTGCAGGTGGTCGGAGGCAGCAGAGGTAGAGAAAGACCAAAACGGACGTGGGAGCAGGTGGTGCAAAGGGACATGGAGGCGGCCGGGGTGGTTAGGGGGGAGTGGAGGATTAGAACCCATAGACCCGACCCCCTGCCTCGGGCGGGAAAAGGGTGAGATGATGATGATGACTTTTTACCTAGTTGAAGATATATTTAACTGTGGTATTTTAACGAGGTTAATTTTTAGTTAAGGAAAGCTGTCACCTCAAAGATTGATTGTTGTTGTTTTTTGTTGGTGTTTTAGGGCCCTTCAACTACAAAGGTCATTAGAGCCCCGTCCACAACATAGTTCTTTTGCAATAACTGCACAGACACTACACTAATGCGACGATTTCTGGGTATTAGCAGTACCCAGTTTTCCCAAGCGGCCACCCATGTCAGTACTAGCTGGGGTTTCGCTGATTAACTTCAGTGATCAGAGGTGAACTTGTGCGTCCAATGCAATTTGCCGCTCCCTTCAAAGATTGATAGATAGTTTGGTCATGTGCTTCATTTGTCATGGGACATGGCATTTGAATTACTTCCATCTCTGCTGATGAAATCCTAGAGGTCTTAAATGAAGCCTGACATCACCACATTTCATTTTACCATCTACCAAGGGAGCGGAGTATTGCGTTGGACCCACCAGTTCTCATCTGATCACTGCAGTTAAGCAACGCAACCCCATCTAATATTAACATGGGTGACCGCTTGAGAATTTGTTGTTATTTGTTGGTGTTTTAGGGTCCTTCAACTACAAAGGTCATTAAATCCCCGACCACCGACACCACACTAATGCGACGATTTTTGGGTATTAGCTGTACCAAGTTTTCCCAAGCGACCACCCATGTTAGCAGTAGCTGGGATTGCGCTGCTTAACTTCAGTGATCAGACGATTTGGACGTTGGACAGACGAAAAGATCAGACGAAAGGACGTTGGACAGGTGTGACCAACGCAATAAGCCGCTCCCACCCGCTTGAGAAAATTGGGTACTGCTGATACCGAAATATCGTCGCAATAGCATAGTGGACGGGGCTCTAATGACCTTTGTAGTTGAAGAGCCCTAAAACGCTGGGGTGTCAAGACCCGGTAGAAATAGGAATGAGTATGAAGGACATGAAAGAGAGTAGATTGGGGTGGTATGGACACATATTGAGAAGAGGGGAGGAGGAGCTGGTTAGGTCTTTTACGGGAATGCAGGTGGTTGGAAGCACATGGGGCAGGGGAGGCCAAAGCAGGCGTGGGAACAGGTTGTTCGTAAGGATTTTGGTAGTGTATGGGGTGGACTGGTGGCTAGAACCCCGCAGAACCGATTTTGTCACAGGCGGGATAAGGGTATGATGATGATAAAGTTAAACATAATGGCAGGGGAACTTGTTTGCTTCATGTGGTTTACGTACCTAAAGGAACTTTATCGGTAATACATGGAGTGAAATATTCATGTAGATAAGGGTTTACAACTGGAGGAGCGCACGCATCTAGGCACCGTTACAAGATTTCAGTCTTAAAAAGAAGTTATGCCCATATTAACATGTTATTGGGCAACCGGGGACGTAACAACACCATTCCCAATACTATTAGAATAGTGATACTTAGTTTTGTGCATAGGCAGGAAAAAGCAGCGTCGGACTAGCCCACCCCAACACTAGTCTTTTCTCGGTGGCTCTCATCGTCTGCTATCTTTAATAATAGAAATATCGTTTCCTTTCATAATGTTCTAATGACTTCAGGAGAGCACTAATGTCCGGCAAAACCAGTTCGGGTTCATGCGTAGTAGGTCCACAGTGGAACCAATCTTCATCCTGAGGCAGGTGAAGGAAAAGCATTGGGTAGCAGGGAGAAATACAGTAAATCTCCGTGCAACTTTCATTGATTTGGAGAAGGCCTGTGTGGTCAGTGGCAGATACTGTGCAGGATAGTAAGGAAAAGGACTTGCTGCTTGGTTATGGACTAGCTGCTGACTGGAGTAGGAGAATAGAAACTCTAGTGCATGGTATTTGTAGACGATTAAAAAAAAAACTTAGTTAAGAGCGGGTCAGTTGCGTTGGACACACCAGTTGTCGTCAGATCACTGAAGTTATCCCCGACTCCGCCGGCCTCACCCGTGAGCAGCTTCCGCAATTTTCGGACCGTTATGGCTGCTTGGCCGACTCCACAACCCATTGGAGTAACATACTACTAGTGACTCCAAAGAGGAAGTACAGCAGGGCCTAAATAATATTAAAACAGCGATAGAGAAGGGGGCTGAAGGTGAACATGAAGAAGACAGAGTATTTAGCTTTCAGTTGCAAAGGACGTCGAAGTAGTAGTGACGTATTAACTGGGGTGAGATGGTGACAAAGGTGCAAGATCCGCAGACCCGACCCTGCTACAGGCAGGATAACGGTATGATGATGATGTAACTTTTCCCCGGGCCATGGAGAATAGGTAATTTTGAATAGCGGAAATTTAATGCGTTAATACACACGAATCACAGTTAGTAATAAAGTGTTGCCAAGCACGTTATCAACAAAAAAAATTTTCAATTAAAATAACGCCGGTTATTCCCAAAAAGAAATGACACGTTCTATTTGTTTCGTTGGTGTTTTAGGGCCCTTCAACTACAAGGTCATTAGAGCCTCATCCACTGCATAGTTCTAGCGCGGAGACTGCACAGACTACACTAATGCGACGATTATTGGGTATTAGCAGTGCCGAGTTTTCCCAAGCGGCCCATCCATGTTAGTATTAGCTGGGGTTGCGTTGCTTAACTTCAGTAATCGGACGAGAACTGGTGTGTCCAACGCAATAAGCTTCTTCTCCCTGACATGTTCTATGACCAATAGTCCTGGACTAGTAGCACTCTTCTGATACAAGTGCCTTATCTTTCATCTGCTTTCGGTTTTGTATGTTTACGAAACAACAATCAACATTTGAAGTATCAACTAACAGCCGAATTTGTAGAACTACTCTTAAGCCAACATACGATCATAATATGTAGAAAATTTAATACGTATTCATTAAACCATTGCAGAGGTACTTGTGCTCCATTTGCAAAGAACAGCGAGTCACTTGTGACGAATGTCTTTTAATAAACATTCGCCTCTTGTCATGTTTTCCCTTAAAAATAGCTCCCTCCCAGTTAAGCCCTTTCTAGCAGCTTTGTGAACAGTTTTCTTCTTTGAAATCTTCGCCGCAAGTTCCCACAATCACTAATTTATTTCCAAAGCAGCTTTCAATCTTATAACCTTACCCAGCTTCTGAAGCGTCACCTCCTATTATTCACGTTCTTAAAGCTTATAAGACCCATCTCTGTTCGTTGGTGTTTTAGGGCCCTTCAACTGCAAGGTCATTAGAGCCCCGTCCACTGTGTAGTTCTGATGCACAGGCTGCACAGACACTACACTAATGCGACGATTTTTTTGGATACTAGCGGTACCCAGTCTTCCCAAGCAACCACCCATGTCAGTACTAACTGGAGTTGCGTTGCTTAACTTCAGTGATCAGACGAGAACTGGTGTGTCCAACGCAATTTGCCGCTCCCCCCATCTCGGTGGGGCAGGAGGAGCGTGCTGCAGTATTGCGTTAGTGCTTCCAGGTTCAATACTGGAACGAGGTGGGTTGGCTTTTGTCTGGCGAGAGACAGGCCCCGAGTCTTCGCCTTTGGTCGGATGGGAAATAAACCGTGGTTCCGTGTGGCGCACGACGTCATTTGCACGTAAAAAAATCCCTCTCTACTAGGCAACGGGTAGAGGCAAAACCCCCAGCTGTAGGAGGTCATCCCCTGGCTTCGGAGGAGTGCCCCAACGAACAGTAGACGGGTGATAAAAATCTTAATACTGTAGTTGCAGCTTTGGGCGGGATGTGTCGGCTGTGTAAAAATGCTGTCCAATATATCGCTAATGTGCCCATTCAGAAGGTCCACTGCATTCCGTCTTGACCCCTGGGCCCGTATTCACAATAGAGACTAAAGTCTATAGACTGGTCTACAATCGTATTCACCAAATAGACTAAAGTCTATAGAGTGGTCTAAAAAAGCTCGATTTTAGCCCAAAACTTTAGCCTACTCCTCGACTGGGCTAAATAGCATTTTAGCCATTATTCTGTGTTGTGCAGAGAAAAATGGACACGGGTGATATTTAAGAGTGTTTTTCCTCAGCCTTTTGCTCCACCCAAGCTGCAACCGCTATGTTTATTTATCGTCGGTCTACTGTAGGTTGGGGCACTCCACCTTGCTCCTACAGAGAAAAGAACTCCCAACTCTTTTCCCGCCTATGGCAGGGTCCGGTAGCCATTTGTCCCTCCGAATGATATATTGGACCACAGCCGGCTGCCGACCAAACCTGCAATTCCTACACTTATATATCATTGGTCTACTGTTCATTTAGGAATTCTACTGACGTCGGGGGGGGGGGGGGTTGGGGTGAGCTTCCACACCTGGAAATTTTGCCTCATCTATTCGTTGCATAGTAGAGGGGGTTGTACACCATACGGGACCTCAGTTTTACTTCTCATTCAAAGGAAGGCGCACTTGAGGCATCTCTCTCGCTCCAAAGAAGCCACCCCACCTCAGTCCAGTATTGAACCTAGAAACACTGACACGCAGAGAGTAAGTTTGTATGCTTCAAATCCGTTGTTTAGACCGGTCTTTATTTAGACCATGAAAAAAATTGCTTTGTGAATACGGACTTAAGACCAATCTAAACGAAGACCAGCCTAAAGTCTATAGACCAGTATATAGCCAGTTTTGGGTCTATAGACTTTAGTCTCTATTGTGATACGGGCCCTGCATTCAAAAGGCATCAACCGCAAATTTCTTCCCAGATTATTATTATTTTTGTATTTGCATCATCTCAAATCCTGGGGTAGGCCGGCTTCCCCCCCCCCACACACACAACGCAGCCAATATTTCCTGTGGGTTCCAGACGCCTGGCTGGGGCTGCCCCATTCAGAACATATTCAGTGGACTCGCTGACCCGACCCTACCACAGACGGGATAAGGCTATGATGATGATGATGTGTCCATTCAGAGGGTCAAAGAGATGGGCACCCGACCCTGCCATAGGCGGGAAATGGGTTACTAATGATTTCACTTTTAAAGTTTGTCAGAGAGCCGTTTGTTAAACAGCATCAGTGACGCTCGTAGACTGGAAAAATCAAGGCTCGCAAACCGGAAATAAGTTACGAACTTTTGGTAGGTGCAGAAATTTGAGGCGAACGGTATGAAAAATGATAAAAATGTTTCAAGAGCAATTTTTCTAACTTACCTGTAGTCTTTGAAACTTCCATGGTTCCATCATCGGAGGATGTGTCTAGATAATGTTCTGGAAATAAATATCGATGTCGAAAGTCATCTTTATTCTCTAGACACCTGAAAACCACTTCTCGCCTGGGCTCGTTGCCTGGGTTCGTACCAGTCGACTGCTTTTGAGACTTGGGTTGCGCAAGCTCCTCATAATATTTATTCGTCGTTGAGGAATGTGCACGTTTGTCCGGTTTGGCTGGTGCAAGTGTGACACTGGCTTTGGAGACCATCACCACAGATTGGTTTCCAGTGTCGTTATCTAAGTATAAAGAGTTTCTAGTCTCCAATGCAGAATTGCCAGGGTTACTATTGCGATGATCTACTTGTACTCTTTCCCATTTCAAAGCTTCCTTTACCTTGGTCCACTTGGAAACTTTAGATTTTTGATTACCTGATGGTGCCTGGCGACGGCCATACATCTCATCTTCTCCCATGGATTGACTCCGCCCTCTGTGCTGCTTGATGGCTTTTCTCATCTTGACATAACTACTTTTCGTCCGTTTTGCTACATGTTCTTTGAGGTCTGCGGTGTTAGAATTATAATTGGGCATAGGTGTACTGGGGGTTGCTTTGTTAATGGCGTCTGAACTGTCTTCTAAGGTGCGTAGCGTGCTTTCTGGTCCATTTGTCTTTTCCACCTTGGATGGCTCGAATATGACATTGTCCAATGCTTCTTTCAAGTCCTTGCGCATTTCATTTAAGCAACGCACTTCTTCCAAATATTGCACTCTCTTTTGTAGTTTGAAATTTTGCTCTCTCAATTCACCCAACTGTTCCATCAGCTTGCACAGGTTTTCCAAATGATCAAGGCCAACTTTCGGACCCTGATGCCCAGTTGATACTGGTACTTTAGGCTTGATGGGAATAATTTCTTTGGAAATGAACGATGCGGAGTGCTTTTGCAAGGGCGATTGTCGAGATGATGGCAAAGTAACAGTACTGTCGGTTTTTGATGATGGTAAGGACATAAGGTAGTCAATGAATTCTTTCTCGGATTGGAATGGGTCGTAACCTATGAGATCGTCGGATGGATTCAATGTGTGACCACCATCTGATTCCATGGTGCACGTACTGGAAAATGGGGTTGTCAGTCCTATTGGCTTGAGCTCCAGAAGTGGAGATTCACATGGACTTCCACTCGGAAAACTGCATTCACTAATAGATTTGCTCTCACGACTGTCATAACTTGGTTTGCGACTGTTGCTGCTTGAGCTGCTCCCTGGTAAATCCAAGGCCACGCTTAAAATTGGTTGTAGGCAGTCGGAAGT
>JAAFCE010008833.1:15705065-15739668 GCA_013389805.1 Trigoniulus corallinus
GTCTACTTCCTCCTCTCCCATGAGCAGCCTCCTAAGGGTTCGGCCTGTTTGGCTGTTTGGCTTATTCCCCAACCCGTTATTGAAACATTGTCTCTGAATTAAAGGTGCTATTAGTCTTTTTATCAGACTGCTGCTACTGGGGTGCAATGGACTTCTGGTTGGAAGTGTGTCCCTGGCTGAGCATAAGGGGAGAAAGGATCATTCACATGAATTGAAGGACCAAGGACCATTAGGCAATGGAATAGCCTTGGAGATGGTAAAGTGCAGGGCTTTCTCAAAGGAAAGCCCACCATTGCTAGTATTGTAGGGGGCCACAAAAATTATAGCTTAGGGTTTTAAGAGTTTTATGGTATCATATGTAGGAATGAAAGTTTGTCTCTCTACTGCCATATTGGCCAACTAAGGCTGCTTGCAGTGTAGTGAATTGCAATATAGGCCTACAGTAAAGTGGTAGTAAGTACCAAGTGTAGAAAGTGTACAACCCGCTTTAAAGTTTATGTTGAATTGTAAGTGTTCCATGCATGTAAAATGTCACAGTTTAGTGTTCCCTGGCTTCAAATGATTGAGAACCACTGCTGTAGGATGTCGTTTGCACGTAAAAGAACCCTCTCTACTATGCAACGGATAGATCAACAAAGTTTCCAGGTATAGAAGCTTGCTCCCTGGAGTCGGTTCAGGAAAAATATTCCAATGAAGAAAAATAAGCCAACTACAATTAAGCATAGGGGGTTTCATATTGGATCGGCAGCCAGTTGCCTAAAAATATCGTCCAAAACATAAGTCATGTGTCCATCCAGATGGGTTTCCACCCTTCTGCGTCTCCTGAATGGATATATTACAGATTATAAATATTACAGTCAGACCTCGTTCAACGAACACCTCCCACAACGAGTGATTTGCATAACTAGCAAAACAAAATGGGAAAAAAAACATGACTCTCTTAACGAACTATTATTTTCAGAACGAGTGGTAGGAATCAAGTGACGTCACATGCAGGATCCTGCATCTCGACTATCAGCCTGTATTTAGCGCTTCTTTAATGGCATCTTACTGTCTCTTGTGAAAGTGGCATTCAGTCACATTATTGTATATTTTTTAGTGCAAAGTTCAACCATGCTTACAAATTTCTCCTCAAAGAAGCTGCAGGAAAAGGACAGGAGTAAGAGGGATAAAAAAAACATCATAGAAGTCTAATGCCAAATCATTGAGAAATGAGAACCAGGTGTGAGCATGGCTGACCTGGCATGCACATACAACGATTTCTCGTACACCGATGCACATACAACATCAACGATTTGCACTATTCTCAAACACAAGGAACATTATTTTTGCAATGGAATGCAGTAACGAGTGTTTCACATTATGAGGAGCAGTTTGTGGTTCGTTGGTGTTTTAGGGCCCTTTCAACTACAAAGTCATTAGAGCCTCGTCCACTGAGCACACTCGTCTTAAGTTGATGCACCTCTGAAACGTTGTTGGCAATGGGCTTTCATACTATAGTTGTTGTCAAACAAAATAGGATAGGCAAATATTCTGGTGTAGCGCGTTATTTATAGGATTTGTTGATCCAGGTTTTGTTGATAACGGTGACAGGATGCCATCTGCATGGAGGGAGAGTTGAATAGTCCCACTGTTCAAGGACAAAGGTGACGCCCAGGACTGTGAAAACTATAGAGCCATAAAGCTGATGAGCCATTCTATGAAGAGAGTCATGGAATATCGCCTCAGAGGCCGAACTAGTATACGGGGAATTCAATTTGGGGTTATGCCTAGTAGGTCTACCATGGAATCAACATTATTCTACGACGATAGAACAGCAAAGATGGACTTTCATGCAATATTCGTTGAGCTGGAAAAGGCATATGATAGTGTCCCTAGATAGGTAGTATGGATATGGTTATGTAGGATAGTAGGATATGCAGAATACGTATGATGGTTCCATCGCTAGGGTGAGGACAGCATGGGGAAACATTGCATGTTTCAACGTGCAGGTTGGTGTTCATCAAGGGTCAGCACTTAGCCCATATCTATTCACTTCAGTAATGGATGAGCTGCTGACAGGAATAGGGGAATGGACCCCTCAGTGTCTGGTATTTGCTGATGATGTGGGAAGGCTTGAGGAGTCCAAAGAGGATGCACAAAAGGGCCTACAAGAGATTAAAACAGCAGTGGAAAGAGGTGGGCCTTAAGATGAACATGAAGAAGACAGAGTATCTAGCTTTCAATCTTAGTGGCCAGGGGCAAGGGGGTGAGATTCGTTGTGGGGGTGAGGGGATGCCAGTGGTGCAAGAGTTTAGTTATTTAGGATCAGTTTTCAACTGCAATGGTGAGATGGATTTCGAAGTGACCCATAGGATAAATGCAGGGTGGCTGAAGTGGAGGCAGACAAGTGAAGTCCTGTGTGACCGCCGGGTCCCACTAAAGCTAAAAGGCAAAGTTTACAGAACGGTCGTTAGGCCCGCTATGCTGTATGGCTCAGAGTTTTGGCAGCTAGGAAGAACCATGAAAGGAGAATGCAAGTGGCTGAGATGTGAATGCTGCACCACATTAGTGGGGTGTTGACAGAATTCGTAACGATTACATTAGAGGTAGCTTGGGGGTGAGAAACATTAAAGAGAAAATGAGGGAACAGCGGCTGAGGTGGTATGGGCATGTGATGAGGAGGGAGGAGGAACTTATTAGGTCCATTATGGGGCTGCATGTCATTGCGGACACCAGGAGTGGGGGAAGACCAAAACGGACGTGGGAGCAGGTGGTGCAGAGGGACATGGAGACGTGCGGATTGGATGGGGACTTAGTAGGGGATAGGCGGGAGTGGAGGATAATTACCCACAGACCCGACTCCTCCGCAGGCAGGATAAGGGTGAGATGATGACGGTGATGTTGATGCAGGTTTGCTGCTGATGAGATTCAAATTGAATCGGTTAGGCCAAGGCGACCCTCAATTGTACAAACCCACCCCACATTGCTGGTTTAAGGAGAAAATCCCCACATAATGACATGATTGAGGAGATAGGAACAAAGTTGCTAATTTTGTTACCTACAATTATTTTGACACATTTGCTGTGTCAAAATGAAAGATGACGATAGCTGCATGTCGACATTTTTTGAAGTGTATACTGTATACTAAATAGAACATGTTGCCACAGGTTCTTAATCTGGAAACAGACATGTGCTTTTCACATTTTGTAAAGTAAGTTGTTAAAGAAAATTTTGGTATTAATAAAGTGACATACTTCGGAGAAGAAAGATTTTGAGTCAACATTTTGTTCTCGCCATCTCATCAGTGTTGTCAACATTCAGTTGCACTCAAATTGATAATACTTTACAAGGTGACGGTTGCCTGTTGGAATATTGGTGTGGTATTTTTCGGATACTGTTTTTAAATGTTGTTGCCATTTGGTGCCAACATTTTATTGATCGTTACAGCTTACTGACATGAATCACAAGTATGTTGACTGAATTTCCGTCAACGCAGAAATCATTAGCATTTTAAGAAAATTTTGATTGAAAAGTCATTGACAACAGTGTTGTCCTGTAAAAAAAGTGACCTTTAGAGATTTGGAAAGGTTATATAAATTGAAAGAAAAGCTGCAACGCGCCAGTAGGGAAGAGAGGAACAGTGGTGGCAGAGCCATCCTGTCTAATTGAATTAAACTCAGTCCGCCCGGGAGCGGCGAGTTGCGTTGGACACACCAGTTCTCGTCTGATCACTGAAGTTAAGCAACGCATGCCCAGTTAGTACTGACATGGATGTTCGCTCGGGAAAGCTGGGTACTGCTAATACCCAATAATCGTCGCATTAGTGTAGTGTCTGTGCGGTATATGCATTAGAACTATACAGTGGACGGGTCTCTAAGACCTCGTAGTTGACGGGACCCTAAACTCCAACAAACAAACAACAATCAGTCAGTCCGCCTGAACACCATGACCTCCTGAATCACCATCAAATATAAAAAGTTGTTCGCGTTCTCGGGGAAAGCCTCCAGGAATCGGTCCAATGTTGAAGCTGGAACTAATGACACAGTAATGTAGCACGCCACTTAGTGCAGATATTCTGATGTCAGACGAACTTTTAGGCAGTGCTTCCCATTTGTTTCGTTGGTGTTTTAGGGTCTTTCAACTACAATGGTCATTAGAGCTACGTCCACTGCGTAGTTCTAATGCAGTCTGCACAGACACTGCGCTGTTACGACGATTTTTTGGTGGTAGCAGTACCCAGTGTTCCCAAGGGGCGACCCATACTAGTACTAGCTGGGGTTGCGCTGCTTAACTACAGTGATTAGATGAGAACTGCTGTGTCCAACGCGATACAGCCGCTCACGGTGCTTCCTAAATTTGTTATTTGTTCATTTTTTCGTTAACCTTTTCATAAACGCCGTCGCGCTTGTTTCAACGCTGCAGGAACACTTTTTTGAAAATTTTTACATATTTCACCTGAACGCCTTTAACTAACCACATTTTCTGATTATACTGGCCTAATGGAATGATGTACACATGGTGGATTTTGACAAAGGTTGGTGACTTTCTTTTAGATGGAGAGTCAAACTCTTTGCGTTCAAAGGAGAACAAAGTTGAAGGTCCCACGTGGTGTGTACAAGGTTACTCTCTTGTAAAACAACCCATTCTAAACTAAAATGGTAGGGTTAATATATTGCCCCCTCTGTTCTGGAGGAAGCAGCTTATTGCGTTGGACACACCAGTTCCCGTCCAATCACTGAAGTTAAGCAACGCAACCCCAGCTAGTACAGACATGGGTGGCCGCTTGAGAAAACTGGGTATTGCTATTACCCAAAAGTCGTCATATTAGTGTAGTGTCTGTGCAGTCTCTGCCTTAGAACTACGCAGCGGACGGGGCTCTAATGACCTATCAGTTGAAGGGCCCTAAAACGCCAACGAACAAACAACAAACAATGGAAAAGTCCATGAATAATTATTTTCGAAACTAGACTAACATCCTTCGCGGTGCCAATAAGGAAGGGCATGTCGCCACAGCGGGGAATTGACCACGGTCAGCATGCACATCAGGTGAACACCGAGTGAATTCATCCAAGTCCTACCTCGGTTTCAGATGTCTATTGTTTGAAATGCTGAATCCTTGAACTTTCAGCGTTATTTTCATTCTGTTAATCTCACATAATAATGTAGTAATAATGCATGATTATGAAATCTATTTTTACTGCACATCAAAATAGACTGACGATGAATAAGCAGAGGGGTTGCTCTTGCGCAGAAAACGGGATAGTAAGGATGGCACTGTAAATTACTGCAAAATGTCTACAAATTCAACATTTACTTTTTAGGCTGCAAACGTGGACCACTAGAGAAATCGTTAGTCCCGTGTCAATTTCTAAAGGTGTGCTACTCTTAAGGCCGGTATCCAGCAAAAGAAATCAAAATAAACATTCCTGGAAACATTTTCCAACTGTTAATAGAAGTTTTTGCCATTGTTCACCTCCACTATCTCAGATACCAAACATTCATGAACCACTTTCGATTTGTGAGCATTTCTTTGCGATTCGTATTGCTTCCTAAGATTGTAACAAACAGCTCTTTGATGTTTCCGCAGTAACTGGGACACTGGCAAACGCTCTCAGATGTTTTCCGTTCATGTACACGTGATGTCTCCACCAAAAACAATTTCAAAGGTTTTCACACATCTTGAACACTAGGCCAGTTTTTCTTTTTGTTTCGTTGGTGTCTTAAGGCCCTTCAACTAATTCTAATTCTAGTTCACTGCAAGCAGCCACTATGGCCAATTTGGCAGTGGAGAGACTAACTCTCATTGCTACATAACCCAGAAATCTTCTAAGACCCCAAGCTATAGTTGTGCCCCACTACGAAATTTGCAAAGGTGGCCATCCCATTCAGTAAGCCCTCTACTCTATTTTCCCCAAGAGTATTCCATTGTTGAATGGCCCTTGGCAAGAAAGACCAGTAGTGTGAGTCTGTCTTAGCCCTTAGTTCCTTCAATTTATATGAATGGTCTCATGAATAGTCTCGTGGCAATAGTCTCATGAAAAGACCAATACTATGAGATAATCGCCTCTGGCTCAGTGTGTCCCACCCTAGTTCCCTTATCATTTCAGACACACTTTCCCTGTGTGAAAACCTGTGGAGCACATTTCTTGCTGCCCTCCTTTGGATACTTTCAATTTCTCATGATACGTCCTGCCTGCCCAAATTGGGCTACAATACTCTAAAATTGGTCGCACCATTGAAATATAGGCTGTTTCTTTAACCTCCTTTGTGCTGTCCCCAAGAATCCTACTAATCAAATGGAGAAATTGCCCAGCCCTCCCAGTCAATTTGCCAATATGATCCTTCCAGTTACCTTTACTATTTAAAATAAGCCCAAGATGTTTATGAGTAACCACCCTCTCCACCAACTCACTACCAATGTGGTAATCAAAATCAGTGGTCATTAGAGCCCTGTC
Organism: Trigoniulus corallinus; assembly: GCA_013389805.1. Taxonomy (NCBI): domain Eukaryota; kingdom Metazoa; phylum Arthropoda; class Diplopoda; order Spirobolida; family Trigoniulidae; genus Trigoniulus; species Trigoniulus corallinus. Next base: position 15,711,503 of record JAAFCE010008833.1, read on the forward strand.
CACTGCATAGTTCTAATGCAGAGAATGCAAAGACACTACGATTTTTGCGTATTAGCAGTACCCAGTTTTTCCAAGCGGCCACGCATGTTAAGTTCGTTCGCTGGTGTTTTAGGGCCCTTCAACTACAAGATCATTAGAGCCCCGTCCACAGCATAGTTCTAATGCAGAGACTGCACAGACACTACACTAATGCGACGATTTTTGGGTATTAGAAGTACCAAGTTTTTCCAAGCGGCCACTCCTGTCAGTACTAGCTGGGGTCGCGTTGCTTAACTTCAGTGATCAGAGGAGAACTGGTGTGTCCAACGCAATACAGCCGTCCCCAAGCACAAGGTCAAAACTGAGGTTTTCTTTACATCCGTCCGAAGCGCATTTATCTTCCCATAGTTTCTAGGACCCAGAACAGGCGCCGTTTTCTCACTCCTTCGCTGCTCCATTGCCCTTAACTAACGTACAAGTATCTTTTTTATGTTGGTGTCAAAAGAATGTCTGCCATAAAACAATCAACCTCATGTATATGGTGTAAATCCGTTTTAAAAACTTGTTGAAATGTTTCATAAAACCATAATTTAATTTAACCATCACTTCATTTAGATGCAGTAATGTCATTTCAGCACAAACAACCTTGACAATAAATTTGGGGCCCACGCTTACGAAAATCTTTGACGTCGAACTGGAAATCATCCAATCATTTTGAAGAAAATTTAAAATTTGTCAATTTTTACTGCTGTTGAAAACAAGAAAATTTTTAAAGGTGACATACCCAAAGTCGGAGACTTTGGCCCTCATTTATTGGGAACACTTTTTTCGATGGGCGTTGTTTCGTACAGCAAAGTTTATATATGAGGGACGGCCTGAAATATATTAACCAGCTGTATGTTTTCCTGAAGGGCTCATGATGACATCCCATCCTAGACTGCCAATTCTTTGCAGAGTGCGAGAGAAACCCACTAAATCCACCTCTTGTTTAAATAGAAACAAGACCTTGGTCGCACGTGGTCTGGGCATGTGCTTGATTGTAGAAAACATGCTATGCACTACTACCCCAGCCCCCTTTCGTCACCTTTGACAGGATTGTGTGCCCTTGCGTTCTAGATATTCAATTAGAAATATGACAAGTGAAAATCAACAAAATTCCTATGTGGATGAGAGTTGTGTGCATCCGTGCTGAAAGCTAACAAAAAACGTTCAGCCAAGTTGCGCTGGACACACCAGTTCCCGTGAGATCACTGAAGTTAAGCAGCGCAAGCCCACGTCAATACCAACATGGGTGGTTGATAAAGAACGTTGGGTGCTGCAAATTAACCCTCTGTTTCGTCATTTCACCTACCTCCTCATCTCCTGCGAGTAGCCTCCTAAGGGTTCGTCCTGTTATGGCTGTCTGGCTTACTCCCCAACCCACAAATCTAATCTAATCCAGTAATGAGCTCCTTTAGCTGGGAATTTCCGGGATATGGTCATACAGGGGAGGGACAAATGAAAATAGACAAAAGTTCGCCAACTTTCACGTTCGTTTGTTGGTGTTTTAGGGCCCTTCCACAGTGTAGTTCTTATACAGAAACTGCACAGACACTACACAAATGCGACGATTTTTGGGTATTATCAGTTCCCAGTTTTCCCAAGCGGCCACCCATGTTAGTACTAGTTGGGGTTGTGTTGCTTAACTTGAGTGATCAGACGAGAACTGGGGTGTCCAACACAATTCGCCGCTCCCATACATAAGGTAAGCCGCCTGGCAAATAGTGTAAAGCAACCCCGGAGTAGAGCTGCTGTTAACAGGAACAGGATAATTCCAAGGAGGAACTTGAACAATTCCATACTTTATGAATTGCCCCCGTCAGATGATAGAAATATGCCCACTAGTTGAGGGCTTTCTTTCTATACTATCCTATCCATTGTACTTGCTTAAGTCGACTGAATTTCTGTCTATTTATATTGTCACCTCCCAATGACCTTAAATCAACATCTGCATTAGGACTGTGTCTGTAGGAACTTACCTCAGGGCACTAAATTGAAAAAGGTGCCACGTTAAACAGGCACCAAAGTGAAAAAACAACAGCCATAAAGGCGTGCGTCGGGTGCCAAATTTCTTTCCGGCACGTTTCTGTTTCAAGTCTTCCACATAACCTGTCCTCACCTAGGAACGAATCTGCACGGGATGAGAGCAAAATTCTAACAAATTCCCAGCTGAACTAATGAAGGATCTAAAGGGGGCTAATGCCCCCCCCTTCACTTTCGTGATGATAATTGTTATTGAAGTAAATTTAATCTTACTAGGCCCTATGTGATTTTAGAGTACTCCCGCCCCGAGGCTCCGAGTGCGTCTTCCTACGGATGAGAAGTAAACCAGAGGTCCCGTGTGGTGTCCGATGGCATTTGGGCACCGGGTAACGGGTAACTCTTCCACTAGGTAACGGGTAGTTAAGGCGAAATTTCCAGGTGTAGGAGCTCGCCGCTGCCATCGGTGGAATTCCCCAACGAACAGTTGACCGACGATAAATAAGCGTAAGGGTTGCAGCTTTGGTGGGCAACCGGTTGCGAAAAAACACTGCCCAATACATCACCCTTGTATCCATTCAGAGGGACAAGATGGGTACTCGATCCTGCCATAGGCGGGAAAAGGGTTAGGAGTTGCTATGTGATTTTAGAGTGAATTCACATTTTCTCTTGCTACAAACCAGCCTCGCAACTTGCAAATTCCAAGGGAAGACTTGTGCCAATACATACCAGTGGCGGATCCAGTCCCCTCAGAATCCCTTAGTATAAATCTAACTAACAATTATAATAGGTTCTCTACTGCCCCTTAGACATGTCGTATCTTGAGTGGTTTAACCAACTGCAGATTGGACTGCAACTGCTGGACTGACAGTATAGCAATGGGGAAAGTAATGCAAAAATGCCTCATGAGATGCAAAGTTGAATCATGCATCTGTTAAAATATGCGCCCCGTTGCGGCACTGAGAGGGGAGCAATTGCTTCATTGCTCTCCCATCTAGATCCGCCCCTCATACATACTGTATCTGTCTGGTCTTATAGTGAGAGCGGCAAACTGCATTGGACACACCAGTTCTCGTCTGATCACTGAAGTTAAGCACCACAACTGACATGAGGGGATCCGGAACGTTCGCCCCCGACATTTCGCCCCTGGGTACTTTTCGCCCCCGGAGCTTTAGCCCCCACACATTTCGCCCCTCGGACGTTTCGCCCCCGAACATTTCGCCCCTGGGAGGGCAAATGGCCGTTTTTTTTTTTTTTGTTATTCCGTTTTAGGTAAGGTAAAAATCAAGGGCTAGTGCCAACTGACCCTTGAGTCAATGCCAGCCCTTGATTTTTACCTTATTTTGGCCGGGGTTTTTTTTTGTTATTCTGTTTTTACCTAGAAAAACAGCATTGTTCGTTCGGACCTTTTTCTGAGTGTTTCAAGGAATAGGTAAGGTGAAAATTCAGCAATTTCGGCAAGAATGCTACGCATTGTGGAGTACATCAACGATAGAAATTTCATAGACTTTCTGAATAGCCTAAATATCTGGAAATTCACTTTACCATCTAATAAAAAAAATGATATTAATTTAAAAAACCACTAGTGCCCTACAAATCGATGTGTTTTCGGCTATATCTTTGCCGACTCCGTTTTTAAAATTCGGACATAAGGTAGCGACACGCGCATGTGCCAAATTTTACGTTGGTAGTTTTAAGCATCGACGCTTCCGCTATTTTTTGAAGTACAATTTAGCAGACGAACATCACTTAAAAGACTTTGACGACGTAAATTTTACGTTTTAAGTTTGCGTTTACGTCGTTTACCGGCCATTTACCTCCCCAGGGGCGAAACATCCGAGGGGCGAAATGTTCAGGGGGCAAAACGTCCGAGGAGCGAAATGTGTGGGGGCGAAAAGTACCCAGGGGCGAAAGCGAAATGTCGGGGGGGGGGGGGGCGAAACTTCCGTAAACCGACATGAGTGGTCGCTTGGGAAAACTGGGTAATGACATTGTAGTTGATGGGCTCTAAAACACCTACAAACAACTGGTCTTATAGTAATCAAAATCGCCTAAATTTATCTTAGATTCTGGATCAGTAACTGGGTGTAAGAACCCCTTCGGGTCAGTGAGCTAGAGTAGGCTACCTACTATCATCTATCATTGCCTCAGCTATCCACTGGTAGTCTTGATATGCATATTACAGTAAGTATAACATTCACAGTTTCTCAGCATGCAATTCCATTTACATTATTGCACGGTTGGTATGTTAAAAGCTACATCTTAATCGCCTGTTTAGCTGCCTGTAATGCCAATCGTAAACTTCGTTTACTTCAACTAGAAAATAGCTGATGCATTTTGATGATTGATAGATGTTTGGCACCATCCCATGCATATCTCCTGAATTGGTACAAGAGTGTTAATAGTGGAAGTCCCACGAAGGCAATTTATGACTAGATTTATCTAGTTGAAACTAGGAAGACACGGGCCCGTGTATGCCCGGCGTAGAATAGACACTTTTCCCCAGTGCATGTCATAAAACGCGACTAAATGTCGTAAGAAAACGCCTACTCACGTGTTTGCCGTGAGCTAAGTGGATCCTGGTGGTTGAAGGAGCGCATCCCCTGCGACGTCTCTTAGCCGCGCCTGCCCTGTCAGGACGGCTCCGACACGTCGAGGGGTGGGGTTCCCAACAAGCCGGTTTGGCCATCAGTGGAAAATGGGCTGTCAGATGACTACCCAGTCTGATCAATCGGCGGTGGACTTTCTCCCCTTGGGGACTCTTTCGGAAATGGCATGTTCAGCCCCCAATGCCTATTGGTCCTGGTATTCGGGGTCAGGCCTCTCTGACGGTTACCTGTCCGATCAACCCTGGCGACCCAAGTGGGCGTCCCCTTGTTGGGCTCCGTGGTGGGTGGGGACTGCGGACAGGGGATTGAAAGAATGCCTAAACATATGGTAATTAATTCTGAAAACTTCAAACTATGATGCGGGATAAAAACCCAGTGTCAACTGTCGTAACGGATGAGCGAGCAGGCCCCAGGCCGTCGTTATCTTGCTTCCTCAGCTCCCATGGCACATAATGCATCTAGTGTCCTCTGTGGGGTAGGGCGGCATCCCCCACAGACCTGTCCAATATTCCTGCTGGTTCCAGACGCCTGGCTGGGGTGCTCTCCATCAGACCATTTTCATCAAGAATAAGGGCTACTCTTAGATTAGGAACGTGGAATGTGGGGACTTTTACAGGAAAATCAGGAGAATTAGTTTATATCCTACAGCGTTGGAGGATTAGTGTAGCTTTTCTTCAGGAAACCAGATGGAAGGGGGATAGATCAAGGGCCCTTGGTGAGGTGTGTCTTGTCTCCACTTGCCTGCACAGACACTATGGTGTAACGATCATTTGGGTATTAGCAGTAGGCCATACCCAGTGTTCCCAAGCATTCACCTATGCCTGTACTACTACTGTTGAGGATTTTATGGATTCCTTCCTTTCTTTCCCTAACAATGTATCCTAACTGAAATTCAGCTTTCTCTGGTTTTTGTTTTTTTTTTTCAGAGCGTCATGTCGCGTTGGTGCGAATGCTGCAGTACATGAGTGGCTTGTCGAGAGCTGATAGAATTAGGAATGCGTATATAGATACCCTGGGGGGTGGTGGACATTGGCAAAAAATGAGGGGGAATAGGCTGAGGTGGTTTGGACATGTCATGAGAAGAGGGTAGGAGGAGCTCGTTAGGTCCTTGCCAGGAATGAAAGTGGTCGGTAGCACCCAGGGCAGGGGGAGACCGAGGCAGATGTGGTGTAGAGATCATGTGATCTCGTAATTTTAAATCGCGTTCGAATAGAACATTTTAGGAATTTAACAGGAGATGATTAATTTAAAATATTTCGAATGATTGTAAAGGGACAGTTGAATGTTGTTCTTTTTTGTTTGAATTGAAAGACCAGTCTTCTTTCTGGTTTCGTAGCGAAAACATCAATGTTATTTAGCTCGTCTTTATTAACCATAGAAATTTAAATTAAATATTATTTATCAGTCTTTAATACATATTATTAAATTCCAGTTATTGTTAAAGTTAGGAACTAAGCTTTCAGCATAAGTACTTTGGATTAGGGATTTTGCAAATACTCGCAATGTGGGCGTTCCTGGGCGAAAGACGAAAAGTGAACACTCTTTTCGTCCTTCCACATCATCTGCTGCATTATGAGGCCGAAAAAAACCAAAATAAACGTCCTCCTTTTTTGCGACGAATTGGCTCGTCTGTGATTGGTTAAATGCCCACGCATGTGCATGTTACACACCAGCATGAAACCTGGCATCCATTTTTTTTTAAAACGAAGCAACAGGAGGATAAAAACATAAAAAAATGGAAAATAAAAGTGATGATCCCCAAAAGCTTTTTATGGAGATATAATTTACCTTGTATACAATGCTCTATACAATTCAAATATTACAAAAAATTTTTATTTTAATGATATTTTTCATTCTTTTTTTGCTTAACACTATTGCCATATAGCAAAATGTTTTGTCTGGCTCTCACAAGATGGCACACAATTATTGGGAACGGATAATTGCAAAATTGCCAAACGTAAGCCCAGACGAAACATAAGAAAAGAATTGACACCTTGTATTCGTCTTTCATTATATTCGTCCCGTCTAATTGCAAAATCCCTACTATCTAGTTAAACTAAACGGAATCAGAGCCTCAAACACATTAACATAGAAATACAGGAAGAATAGCGAAAAATCAAGTTGGATGTAGCAACAAATCCTACAGTGAGAACAGGTTGTCCATAAGGACATAGCTGTGTGTAGGGTGGACGGGGACCTGGTGGGAGACAGACGGTAGTGGAGGGCTAGAACCCGCAGACCCGACCCTGCCACAGACGGGATAAGGGTATGATGATGATGATGCATCATGTCGGTGTGTACAGGCGCCTTAAGAGGGAAGCTGTGGACCGTACGTTAAGAACTAGTTGTAATTTAGTAAAATATTTCTTTAAATAGCTGCATGTCATTTTGTATGGCATCATAATTGAATGTAAACAACTACAGGACTTTGATGCACATCTGAAAGTTCAACGTGTGAGCAGATATTTGGCTTGCAGATGATTTCAATGGAGCACCCCATCTAAGTTTATTTAGACATGCGTTTCTTTTGAGAATCATCAAACACAGTTATATAAAGACGTAAATATTTTTCAAAAGCGAAGCTATTAAGAACGTTGATGAAAAACATTAAATTACACAAGAAACTTCTGTCTTTCTTATGAACAGATTTTTGTTTTCTAGGGCAGTTATGCTGACAATGTTTGAAGTCGTGGTATGCTCAATCCTTCAATATTATCTAATGCATCCATTCCACGTATTCGATTTGTTTTATTTGTTTATTTAAAGTTAGCCTGGTTTTTATTCTGTTTTTAATGCTGTGTATCGGCTCCAGAATAGAAGGGGCAATGTATCAACCCTACATTGTGCAATTTTTAGTTTAGAATGGGTTCTTTTACGAGCAGGTAACCTTGTATATACCACGTGGGACCTTCACTTTGTTCTCCTTTGAATGCAAGGAGATTACCTCTCCATCTGAAAGAAGTCACCAACTTTTGTCAAATATCCACCATGTGCCATCATACCATTAGGCCAGTGCTATAAGAAAATGTGGTAAGTTAAAGGTGTTCAGGTGAAATATGTAAACATTTTCAGCAAGGTGTTCCTGAAGCGTTGAATGAAGGGCGGCGGTGTTTATGAAAAGGTTAGCAAAAAATACACAAATGATACATTTGGGAAGCACCGTGAGCGGCTGTATTGCGTTGGACACAGCAGTTCTCATCAAATTACCGAAGTTAAGCAACGCAACCCCAGTTAGTACTAGCATGGGTGACCGCCTGGGAACACTGGGTACTGCTAATACCCAAAAATCGTCGTAATAACGTAGTGTCTGTGCAGACTCTGCATTAGAACTACGCTGTGGACGGGGCACTAATTATTGTAGTTGTAGGGGCCTAAAACACCAACGCAACAAATGTGAGAAACTGTCTAAAAGTTCGACTATCATCAGAATATCTGTCCGAGCACGCAGTGGCGTGCCATTACTGTGTCATTGGTTCCAGCTTCAACCCTGGACCGATCCAGTTGACTCTCCCAGAGAATGTGAAGATCTCTTTATCAATGAGGGCGATTCAGGAGATCATGGTGTTCACGCGGGCTGAGTTTAATTCAGTTAGACAGGATGGCGCTGCCACCACTGTTCCTCCCTTTCTTATTGGCACCTTGAAGGGCGTTAGTTTGTTCTGCCTAATGTGAAAAAATGGGTTCGTATTAGTATCATCACTAACAGCTTGCCAACGTGTTCTCCTGAGCGATTTTTAGTTCATGTGGCTCTATGGAATGTAACCACTTCCCACGTTGATACTAACTACGATTGTTCTATCAGCTGTTTTGCCAGACGCTCGTCTTAAAACATGGGACTTCATTTGCAGAAATTTAAACGACCACGCATTTTCTCTGTATAGAAATATTTCTGTTACGTGGGAGTGACCTGATACATACCACAGGGCACCACGACTTTAAATCGCAGCTAAAGTCGAACCGTACTTTTGAGTAACGTCTTGCTCGAATAGAGCTGCCAGATAGGAGCGAACTGTAAGAGACGAACGTTCGCCGGCTCATGCTCATTAGATCAGGCAATAGCTCCTATGGGAATATGAATATGTAATCCTTTGCGACGGAAACCTTGCTAGGGAGATTTTTCATGCTAGACCCATTTGCCTAGATCTCCACCAGCACCCTAGCAACATCTTTGCCTTCCGCACCCATTCCAGCCGCTCCACTCCAGAACCTCTTCCAAGGTGGGGGTTCCCCAACCCCTCCTGCAGTGATCCAGCGCTGGACAAGCCAGTATTACATGCCTAACATCCTGCACTTGGTCCCCACATGATCCACAGCCCTCCTCTTCACCTGTTATTCTTACCATCCTCTGTTTCGTCTCCAGTGACCCAGCTCTTGCCCGAATCAGAAGTGAGCTCTCCCACGTATTGTCATAGATTACCTCCCTCTCTATGTTAAGCTTATTCCCATACACCCTCAGCGTTTTCTTTGCCGTCCTTCCCTCCATACTCTGTCGCCACTGCCCTAACCCCCACTCCTTAACTTTGTCCTGCACTAGTCTTTGCAGTGTTGTTGCCCCCTTGTTGCCCTCCCTGAGGTGCAGTGTTATGCCTATCTTCTTTGATATCCTGTTTACCCTCCTCTCCCAGTTAGTAGATACCTTCATGTTGTTTACCCATGCATTTACCTGCCAAACTGGATTTTCCTTCTGTAGCCCCCATATCCTGCCTAGGTATACCAACTTACTAACCATTTCTCTCTGTTCAAATGTAGCCCACCCCATGTTCCCCTGTAGTGCTTCAACTGCTGTAAACCTATTTCCCCCTAAGGCCATCTTACCTAACCTTCTTTGGGCTACTTCCATACAGAACCTCAGAAATTCTGCCTTGCAGGCTTTCAGTTCCCAATTTTTGCATAATGCTGAAATTTTCTTTCCACAACGCACGACAGATGTGGCACATACATAGTGGTGAATTTAGTATCCATGCAAGTTGAAGTTATTCAGCTTAGCTAAAAATGGACGAAATTGTTTCATAAAGTAGGACAGTAAGCTAAAATCAGAAATGTGTTTTAGAAATTTGGAAAGGAAGCGGCTGTCAAAAATAGAAAATATATTGACTTTTAAGTATATTATTAAGGGAGGAAAATGATGGACGAGCTATCAAAAGGCGAAAAAAGGTCAACCATGGCGTGCCACGCCTCTACACCATAAGCTTTTTCGCCGTTTTCTGTGCCACATTACCCTTTCTGTAAGTTCTGATTGAACGTTTGTGTCCTGTCACTATATTCGTTCATTTCCCCACCACAATCTGCTTATTTTGTAGCCTGGTAGTCAGGTATGTTGTTAAGCCCGCCACACACGATCAGTTTGGTGTGTCAGTTCGGTGTGTGCACATCGATGTGTTCAATTTGGTGTGAAAGAATGAATTACCCACACACGATCAGTTTGGTGTGTCACGTACTTGTGTTCCTTTTCGTGAAACGTCATGTGACGTCATTTGATTGTCCGCATCAACCAGTAATTCTACCTTCACCATGGTGCAATTTTTTAATGATGACGTTTATCCATGTTTGGGCATGCGCAGAACAAGAAAAGTGAACAACTGATGTGAGCAACCCCACACACGCTCAATTCGGATTGACGTCAGTCCGAATTGACACACCGATGTGATAAAATTTCTTCATACCGTCAGTTAAAATTTTTGGTGTGAGCAAAAACGTTTTTTTGCACACACACCAAACTGATCGTGTGTGGCGGCCTTTAGACGAACCAGTCAAACCGAAATCCGTCGTCATCACCAGATCCACAATCGGTCGCCTGTGGATTCTTCTCAGCCATTCTAAGTCCCCCTTGGAATCATTGTTGTACTGCTCGAGTGATAATTTTAGAATTTAAGGTTCGTGAACGGGAATGGATAAAAATATACGTAATCTTACTCTCCTATGGCAGGATAAAGTGCTAATTTTGTCCTATTGGAGTACATGAGGGCGAGCGGCTGTATTGCGTTGGAGCAGGGGCTGATCAGGGGGAGCACTTCAAAAAACGGGCGCCCCAAATATTTTTAAACATTCAGAATCCCTTGTATAATTCTAGCTAGCAATTGCAACAGTTCTTCTACTACCCATTTTACAATATCCCATGTTCGATGGTTTAGCCAACTGCAGATTGGACTGCAACTGTTGAAATGGTTGCAAAGTTGAATCATGCATCAGTTACAATATGTGCTTCATTGAGGGGGATCAATTGCTGCACTGCCCCCCCTCTGCATCCGCCCCTGCGTTGGAGACACCAGTTCTCGTCAGATCACTGAAGTTAAGCAACGCAACCCCAGTTAATACTAACATGGGTGGCCATTTGGGAACATTGGGTGTCGCTAATACCTAAAAATCGTCGTAACAGCATAGGGTCTGTGCATACTCTGCATTAGAACTATGCAGTGGAAGGGGTTCTAACGACCATTGTAGTTGAAGGGCCCTAAAACATCAACAAAAAAACAATAACAATGGAGAACATGAGCGACGTGCTGGCCGGTATTTTTACGGAGTTCTTTAGGGTACTTTTCTTCCACGGACGCCACGTGCTATAGTACACACCACATGGATCCACGGCATTTTTTCCCATCCTACAGAAGGTGAACTGGGGACCTATCTCTCGCCCTGAATTCACCAGAAAGAATCAGGATTTGATTAATTTCATGGGTTGAGGAGTAAGCCAAACAGCCATAACATGCCGAACTCTTTGGAGGCTTGCTCGCGGGAGAGGAGAAGGCAAGTGTAGGAGATGTAGGACAGGGGAAATTTCCAGCACCCAACGTTCTTTACCAACCACCCGTGTTGGTACTAACGTCGGTTTGTATTGCTGAACTTCAGTGATCTCACGAGAACTGGTGTGTCTAACGCAACTTGGCCGCAGCCAGGAGCGATACTTTAACCATTGACTCCCAAAGACAAGCTCGCTGTTCATTGAGACGCCGATATAGACGATTAGATATTAAATTGAACAGGGAATAAAATGTGCGCATTTTCGGGTTTGTTTTTTGTATCACTGGTTTTTTTAGGGCCCTTCAACTACAAGGTCATGAGAGCCTCGTTCATTGCATTGTTCTACTGCAGATACTGCACAGACACTGCACTAATGCGACGGTTATTAGGTATTAGCAGTACCCAGTTTTCCCAAGCGGCCACATATGTTAGTGCTAGCTGGGGTTGCGTTGCTTAATATCTTCAGGGATCAGGCGCTCATCGCATATTTGGTGAGAGATTTGGATAACTTATGTTAGTAGACTAGTATCATCAACGGCCTACTGTATCTGGAAATCATAAAGTGGATTCCCCTTGTATAGGATGTGGCACTACTGAGGACGATTAGGGTATCTGAAGGATGAAATCCCTGAAAAGCTAGTGATGACGACTTTTCCAACCTTGAGGATGCTAAAGAAATATGGAGTTCGCTCTCAGATAAGACACGTTTGGAAACACTGCTATGTTTACTGTAAAATAATCTTACACACCACCTGCAGGCACAATAAGAAGATTTCAAGCTTGTATTAAACAAATGGTAGTATGCGAGTTTTCTAAAGGAGTGTTTAGCATCTCAACGAGCAAAACTTTTATTGAAAGACGGATGCGGTCTATTATTACATTTGTTGTGCCTTTCTATTAACTACGATGACAATGAGGTGTACTTGTCATTTGGACTTTCCGCATTTCCAACATCGCATTCTCTCTCCCTCTCTAGTCGACCTTGTGACGTATCACGTTTTTTGGAGACGTCACTTGAACTAAAACGTGCATTGCTTGCATGCTTTATTTAGTGTATGGCAGTCTGGACTATATCAGGCAATATCTTCTGACTCTTTAGTGAGCATCTTTTTTTTTTTGAATACATTGTTGTTGAAGTTTCTAAAGGTTGTATGCACACTATACTAACCACTTTTTTGAACTGTTAACACATGCTCTTCTTTAATCAGGGTCGGTCATCATCAACGTCCTCACTAACCCTTTTTTTCGTTGATTGTAAGGTCGAGTATTCATTTTGGTACCATTGGTACACGACGGCATTTGACGATGCCAACCTACCAACCTATTACTGCAACCAACGCCGTCTTAACGTATGGGCCCGCTAGGTACTACCTAGGACCCCATGCTAATCTGAGGATGTCAAGTGACCATTTCAATATTATTCCATTGAGTGGCTGTCGTAGGGGCCCCAGCAAAGGGGTTGGTCCAGCCAAGTTGCGTCGGACACACCGGTTTTCGTGAGATCACTGAAATTAAGCAGTGCAAGCCCACGTTAGTACCAACATGGGTGGTTGGTAAAGAACGTTCGGTGCTGCAAATTTCCCCTCTTCTACGTCCTCTACACTTACTTTCTCATCTCCTGCGAGCAGCCTGTTAAGGGTTCGTCCTGTAATGGCTGCTTGGCTTACTCCCCAACCCATGAAAGTAATCCAATTCAATCAAACTGCTTTGCCCAGGGACTGCACTGGCTGAAACCCCTGTGTTTATTTGTCGTGGCCTATTTTAATTCGTTGGGGCACTTTTCCTACACCTAAAAATTTTATCGAAATACACTTCCGTTTTACTCCATGTGGTAGAAGTGGCACAAGCTTATCATAGAGAGGGAGGTAATCTACGACAATACGTGGGAGAGCTCACTTCTGTTTCGGGCAAGAGCTGGGTCACTGGAGACGAAACAGAGGATGGCAAAGATCACAGGTGGAGAGGAGAGCTGTGGATTGTGCAGGGATCAGGTGGAGGACGTCAGGCATGTGATACTGGTCTGCCCAGCACTGGATCACTGCAGAAGGGGTTGGGGAACCCCCACATTGGAAGAGGTTCTGGGGTAGAGCGGCTGGAATGGGTGCGAAAGGCAAAGGTGTTGCTGGGGTGCTGGTGGAGATCTGGGCATATGGGTCTAGCATGAAAAGATCTCGCCAGTAAGGTATCCGTCACAAAGGATTACATATTCATATTCAGAAGTTCTAGGGGACCACGGCTTTACTTCCCATCCGAAGGAAGACACACGAAAGAAGTCACACCACCTCATCCAGGATCGACCACTGGCCCTTCCTCTGCTTCGAGGTGAGTCTCGTCACTTAATCGGTAATTTAGTTTAGGACGACGCTAGGCATTTCATTGATGGTACATATTCGGAACATATGTTTGATCGTGTTCGTCACGAGCAACATTTCATTTATTCACCAAATGAATTTTTAATGTTTTTAACTTTATTTGAGAAATAGTGATACTTTCAAACGAGGTGGCGTAATGGGTGTTCTTAATTTCCATCATCACACTCTAGTCTTTCATGTATCTTACTGCTTCCGTTAACTGTCGTTGACATGTGGATTTTGTCAGAGACAACATGTGTAGAACTGGCAACTCAATTCCGATGTCGTTGTTTTTTCTCTAAAAGCATCACAGAGCCTACTTCATCACCAGATAGTCTCCTACTTTGTTAAGTTGATTGGAACAGAAAATTTTGCAACTTAAGACCTAGATATAGTAGCATCATTTTTGAAAAAAAGAAAGGGAAGCACTCGTGCTCATCTTTTTTTTGCAGCGGGGTAAATAATCAAGTTAATAATCACTCACTTAGCGGAACCTAAGAATTCTGAGAGACTTTAACGTCGTTAAACTCCAGAAGGATTCAAAGACCTCAGACAGCGTTATTTTAAAATGACTACGATGATAGAGTATTGAGCGTAAGTACTGATAAAAATGTTCTTGAATACTGTTTTGGAAACTTACAAAGAAAAGTATTCTACTGTACAAATGGTTTTCTAATTCGTTTCGCCAATGTATTAGAAAATCGGGGGCACCAGGAGCAGGGGAAGACCAAAACGGACGTGGGCGCAGGGGGTGCGTTGTTGCTGTTGTTTGTTGGCGTTTTAGGGCCCTTCAACTACAAAGGTCATTAGAGCCCCGTCCACAGCAGAGTTCTTATGCAGAAACTGCACAGACACTACACTACACGATTTTTGGGTATTAGCAGTACCCAGTTTTCTCAAGCGGCCACCCATGTCAGTACTAGCTGGGGTTGCTTTGCTTAACTTCAGTGATCAGACAAGAACTGGCGTGTTCGCCGCTCCCGCAGGTGGTGCAAAGGGACATGAAGACGTGCGGGATGGAGGGGGACTTGGTGGGAGATAGGCGGGAGTGGAGAATTAGAACCCGCAGACCCGACCGTGCCTCAGGCGGGAGGAGATTAAGATGATGATGATGAAGGTATTAGTAAAATCGGCTATTTATAAATTCTAGGTAGAATAGAAATTCATAGAAAAAAATGGATATAGCAATTTATAAAGTGCACCTGAGGTATACAATCTGATTGACGTCAAACCCCTTTTAGCGATCGCTCACGAATAAACGAAAGCTTATTAAATGATTTTAGGTCGCTCGCACACACAACCACTTGCAGCAGCCACTAGTGGTGACCACTAGTCGCTGCACACGGCCACCAGTGGCTGCCACAGGCGGCAGCAACGTGATCTCGTGCTTGCGATAATAGGAAAAACGCCACCACCAGCCACAAGTAGCGAGATACGGCCACTGCCGCAGCTTGTGGGTCAGTAGCGCTGCTGAAAACGCTGCGTCTGCACCGCGCCTATTGAGTTTCAATTGGAAACACAGTCCGCGGCGTGCGGTTGCCACTAGTGGCCGCTGCAAGTGGTTGTGTGTGCGAGCGGCCTTAGACCCGCCTCGGTGGCACATTGGTAAGTGTGCTCGGTAACTGCTTCTAGGTTCGATATTGAACCGAGGTTGGCTTCTTTCGGGCGAGAGAGATGCCCCGAGTATGCCTTCCTTCGGATGAGAAGTAAAAGCGAGGTCCTGTGTGGTGTACGATGTCATTTGCAAATAAAACAACCCTCTCTACTATGCCACGGGTAGATGAGGCAAAATTTCCAGGTGTAGGAGCTCGTCCCTGGATTCAGTGGAATTCCCTAACGAAAGGTAGACCGACGATAAATAAGCATAGGGGTTGTAGCTTTGATCGGCAGCAGGCTGCGGAAAAACACTGTCCAATATATCGTCCTTGTGTCCACTCAGAGGGACAAGATGAGGGTGAGCGGCTTGTTGCGTTGGACACACCAGTTCTCGTCTGATCACTGAAGTTAAGCAACGCAACCCTAGCTAGAACTAACGTGGGTGGCCGCTTGGGAAAACTGGGTACTGCTAATACCCAATAATCGTCGCATTGGTGTAGTGTCTCTGGGCAGTCTGTCTCTGCATTAGAACTACGCAGAGGACGGGGCTCTAATGACCTTGTAGTTGAAGGGCCCTAAAACACCAACGAAAGAAAAGACAAAAAAGCACAAGATGGGTACCCAACCTTGCCATAGGCGAGGAAAGGGTTTGAAGCTGCTATACGTTGCTACCTCTTCCTCAGCTATTGGACTCTTCTTAGTCCTACTAGCCCCGGAACACACAGGACAAACTGTTGGACGGTCCTTTCACGCAACCATCGGTCAACAGATGGGAATGATCCTCACTATTCAACCGTTATGGGTTGAGGAGGAAGTGATAAGACGAGACCGGCTGCGAAGTACCTGGATGACATGATCGATAACAAGCTGTCTTCGGAGAACACCTTCGTCGAGGAGCCCTAGAAGAGGTGGGCTGCCTGGCCCCCGAGACTCTTGCTGGCACCATGAGGACCCTAAGGACACAATAGAAGACGTAGCCTGAATTAATGTGCTAATCGGTTTCGGACTAGAGTCCAGGACTCCAGGATGAGATGACACCACGTGCCTTAACGCATTTCACCTACCCAAAAAGAGCTGCCAAACTAATACACCTAATTGCTTTAGTTCATCATCCCTCACGACATTCAGGGATGGCCTTACTATTTATAACTAGCTATCCTCGACATCATAAAAATTCCAGAAATCTGCCTATTTAGCAGTTCAATTTGTTCTTGCTGCAGATGCCATCGATAGCTTGCGACAGATGAGCCGCTCTAATGCACAGCGCCGGAGACGGAGCTGGGTCACCTGACCCTCGACGCCATCGTCGACGTAGTGCTGAGGAAACGAGGCGATGATCTCGTGCTTTGTAGAGCAGGGGTGTCAAAATGGTAGTTCACATGCCGCATGCGCCCTTAAAGCCTAGAGTCGTGGCTCGCACAATCGATACCATATAGTATAGATTTGCAGCCTGGCACTCAGAGGCGTAACGCGAGGGTTAAAGTAGCCCCTAGGCATAGTTACAAGTTACAAGGGGTCGCCATGGGGTCCACAGTGTAGTTCTGATGCAGGGGCTGCACAGACACTACACTAAGCGATGCCCAGTTTTCCCAAGTGACCACCCATGTCAGTACTAACTGGGGTTACGTTGCTTAACTTCGGTGATCAGACGAGAACTGGTGTGTTCAACGCAATTTGCCGCTCGTATGTCACTAACGATTCATAATAGGGAGATTGAGCGAATCGTACTCGTATACGATACACCCGATAGCAGGCGAAAAACCTAAGGCGCATGCTCACCAAATATCGTTTCTTTTGGTAGCTATAGTTGGGTACCATAAATTGGCCATTTATCGTCCTGGTTAGTGTACCCGACGATATTTGGTGAGGATGCGTACTTAGGTTTGTCGTCTGCTATCGGGTGTATTGTCTAGGCTCTAGGCTCTAGGCTGAATGGCGCTAGCTGAATACCATAAACCATCTGCTCAAACCGATTTTTTGATGGCAACCATCCCATGCGAAATCGTCTCTTCCTTATCGTTTCGTCCTCTCAGGACGATTCGCTCAATCTCCCTAATAACTTTAAAATTGCCTATGCTCGTTGAAGGTGAATGAGCATTTCATGAATCGAATTTTTTCTGCAGTTAGATGTAATTTGACCTAGGAATCTGAGAGAAGCCTGCTCTGCAACCCTTTGAAGTCGATCGGTGTCTGTGAGTCCTTCCAATTTTTTTCGTTTGTGTTTTAGGACCCTTCAATTCCAGTGATAGGAAGGTCCCAATCAAGTTGAAAGGGAAGTTTTACAGGGCAATGGTTAGGCCCGCTATGCTATATGGATCAGAGTGATGGGCAGTGAGGAAGAGCCACGTCAATAGAATGCAAGTAGCCGAGATGCGAATGCTGTTGTATAGGAGCGGGGTGTCGAGCTGATAGAATTAGGAATGGGTATATTAGAGGTAGCCTGGCGGTGGGGAGCATCGCGGAAAACATGAGGGAGAGTAGGTTGAGGTGGTATGGCTACGTAATGAGAAGAGGGAGAGGAGCTCGTTTGGTGCTTTTCAGGAATGCAGGTGGTTGGAAGTACCCGGGGCAGGGGGGAGACCGAAGCAAACGTGTTGGTTGTCCGTAAGGATATGGTAGTGTATAGGATGGCCCCTGCCACAGGCGAGATATGGATATGATGATGATTTAAGGTCCTTCAACAACGATGGTCATTAGAGTCCCGTCGACGGCGCAGTTCTAATGCACTACCCTGTTACAACGATTTTTGTATATTAGAAGCACCCAGTGTTCCCAAGCGGTCACCCGTGCTATTACTAGCTGGGGTTGCGTTGCTGAACATCAGTGATCAGACTAGAACTTATGTGTCCTATGCAATACAGTCGCTACCCAGAGTTCTTCAGGGGTGTCAATGGTTACGTGGATTGTGCTTAAATATGAGGACGTCGTTTTTGATACTTTGAACGTATGTTGTCATTTAGTCTTGTGAGTTGTTGGAATTCAAAGTGGTGCGTCACGCCACAAAACCAGAATAGCTCGAATCCAGAGTGAGAAACCCAGTAGGAAATAAATGAAAGTGGTGTAATCCATCTGTCTGGACACCCTTCAGATTCGTAGGCGTGGGAGAGAGAGGGATGCTTAAGGTGTAGACACCGAATGTAATAACATTCCATAAACGTGACTAGCATTAAAATCCTACACTTTTCTGTGGCAACACTAGTTATAGCATCTTAATGTAGTTTAGACATTCCATTGGCTTACGAGCCGAAACATCACTGCTGTTTTAGCACCAGTTTGACGTCTAACTGAAATTGTTGTTACTCTAATCACTCCACACCAACGCGGACTCCGCATGTTTTTGAGCCTTAGGCATCGATTATTCGGTACGCTATAGCTGTTGACGATATTTAGATTATGTACAGACCCACTGCACATGACTTGGCAACTGTAAAGAATAAAACGTAGTGTTTAGGAGTGTGTGCATGTGGCTGATGAGATATCCACAAACAGTTGCCGAGTTTTGGATTTGTAGCATTTCTCTAATAATACTTCTTTTTACAGAGGACACAACAGAATAACGTCCTCAAAAGGTAGGGGAGCGGCGAGTTGCGTTGGACACACCAGTTCTCGTCTGATCACTGAAGTTAAGCAACGCAAGCCCAGTTAGTACTGACATGGGTGGTCGCTCGGGAAAGCTGGGTACTGCTAATACCCAATAATCGTCGCATTAGTGTAGTGTCTGTGCAGTATATGCATTAGAACTATACAGTGGACGGGTCTCTAATGACCTTGTAGTTGACGGGACCTTAAACTCCAACAAACAACAACACACTCAAAATGTAGCAGAAATGTCGAAATAAAGATGCATCCACAGTTCAACTGCATATAAGGCGGATACGGAGCCAATAATCGGGGTTTTACCAGTCTTTTTAAGTAGCGTTTCGATTTGGTGGCTGCAGACCAGCCTCGGTAGCACAAAGTTGACGTGCTCTACTGGTTTCTGGATTGAGATGGGTTGCCTTCTTTCAGGTGAGGGAAAAGCCCCGATTGCGGCACGCGTCGAATGAGAAATAATCTTGGCCCCGCGTGGTGTTTACAATTTCACATGAATGTAACAGAACCCTCTCTACAAACAACTAGTAGATCGGCAAAATTTCCAGGTGTAGGAGCTCTCCTGCTGACGTCGATGAAGCAAAAGTGCCCCAATGATGTAAAATGCACATACCGTAATTATTCTAATAAACGGCGTGCCGTTTATTTTTTTTTTCAAAGGCCTTTTTTGTTGCGCCGTTTATTGGAGGGCGTCGTTTATTATTTTTTTAAACTTATAAATGGAAACTTTTTAGCCGGACAAGTTGATTTCATTAATTTTGATTTTTGCTGATGCCACTCTCGCAGCGCAGCCAAGTTACCATGAGATCACTGAAGTTAAGCAGCGCAAGCCCACGTCAATACCAACTTGGGTGGTTGGGAAAGATCGTTGGGTGCTGCAAGTTAACCCTCTTCCTCCTCCTTTCACTTACCTCCCGCGGGCAGCCTCCTAAGCGGTTGACCTGTTATGGCTGCCTGGCTTACACCCCAACCCACAAACTAAACGAATTAGAATACCAATTGGGGTGGTTGGTAAAGAATGTTGGGTGCTGCAAAATATCCCTCTCCTTCGTCCTTTCACCTACCTCCTGATCTCCGGCGAGCAGCCTCCTAAGGGTCCGTCCTGTTACAGCTGCCTGGCTTACTCCCAGCCCACAAACTAGTACAGCATCTGAATTTCTTGGCAAAATGAAATTGAGAAAAATAATCAATGGTTCATTTAAAATTTAAATCCTTACCCTAGATTCAGATAACTGTAGAGGTTTAGCCACAGGATGATAACTATCATTCTCAACTTCAGAAATTGCCAACAATTTAAAGGCTAAAGAATACTTTCTCTTTGAAACTTTTCTTTCAACAATATCTGCACTAAAGCTTAGTTTACACGACTGTGACTTATTAGGAAGTTCAACCTATCATGTGAAAATACTGTGAATCTCATTGCACCAGGGTAACCCACAGAACAGAGAGGAGGAAGAAAAACCCTGGGGTACACCAGTACCTCTGTTCAGGCATGAGCCTGATTCCTTATTGCTGTATAGTTGTTGTGCAATAGGTCAGACACCATGAAATATTAAAACTGACAAAGCATTAATTTACCTGCCAAAATTTATATTTTGGTGGAAAAATGTGGTGTTGGAACAGTGTGGTAGGCCGGCATCCCCACACAGACAACCAGCCAATATTCCTGTGGGTTCCAGACGCATGGCTGGGGTGTTCCCAGTCATAGCTGATACCAGTACCCCTGTGTAGCATTAAAGGATTAATCATTAAAAAAATTCAAGTTAGCTTGCACGATCACTTCCAGACAGTTTTGAAATAAACGGCGCGCCGTTTATTAGAGGGCGCCGTTGATTATTTTTTTCAGCTGAAAGGTGCTCCGGTTATTGGAGGGCGCCGTTTATTAGAATAATTACGGTATCAGGAATAAGCAGTAGGGTAGAATGACTAATCACCTTCGTTTGGAAACATTTTTGATGATGGAATGAGGTGGACAGTCGTTGGTAGATTGGAAGCAGGACGGAGAGGCAAATTGCGTTCGACACACCTGTTCTCGTCTGATCACTGAAGTTAAGCAACGCAACCCCAGTTAGTATTGACATGGGTGGCCGCTTGGGAAAACTGAGTACCGCTAATACCCAAAAATCGTCGCTTTAGTGTAGTGTCTGTGAAGTCTATGCACTAATGACCTTGTAGTTGAAGGGACCTAAAACACCAACGAACGGAGGACAATGCCAAGTGCAGGTTTTAAGAGACCTCAACGTAACACCTAGTGTCGTCTACAATTTGTGGATACGGTTTTCAAGAGACGGCAAGGGCGTCCAAACAGCCAATGAAAATAGTTATTTGGCACTTTCTTCCAGGCGCCAGGGGACTGACATAACCACAGAGCTCTCTCATGAACTCTCTGCCGCCACTGGAATTGTAGTTTCAAAGGTTAATGTTTCCCTTAGACTTCGTGAGAGAAGGCTCTATCTAGCATGGTGCAGGGCTAATCTAGCATGATGCAAAGAGCATCAGCTTGGATCCCAACTTCTGTGGACCCACGTTCTCTTCAGTGACGAGACAAGATTCAGCCTACTGACACATTCAAGACGAACCTTGGTCTGGACTCTGGAGTGAGCCTGGGAGCCGCAATCACCCTTCCAAAATCTGGGATTGGGACCATTATGGTGGTGGAGGTGTCATGGTGTGGACAGGCATGATGTTGGATGGCCACACACCACACTACGTGTTCGACACAGGCTCCCTGATTGCTCAGATTATAGCGAGCGCTTAGAGTCGTATTTGCGACTTTTCCTTTGAATGGAGCCCATGTAATGAATGGAGCCCATGTAATGAACGAGCATTGGCTCGTTTACATCGGGCCCTAACGGTGGGTTAATGTCTTCAAAATAGGTCAATTGCAATTCGCCTACCACCTCCCAGAGCCATCCTTAAACTAAGAACTGCTTTGGTGTAGGAGTGGATGCAGCTGCCTCAGGGACTCATCAACCGTCTCATAATCAGTAATAATTACTCGCTGTGCAATATTTCATCATTGAATACGCCATTCAAGACCAGAATCGAACCTGCACCACGAAATGATGGTATAAACACGCTAGCTTATGCGGCAATCCTCCCAATTCCATTTAATACTGACATCAGATTATTCAGACCTGTGACAAGAATGAACTAGGCGTGAACCTGCAACACGGGATTATGAAGTAAAATTTTTTCTCCATCTGCTGTCCTTCCTCTGTCAAACTATAGAGACCTGTCGGTATATCACCGCCACGACAGTTTCGAAGGCACATTTAGACATTTGGCGTCACCATTTGGAAAAAAAATGTAAGAGGACTTGAATACTCCCAACTGACTCCTGAAATTCAACTGTGCTCTAGTTAATTTAAACGAAACCCTTCTTGATCTAGATTGTTCTTCCGTTGTAGAAATAGAAAACCATGTAACATGGCGATCTTTGTCGAATATATTAGCCTTTTTCTTTTCATACGTCATTAACAGTTTCATTTCATAACCTGAATAGATTCTGTGTATTTTCACTGTACGCCATAATGTGTCGTTAAAAGGTGTAGAAGTTTACATAAACGCTATGTAGTTATTGGTTAATACATTTCTTTAATAGTGACGTCAACAGGCCGTAGTTTTAAAAAGCTTACATTACTATATCTTGTTTATTTTTAAACTACGCTACCTACAGTGGCTTAAAGTTGAAAGCAACAAAAGCAGTCTGATAATTATCAGATTATCTGATAATTCTCATTTCATTAATCCGATGTTGTTGGTGTTTTAGGGCCCTTAAACTACAAAGGTCATTAGAGCCCCGTCCACAGCATAGTTCTTATGCAGAAACTGCACAGACACTACACTAATGCAACGATTTTTGGGTATTAGCAGTACCCAGTTTTTCCAAGCGACCACCCATGTCATTTCTAGCTGGGGTTACGCTGCTTAACTTCAGTGATCAGACGAGAACTGGTGTGTCCAACGAAATTCGCCGCTCCCTCATTAATCCGACCGTCACCATCATCATCTCATCCTTCTCCTGCCTGGGGCAGGGTCGGGTCTGCGGGTTCCAATCCTCCACTCCCGCCTATCCCCCCCCCCCGCACACCACCGTGTGCCTTTGCACTACCTGCTCTCACGTCCGTTTTGGATCGAGGTATGGTTGACTTCTTTCAGGCGAAAGAGAAGCCCAGAGTGCACTGTACCCATCTGATGATAAGGGAAGCCTTGTGGCGTGTATGATGTCCCTTGCACGTAAACGAACTCTTGTTAATATGCTCAGTAAATTGGCTAAATTTCTAGGAGTAGAAGCACACCTCTGCCATCTGTGTGAGGAAACAGCGCCTGTTCTAGCACTCATGCCGCCCTGGACAAAAAAGACAAATTGCCGCCCCGAACAAAAGGACAAATTGCCGTCCCCTGAAGCTGTGCTCTGTTCGCGTGCTGTTTTCACACTTACAGGCACAATGGCGCCCCTAAATTTTTGGTTGCCCCCCTTACAGTGGGCCCTGGAGGAAACTGCCCCGATGAAGAAAAATAGATCGAAAGTAAATAAGCATGGGGTTGAAGCATTAGTTAGCAGCCGGCTGCGTAAGAATACCATCCAACAGATCGCCGATGTGTCCTAGTGAGACAAAAATGGAGACCCGACCCTGCTATAAGCAGGAAAGGGTTAGTCGTTGCTGCGTTATATCATTTTTCACTTAGAGCCTCCCTAATTTCTGTCATCTTCTGTCTAAAAGAAAGCAATTCTTAACTTTTTTGTAGTAGAGTACTTTAAGATTGCCATTATTCCGCAGGATTGGACGATGGAGATGTAACATGTTCTCAAAAGCCTCTTAGTCTGGATCAGGGTTCTGCAACCTTTGTGGTATTGTGGGCCACTCGGCTTCTTCAAGAACAGATTGCGATCCGCAGACCATGAAAACCAAAACGGGGAAAGGTAACGTTAGGTATTAAATAACAAGTATAATGCATCATTAAAAACATAAAAGCACCCACACACGAACAACGCACCATTTTAATGCGACTTTTGAACCTGGTGCTGATGAAGATATGATGAATTACCAAACAAATTTTTTTTTCCTTTTTTGTCGGCCAACCGCGGGCCGCATTACAAGCCTTCATGGACCGCAGGTTGGACAACCCTGGCCTGGAAGTTCATGATCTTTAGATGAGAGGAGAGTAGCGCCTCATTTCCTCTCATCAAATGAAGATGTTTCATTTCAATGCATTTATGTAATAATCCGAGGTCCATGGACTCCTAAACGACGTCCTGCAGCTTTAACTCCTACCTCACTTTTTACTTACTGCAGGGCCGAGCACCCATTTCGAATTCATGTCCCAACTAGGAACAAAATGCAACAACTTCAGTTGATATACAAAGAAGAGCGAACGTTTAATAAACAGTAGAATAGTTGGATTACACTTCTGAAGGAAATCTCTGAGTTGCACATGCCTGACCTCGTTTATTTATTTCGAGGCCTCCAGTTCCCTGCGCCAAACGGGTGTTCAAATATTGTGGCCAGGTGACATCGCGCACCCACACACGGAACAACGACTTTCACTTCCTATAAATGCAAATCGGAAGTCTTCCCAATATCAGGAAGTAAACTGCCGACAGTGGATGCATCTGCTTATTTTGAGCTCATCTGACATTTGAGATCACAATTTTATGTTGCACCTTTTGCTGACCACAGTGATGGTCACCAATGACTGCAATATCCCCTTCACTTACTTCCGGATAGTTCTTTTATAGCATTCCTAAGATAGTTCATACCCCTCAATAGGGTGGCAGAGATTATTTTTCACGGTGTATTTTAAAAACTTACAGAATAGTGTCTTGAAAGTTGCTGAATCAAATGTTGTACGTGTGCTAAGGATAGATCAGTTGCTTAAAAAGCGTACTTCGTGTTTCCTTCTTTTGAAAGGATGGGAAATTTGTGAAAATATTTCGTGGGGAGGCCAGAGTTGGACTGGCCCATAAAGGGTACCAAGTTTTTCTCCTTGGACCGTCGTTGTCGTCAGCCAGTGGGTCATCGTTTATACAAAACAAATATACAAGGGAAGCCCAAGAAGTGCGTCTTCGACAGGTTGAGGGGACAGGCCTGTTGATTCTTCTCTAGGTCGCCACTACACCTCGTCCCTACCATTTTCAAAGGGCCTGTCTACGGACTATCTGTGCATGGGTTGTTTCATAGCCAAAAGTTTTATCTTACCTGGGTTACGTGCTTGGTATTTTAGACAGTGGCGTCACTAAAGGGATGCGGACCGCACCGGGTGACACCACTCGCACCATGAGAAATGGGGTGACACCAAAGCAGAAGAAGCGGCTTTTTTTCGGGAGAGGGGGTGTCACCGCACCGGGCGACGCCACTGATTTTAGAGGTACGCGACTGCACTGAGTTCAACTGTAGGCAGGTACAACTTAAAAAAATTGTTGTCAACCAAGTTGTAGGCAAGTCAGAATAGAAATTGGGAACCCGCTGTTCTACCTCTCGTTACAATTACTGCACAGTGTATCAGTGGCGGATCCAGAGCCGCATCATGGGGGGAGCACTGAAAAAAAAAGTATTCCCCAGTTATTTTTAAATATTCAGAATCCCTTAGTATAAATCTAGCTAGCAATTACAATAGGTCCTCTGCTGCCCTTTACAGAATATCCTATCTTCAGTGGTTTAGCCAACTACAGATTGAACTGCAACTGTTGGACTGGCAATATAGAAATGGGGATAGTAATGAAAACATGCCTCATCAGTTACGCCCCATTCAGGAACTGAGGGGGAGTAATTGCTGCATTGCTCCCCCTCTGGATCCACCTCTGCAGTGTATATTAGTGCAGCGATTTTTCTGTTCAGTGATGTAGTCCGCCAAATAGGGACTTTTTCTCGTTGAAATCAACCTATTAATAGAGTTGTTGTTCTCACTGTATTATA
This sequence comes from Trigoniulus corallinus, assembly GCA_013389805.1. Lineage (NCBI taxonomy): Eukaryota > Metazoa > Arthropoda > Diplopoda > Spirobolida > Trigoniulidae > Trigoniulus > Trigoniulus corallinus. Next base: position 15,737,306 of record JAAFCE010008833.1, read on the forward strand.
AATTGTACTAATGTTACTTCTAACTGTAAAATACAAACAGCATGCGTATTAATGTCAGAGTGGGTCTGTCACAATGATAGACAAACTGTGGCCCGCAAATTGCATTTGTTCGGCCCGCGGAAACTCATATGTTTCATTCTTTCCCGCACCAACGAAAACATGTTAAAATAAAACACAAAATTCATTGAATTGGATCTAAATTAGGGTCTAGAAGTTTGATTCAGTTTAATTTGAACTAAAATCCCTTGGTTTAGGACCGTTCAACTGGGAGCTGAGCGGCTAATTGCGTTGGACACACCAGTTCTCGTCTGATCACTGAAGTTAATCAGCGCAACCCCAGCTATTACTGACGGGGTGGCCGCTTGGGAAAACTAGGTACTACTAATACCCAAAAATCGTCGCATTAGTGTAGTGTCTGTGCAGTCTCTGCATAAGAACAATGCTTTGGTCGGGGCTCTAATGACCTTTGTAGTTGAAGGGCCCTGAAACACTAACAAGCAACAGCTGTTCAACTACAATGGTCATTAGAGCCCCGTCCACAGCGTAGCTCTGATTAAGAGTGTGCAGACACTACGCTGTTGCGATGATTTGGGTATTAGCAGTACCCACTGTTTCCAAGCGGTCACCCATGCCAGTACTATCCGGGTTTGCATTGCTTAACTTCAGGTGTGTCCAACGCCATACAGGCGCTCGCTAAATCCTTTGTGTAAAAACCCGTATATCGTTTAATGTGGCCCCACATAACAGAAAGTTGGCCTCCCCTCCCTGGTCCACCATGTCATATGAACAATAATCTGCTAGGTATATAATCCAAGATTTGTTTTACATAAAATTTAATGCAATTTTGGCTTCTTTCCAGTTGTTTTTTCTCTACTGGTGAACACAATAGGACCTCACCTCTCTAATTCGGACACTTTCGATGGATAGTCAGTTTCCGGATTGCAGAGGTTTCGCAGCGCACAATGGGCGTTGTTCAGTGTAAACCTGAGGTGTCCGCAATGGGGAAGACCATTGTTTTCTGCTAATGTTTGAGATTTTAAGTTGGTTAGTTAAAATATTTAACGGTTTGGTTACTTACCTTTACTTGTTTATTGGTTGACATCTCCATCAAGTGTAACTTTTTATTTTTTTTCCAGTGTTGTTGTTGTTTCGTGTATTTAATTCCTAATTTGTGGCACTTTGGATAACAATAACACAAGAAGAAATGGACTAAGTCTGGTGATGAAAAAATGAGGTAATTTTAAAATTCATAAATTAATCACTGTAGTAAAATTTCACCAAAGAGATGATTGTGTTTCTTTTCTCGAAAAAGTGAACAATGTAGTTTTAAGAGTCTTTTCTTGATCTGCGTCCTAAATTTTTCAAATGTGATGTCTAGAAATATATCCAACAAATGTATCCCAGCACCACCACAACCATATCCGCTGGTAAAAACTTTCAATTAGAAACGGAGCATTGCTCGCACAATTAATTTTTCTGATTATACTTTTTGGAAATAACTGTCACTGAACTTCATCTTTCTCCTCCTCCATTGAATTGCGTCCACATGGTGTAGAGAATAAGCGAGAAAGTATGGCACCGAGTTTTGTAGTCTTCTCACAATTGCAAAAGTTTGAAAAAATGCTCTGACTTACGCATACTTAAAGGGAGTGTTTTCAAAAGACTGCAAAAGAGAAAAAAAAACGAGTGTAAGAGGATGATGATGTTGATGTTGATAGGCTTAGGCAGTTGGGCCCTACTAAAAATAACTCCATATACATCCAGTTAGTTAAAAACAGTTTCAGACTTACGTCGCAGTTGTATCTTTGATACTAGAGGTCTGATAAGAATGAGAAGCTCTCAAAATGTGCACAATCAGAATGAGGTTTACTCTTTAGTTGAATGTTATCACTAAAGCCTGATTCTCGTGCAGGATTTCATTCTCCATAATTTGTTTCATTCTTTTCTCATTAATATAACGTCTAATACCTTTAAATAACATTCTGCTAAATAGCATTCTGAAAATATCAAAAATTTGTTTAGTTTTCAGGCTCAGTTTTGCATATCGTTTTATCCATTTTCACCATTTTTTTCCAAAAAATCTAAGCACTCTATCTTAAAATATACATTTTTTTTTCAAAAAAGTGACATATGTTGAATGGTTTAGAAATCTACAATTCCTAGAACAAAATTCTAATGCTAGAATTTTTCCTCACAGTTTTTATTACTATTTCCGATGTTTTCCGAAAAATGTGCACTGGTAGGTTTCCTAGGATTCAAAATTTTAACAGGAGGCAACCATCAGAGATATGCCGAAAAAGAGAGGGCTGAGGGCTCTCTGAATATTTCATCTAAGGCAGGGGTGGGCTAACTTTTCATCATGC
>JAAFCE010008833.1:15739768-15753872 GCA_013389805.1 Trigoniulus corallinus
AAAGAGATCTATTAGACTATAGCTGCGCGCCCCCTCCTTGGTCCAAGGTTGCTCTAAGATTTAGAAGGCTTCCGCTGGATAAATTCTCCCGTCTTCCAGACCCCCTGCTTTTTTAAAGAAGTCTCTCTATAATTCGTCGTGGGGTGAAAACAGAAAAAGAGATGCTTTACATGTCGCTGGCTTCTTGCATTACAGTCGTGAGTCACCTTAATGGAGTTAGCCACTGTAGCTCATAGTAATTTCATTTCCATGAGCCGATGAATTTATTTACCGGTTAAGTCGGACAATGGCGCCGATTTGCAGATAGAAATGCTTTATAGTGACCATCGATAAAGTCTTGATACCAAATCTCTATAGCCATCCAAGTCTTACTCGTTGACCAGTACAGAAACATTCTCCCGGGGAGCGGCTTATTGCGATGGACACACCAGTTCTCGTCTGATCACTCAAGTCAAGCAACGCAACCTCAACTAGTACTGACATCAGTGTCATAACGGGCGTATGAAGCGCCCGTGGCAAGTGTCTTAACTTTCGCTTGCCCGTAACGCAATAATGACAAAAGACTTAAACATTTTGCGCCCCAAACCCAGTTGCCCCCGTGGCGGCCGCCTTCTTCGCCACGCCTTCGTTACGGCCCTGACTGACACGGGTGGCCGCTTGGGAAAACTGGGTACCGCTAATACCCAAAAATCGTCGCATTAGTGTAGTGTCTGTGTAGTCTCTGCATTAGAACTATAAACTAACGAACGAAGTACAATCTCCCACGTATGCTGTATATGAGAGTCCACATGTATACAGTGCATGTAGTATATGTCCTCATCATCATTACTAATCCTTATTCCACCTATGGCAGGACCGAGTGCTTATTTGTAAGGGCGATCTATGGTATGATAATTTTTTTTGCCTATTTACGTCGGCCTATTTCCTTCGTTGGGACACTTTTCCCCACCGATGCCAGAGGACAAGTTCATACTCCGACCTACATATTTCATGTAGAAAGGGTCGTCTCCTACCGAACCACGGCTTTATTTCCCATCCAATAAAAGTTACACTGGGGTCCTCTCCCTCACCCAAAAGATGCCACCCATTTCGCCCAGGATCGATCCTGGAACCACAGTCCAGCACATTGCCTTTGCACCACTGAGAAAGAAAACAGATTCTTCAGCATTTTGTTCACTATGCTTATCTGCACAGGTACAAGTCGTTAAAGTTACATGTGGCTAAAGAACATCAGGGCTTTTTAAACTGATTTGCGGCCTCAAAAGGGGTAGTGAAAATTTTTCAGTGAGTAATTTTATTTATATACAGCAAACTTACTTATTTTATACAGTTATATATCGCAGGGTCGCTTAAGAAATGGTAACTCCAGACCATAATACATCGATTTTGCCTGATGATGCAGAAATATTGTAAGTGTATTGTTCTCATGTGGGGGTTAACCCTTGTACCCGGTTATTTTGCCTCTGTAAAGCTCTTGTTTCGTTTAGAAATGTTCTCAATTTCTATGTACAATATATTACATGCTTAGTGTTTGCTTTTCCTTTAGCATCATTCTGGCGATGACTCAGGTTGATGTTATTGACAGTGCAACCGCCTGACTGCGTCCACCTTCCGTCGCAAGGTTTTCTTCCTGAAGGTCGGCAAATTTTCCAGGTGTAGGAAAAGCGCATCCTCAGGCACTGGTAATAGAAACTGTCCTCAAGAAGAAATTAGATATCGACATTAAATAAACAGGGTTGTGGCTTTATTTTAGCAGCCGGCTGCATAAAACAGGGCTGTACAAACCACTACTTCACTGCTGTGTTATAACTATCATTGGAACAAATGGACATCCCCGATCCTGTTAATGAAAAAAGGAGTTAGGAATAATTGTGAGTGGCAATACTTATAACGTCAGGCTATTAAAGAAGGACCTTAGATCCGTTATCTAGATGAAGACAGTCGATGGGACAAAGAAGAATATAGCAGATTTGGAGTTAGGGCTATGGGTACCCCTCCAGGGTACGCGAAAATAAATTGGACACAAAGGCGCATGGTAATCATATTTGTAAACCGCACCGGGTTCAACTCTAGGGTCTACAATGTAGGGAAAATGTCTACTAGTTTAAGTAGTGCGCAAGTCAAAATAAAAAGTTGGGGAACCGCAGGTCAAATTCAATAGTACAGTCAGTTTTAAAGATTAACCTTGGTGTAGTAATGTACTATGTATTTCGGGCCCGTGTGCAAAATTCTTCCCAGATTCCTTTAGAAGCTCAAATGTCATTTACCACAGCACCCGCTTTGCACCTAGATAGTTTTGTCTACTGACAGTTTGAATTTTAAACCTGATTTTTTTGACCTTGAGATACTTCAAGTAAGTCAATTTCCTCGGGTTTCGAATCTTCCTGACTCCATACTGTTATTTCGATGACAGAATGGAAGTGTTTGTTAGACTTTCTGGATACTTGGCGCTTCACTTTCTTTTTGTACACAAATGCTTCTTTTTTTTACAGAAGTTACCGAACAGCCGCTAAGGGTCCCTCACCTTAGTGTTGAGTGCAACGGTCTCTCCGTATGGAACTGAAATTTAAGTTGTTGACACATCGTTTTGTACTCCTCGGCATTCGCTATTCATAGAAATGTGCTAAGACAGGAAGTATTACATTGTCTCAAATCCTTGGCCCCGTAGTCGTGGAAGATATGTCAAGCCCTAATGTTCACCATTCATGGGATGAGTGAAATTTCTAAGTGCTTCATGGCACCAGTAACCTCTATGCACTTGTTAAGTTTTTGCTTAACTTGAAGTTTAATGCAAACGCAATTCATTAATGAATTTGCTTGCTTGACGTTGAGTCCATAGGTTCGGGTCCGATCCTGATGGTGGTGGGTGACGTCTTTCTGGTGACAGAGAAGTCCTAAGCATGTCTTCCATTGTTTGTGTGGTGTATACAACGGAGTGAAATATATTGTCGGTATATTTACCAGTTTATCACCGTTAAATAATCAAACCATTGACGTTACTGACAGTCCTCCTTCTCTGTTTCTCGTTAACTGGAGCACATGAATAGCCTGCAATACTGCCCACAGTTTAAATAGTTTGAAAGCTTTTGATAGGAGTACGACGGGAGGCTTCAAAAATTATTAACGTAATAAACATATAGACTATTTTCAGACGTCACCATAACAAATCGTAGACTGTTCCTCCATCGAGCACAAAAGTTACCTGTGTCACCGTTAGACCTTGATCCCCATGTTAGTCATCAGTAGCTGTTTGCTGTTCTCTGACTCCCCATCACCGTACCTGAGGTTTGTCTCACTGACGTTCTCCTGTATACTTTTGATACCCAGCTCCTGTGCATGCGTTCCTACAACTATAATCAGCAGTTAACATCATTGATGTGAAAATGTTCCTCTCCTGGAATGATACAAGCCGTCTGTCTACTTGTCATCATCATTCCTAACCCATTTCCTATCTATGACACTCGATACTAGGGATACACGGGCGAACTGTTGAAAGGCACTTTTATGCTGCCGTTCTAATGCTGTCACCTCATGCTTATTTATCGTTAGCCCACATTGCACACGTGTCATTCACTTCATCTTACACACCACCCAGGGTCACCAGGGCCGACGAGAAGGGGCGATCACAGGGTAAAATTCCCCCGGCCTCGAGATTCATAGGGTCCCGGATATCATCCAACAATTGTTACGCCCTCTCAGCACTATCCGTAGAAGGATAGGGCTGAAAATTAGAGTCCGAAGCGGGATAATAAATTGTGATGAGAAAAGGGGAGGAGGAGCTCGTTAGGTCCATTACTGGACTGCAGGTGGCGGGGAACACCCGATGCAGGGGGAGACAAAAGCAGACGTGGGAACAAGTTGTTCGTAACGATATGGTAGTGCGTGGGGTGGACGGTGACCTGGTGGGAGATAACGAGAGTGGAGGGCTAGAACCTGCAGACCAGACCCTGCTACAGGCGGGTTAAGGATATGATGATGATTACGAGGAGAGGTAATAAATTGTCCCAAGTTATTAATTTCCTTGGGGCCTATATACATTGTTTCCTTCGGGCCCGGCGACCCGAAAGAGAACAAGAGGGGCTTACTTCAGACAGAATCGAACCAACAAACATAGATTAGGTGTCAAACCGAAATCCTTAGCCACCGAGACAGTCCTAACTCTCCACGCGTTGAACAGATAGGATCTAGGAAATGTGTCAGTAAGTTGAACAGTAGATGGGATCTCAATTAAGTGCCCTTTCCTATTATTTTGGGTAATGTTGGATAATTGTTGAAACATCAAAATAGCGCCCCTGTATTGGCGCCTGCCTGCAATGCAAGCTCTGAAGGCCCGCTTCCGCCGGCCTTGGGTGGGGTAGCAGATGAGTCAGATAATACAGGACTTCTGGGGTCGTGCAGCTTTCGTGCATCTAGATCAGTGTTTTTCAACCTTTTTATTGAAACGGAACCCATTGGAGCATTAAACTTCTCGAGGAACCCTTTGGAACATTTAGACCTTTCGCGGAACCCCATACAGTGACAAAAAACATTAACTGATACAGGTGTGTGTGTTACCATAAGCAGTTGAATTCGTGGCCTAATGTTTGAGAGAGATACCCGAAGTTCATCTTCGACAGACAAAAGTCGTCTTCGTTTATTGTGTTTTCATTGTTATTTTTATATTTTACCTTTCATTGGCGGAACCCTTCGGCGGACCTCACGGAACCCTGGTTGAAAAACACTGATCTATATTCTGCCATAGGTAGGATGACGGTATAGTAATAATGATGAACTGCATACAAACTTTCGTCTGTTTTAGGACCTCTAGCGATGGTGAAAGTTTCTTCATTCCAGTTTGATTACATATTTTTATTGAGATACGACTTTCAACTCAAGCTCCAGCAGTCCATTTATAGGCTAAGTTGCTTAGTTGTTGGCACCATTAATACATTCTTTCAGTTGTCGTTATCACTGTACATACCACTGTGACGTTGTGTCGTATTTTGACCATGGATTCATAATAAGGGCAAACGAACGTTTGTAAGAGAGCACATTCCTTCTGAATTCTTCCCATCAACTCCATTTCTAATTGGTTTCGATAGAATGATTGGAAGTGCCTTGCTTTTTGAGCTTATGGCCATATTCAACTTTTACGGAGAGCGAGGCCGGTCGACAGTAATGTAAACTAGCGATCCAGAACACGTTTATTTTTTTTGGAAAACAATGTCGTCATTGTCAGCTGTCACATATCGTCACATTTCTTTAAAAACCACTAAGTTTCATTTTCCTTGGTTTTCATATTAATTAAGAAATCTTAGTGAAACAATCTAAGGAATATGAATTCACAGACAAAGTCATTGTGCAATAGGTAGGTCAGACACCATGCAATATTATAACCAACAAAGCATTAACTTACCTGCCAAAAATTTCTGTTTTGGTGGTATAATGCTGTTTTGGAACGGTGGAGTAGGCCGTCATCCCCCCAGGGCCGGCCATCCGGGGGGTGCAGAGGGTGCATTGCATCCTGGCCCCACGATTGAAGGGGGCCCCATCATCAGTACCCATCAGGGCCCAGATCATTGCTAATATTAAATGTTTAATACGTCATTATAGGGACACCGTCCCTCATTCGACCCTGCTAATGCAACATAACCTAAACGTAACCTAACAACCCTGCCATTGAACTACACCCGGGTTGTACAACCCTTCTGGTGTTGTGGGTCATTCGGCTGCTTCATGAACTGATTGCCAGCCACAGGCTGTCAAAGCCAAAACGGGTCAAGATAACGTTAGGTGCTACATAACAGGTAGGCTATAATGCATAATTAGAAATGATGCCCCATGGGCCACATTACAAGCCTCAATGGGCCACAGGTTGGACAACCCAGAATTAGAGGTTAAGAGTCGATAATTTAATAATGCTATAATTTTAGGGGTTGTTAAAACCAAAATACCTTTAATAATCAGAAGTGTAATAAAAAAATATAATGACACAGGTCCAACTGAAAATGTTTCAAGGTGTGGACGTCCACATAAGCTTTCAGACCAATTCATAAATGCAATGGCGACATATTAGGACACATGGCATCATCCAAAAATGTAATACCTTCCAAAATTAGGAAGCATCTCAGAATGGGATAGGAGGGCATCTAAGAGGAGTCCATTTACTCTGAATCCTTTTATTTTTACCTTAGGAAAAATATTTTTGGGCCCCAAAAGGATTTTTGCACCCGGGCGCCTTTACAGAGAAGGCCGGCCCTGCATCCCCCCTCCCACAAACAACTTATATAATATTGCCTGAGGGGTTCCAGACGCCTGGCTGGGGTGCCCCCAGTCAGAGCATGTGCAGGGAGCCCGCAGACCCGCCCCTGCCACAGGCGGGATAAGGGTATGATGATGATGTTTTAAATCTGTCAGCAATCTGTGCCCCTCTGCAGGACAATTTTTGTTGTTCCCACCTATTTACAACAGCATCAGTTATATAAGCAGTTTTTCTCTCTCCTGTAGAATTTGGTTTTTTAGACTCATGTGGTTTTTCAAGAAAGGTGACGATATGTTTTCAGTAACACTTTCAAGGTGAGTGGCAAATTGCGTTGGACACACCAGTTCTCGTCTGATCACTGAAGTTGAACAGCGCAACTCCAGCTAGTACTGACATGGGTGGCCGCTTGGGAAAACTGGGTACTGTTAATGCCCAAAAATCGTCGCATTAGTGTAGTGTATATGCAGTCTCTGCATTAGAACTACGCAGTGGACGGGGCTCTAACGACCTTGTAGTTGAAAGCCCCTAAAACGAATTTCGAGTAATGCTTGAGTTACCACCATCATTAAACATTTTGCAATAACTAAATTCCTGTTATTTCTGGATTGCTGGATTAATTTGATGGTTTGGGGAGTAAGTCAAGCAGCCATAACAGGACGAACCCTTAGGAGGCTGCTCACGGGAAATGAGGAGGTAGGTGTAGTGGCCGTAAGAGAGGGGAAATTTGCAACACCCAGCTGCCAACACCCAACGTTCTTTACCAACCACCCATGTTGGTACTAACGTGGGCTTGCGCTGCTTAACTTCAGTGATCTCACGAGAACTGGTGTGTACAACACCAACTTTAGTTCTGTCGGTACTTACGTTATGTTCAATCTTCTGATAGGTTCTGGACTCTTTGCCTTTTAAGCAAATGAGCCATATATACGAATTTTATGCGACTCATCGTCGAAATTTAAGTTTAACTTCAAATTCGAATTGTCTCCAGCTGTTGTGTTTGTTAAATTCAGGATCATATTTACCTTTTACATCACTTATTAAGTTTTTCAAATAAGCTTCTATTTCGACGTAACACCACCAACCTGAAATGTTACAAATGTGAACTACTCTGTCAAAAGAAAAATCTATTGAAAGATAACCAACGAATCAAACTACAGAAGTAGGGCTATGGAGCAGATGCTATGCATATTTTCGAGTTGTAAAGAACACAACAAATATTTTTAGAACAATCCTTACATCCTGTTGACTTCAGTGACAAGTTAGTTTAGTAATTGGATCCTGTAAGTTTTCTGGATGGAAAACCCTAGTCCTGAATTAATGGTTTATGATGGGTTTATGGTTTTAATTACCGTTGTGATCTTATCCGCAATACTAACGGGTATCACACATGTTTAACGATTTAAAAAAATACTTTTTTTACGTTAAGGAATCACATAATGATTTGTTGATCCCTAATAAAATTTTTGTAGAGCATTTATTTTAAGATGTCGGCTGTACTTACGAATCCAAAGCACAGCTGTTGAGACACGTGTTATAGGCTGCCCTCTAGTGGCAGCGTGGTTAAATTTTATTATGTAGCTGTCGTTTAGTTTTGAATTCAGTAATCAAGGATCTCTGGCTTTCAGATGCTTTGCTCTCAGCTTTGTTTGAATAGGTCCTGTCTGCTTTTACATCTGAATCCTTGCATTCAAGTCTATGCACCCCCAAACCATGTATTTAACATCCATGGTCTTCTTACCTGTCCTTTGGGGAGGTGACATGCGTTTGGGCCAGTAAGTCCTATGTATAACTGAGTGGTAATCGTATGACGTCAATATAAGTAGTCCACTACAACAAAGTCCCCGTAGATCATTTCCTTCATGAAATGTGCTTCATTCCATGTATCCCACGTGTTTTTAGTGTAATTCAAATAATAATCACAGTTGATAATTAATCAAATATAACTGTGGTGTAATTATTAAGTGGTGAAGGATTAGATTTTGTGTTTAGCATGGAATTTGGATTTTGTATTTATAACTGGTCTTGTGTTTATTTACTGAATTTTGTGTTTATAACTGTAATTGTGAAAAAGGACCCACAGTAAGTGTTTTTAAGTTACCGACTGTTCCAGACCTAAAAAAGAAGTGAATAAAAGGAACTAGCAGAGATTCTTTTAATGTAAAAACAAACTGCAGGGTATGTATTGATATATATTTGAGTGTTATTCTTAAAGTGACCATCAGGGGTGCATGAGTGGGCCCCAGGCCATCGACTGTTCCAGACCTAAAAAAGAAGTGAATAAAAGGAATTAGCAGAGATTCTTTTAATGTACAAACAAACTCCAGGGTATGTATTGATATATATTTGAGTGTTATTCTTAAAGTGACCATCAGGGTGCATGATTGGGCCCCAGGCCATCGTCATCAGACGTCTGCAATGTTCCAGGGGTGGGGACCTTGGGTCCCATGACAGGTCATTGGGTGGTAGAAATTTTCCACCAAAACAGAGGAATTTGCACAATAAGTACACAGGCAGGTAGAATGGGGCTACTTCACTATTTTTGATGTGGATATGTATTCAACATATAGGGCAACCATGTTGCAGGCATCCCTTCCCCTGCATGGTGTTGATGATCATTTCAGGGCACCCAGAAGCACCTCCATCTGCCTCAGGCAAAGAGAATGTTATGAGTATTGTCATCTATCCCTTAACAAATCCTTTTTTTGCTGTTCTTCCCTCCTCCTCTTAGTGCCCTTTACATGCATCCCTCTTCACCTGTATGTGTCTTAGGGATACTGTTTGATTCTTCTCACCTTTATCCCTCATTGTGACCTGATCCTGAAACTCAATTCCCTAAACTTCCTCTTTTGCCGTCTGAGGTCCTTCATTCCCTTACCTAAATTAATTCTGATTTCTTTTTGCCAAAGTTGAATCCTTAAAATCGATGCAGCTCATGCATTGAGATTTCAGGTAACCTTGGGGGGCAATATTTTGACTAGCAACTGGCAAAGCCAGGAAATTTTAGCATGTATAATTCTTTTATAAAAAAAATTTTTTTCACAACATAGTGGGTCAGATATGACCCACCTTGCCATTAGTGTTAGAAATTTTTGGGAGAATTTTAGCAAGGAAGGTAGCTTGTAGCCCAAAACATTTATAAGTCAAAACAAATTTCTCCATAAGGAATAATGTAAATTCAGTTAATTCATTCCAGACTGCCAAAAATATCACTTTAAAAATAAAAATACAACCAATGTGCACCAATATTATTTAATAATACCAATTAATAATGTTAATTTAATATATAAAAGAGTAAAACAGCATCTTAACGTTGTGCTTTACCTTGAAGAAGGCTTGATGATAATGTGATGGAGATGTTTGAAGGAGGAGTTGGAGGGTGGGTTATTGTGTGCTGTCTTTTCTCTTTTTAGTTGGAGTTTGATCACTTTCACTTTCGTTACTAACTGGCAACTTTTCAACATGTCACTGAAGTGAGACATCTCACTGGAGTGAGCCTCTCATCAAATTCCCAAAACGTACGGGGTAGCAAAGTAGTAGCTGGGGCTGGGAAGAACCGTTGTACCCGCCAAATTCAAACTGCAAAAGTTGATTGTATGATTCATAACCCAAAATTTGTTCGTAAGTCAAGACAAAAATTTTGACGAATCTCAGTTCATAACCTGAAACATGCGGAACCCAAGATGTTCATAACCTGAGGTACCACTGTACTGTATAGTTTGTATTTCCTATTCCATATTCTGTATTAGCATTCTGTATTTTGTATTCCGTTTGAGTGTTTTATTAATAACAATAATGCCAACGAATTAAAAAGCCAGAGTTCCTGGCGTTCAGCAGTTCGACAAACCAAGAAACAATGTTTTTTTTCAGCTGAGAAAGAATGGTTGGGGCAAAAGGATGTCTCCAACTGAAATGACAATTTCCATCTCCTTATCAACAGTAACTTAAGGCAATGAGAGCAGTCATACTTTTACGAATTCAAAATATAGATTGCATCAATAAGATTCTAAAATTGTTTGATACAAATGGGGACTGCTAGCCACTAACGAAAGGGCGCCTTGTTACCAGGTGCTGGTTATTATTACTAATTAGTTATCGAAATTTAAAAACTGGGGTGCAGGCGCACCTGTTTGATGGAGCATGACCGTCATCAGTTGGGTTGCGGCTTTGCTTTATTTCAGAATGTCGAAATCTTTTGATGTTCTTTGTTTTAATACATTTATTAGTCGTTATCTTGCCTTAATTCAAAAATTCATTTACTTTAATTATTTTCTTATTTCTTTTTGTAAAATCTTCGTATTCTGACTCATGCTGATGATGTCGTGTGCCACACCACTAATGCTCCCTAGAGGGCACTATTGCTCGCCTCTGCATTAGTTTCGAAGTCTGATGCTTTGTAAAGCTATTTCTGTATCAATTTTCTTTATTTTTGTAATGATTTTGTTTCAATCGCCTTAGGAATTTTTATTTAGATTAGTGTCATGCAATGAACGTGTAACTAATTAATTCGAATGTTCTCGGTTTTTGACATAACTAACCAGCATAACGTCATTGGCAATAGCTTGACAAAATGGCTTCAATGATTCTAAATTGTTTGCATCCTGATTGTGTTTTATATGAATGTGCTTGTGGACGGCGTAACGCATTTCGGCTAATTTATTTCTGTAAATATTGCCTTAAATTAAGATGTTGGGATTGCGTCTCACATGAGGTAATACTAGTGTGATTTTATATTTATATTGTTTGACGTAACGATACCATTGTGAATTTATGCAATTGCAGGTGGATACTCACTATTGCCCCAACTGTTTGGAGAACATGCCATCTGCAGAGGCGCGTCTAAAGAAAAATTTGTAAGTTACGTACTGTAAATTCCAACCATATGGTTAATATGTACCACGAATTGAAAGTAGACGGTAGATCCCCGTTTCCCAACCTATTTTTGGCTTAAGCTCTTCTAAAATCCTGATGTCCCCCATGATGACAGATATTTATTGTTATTAAAAAGTGAGCCATTTTTTTTCGCTGGATAAAGCCAAAATGACAACTTGTTCAGGACACAGCAGGACTGTAAGGAAATTGTAAAGAAAAACGCAAGTTATGAGTTAATAACGTATTCTTGAATCGCCGTCCTTAAACTTCAGTTTGCCCTCATGTGGGGCATCCCACGTTGGCAAAATCTGCCCTTAGAGGGTTATATGTGACAATGAGTTATACATTAGTAATGGATGAAATTGTTTGCCTGAATTTTTTCATCATAGTCTGATACATGTTAATTAATTATTCTATTGACAGTTTTCCACTCCCTTATGTTATTATTAGGGATGCACTGATATGGGTCTGGCCGATATTAAAAATCATAGCACAGGATAGAATGGCATATCGCACTACATGATAACGCAATGCTTACGACGATCCTGAGATTTAATTACAACAATGACAATGATGTGATTTCATGTTTTGGAAATGCTCGGTGAACTGCACAGACAGTTACAATGGAGAACCTTAATTACTGTACCATGATTACCTATTATAACCTTCTCCACAAAGCCGAAATTCTAACTTACAACACACCTGGCATTGGTTTCTTGGACAACCCACGTCGAATATCCATGTTCTTGTGAAATTCTGAAAATTGTCGGTTAAAAATTAACTGATACCAATATCACAAAGCTAGCCGATATGTCGGTGCATTCCTAGTTATTATTCTATTAACTAGCATTATAATGTGGAGGGGGCTACTTCGTCTATTAACCTTCATTTGTTAGAATATGATTGTAGGCGACACCCTCTTAAATTACTTTGGTGATCTATTACTTATAAAAGCCGCGTAATTCAAATATCATTTTTTCACAGAATTTTATTTTATTTAGGTGTGCAAACTGTTTTGATTGCCCAAGTTGTCTTCATACGCTTTCAACTAGGGCTTCCAGTATCCAAGTTCCAAGTCCCGAAGATCCTAATAAATTAATACCAAAGAAGGTTTATTATTTGGCATGTGGATGTTGTCGATGGACATCTAGAGACATTAATCTAAAGGATCAAACTGTTGGTATGGTACTGTTCTTATAGAACATTGTGATGTTTTTTACGTTTCGTGTTTTACATTCATTGTAATCTCTACTATGCCTTTGGTGTAGTATTTGATTTGCGTAATCTTTAGATGCACCTTCTGCGATCTATTTCATTTACGAAATGCTATGCAGCAGACGCTTGACTATCCGGCCTATATGTTTTGATTCTTTCATCTTAGGCCTACCTTTTCCCATTTGTGTAATCATTTATCAATGAACAGTAAAATAAGTTTTAATAATTCTTGTAAGAATTAAGTCTACGTTTTACATTAATGTTTGGTTCATCTTAAATGTGTGTATTAATACTGCTTGCGGAATTAATAAGATGTATTTAATAGTATGGTTGGGGCTGGAAGTTATTTTTTATACAACTCCGGCGTTTTTGTTATCCTGCCTTCCCTTTCGCCACATTAGGCCGGATAGTCCAGAGTCTGCTGTATTTGGTTGAAAACTGACCTTCACTGCACTGAGAACAAAGTATATTAACAATACCAATTTGAGAATTTTTTTTTTCAACTATAAGCACATTATGATGCCCCCAATATATTTTTGATTTGAGAATCTGTTGTAATCACTACTCTGTAAGATTCTTTTATAATATGACACCCAGCAATGACAGACTACAATTATTTTTCAGCAAGTGGTGGTTGGCCAGAACCGGACAATCCTCATAATAAACAGGTCACTATTTGATTTAGTTATTATGTACTAATTTTTGCTCCGTGTACTAAGTAAAAGAATGGATATTTTTTTTTTATATTCGACTAAAGTTGAGAATTTTTTTTAGATAAGCACACTTCTTGATTACTATAGAGCATCAGCACAGAAGGAGAAAATGGACAAAGAAAAAAGGAAATATCCAAAACGACTCGGATGTCTTTATTTTTCGGTAGGCATAAAAGCGTAGTTACTGATGGTTTTTTTTGTTGCTGTAAATAATTTATTTTTAAGCCATCAAATTTTTCAGGATAAGTATGGAATAACAACGGCTTTAAGCCGAAGAAAAGCTGGTCTTCCACCTCTGGGAAATTTAAGGTGTCTATTAATGGCACATAGTTATATCTAAAAAATTTTATGCGTATTAATATGTTTCGTTCATTTTTTGTAGTTTAAAAGAGGGTGATAACAAGCTTTTAGAAATAACACCGTCACAGGCAATTGAAAATCCCGATCCACTTCCAGAATCGGTTTTTACAGATGCACTTTATCTTCCTCTTGGTTGGTCACATTAGAAATTCTGTGGTAATCACTCTTCAAATTATAAGTTATGTATTATTATTATACAGTTTGTTCCATCGGTCAGCGTCATGCTCATCCTGAGTTCCAACCTGAGTATTGCAATGACATGTTGCCAGGACATAAGCACCTCCAAGCTAAGCAGTCTCACCGATGCAGAGTTCGTATAATCTGGCATTTTAGTTGGATGATGGATAAACAGATTTACCTTTTGTTGTTTCATTATAATCTCCATAAGACTTATTATGATGCAAACTTTCCGTGTTATCTAGGGATGTGATCACAATGTAATCAAGCCCGAATACAACACTACGTCAATTAAATTCAAAATTCAGTTTGCAGCATTGTAAGTAATAATGTTACTTTTTTCCCCAATGAAGTTCTTTTGTATTTAATATTGTTTTTTTTTTGTAGTTATCATGTCCCTGAAGTCAGAATTTTGACCATTCCAAAGTTTTTCAGTGGCAAGGTATAGTTCATTAACAAATGCTTTCGCATGCATCGTAATTTTGTATATTCTACTTGAAGTTGTTGAAGTGCAGTATGGATTAGTATT
>JAAFCE010008833.1:15758447-15813012 GCA_013389805.1 Trigoniulus corallinus
AGGACGCCCGAAGTTGAATCTCTTTATGCTTGCCTAAAAGAAACTTGTTTTGGGCCATGTGCATTAGCAGTAGAAGCCAAATCATTTGAAAAAGGAACGATTTGCAAAAAATAGTGAGTACTGTATAGTATGTGTGAGAACAGGCCCGGCTCGTGAGTTTCAGATGCCCTAGGCAAGTGGGTCCATCGCCGCTGACTCTGCAACAAGGCACCTCGAGAAAGCCAACATTTAGAAAAGGCCTCACCAATTAGAGAAGTTTGGGATCCCCAGGAATATGACCATTTTAAATGACCGATAGGCTGCATGGCAAGGAAGTACCTCTGAAATTAGCCGCCTAGGCTTGCCTGCCCCATGAGCCGCCTGTATGTGAGAATCCGGGTGGCGAATAGAACAAAGAGCAGTCTGGGATAGGACTCCATTCAGTGGCGGATCCAAGGGTGGATCAATGAGGAGCACTTCAAAAATGTACGCCCCAAATCTTTTTAAATATTCAGGATCCCTTAGTATAATTTTAGCTAGCCATTACAATAGGTCCTCTACTGCCCCTTAGACAATGTCCTATCTTCAGTGGTTTAGCCAACTGCAGATTGGACTGGCTGTACAGAAATGGGAATAGCAATGCAAAAATGCCTCATCAGTTGTAAAGTTGAATCATGCATCAGTTGAAATAATAAGCCCCATTGAGGCACTGAGGGGGCCCTCCATTATCCTCCCTGACTCCATTATAGAAGTATGATACATCAGAGCTGTCTCATTACAAGGGATTTTTGTGCCACCAACTGTTTCACTATTAGTGGAAGTGTGTCTGGAATGTCTGACATGATTAGGGAATTAGGGGGAGCAGCGAGTTGCGTTGGACACACCAGTTCTCGTCTTATCACTGAAGTTAAGCAACGCAAGCCCAGTTAGTACTGACATGGGTGGTCGCTCGGGAAAGCTGGGTACTGCTAATACCCAATAATCGTCGCATTAGTGTAGTGTCTGTGCAGTATATGCATTAGAACTATGCAGTGGACGGGTCTCTAATGACCTCGTAGTTGATGGGACCTTAAACTCCAACAAACAAACAAGGGAATTAGGGACGGACACACTAAGCCAGAACGGTCTCTAATGACCTTGTAGTTGACGGGACCTTAAACACCAACAAACAAGCAACAACTAAGCCAGAAAGGGATATCTCACGGCATAAGTCTTTTTCCAGACTGTTGCTGATGAGGTGCGATGGTCCTCTGGTTGGAAGTAGCCTATATCCCTGGCTGAGTATAGGGGAGGAAGGACCATCCATCTAAATTAAAGGAGATCAGGTCACAGACAGACACATATTACTGGTCTTTTTTGACCAAGGGCCATTCGTCAAAGGAATACCCTTGGAGAGGATAAAGTGGAGGGCTTTCTGAAAGGAAAGGCCACCATTGCAAATATGGTAAGGGGGCACAAATAGATAATATAGTATAGGGTTTTAGAGGTTTCGCGGGTGCTTGCAGTGAATTCAGTTAGAATTAGATTTTTTGTGCTAACAACTATCAAATGTATTACTAAAGAAATTAGATTTTCGGATAAGTGGTATTCAACATAAATCATGATACTTCTGACAAAGGGAGTTGGTGTTGGCTTCCGTACATCGGTTCTATGATGCAATGAGCTGCAGTCAAAACATGGCTCCTGGTAATTAACGAGCCACCGCATATAAATTCTACCCCGCTCCAAAGTTGTGCCTGGTATATGAGAAGAAATAATGAAAAACAAACAAGATTTAATCAAACTAATTTCTGGATAGACACAATCATTGTTTAAATTTTGACGTCAGTGAAGTGAAGTGTGCGATTAACATTTTAAATTACTAAGCATGAAGCTATTTGAAATACCATCCAAGGAAATTCATTGAATTTGGCTTCTTTTCCTCCAAGGATTCTCCCAACTACTTTTATACCGCAACTCTCTGCATACAAAATGTAAGAATATTCATTAGATTATTGATTTCAATAGATTGAACTGTATTACAGGTAAGAACCCCATATTTTAAATCCCAAAATTTGGAAATACAGTGGAAGCCGCTTATTGTAATCGCAAGGGGACATAATAATAACCGGCCGATAACATTAAGCAAAAGAAAAAAGCATATATTATTTTATTGAACACAATTTTATTGCAAAATTATGCAACCTATTTATAATTATCCCAAAACTACATATTTATTAACAGCTCTTCTAACAAAAAATTATTTGAAAAAAGTGATAAATTGTTGTCTGTCGTTTGAATTTATTAACTCCTGTATCATCATCATACCCATATCCCGCCTAAGACAGGGTCGGGTCTGCGGGTTCTAGTCCTCCACTCCCGCCTATATCCCACCAGGCTTCCGTCCTCGTGGCTATTTACGTGGTTTTTTCCTCACTGCCCAATACTTTGATCCATATAGCATAGCTGGACTAGCCACTGCCCTGTAAAACTTCCCTTTCAACTGGATTGGGACCCTCCTATCACACAGGACTCAACTTCCCTGCCTCCACTTCACTCATCCCCATTGATTCTATGGGTCACGTCAGAGTCTATCTTCCCATTGCTTTGGAACGTTGGTCCTAAGTACTTTACCTGTTACACCTTCTTCACCTGTTCGCCGCTAGAGAGTACGTCACCATTATTTTCCTGCCCTTCCCAATTGAAAGCTTATTAGCTCCTGTAGATCACAAAACTAACTTAGGAAAATCGCAACAGGTATGTAATGATTTATCACTGCATTTTTTGTCAAAAATTAACAGTGTGCACAGACAATCAACACTATGTTTTGCATGTACACATATGCAGATGGGGGTTATATTTATTTGCATGCAGCCATCATATATACCAGAGGTGGCCAACCTTTTTGTACACAAGATCTACTTTTTAACTTAAAAAAGTGTTGCGATCGAGTTTTTATCCTAAAAAACGTGTCGCGATCGACTTTTTATCCTAAAAACGTGTCGCGATCGACATGTTGTCATAGGCGTAGTCAAACTGGGGAAGGGGAGGTTCGATACTGGACCCACCTCGGTCCGGTATCGAACCTAGAACCACTAAGCCATACGTCACCGAGGCGGGTGTTAAGTCAACACATCACTAATGATCGACCAAAATTGGCTTTGCGATCGACCGGTTGGCCACCCCTGATATATACGAGTAGATTCCCTTGAGAGCTCCATATAGTGACGTGTATAATATCGGAATTGATGACAAGGTGGGGGGTTGAAGAAGGGGTGCACTAAGGTTCAGCACTTAGTCCATACTTTTTCATCCTGGTTATGGACGAACTGCTGACAGGGGTAGAAGAATGGGCCCCTCAGACATGATATTTACTGACGAAAACTTAGTGACTGCAGAGAACAGATAGAGAAGGGACTAAACGATATTAGAGGAGCGATAGAAAAGGGAGGGCTAAAGATAAACATGACGGAGACGGAGTATTTAGCTTTCAAGTGGGAAGGACAGGAAAATAGCAGTAACGTACGTTTGAGGGGCGAACTGGTGAAAGAGGTGCAAGATGTGAAGTACTTAGGATCAACGTTCCAAAGCAGTGGGGAGATAGACTTGGATGTAACCCGTAGAATCAAGGGGGGTGGCCGAAATGGAGACAGGCAAGCGGAATCCTGTGTGGTAGGAGGGTCCCAATCAAGGTGAAAGGAGCGTTCTGCATGGCAATGATTAGGCCAGCTATGCTGTATGGATCAGAGTGTTGGGCAGTGACGGAACAGGTTGTCCGTAATGGTGAACGGGGACCTAGTGGGAGATAGACCGGAGTGGAGGGCTATAACCCGCAGACCCGACCCTGCCACAGGCGGGATAAGAGTGTGATGATGATGATGACGGCAATGGCCAAAGTTTGATTATAATAAGCAGATTATTTTTAAGTAATTTTCTATAAAGCGGTTCGGTACTGACCGATTGGGATAGCCAGAGCCAGCGCGCGCTTTTGCGGGACCTTTTGTAGGGAAATACATTTTACATTTTGAATATAGGGGGTCCGAGCGCGAGGGTGGGTTCTGGTCAGTGCCGGATTTAGATATTCAGTGGCCCTAGGCTATTTCAATTGTGATGCTCTATTCAAGCCCTTTTGATGCCCTTATCTTAAGTTTTGAAGCCCGCTAAATATTGAGGCCCTAGGCTTTAGCCTACTTAGCCTAGTGGTAAATCCGGCACTGGTTCTGATGAATGTGGTGAACCCGCTTCGCGCCGGCCTGTTCTGGGGCCTTATGTAGGAAAAAACAACTAATATAAAGGCCCGCGCGTAGGACCGCAGTAAACGCGGGCCGGGTTCAGCGAACACGCTAAACCCACCTCGCACCGGCTCTGGTGCAGAAATAACCGATTGATAACATTATCCATGATTATATTATCCAGATTCCGCTGTATGAAATGAGCAACTTTTTAAGGAACCACCCACTTATTCGTTTTTTAAACAAAATACAGTATTTTGAAGTATCGCCTTATTGTGGTTCTC
Organism: Trigoniulus corallinus; assembly: GCA_013389805.1. NCBI lineage: Eukaryota > Metazoa > Arthropoda > Diplopoda > Spirobolida > Trigoniulidae > Trigoniulus > Trigoniulus corallinus. Next base: position 15,762,922 of record JAAFCE010008833.1, read on the forward strand.
ATGACAATTTCTTACTTTTACTAAGATATGTGCTGAAATATGACTCCATGAGGTAAATATTTTGAGAAAATTTAGAGGCAATAGGTTTTTTTTTACGGTTTATGTAATTCATAAGACCTTTAGTCTTTCAGGTTCACTCAGAAATGGGTTCTGATCTGTAGTTTAGTAGAGCTGTGATTAATATTACGTACCGCAGTTAAGATTTCGTCCGTTTCTTTGAGAATCGCCATTTGTTTGATTTGCAATGTCTAATTTGAAAAGAAAAGTCACACCAAATACGGTGAAATGCGAATTCTTAACTTGATCAACGTACTTACAATCTCTAAGCATTAAAATATGATTTGGGACATGCAGTAATTATTATTCAGTTCCTAATTCAGGTGTTAATAGGTGTTAGTGAAAAGAAAGCAGACTTACCGATAGAATTTGGCTCTGACTCCTGCTTTGTAAATTGTAATGGAACCATCTTTATAAAAATGACGTTATGATTAATAACGAAATATAGACCGCAATTATTTCTTTAAAAAATCTTGGGTTATCTCTTTGGTAAATATTCTACAACTGTATCTCAATCTCTTCAAATGATCTCTGAACCATCATGTAGGCCTATTTCTTCCACAATGGAATTTAAGATATACGCATTTCGAGTTGCTACTCGCGTATGCCTGCAGTAGAATAGGCACCTTCCACAATGCATGTCGATAAAGGCGACTAAACGGGTCAGTCCCAGGGAAAGCCAACCTGGAACATCATAATTGGTCCTGGTCGATATAGGCTCCTCTGGAAGATGACCATAAAAATGCGCCTACCCACATGTTTGCCATGGGGAAGGTAGATCCCGGTGATTGAGGGGGCGCATCACCTGCGAATGGACGTCCCCTTGTTAGGCTCCATAGGGGTTGGGGACTGCGGGCAGGAAATTGAAAAAATACCAAAACACATGATAATTACCATATTATTTCGAGTATAATACACACCCCATATTTTAAGATTTAAGTTAATGTAAAAATCTTAATTCCTATGTATAATACACAGGTTAAGTTTGCCAGTTGGCTTAGCATTGTTGTTAACATACATGAAGTCCTACAACAACTTTTAATGAACTTCTGGTATTGAAATCTACATAATCACATGATTGGAAACATAAATAGGCCTGCATGCATGATTTTGAAAACATCAGGTAACTAATTTTCTTTATGTGTGCTTAGTGTTCCTCTGAAAATGGCTGAAATTTTTATTCCTATGTATAATACACACCCAGACTTTGCACCCAATTTTTTGGGAAAAAAACTGCATATTATACATGAGATAATATGGTAATTCTGTAAACTCCAAATCTACGGTGCAGGGGATTAAAAACTGAAGTGCTGGCGGCCATCAGGAATGATCATGCGTCCACAATTTTCATGGAAGTGCAAACCTTGGCTCCTGTGGCAGATAATGCATTGAGTATCTTCAGTGTGGTAGGCCAGCATCCCCCCACATACTGCCTCTCCAATATTCCTGTGGGTTTCAGACACCTGGAAGGTGTGCCCCAGTCAGAAAAGTTTCATTAACAATAGGGGCTAATCTTAGATTAAGAACGTAGAATGTTGGGAACCTTACAGGAAAAACAGGGGAAATAGTATTCTAAAGCGTCAGAGGATTAGTGTAGGTTTTTTTTTTTGCAAGAAATGAGGCTGAAGGGGGATAGACCAAGGGCCCTTTGTGAGGGGTACTAGCTTATATATACTGCTAGTGAAGGGGGCAAAATGGGGTGGGTATAGTAATAAATAGTGAGTTGCAGCAAAGGGTCACCCTAGTCAAACGATGTTAGTTACAGTAGTTTGGTGGGTAGTATTGCTCCACCTCATCAGTGCATATGCTCCTCAAGCTGGCCATGATCAGCCAACTAAGGTGGGTTTCTGAAGGGACTTTGATGAATTGGTGCACTCACTAGATTGTCAGATAAGGTGGTTTAAAGGGACTTCAACAGCCATGTAGGCAAGGATAGGCAGGTGTATGAAGAAGCTCATGAGGATGTGGGTATGGAACAGTTAGCATAGATGGGCAATCAATTCTTGAGGCAGCCAGGGCACATGGCCTTTCAATGGCAAATACATGGTTCAGGGAGAGGGACAAGGACCAGATCACATTTCAGTCACCACAACTTTCACAAGTGAGGTCAAAGATAGATTTCTTTATGGTCAGAGGGCATCATAAAGCAGAGGTGCACTCCCAAGTGAAAATTTTTAAAATGAAAGCGGCCAAAGGTTAGCGGTAGGCAAGGTACATTCGTTGAAAGGAAAGCAGGTGTAAATTTCCCACCAAAACAAAGGATTTTCAATATGAAGTACACTGGCAGGTAGACTAGAATTGGGAAGGGACAGCTGATGCCATGTGGGACTGTGTCCTCATAAAATTTAGAAAATGTGGGAAAATCACTGTAGGCCAGGCTACAGTAGGAGGTTTATCCCAGGGCAGGCAGACATGGTGGAATGCCAAGATAGAGGCAGCTATCAAACAAAGGAAGGCTGCATTAGACAGGTTGATCGAGATAGGAGACCAGCAGTCTAATATACACTATATGCAAGTAAAGACCACAGCTAGGAAGATCACTGCCTTGGCCAAACACCAGAAGTATGCAGCCCTCTATAATCAGTTAGATACAAAGGAAGGGGAGTGAGAAGTTTTTAAACTGGCTAAGGTTGGAGATAGGCAGGTAAACATATACCCCAAGCAATAACAGTGAAGGATAGCAAAGGTAGAGTCATGTTTTTCCCTGCTGAGGTAAAGAAGAGGTGGGAAGAGTATTTCAGCAGCCTCTTGAATGCTTCAAAGGGAGAGGACATTGACAGCAATCCTACTACTTCTGAGGTGGTGGACAGGGCTCTTAAGAAGATGAATGGTCGAAAAGCTGTAGGCCCAGACAGAGTTCCCATTGAAGTGTGGCATACGCTAGGAATCAGGTGGCTAGGGAAACTTTTCAATAGGATAGCTACAGTAGAGGAGATAGAATGCCTGCTGCATGGCGGGAGAGTTTGATATTACCACTCTTCAAGGGCAAAGGTAATGTCCAAGACTGTGGTAACTATAGAGGTATCAAGCTTATGAGCCATTTTATGAAGCTCTGGGAGAGAGTAATGGAATGTCGCCTTTGGGATAAACTAGTGTCAGGGAAAATCAATTTGTGTTCATTCCAAGTAGGTCCACGAAGGAACCAATTTTCGTTCTCAGGCAGAGGATATAAGAGCATAGGGCAGCAAAGAGAGATCTCCGTTCAATCTTCATTGATTTGGAAAGGCTTATGATAAGGCATACCTTTATCCCGCCTGAGGCAGGATCAGATCTACGGGTCCCAGCCCTCCACTCCCGCCTATCTTCCTCTTGGTCCCCGTCCACTCCACACACTAACATATCCTTGCGGACAACCTGCTCCGACGTCTGCTTTGGTTTCCCCCTGCCCCGGGTGCTTCCAACCACCTGGATTCCTGAAATGGACGTAACGAGCTCCTTCTCCCTTCTCATTACGTGTCCATACCACCTCAACCTACTCTCCCTCATCTTTTCCTCGATTTCCCACACCCCCAGGTGGCTAATTCAGTTTTTACTTATTGCAATAACTTCTAAGAATATATCTTTAATTTTATTTATCGTCCATTAGGTTTTCGGAAGCTCCCGGTTTAAGATTGAACTGTTTGAAATCATGGGACCATCAACGTGTATACCCCATCAACAACATGAATACAGCACGAGTATTAAGATCTTCACATTTTTTTGGCGCCCACTCTCATGACCACTTTGTGAGCGGCTGTATTGCGTTGGACACATCAACGAAATTCGAGCACCTTAATCTGGTACTAGCTATAAGGTATTTATAAAAACTTTTTTTTTGGTTATAGCCCTTAGAATTCAAAAGAATCTCATGTAAGAATTGCGTCTCTCTGTTCGCCCATGCTGCAATCATAAAACAATGGCTAAGAGATTTTAAGTGGAACACATCTTAACTCTATACCTAGCTCCTTAGTTCCTCATTTTTAGAACTGCTTACTCCTCGTTTAACCTCGGTTGGTTTGTTAGGTGCTCTGAATAGCTTGTTTGTTTGTTGGTGTTTTAGGGCCCTTCAACTACAAGGTCATTTAAGCCCCGTCCACTGTGTAGTACTGATGCAGGGACTGTACAGACATTACACTAATGCGACGATTATTTTCGATACTAGCGGTACCGTTTTCCCAAGCGGCCACCCATGTCAGTACTAACAGGGGTTGCGTAGCTTAACTTCAGTTATCAGGCGAGAACAGGTGTGTCCAACGCAATTTGCCGCTCCCCGCTCTGAATAGCAGGCGTCAGCATGGGTTGGGGATTATAGCCACCCACCCTAATAGGACAAGCCTAAGGGGGTGGTCGCGGACTTCTGGAGAGGGGTGGGAGCGGTGAATTGCGTTGGACACACCAGTTCTCGTCCGATCACTGAAGTTAAGCAACGACATGGGTGGCCGCTTGGGAAAACTGGGTACTGCTAATACCCAAAAATCGTCGCATTAGTGTAGAGTCTGTGCAGTCTCTGCATAAGAACTACACTGTGGACGGGGCTCTAATGACCTTGTAGTTGAAGGGCCCTAAAACAACAACAACTGGAGAGGGGTACAGGAGGGGGAATTTTAGTGCGAAAATGGTATTAACCTAGTGAAACCTTGATGGACATACAGTAGAACTCCAATTTTCCGAGCTCCCACTATCCGAATCGCTTTCAGAATTTCAGAAAAAAAATTGAGAGGGAACGTACTGCAATTTGCAAAATAATGCGCGCCTGGCCCCCTGAAAATTGATGCTGACAGTCAAACAGCTTACTTTGACCGAGATGTTCAGCAAGCAATGACTTTCATTTACAGTATGGTACACGTACATACTGTACTAATGTGCAGCCCTTTTAAGGATGCTTAATATGTAAAAGTGTTGTCTTTTCATTTAATTAATTAAAAGCTCTTTTTAATTAAAAATAGTTATTTTGTCCCATTTTCAACATACAAATCCCATTATCCGAATTTTTGATTATTCGAATGGGGTCCAGTCCCAATTGATTCGGATAACTGGAGTTCTACTGTACTACATTATAGGAAATATTGCCCGGTTTCTAATTGCAAGTAATGGCCCTGCATTCACGTGATGAATCAAACGATCTGTCTGTTGGAATGGAGAATGCAGGAAGGGTGTCATGATGGGTTAAGCATTAGCCTGGCATTCCGATGAGCTGGAATTGAAATCCTCAGATTTGGAGAGGGTTGTATTGGACAGAAAAATCTAGGGAAGTTTGAGAAACACGGCTTTAGAGCAGTGATTCTCAACCACTGTGCCGCGGCACTTTAGTGTGCCGTGAGATTCACGAGAGTGTGCCGCGAGGTCGGGTACCCATCTTGTCCCTCTGACTGGACACAAGGGCGATATATTGGGCAGTGTTTCCCCACAGCCGGTTGCCAATCAAAGCTGCAATTCCTATGCTATTTATCGTCTTTCTACTGTTCGTTGGGACATTCCACCGAAGACGGGGGGCCAGCTCCTGCACCTGGAAATTTTGGTCCTCTACCCGTTCCATATAGAGAGGGTTCTTCCATGTGCAAATGCCATCGTACACCACACGGGACCTCGGTTTTACTTCTCACCCGAAAGAAGGTGCACTCAGGGCTTCTCTCTCGCCCGAAAAAAAGCCAACCCACCTCGGTACAGTATTGAACCAAAAACTACTGACACAGTTACCGAGCGCCACCGAGGCAAGTTTTTGCATAGGGTTAGGTTACAACTTATGTATTTTCTTTGGCGTTTGTGTGCCCCGAAATGTGTCGTTGTTAGTGTGCCGCCAAATTTTGAAATTAGTAAAAGTGTACCGTGGCGAAAAAAGGTTGAGAATCACTGCTTTAGAGGATTGGTGATATCAAAGTTCTAATGTTAAGGATACTAATGGAAGGAATTCAAACTATTATTGCAATACCTGATTGTTTTGCACTATTCATGTATTGAATAAAGAATTTCAAAGACGGAAGAAATTGAAAAACTTACCTCAGTGAGAGAAATAAGCGAAAATCCAATAATTACCACTAAATGTCTCATTATTTCCGTAAGTGAATATGAATTTTAGCACACATATACCTTTATAGCTTTGAAAGTTTTAAGTTGGATGATTTTGTTTTATTTGAGTTTTTATATTTATATACATAAAATGATCCGACAAATTAACCCATTTAACACATTTTATCCTATTGGACAATTATTTCGACAATTAATTCCTATCCATTAATGTTTCCTGTGATTTGTGTTTTTATTACTAAAATGGCGCTGAAAACAGAGAATTATCATTTAGAAATCGATTTCAAGGTGATCCTATTTCACCATCAATTTGATTGAAGGCTTTTGTTATATAAATGACGCCAATTTGCCATACAAGTGTAAATATAGATCTAAATAGGCATTTTATAATTTATGATAATAACCTGCAATTATAAATAGATACGGAAGAAAGTTGAAATTTGGTTTGTCATGCTGTCAAAAAAAGTTAAATGCCATCATCCAGAACTATCAGTGAAATCTAACAGCTATAATGTTTAGACCTAGACCTTAATTCAGGTTGCTTGATGACGAAATTTCATTTTCATACTCCGGTGGCTGTTTTATTTTATACCGTGCTCTAGTTGCCGCCAATGTAAACATCCGGTCCAGAAACTTTGAGACTTTTTTTACCGGTGTTTTAACCGAAAGTTCTTGGCTACCTATAGTTCTTCACGTACGCACATTACTTACTTTTACCCCATTTTATAGTTAAGGATTAACTAGTCGATGTGATCTGTTATATTTTTCGTAATGAAATCTTGCCCCGATAGACCCCGAATTTCAATTTTTGTTTCTCGACGCAATGCAATGTTTAATTGGTATGGACATTGCGTGGAAATTTCCACATTTCTTGTTATGCTATTGACATGCTATAGCACTAACGACAAAAGTGACCCAGAGAGGCCATTATACTGTATGTGCATGCTTGCAGTGTCCTATCATTATTTTCGCCCTCTGGTCTTGAGTTTAGCCAACCTAGGTGTGAAAGGTTCGTGGATGGACATTTATCTCACATGGCCTGACTGGACAAGACATCTGAATTGCAGGCAGGTAAACTGTACATCTGTACTTTCTATGAAGTGAGGGAAAACTCGATACAGTATGTAGAGCAGCGGTTCTCAACCCGTTTGCCAACCTGGCAGCCAGCTCGTTCGCGGAGCCCCTTGAAAAATTAAACATGCGCAGAAACGACTAAGCAAATACATATGGAATGTGCTAGGAACATGTTCTTGTTCCTGAAATCCTTCCAGTTTTCAACCACTTGTCCATTGCTGGATAACGATCAACACACTGCTACTACCAAAGAGAAGGTCCAATGTAGCGAGAGAACAACTCGCAAGTAAGACGCACAAGCCCAAAATGAAACAGTTGTATTTTCTCAAGCAAACTACACTTAAAGCTACACAGAAAGATAGGCGCCTGGCGTTTGTGGTGCCCCAGGACTCCGCGGAGCGCAACTGCTCCTGAAGAACAACTCCTCTACACCTAGTAGCGCCAATTGCTAGTTTAGGCACCATTAGGAGTGCTGTGGCGTTGTTACCAGAATCCTTTTATTTGTTTTGTCAAGTTGATTCTCCGAGATTCATTAGGGACCCCCCACACACACACACACTGAAGTGAACGATAAAAGAGGCATTCAACACAACCAATCACGAGTATTCCCATTACAAGTGCGTTATCATCAGCAACCTAGGCAATTTTCCGTAGTGAAGTTCCTCTTTTCGTCTGCACAAGCAGTGGCGTAACTTCAGTTGTGGCGCCCGGGGCAAGAGGTATTCACTGCATCAGGCGGGTTTCTGACAGCATTAAGATTTTCACACTGTTGAAAATGGGGTACAGGCGTACTTCTAGGTGGAAGCTTATCCTTCACAGACTATGATAAGTGATCACCCATTCAAATTGAACGACATCAGGACAGACTTATTATTGGTCTTTTCTTCCAAGGGTCATTCAATAATTGACTGTTCTTAGTGAGAGGAAGTTTCTGCAAAGGTGCCATTATAGCAGATCAGATGTTAAGCTTCAAGTTCCTTGGGGTTCAATGGTTTAGGACCGAGTCATTCTCTCCACTGCCAATTTGGCCTATCAGGGCTGCTTACAGCGTATGCAATTAGAGTTAGTATTCGAAGCGCCCCGCCCTCCCCTTTTGCTTGCCTCGAGTAGTCATGGTACCAGTATGCAGGCACTTTTTACTTGCCCCAAAGTCGTAGTGCAGACGTTATGTCACAGCGGCCGATTTTTAGCAGGGCTGAAGTGGCACCCCCAAGGTGGCGGTTTATCCGGCGCCAGGGGCAATTTAACCCCATTGCCCCCTACAAGTTACGCCACTGTGCGCAATCCAGCGATTACTCCGGTAGCCAAGAGTTGGACAGTTGTTCCATAATCGATAACGTAGCAATAGCTTCCTTTCCATCACTCCAGTCAACATGTTACCATTACGTGTAAAAATAGGTAGCTTTAATAATGGCTATAATAGGGAGCTTCATTATACAGAATATAAAAAGACAAAAATAAATAAGAAAGTAGGCATGAAAGCTCAGCATTCTCCTTCAGACGCGTACATAGAGATCCACGGCAGCATCATTTCGACATTGGTATAGATCCCATAGTAGTCTTGACGAGCACATCCAATTCCCCAAGAGACAATGCCAACCTGTTTCCAACATCCAGCGTTGTACCAGATTAGCGGACCACCGGAGTCTCCCTGCAGAAGTGTCCCGATTAATTAACCTTCTTTCCCCATCAGAGTTCACGAGTCATAACCATCCTTACCGTGCAGGCATCCATAGACCCATCCAAGTATCCAGCACATATCATACGGTCGGTTATCTTTTGATCCTGCAGACCCTTAGCACGGCGACATTCTGCATTTGACACTATTGGAACGGCAAGAGACTTCAGGCGATTTTGGCCGAAGTTATCCGCTAGAATTAATTTTACCTCATCCGTGACGATAACTGAAGGACCTCAGGATTGGAGTAACCTTAATAGAGTGACTTACTTTCTTTGGCAGCACCCCATCCACTGACCACTCCCGTGTGAGTTATTGGGTCGTCACCCGGATCTGGCAAACAGACAGGCTTTACTCCCTTGTTAAGGGGCAGAGGTTCTTTCAGCTTTAAGACCCCAACATCGTAGTCGTACGTGTCAGCATCGAATTTCTCATGAGACTTCCCGTAAGCAACCAGTACTCTGAAGGCCCTTTGACTTGTGACGTCGTCCACTGCAGCTATCACTTCCAACTTTGCTATATCATGACTGGAGTAAAAAAAGAAAAGCATCAAAGGCATGTTAAGTCATCCTACAACCCCTTCCTTTCGCTCTGGAAGAGGAGTATGGTAACATGGTACAGACCCATTAATGCAGTGGGCGGCCGTGAGGATAAAGTTCCTGTTGAGTACGGAACCTCCACAGTGCTGCTTCCCTTGCTTGCGTATAGCAACCTGCAGCCACAAGAGACCTTTAGGACTTATGTCGTAAGTAGATAGATTTGACAGAGACCTTACCGTCCAGGGATAGTCTGTAATAGATGTTGCTCTTCCACCGACGATTCTGTTCCTCTTTACAACTCCACATCCAGCTAGAAAAAGGGTTAATATAATGTGGGTAACTGTTGAAGGCCGCCGGTAGAGACTGAACAAGGCGATTGTAAGCTCAGAACCCTTAAACTAGTAACCAGATTCAGAGTTAACTTAATTCTAGCAAGGAAACAATCATGCTCATTTGGACCGAATGCCAAGTGAGCACGACCAGTGCCAAACTGCCAGAGGAGTCCGAATTACTAGCTTCGGTTGAACAGGTTACTCCCTACAGTCACACTTACGACAGTTTTTCCATCCGAAATTCCCAGCTCTCGACCCTGCAAAAGAAGAGTGTTACAAAAGTAGATTTGAGGGTGAAATTCAGTTTTACTTACTATTATCGTATTTTACTAGTGGCTCATCAGACGTCGAGACCTGGAATTCGCATACCAGATTATACTGCATTATTAACGACTTGACTCACATGCCATGTCCACCCAACACTTACCTCTTGTGGCGTCCAAAAACAAACACCAGAAAATATAACACACGATAAAATAACTACTAATAAATTAAATTTCATTTTTAAAACCTCTTAAGAGCAACTGATTGCAAAGTTGAAAGTGTACTATCCTATTCGTAGCGAAGACGCTATTTATAATCCAAATTTGTTGCCGCAACCTTCAGTTGTCAGGAATGCCTTACGTCACATGCTAATTTCCACTAATTATTAAATTATAATTAATCAAGGATTTATAATCTCAGCCGATAGCAAATCGGATAGTTGTGGCTATTAATAGAATGCATTAGATTCCATATGGAAGGGTTTCAATTTCGTAATTTTTCATTCAAGTTCTCCCGCCGGCCTTTCATTTCAAATTCTGGATTAAAGGCCAACGCTTTTTGTCAGTGGAATTGCTGAATCAGACAAGATTCTGCTTGAAATATGCAGCATGTGTGAGTATCGGTGCCCGTCGGCTTAAAACTCTGGCCTACTGTATCGCTGCATAATTGTTAAACTGCCATCCAATGTTTCTACCGGAAGTCCTTGTCTCTCATGTTATCTTCCTCCTTCAACTTTTCTACAGCATTTCTAGTTTGAATTTTTTGATTCATGGATGGCTGACCCTACCATGTGTGGAAAAAGGGTTAGGCATGTTGGCCACATATTGCCTTCCCTTCGGCCACGTAAACAATTGCCTGATTGTCCCAGTGCCTTATCCGTTGTCAAAAATGTCTGCTGCAGCTCAACGGAGCGGTGAATTGCGTTGGACACACCGGTTCTCGTCCAATCACTGAAGTTAAGCAACGCAACCCCAGTAAGTACTGACATGGGTGGTCGCTTGGGAAAACTAGGTACTGCTAATACCCAAAAATCTTCGCATTAGTGTAGTGTCTGTGCAGTCTGCATAAGAACTACGCTGTGGACGGGGCTCTAATGACCTTGTAGTTGAAGGGCCCTAAAGCACCAACAAACAAAACAAGCTGTAGCTCAAGTAGGCTTACACGTTATGGCACTTGCTTGTTTGGCCCAGATATAGTAGAATTTTAAGAGCCCTCATGGTGCTTTTTACATTTTTTGGGGGGCATAGGTGAAACGCATTTACGCACTGAGTGTTGACTACCGACTAATACGCCTGTCATCCTCTCCTGGGTTTTAGCCCCAGAACCGTTTGACACATTACTTCAGGCCAGACCCTTTCTTGTATCCTTACGGTTTCACTGGTTACTAGCGTGAGTAAAGAATGGCAGGGAGCGATATCACTGAGGTGATAGGTGAGCCGGTTGAGCCCATCCCTGCATATCGTCATGGGGGATAAGCGAGTTGTGGCATTCGGACGGCATTCAGCAGGGCACAGGAACTATCCTGCTGTTCCTCGTGAGTTTCCTTCCTTTCTTCACCCTCGTTATCTTATTTATCTTAAGAAGGCCTGTTCTATCAAAATTTTTTTTGTACCTTTCTACTGTATCTCTTCTGTCAGTGCACGTTAGCGGATCATTGAACAGGCGCAACAAGCCCGCGGTCGGGTTAACCGGAAGTTTGTGGCTTGATTTGTTTTGCAGTATATCTGTGTCTGCAAGGGAGCGGCTTATCGCGTTGGATACACCAGTTCTCGTCTGATCACTAAAGTTAAGCAACTTCTGTTTGTTTTCTTAGTGTTATAGGGCCCTTCAACTACAAGGTCATTAGACCCCCGTCCACAGCATAGTTCTTATGCAGAGACTGCGCAGACACTACACTAATGCGACGATTTTTGGGTATTAGCAGTACCCAGTTTTCCCAAGCGGCCACCAACGTCAGTACTAGCTGGGGTTGTGTTGCTTAACTTCAATGATCAGACGAGAACTGGTGTGCCCAACGCAATAAGCCCCTACCAAGTTAAGCAGCGCAACCTCAGCTAGTACTAACATGGGTGACCGCTTGGAAAAACAGGGTACTGCTAATACCCAAAAATCGTCGCATCAACGTAGTGCTGTGCAGTCTCTGCATTGGAATTACGCAGTGGACGGAGCTCTAATGACCATTGTACTCGTAGTTGAAGGGCCCTAAAACACCAACGAAACAAAAATGCAGGGTTATTCCTTCAGTATCGCAGTCATTCTGAAAGTGTTACTTTTCGCATGTTGGCTAAGCAAGAAATATTCAGTACTTTTCTGCCCTTCTGCTGTCCAATTTCTTGTTACCTGTCTACCCCATTAATATGCGATTCCTCGATTAATTCATAATGCTAATATTTTTTTATTGATTTCTCACAGCAAGGGTTCTAGAGAGACACCACGATCACTTTTTCTGCCTTCTGTCTCAAGAACCCGCCTTGGTGACCGTGAGTTGGCATTCCCTGACTGGGGAGTCCTGATCAAGGCTGGTTGTTCACCTAATGTCACAACCCCTTTAATCGCCTCTTATAGCATGCAGAGATACAGTGGCCATTCTATATTCCGCTTCGGTCGGAATCCTAACGAGGGAACCCCAGGACCAGCTTTGCATGCACTTTATCATCAACTTGCAATGACAGCACCACTGAATATTTCAAAAGCTTGGACTTGGTGTGGTCTGTATAATGTCGTTTGAACTTGCAAATGTCCATCAACTTCAGCTATGAAGGTAACTGCTTGTTCGCTACCTGACGTAGGTGTTCAGCCGTAGTAAAGGTAACACCCTACCGTTAGATAACCGGTCCATCACGACCTTGGCCAGCCTGTGTGCTGCTTGCTCCATATTGGGAGGATATTAATGCCAAGGTTAGTGAGTCAACTGATATTCTTAGAATAAGTATTGAATGCGTTACATATTCATTTCGGAAGTAAATTTTTAAATGTATGAAATCATATTTTATCTAACTGAATAGTTTGATCGAATAATATGCAAGAAATTCTGCAAAAAAATTATGTAACAATGATCACCATGTGACATAAAAACCTGTCGTTTGATGGCACCAAGGTTATGTGACTGGAACAATCAGTGTGCAATCTTGATTTTGCTTGTTCGGGTTTGTATTTTTGCCAAGGATTTTGTGACATTACTCTGCACCCTTCAAATTTTCGTTGCTGGCTTCAACAGGTTGCTTCATCATCCAGATGTCAAGGTTTGAGCATTTGGGAGCCCTATTGAAAATGTGAATTTTGGGGTTTTTATATCGTGGGATTGGTCCCGTCACAGTTTGTTTTATGTTATTCTCTTCGCCTCACTTGAGCCCACGATTACAGGCCTGCAAGTGTTGACATTCGAACTGAAAGGCTCTTCTAAAGTGCCCTTCCCACCTCGACATGTTGAGGTTTCTACGTTGAAATCTACTAACAAAATCTCCGCATCATCACACCCTTATCCTGCTTAGGACAGGCTCGAGTTTGCGATTTGCGTGCGGTTTTCTATTCCATCCTATTTCCCACCAGATCTCCATCCGCGTCACACTGCCTGTGACCCTCTATACACCTGGCACCCATGTCTGCTTTGGCCTGCCTCTACTCATTCTGCTTGTTGAGCGGCCTTTTTTGATTTGAACACACCAGTTCTCTTCTGATCACTGGAGTTAAGCAACACGGGGTACTGCTAATACCCAACTCGTCGTAACAGCGTAGTGTCTGTGCAGCAGGGGCGGATCCAGGGGGAGAGCAATTCAGCAATGTCTCCCCCTCAGTACCTCACTGGGGCGCATATTTCAACTGATGCGCGATTCAACGTTGCAACTGATGAGGCATTTTTGCGTTTGCTATTCTTATTTCTATGATGCCAGTCCAATCTGCGGTTTATTAAACCAATAAAGATAGGACATTGCATAGGGGCAGCAGAGGACCTAATGTAAATGCTAGCTAGATTTATACTAGGGGATTCTGGATATTTAAAAATATTTTGGGCGCACTTTTTTGAAGTCCCCCCCCCGATCCTCCCCTGCAGGGCAGGCTCTGCATTAGAACTACGCCGTGGACGGGGCTCTAATGACCGTTGTAGTTGAATGGCCCTAAAGCACCAACAACACAAAAATCCATTCTGTTTCCAATAGCCTTTATCTCTGTGATGGGCCTAACCAGCAGTCTGTGCTATGAGGCAGACCCAAAGTTCGCCAACCGCATTCACGAACTGTGAATGCGGTTGGTCCGGCATGGTCAGGATCTTCTCGCCTATGGAACTGTTGGGTACGTGTTGGTACCAAGGACACAAGGGTGAACTTTTAGGTGGTGTTTTACGTGGCAGGCTGCCAACTTAATACACCAACTCCCAACTTAGTTAATGACAGTTTTTCACTTTCCTAGGCACAGAACATTTATTGATGCCAAGCTGTTTGCTCCTACAATTAGATTTTTGTCGAGCTACATTATATTGTGACACCTGCCTCGGTGGTGCTATAGGCTGTTCATCTTGCAGCGAGACCGCAGAGGGGAATGGACTGCGAGGCTCATCCCAAGCTTGAGGCCTTGCGTTAGAAGGAGGCAAGGGAAGATTGAGTACCACGCCACCCAATTCCTGAGCGGGCACGGGTACTTCCAAGACTACCTGCACAACAGTAGGAAAAGCGAACTCCACGGAGCAGTGGCGTCACTAGCGGGTTCTATTGTTGTTGTCGTTTGTGTTTCAGGGCCCTTCAACTACAAGGTCATTAGAGCCCCGTCCACAGCAGCATAGTTCTTATGGTGAGATTGCACAGACACTACACTTATGTGACGATTTTTGTGTATTAGCAGTACCCAGTTTTCTCAAGTGGCCACCCATGTCAGTGCTAGCTGGGGTTGCGCTGCTTAACTTCAGTGATCAGACGAGAACTGGTGTGTCCACCGCAATTCGCCACTCCTAGGAGGGTGCAGGCCGCACCTGGTGACACCACTCGAACCATGAGAAATGGGATAACACCAAAGCAGAAGAAGCGGCTTTTTTCGGGAGAGGAGGATGGCACCATGGTGTCACCACACCGGGTGACGCCAACCCTAGCGACGTAACTGCCACGGAGTACCTATTTTTCCCAGGGGTGGGCGACGCCGCCCATCACATGTTCTTTACCTGTGAAAGAAGAGCCCATTTAGCTCACAGCAGCGTTGGAGGCGGACCTGGGTCATCTGGCTCTTAATACCATCATCAAACACCATGCTGGGGGAAGGGACTCCTGGAACCTGCCCTCCCATCACGTCGAGGATATACTGTACTTCGTGAAAAGTGTCAGCTGAACCAAGGAACGTCTCAGGCTCACACTAATAACCAGTGAAACCCTACGGGCACAACAAAAACTCTAGCCTGAGGTAATGTGTGAACCAGTTCTGGGCTAGTGACTCCAGAAGACAGTGGTAGATGTTTTTAGGCGTTAGTCAAACACTCAGTTCGCAAACGCATTTCACCTACCCCAAAAAAACTTTATACGTCTTAGGTACTTACGATAATTCTAATTTACTACACTGTGAGCAGCCTTTTTTTGGCCAATATGGCAGTGGAGATACTAACTCTCAATCCTACTTATAATAACCTAATATTCCTAAAACCCTAAGCTATAATTCAGGTGCCTCCCCTAACACAATACTAGCAATGGTTGGCTTTCCTTGGATGAAGCCCTCCGCCTTATCCTCTCCAAGGCCATTCCATTGTTGAATGACCCTTGGCAAAAATGACCAGTAGTATGACTCTGTCTGTGCCCTAACCTCTTTCAATTTATATGGATGATCCTTTCTCCCCTTATACTCAGCTGGGGACACACTTCCAGCCAAAGGTCCATTACATCCCAGCAGCAGCAGTCTTATAAAAAGGCTAATACTGTGAGTATATGCCTCTGGCTTAATGTGTCCCATATAGTTCTCTAATCATGGCAGATACGCTCTCCCTGTGAGAAAACCTATTGAGTACAATTCTTGCTGCCCTTCTTTGAATCCTTTCAACCTTCCAAGATAAGTCCTGCCTGAAGGGGAACCAAATTGGACTGCCATACTCCAAAATTGGGCGTACCACTGAAATGTATGCTGTTTCTTTTACCTCCTTTGTGCTGTCCCGAAGGACCCTACTAATCAGACGGAGGAATTGACCAGCCCTCCCAATCACTTTACCAATGTGATCCTTCCAATTACCTTGACTGTTTAACACAATTCCAAGGTGTTTATGGGTTACAACCCTATCAACCTTAACTCCACCTATGTGGTAATCAAAATCTAGTACCTTTCTAGATCTGGATGTTGTGAGGATCCTACACTTCTTCAGGTTTAATGGCAATTCCCATTTTACACACCAATTGTAAATCCTATCTAGGTCCTGTTGTAATTGCACACAGGATGATAACCCATCACCTAATACCTGAGCAGCACATGTGTTATCTGCAAATAGTTCAAGGAAGGAATTAATATCAAGCCCCATGTCGTTCACATAGAGAATGTACAACAAAGGACCCAATACACTTCCCTGAGGGACCCCTGATGTGACTGGTTTCCACTGAGATGCACTTCCCTTCAAAATGACCCTCTGTTGTCTATTAAGCATGTAGGACCTTACCCATTGAACAACATTACTATGCATCCCTAGGTTGGACATTTTTGAGACCAGCTTATCATAGCACACCATGACAAAAGCCTGTTCAAAGTCCAAGAACACAACATCAACCTGTTTTCTAAACCCATGTTGGTTATTACTAAGGATGCCCTTCTTTTCCAGATATCCCATTATAGATGAGAATAAGATTTTCTCAAAAATTTTGGATACAGGACTTGTTAATGAAACTGGTCTATAGCACTTAGGGTCTGCTCTGTCCCCAGACTTGAAAATGGGCACCACGTTTGCTAGTTTCCATGATGATGGAACAATGCTTGTGGCTAATGACTTTTTAAAAATTTCCACCAAGTAATAGCTAATAATCCCAGAAAGTCGCTGCAGAATAAATGGTGAAACACCATCAGGGCCCATGGCCTTATATACTGGTAATTTACTGAGTAGTTGCTCAATTCCCACCCTAGTGATAATAACCTCATCCATTTCTCCTGGCAAATCCCTATCAAATTCTGGCTGGGAGTTATTTCTACTGCTTGCAAAGCATTTTGCAAATGTGTCATTAAAACGTTGGCAATCATAAGACTATCCTTGACTATATTTCCTGACCCATCCTTAACTACTGTATCCCTATCACCCTCCTTCCTACACCTCTTTATATATCCCCAGAATACCTTTGGATTTTTCCTAAGCCTATCTCCCAAAATGTGCTCATGAAAATTCTTGTAAGCTTCCTTCATAAACCCTTTAACCATTTTGTGGGCCCCCTTATAGACCACCTCACTATTGACATCCCTCCCTCTCCTAAGTGCATTCCTAGCCTTTCGCTGGTTTCGCAAAGCTACCTTTATCTCTTTCGTATACCATTCTGGAGCAGAGTTTTTCCTTATAATCTTAGTGGGGACAGCTAGTTGTGTACCCTCTTCTAAGAGGGCTAGGAATCTATTCCAAGATTCCATAATGTACGACAATGAAGGGGTCGAAGAGATCACGAACCAGACAAGAGTACGATGACAATGATATAATGGTGTTTACTACTTAATACATGCATTAACATTTTGATCTTTGCTGTCGTAGAATAGTAATGGCCAACAATTTACCGGGTTCACTAAAGGGTCAATTATAACTTGGGGGAATGTTGTTTTGATGCCATATGTTTATTGGGATGTTTTCTGAAATGTTGATAAACAACACTGTCTAGGACTTGACTGTAGAAATTGATTCTTAGTCATATTTTTAATAAATTATTTTAGAATTGAGGTAATTGATATGAGGTGAAGTAAGGGAGACCGGGGCTGGCTGTCCCAATTTTTTCTTTTTAATTTTTGAAGAGGCAGGGTTTACAGTTTAACTTTCAATCATTACAATATCCTTAAGTATGCATCTTTGGCTATATTTTCCCGCAAATTTGAGCCCGTAGCAATAAGGGGCTCTTCAGAAAAAAAAACTTTTCTGAGATAATTTTGTGACAACCAACCCCAACACTTGGTTGGTTGCCACGGGTATGTAAATGGCAAAGAAGACATGTTTAAATTTTTCAATAAAACCAAAAATTTGTTTTTTTATAATAATTCAGAAATTAAAATAGTAATATAAGTAACCCGCCGGTAATTGTGTCAGTAGTTCTAGGTTCGATACCGGAGCGAGAGGCGTCGAGTGCCCTTCTTTCGGATGAGAAGTAAAACTGAGGTCCCGTGTGGGTGTACGATGGCACTTGCACGCAACGGGTAAATGACGCAAATTTCCAGATGTAAGAGCTCGCCCATCTGGCGTCGGTGGAATGCCCCAGCGAACTGAATTAGACCCATACTACTCAGTAAATGGGCTTGCTCTGCACGAGGGCAAGCTCAGGAGAAACCTAGATTCAAATTGGACCGCTGCGAGTGCAGCACCACAGAATACAGGAGCTTGTTAAAGTGCGAGCATGATTTAAGGCACTTCCTATGCTTGCACGTGAATAGTTTTCCATCAATATATCGTCCTTGTGTCCATTCAGAGCAGGGCCGGCGCTATATTTTGCGGGGCCCTGTGCAAACTAATTATGCGGGGCCCCGTGATCATTAATCCGAATGCGCGTGGCCCTGTTCGCACACCCATCACGCCGGCCCTGATTCAGAGGTTCAAGATGGGTATCCTGTCCACTGAGTAGGTCTAAACGGAGTCTGCACAGACACTACACTTTTACGACCACTGTTACGACCGCTGTTTCCAATCGATCACTCATGCTGGTACTAGCTTATACTTTATTACATTTTGCTTTATTTCTCTTTTTCTTTTAAAGATATCTGTACTGTACATACACTTACAAATTAAAAAAATAAACAAGTTATGAATTTTAGTGGATGTTGTAACAATGTGAATGGGCAACTAAAAATAGTTATGAAATTGAGAGGTGACGTGTCAATGAAATTGGCATTAAAAACAATCTGAATTAATAAAATTTCATGCTGGTAGCAGAAAAAGTCCATTTAAAATTTTCCTCTTCTACGTTCAGGTCGGTTAGTTCACATTTTCTGTTTGAAAAATTAATCTGTCGACGGCATGATCATTGGTGTCGATGATGGAAATAGTTCGTTGAATGTTGCTCCGAGGAAGGGTTAATCATAATTGGTAGCAGCCATTGTAGCAGAAGAGGACAACAAAGTCTATGTGTGTCAATGTTCTTGAACTGCTTTTGGAGAAAAATGAGAACATCATCACGAACTGCAGGCGCAGCATCGTAAGTGTGCATCGAGTTCGACGGCCTTTTATCACATACTGTAATTTGTTTTCTACACTTTTATCCAACGAATTAATCAAGAGCATTCTTGCACGTTTGTGATAGCTTTAATCCACGGCACCACTTTCGATATTCGAGTATAAACACCGTAGTAGCCAGGTCTTGCACATCCGTTCCCCCACGATACTATGCCTAGTTGAGAAATTTTGGCACCACTACGCCAGACCATTGGTCCACCAGAATCACCCTAACAATGTACGAAAAAAAACACTCGTTAGAATTGGTAGTTTTAGCGTGAGTTTTTATGCTTGTGCACGAAAACCACGAAAGCACCAACTTTAGTGAGGACGTTCAACTGAAAGAAATTCTCACAAACAAATGTTTTTACCTGAAGAAATATATGCCAGGATTTTGTTCAAATGAAGACAGTTCAATCATCAGTTATTTAATCGGCATACTTTAGTATACCGGTTCACCCCTGTCCACTGTCAGTACTAACTGTTGATTACCCTGGGATGAGGGTCGAACCGGATAGATTGGAACCGGATAGACCGTCAGGATTGGACAACCCTATAAGTGGACCCAATCTCTCCCGGGAGGGCCGAATACAGGCTATATGCGGGTGTGGGATATCACCTATCAGTCCACCAAAATCTGAACACCCAAATCGAGTAAGTCACAGACTGCAATGGAGAGACATAGGGTAGAAATTTTAGGTGAAATATTAGACCAGGGGTGGCGAACCTGTTTCTGCTGGCGTGCCACAATTTTGAAAAATGATATTTCATGAAGTGGATGCAGGCAAGTGGAGTGCTGTGTAATACGAGGGTACCAATGAAGTTGAAAGGGAAGTCTTACAGGGCAGCGATTAGGCCCGCTATGGTATATGGATCAGAGTGCTGGGCAGTGAGGAAGAGCCACGTAAATAAAATGCAAGTAGCCGAGATGCGAATGCTGTGGTATAAGAGCGGGGTATCGAGAGCTGATATTAGAGATGTAGCCTGGGAGTGGGGGACACCGCGGAAAAAAATGAGGGAGAGTAGGTTGAGGTGGCATGGACACGTAATGAGAAGATGGGAGGAGGAGCTCGTTAGGTCAATTTCAAGAATGCAGGTGATTGGAAGCACCCGGGGCAGGGGGAGACCGAAGCAGACGTGGGAGCAGGTTGTCCGTAAGGATATGGTAGTGTGTGGGGTTGGATGAGGACCAGGCGGGAGATAGAAGGGAGTGGAGGGCTAGAACCCGCAAACGCGACCCTGCCACAGGATAAGGGTATGATGAGGATGATTTCATGATACATTAAAGTGCCAAATAGTTTGCTGCTGGATTATACAGTAGGCCTATAGTAGGGTACCCATACTTCCGGTGTGTGTTACTGGAAATGGAAATTCCACCAATCGATTGGTGTGGGTTTATATAGGTTACCCTGTATATACATGTCATGTGTCAGCAAAATTGTTCTGCGTGTCATAGGTCGCCACCCCTGTATTAGACGATAGTTTTTATGTGTTGTTGTTGTTTGTTGGTGTTTAAGGTCCCATCAACTACAAGGTCATTAGAGACCCGTCCACTGCATAGTTCTAATGCATATGCTGCACAGACACTACACTAATGCGACGATTATTGGGTATTAGCAGTACCCAGCCTTCCCGAGCAACCACCCATGTCAGTACTAACTGGTGATCAGACGAGAACTGGTGTGTCCAACGCAACTTGCCGCTCCCAGTTTTTATGTGGCTGGCTGCCAATCGAATTCTGCCTATGACATTGGTACAATCTGCAACTTCTGGCTCTTAATTTCACTCTGTTCTCAACCACATTGTCTCCCACCGAACCCGGCCTTGGAGACGGGCAGTCACCCGGGGCCTCCCACTGAATAGGGGCAATTTTAACTACTGCAGAATATATTTGTAATAACATGCTGACAGAACAACTATTGGTACACTGTGAACAGTGCTATGCCTTACCCGGGACGGCGGAGGACTGGGCTTGCTAAATTGCACTTGTCCAGGTCCTCCCACTTCGCAAGGCCGGCGCTGCTTCCATCGTATAAACCACTCCCGTGTTTTTTGGCTTACCCCGGCTACCAAAGCAGAGTTAGGAAGGATTTCATTAGAAGGAAAGCTAAGGGAGAGTAGACTGAGGTGGTATGGACATGGTGGTATGGAGGGGCTTTTTAGGTCCATTACGTGGAAGCAGGTTGTACTTAGGGATAAGGTAGTATGTGTGTAGGGGGTAGACATGAACCTGGTGGGAGATAGGTAGGAGTGGAGGGCTAGAATTCGCAGAACCCGACCCTACCACAGGCGGGATAACGGTATGTATGATGATACAGAAAGATGTCTGATACCTGACACGAGTCTCGTCCTCCACGTCGAAATCCTGCGCAGATCATTCTGTCACTGATACTTCTAAACGATCTGTATGACCTTTGACATACTCTACTGTTCACAATTGGTACTGTCACTTTACGCAAATTGTCAGACGATCTTCTATCCGCTGTGAATAAAACAATCATGAAACATCCAAGAATGCAACATCAACTTATGCAACCTATAATTATGACAGACTAAATGGACACTAAAGGTCCTCTGTCGGATAAACGTTCCCACTGGAAAACCAAAGTGTAGGTCTAATGCTTAATGTCTTGCGTCAAAAGGCAGTTTTGAAGGTCCTGTGTGGAATGTCACTTTGGCATTTCTAGCTCAACGGCGGTAAATGTTTTTCTCCACCTATTAATACTTGGCTGCAGGTTCGATCCTGTCTCAAGTCGGCAGCAGTTACGTTCGTAAACTGATTCTTGCACATAAACCCCTTTTTTATTTATAATGTGGGGAAAGGTAAATTTGTCAACAGTAACATCTTGTCATGACATCTTGTTAAGACCGACTAATTTGGGGTTCTTCAATGCGAGTGTCGTTCTTTGTTTTCATGCGTGCAGGACATTTGATCTTCTTGTAGTAGGTACACTTCCGCAATACGTTTGTGTTAATGTCCATTTCTTTCACGAAAAGATAACCATGTTATAGAAGCAGATCTTTGCCTTTTTACATACTGCAATGCCGTTTTGCCGTTTCACAACCTATCAGGGGAAATAGGGGCCTAAGCTGATTTGGTCTCTCGGCGTTGTTCAGGGCACACAAGATCCGTTACTGCGCATGCAGCCTGCCACACGTGTGATTTATATAACAATTTTTCGTGTGGTCTGCCTGTGGCGAAACTTCAGTTGTGGCGCCCGGGGCAAGAGGTATTCGAAGCGTCCCCTCCCCTGTTGCTTGTCCTGAGTAGTCATGGTACACGTATGTAGGCACTTTTTATTTCCTGGCATGTCGTCGTGCAGACATTAAAGAGTAAAGCAACGGGAACGGCAACGTAAAACGTATTTTGTGCAGAGGGGAGGGGCGACGGGTACGTCATGTGGTGGAGGAGCGCTCCTATTGGTCAAACGTCTTACGTTTAACGGGAAAGTTGAATTGCCGTTGCCGTTCTCGTTCCGGATGTCATTGTGAAGCGGGCTTTAGTGTGGCTCACTTGCTTGTCTGCGTTTCGTGAGTATGCGCAGTTGCCTCATTTCGCCTTGTATCGTAATCCTGCCTCTGTCTCGTCTTCGTCGACGTTCACCACTAATTCTTTTTTGTGTCGTGACGGCTGATTTTCAGCAGGGCGGACAAGGCGCCCTCCCAGTGGCGTAGTCAAGTTTTAGAGCCAGGGGGAGCAGCAAGCATATTAAGAAGGCGCCATTTTCTGAAAATTTGCTCAGGGGAAGCGGCCGCTCCTCCTGCAACCCCTAGCTACGCCACTGCGCCCTCCAAGGCGACGTTTTTTCCGGCGCCTGGGACAATTTGACTCCATTGCCCCTACAAGTTACGCCTCTGCTGCGGCCTTTTGTTGTGCGGTTTGTTTTTCCTGTGGTCGTTTGTCATGAGACCCATCTTGGTCCCTGACATGCCATATGGCGTTAACACTAGCAACAATAGCTACTCTTACCTTCTTTTCTTCTACCCCAGCCAACGACCATAGCTCTTCGACCGTTAATGCGCTCTGCTGTGTTCACCGTCAAGCAAATGGGCTGCATACTTGCGGTTAACGGCACTGGACTAGAAAGCTTAAGGACGGCTACATCCCAGTCAAACGTGTTGAAGTTGAAGCCTTCGTGTGTCCATAAACGAGTTACTCCCCTTTCAGTACTAGAATGGGTGTCTGAGAGTTGCCGCGTTCCCATCATTGCACGGATGAATGCCGGATCCAAGCTAAAATGAACAGATTTGAGTTATCGATTACATTAAATTGTAATTCTAATTGACTACACTGCAAGCAGCCCTGATAGGCCAAATTGGCAGTGGGGAGAATAACTCTCATTCCTAATTTCTACTTCATTGAAAACCCCAAGAAACCTGAAGCATAGCATCTATTTTCCCATCCATTCCCTACCTGCTATAATGGCACCTTCTTTCAGAAAGTTCCTCGCATTACCCTAACCAAGAGCATTCCATTGCCGAATGGCCCTTAGGCCCGGGGCATACATTCGTTTTTTGCTCTTGCGGGTGCCACAGGGACACCGCAGCAATTCAATGCACACAGGCGGTGAAATGTCGCCAGTACACATTTGGTCACTGTTCAGAAGGCGTGCCCTTTTTGCCTACCAAATCTCAAAACTAAGAAACCCACTTACGATATCGACGGATGTGTGCCCCACTCAATAAACCAAGAGGTACTACGCCATCGGACGTGCGGGTGCAGCGCCGTTGTGGTTCGGTAGGGATCTGCGGGCATTTTTAGACGCAACTCCGATTTGCGGGACTGCAGCGGCGTATGTGTGCACTCCCCCATTGCAACTAATGTATCTCATGCCGAAATTACGAGGCCGCACGAGTAAAACCGGGCCTTAGAAAAATGGACTGATAATATGAGTCTGTTCGTGCCACGATCTCTTTTAATTTGAATTGATGATCATTTCTCCCCTATACTCTGCAAGGGATAGCTGCCAACTGGAGGACCTTGGTACTCTATTTTCGACAGTCTGTTAAAAAGTTTAATGCCGCCAGACACCCTAGTTCTCACATTTTCTGCCCCTGGTATCCAACATTTACTGAATAACGCATGCGCATCCTATCTGTTTCGCACTACTCAAGTCAACAGCCTCGGTGGAGCAGAGGTTCCATGCTGGATCTTCTCGCTCCTGGACCGAAACCGTTGGCCTTCTTTCGGGCGAGAAAGAGAGCCTCGTATGATGTACAGGCCTTACTACAAGGAAATAACATATAGGTGTAGTTCAAAATGTCTTCTGACGTCGGTGGAGACCAGTCGAACGATAAATAAGTATAAAGGTTTCCACATTGGGTTGGCAGCGTCCCAGTGGACAAAAAATTAACACACGCCCTTGCCATTGGCGCGAAAAGGGCTATTGATAATGATGATGCTTTTGAGTCGAGAAGATACCATATTTCGTATGAGGACTGCGAGTCAACCAGGCTCGCGATCCGCAGGTTACCGACACATGCTTTAGTGGGTCACCAACCTTTGTGACACCATATAAGTGACAAAGCTACCTTGAAGCAGGCTTTAGCACCCCAGTGGCTGTCACATAAAAAGGCCCATTATGGCATCACAATAGTTTGGACGTGAGGTTAAGTTTTAGGGAGATGACATCAAAGCAGGGCACGGATTATACGACTTCAACTATTATTAACAGTTCATTTTGAAATGTTTTTTTCCATGATTCCTTACCCACGGACACAGTGAGCTGCTGTTAACACATGCTGAGAATTTATTAGACTACCACCGCAGAGAAGTTTCCCGCTTGTAGACTTGATTGCTACCTATATAAATTAGACAAATGTAGAAAAAAAATTAACCACAAACAAAATCATTTCGGAAATAGCAAGTCAAGTTATTTAACGTATTATTTTAAATCCCGCCTTCTTTTTTTGCTCGAAAATTACTTTTAGGAGAATATACCGAAATAGAAATGCTTCACAGCTTCCTCTTGAAAATATCTGATTTAATGCAAGAGCTGCTCTAAAAACTCTTTCACCTTCCTAAATGAGAATTTAATTAATAAGGGTGGTGCCTTGGGTAAGTAACCTGACCATCGACATCAAAAACTGCTCACCACAGGCATATCGATAGATCAGACAGAGGCACTTGTCTAATGGTAAATGGCCGAAATTTGAACAATAGCTACCAATTTGAAAAAGCTGTGCATTACTTGTAGGCAAGAAAGAAAGGGAGAGAGGAGACTACAAGCAGTACCTCCTTCTGGATAGAAAGTTTGGCCATGTTGTCATAAGACTGGTATGATATCACCTGAACGTAAAAGAACCTCTTCTAACCAGGTAATCATGTAGGTCAGTAACATTTTCAGATTTAGCGGCTACCCACCCCTCCTCCCAGGGAGGCCTTAAAATAACTCTGCGCATGATTTACTGTGAGTCCCCAAGCATGACCATTAAGAGTGTTTCGATCAACCCTACACTTAAACTAGGGATTGACAAAAGTTTCCCTGTGAACAGCAGTAAGACCACTAGTGGGTAACATTCGACAAAATCCAAAACTTTAGCTCCAATAGAATGACGTTGGTGTTTATTTTGGCTCTGGGGCGTCGTCATACCATGGTAGTAGAACACTTGGCTCTCATGGCAGATGGGTAAATAATGTGACAAGTGTATTCTGTGGGGATGGATGGCATCGCCTCACAGATAACCATTTCAACATTCCAACGAGTTCAGAGCACCTGACTGGGGTTACGTCAGCCGGGAAATCTGGAGGAACACAACTTAGCCTTGGGACATGGAATGTATGGACCAGAACGGAGAAAAAGGAGGATTAAATAGAGGCGAGATGTTGTGGTGTGTGGGGTGGATAGGGATCTGGTGGGAGATGGGAAGAAGAAAATAGTCAGAGTTTGCCGACCAGACCTTGCAGTTGTGCAGACGAGGGTGTGATAATGATGATTTTGGCATGGTTTGCTTGGTTTGGCGAGAAATCGAAAAATGCTTGAATGTGTGTGGGCCACAGTTTACCCGCCTCTCAATTTTAAGCTCGTAGATACAGTTGTTTCATTATTTCTTTTCAAAAATGAAATGATGCTAAAATAGGCACCAAATTTATTCAGTTTGAGCCAAATTAAGAGCTAGATTCAGTCATCATCATTATCATACCTGTATCCCGCCAGTGACAGGGTCGAGTCTGCGTGTTTTAGGGACCTTCAACTATAAGATCATTAGAGCCCCGTCCACTGCGTGGTTCTAATGCAGTCTGCACAGACACTACACTAACGCGACGATTTTTGGGCATTAGCGGAACCCAGTTTTCCCAAGCGGCAACCCATGTCAGTACTAACTGGGGTAGCGTTGCTTAACTTCAGTGATCAGACGAGAATTGGTGTGTCCAACGCAATAAGCCGCTCCCTTGGGTCTGCGGGTTCTAGCCCTCCCCCCACATGCTACTATATCCTTACGAACGTGTTCCTCATTCTGCTTTGGTCTCGTCCTACCTCTGGTGGTTCCAACCACCTGCATTCCTCTAATACCGCATTTACACATTCGCGAATACGACGAGTCGAATGACGAGGCGAGACTTTCGTCGAAATGTTCGCATTCATACTTTGCATGAAGAATGACTGTTCACATATTCGCCGAATGTCTCGTCAGATGGTCATTCTCCAATCACCTCGTCGCTAGCGCCCTTTGATTCGTATTGTCTCGACAGCTGGTGATTCTGAAATCGCCTCAGGTCACTCGCGCCCTTTGACTCGTGTCATAAAAACCGCTTCCAACACGAGCGCCACGAATGGCGAGGCGAACCACGAGGTGAATGACGAATGTAGTGTTCACACATTCGTCGAACATGCTCGCCTCGCCACTCGCCTCGTCGTATTCGCGAATGTGTAAATGCGGTATAATGCAGTGGTCTTCAAACTTTGTCGACTCACGGAACCCTTAGAACTATAAGATGATTTGGGGGAACCCCATCCCACCTTTAGAAAAGTATTTCGTGCCGCTGCTAACGAATTTTCATGATGTATTGTGGAACCCTGGGGTTCCCCGGAACACAGTTTTAAGACCGCTGCTCTAATGGAACTAACGAGTTCCTCCTCACCTCCTTTCATTACATGTCCTTATCACCTCAAGGGCTAGATTCAGCCAAATACCAATTAAAATTCCTTATTATTTAGCAATTTTAGTTTCTTGTGAAATGTCGCCCGCTAAAGGGTTTTCCGGAAGTTCATGTGGCCCACCTCTGATCTAAACTGAAAAAAATACTTAGTAATTGTCATTATATTTTAAGCATTACATCCCGGGATGTCCTTATATTTGATAAAGATCTATATCATATGGTAATTTCTTAATTTTATGAAATGTTCGTGCATCCGGAAAAAGCTTGAATTCTGAAGAGGAAGGGAAGATATTATTTAATCAGATTGTTGAGGAAACCACTTGAATGAGGATAACGCCTAAATCATACTGAGATCATCTTTACAAATCATTGAATAGAAATCTAGAGCAGTTATTATGTAGTTCCTATTATTTCTACAAATATGCTACAAGGTATTGTTTGAATTGCATCACTCTCATTTCTCGACATTTTATGACGGTGACGAACACTACCTGGCTATTATTGTTGCTTTGGCTATACATTGTCCACCATAGGGAAGCTCTAATTTTTGGAAATTTGTAGATTTTCACCACATGACATGGAAAAGGTCTTTGGCATCCTTTCTACCTCCTTGCGTTATGATCTTTTACTTCCGTTTCGGTGGAAAGATTTCTCAAGGAAGCAGGGGCGAATTTCTGAATAGGCTAAAAGGGTATAGTCTAGGGTGGCAAAATTCTGAGTTCTAAATTTCAAATTTAACAATAATAAATTATATACAGGGTGTCCGTGAACTCGGCAAGAAAAAAATCGTATTTTAGAGGGTGCCAAACTAAGCATTTTTAGCATAGGAATGTAGGGTCCAAAGTCAAGCCTTAACAAATCGTAAACAAAAGAAGGTGTTGTATTTGATGTGGCCATACTTGCTTCCATGTCAATTAACAGGCCACATGACTCACGTTTTTCTACAAGAGCAGTTGCCAGAAATTATGGAAAACATTTCACCTCAAATTCGCCAACAGATGTGGTTTCAGCACGATGGAGCCCCAGCACATTTTACCTTGAATGTGCGAGCTCATCTTAATGCCACCTTTGGGGACCGCTGGATTGGTTAAGGAGGACCTGTTCCTTGGCAACCATGATCACCTGATTTGGCACCAATTGATTATTTTCTGTGGGGATACCTTAAAAGCCAAGTTTATACAACCCCTGTCGACTCTGCTGAGGATCTGATGGCCAGAATTGCAGTTGCTGTGGAGATGTACAGGCCAT
Organism: Trigoniulus corallinus; assembly: GCA_013389805.1. Taxonomy (NCBI): domain Eukaryota; kingdom Metazoa; phylum Arthropoda; class Diplopoda; order Spirobolida; family Trigoniulidae; genus Trigoniulus; species Trigoniulus corallinus. The sequence continues at coordinate 15,791,561 of JAAFCE010008833.1, forward strand.
GGCAGGGATGTTTGAAAGAGTTAGACAATCACTGAATAGACGTTGTGCAGCATGCATAACTGCAAATGGCAACCACTTTGAACATTTACGGTGAAAACTTTACATGAAAATTGACTATGTCTACCAACACCTTATTTTGCTTCCCATTTTTAAGGCTTCACTTTGGACCTTACATTCCTATGATAAAAATAGTAAGTTTGGCACCCACTACAATACGTTTTTTTTTTCTTCCCGAGTTCATGGACACCCTGTTTAGTATAATTCTCTTAATTCAAATTCCAAAGCCTTGGAGAGACATGTCCGTAGACTCTGACATATCCATAGAATCAATGGCGGATGGTTGAAGTGGAGATAGGACAAGCGGGGCCCTGTGTGATAGGAGGGTCCTAATCAAGTTGAAAGGGAAGTTTTACAGGGCAGTGATTAGGCAAGCTATGTTATATGGATCGAAGTGTTTGGCAGTGAGGAACAGCCACGTAAATAGAATGCAAGTAGCTGAGATGTGAATGCTGTGGTATATGAGAAGGTTGTCGAGAGCTGATAGAATAAGGAATGAGTATATTAGAGGTACCCTGGGATGGTGTACATTGAGCGGACCTCTGAGCTATTGCCTGTTAGTTACTGGGACGTTGGCATAACTACACAGTTTGGGATGGGGTAAAAAGCCCAGTGTTAAGAGTCTAATGCAGAATATATCCTATAAAAATTCCTGTGTCGATTCCAGAATACAATATTCAGTCCCACTATTTCTGATAGTAAGAGACAGACCAGGACTTGCAACTACACTTTTATGTATTAGAAAGGCTGCTTTGCATTGGACACATCAGTTCTCGTCTGATCACTGAAGTTAAGCAACGCAACCCCAATTAGTACTGACGTAGGTGGCTGCTTGGGAACACTGGGTATCGTTAATGCTAATGGGTATCGCTATCTGATGACATTCTTCATTGGAACTAGGCAGTGGAGGGGGCTCTAATGACCTTTGAAGTTGAAAGGCCATAAAACACCAAGAAATCAATCAAACCCTTTTATGTGAAAATTGATTTACACCGGCCGTTTAACGTAGGATGAGAGGAAGTATGGGCACACTGACACCAAAACGTTAATGAAGAGGACACCATTGTAAAAAATTGTGTGTTTTATATTTTTTGCTGAAAAAAATGGTTTGTGGATCATGTGGAAAATTCCACACATGAATGTGCCCGAGGGGAACAACTTTCTGAATTTCAGACAATAGGGGAGAAATCCATCCGTCATAATGGATTCGGGGGCGGAAAAGTTATCATAAACGTCTTACCATATATGGAAATTCTCCATTCCTTGCTACTTGACCTCCTACAATTCTTGCAGATAACGTCTCACCTTCCAACGCTGACCCTTTAAAAATTTTTAAATATCTTGTTAGTAGGAGAAAAGTCACTTAAAGTAGTGAGGTATTTTTAAACCTCATACCGCACTGTAGTTAAAAAAAAAAAAGACGTTATGTGAGTTTAATACTGTATTACGACTTGTAGCAGGTTATTGTGCTCCAGACAGGAAGGAAGGAAACGACCCATCGCCCAGTCTTTATTACTTAAAATACATTTCATTTGCACTCTGAAGAAAGTATAGTTTTAAACGAGTGCGCTTACCCAAATGGCGTAATTTAATGGCGAAGGTAGGATGTGAGCTGTAAAACGGTGGAAAGTGGTAGTTGGTAAATCTGATTTCCTAAAGCAATCTGACTGATAGCCATCGCGTAAATGGCAGGGTAGGGAACCGACGAAATGTCCAGTATATAGTACCTCAACAGACCCTTAGTCTATTTTATGCAACAGTTTGAGGGTTCAAAGATGAGGACTTTGCCACCTTTCCTGCATTGGCAGGGGTGGTGGACTGTGTAATGAGGAAGAAGTGGCCAAGCCACTGTAGGCCCAGACGGAGTCGCCATTGATGGGTGGCATAGCCTAGGGAGGACAGGAACCAGGTGGCTAGGGAAACTTTTCAGTAGGATAGCTAGCGGAGATAAAATGCCATCTGCATGGCATGAGAGTTGGATAGTACCACTCTTCAAGGGCAAAGGGGATGTCCAAGATTGTGTTAACTATAGAGATAACTATAGTAACTAAAAAGCCACTCCATAAAGCTCTGAAACGGAGTAATGGATTGTCGCCTCCAGGATAAAACTAGTGTCTGTGGAAATAAGTTTGGGTTTATGCCAGGTAGGTCCACAATGGAGCCAATCTTCATTCTGAGGCAGATGAAGGAAAAGTATAGAACAGCAAAGAAAGACCTCCAGGCCATCTTTATAGACATCAAGAAGGCCCACAATGGGTAGTTTGGGAGGTATTATGAAAAAGTGGAGTAGAAGAAAGGTTTATTCGAATAGTCCAGGATATGTGTATGATGGCTCCATAGCCAGGGTAAGTACACCTTGGGGGAATACTGGGGGCTTTCCAGTGAAAGTTGGGATACACCATGGTTCAGCAATTAGTCTGTACTTTTTCATCCTGGTTATGGACGACTGCTGATGGCAGTATGAGAATGGGCCCCTCAGTGCATGATATTTGATCACAATATCAGAATACTTAGTGACTTCACAGAACAGAAGGGACTAAACGATATTCAAGGAGCAATAGAAGTAGTGAGGGCTAAAGATAAACATGACGAAGACAGAGTATCTAGCTTTCAAGTGGGAAGGACAGGAAAATAACAGTAACATACGTTCGAGGGGCAAACTGGTGAAAAAGGTGCAAGAGGTAAAGTCCTTAGGATCAACGTTCCAAAGCAATGGGGAGATAAGCTTGGATGTGACCCATAGAATCAATGAGGGGTGGCTGAAGTGGAGGCAGGCAAGCGGAGTCCTGTGTGATAGGAGGGTTCCAATCAAGTTGAAAGGGAAGCTCTTCAAGGCAGTAGCTAGGCCAGCTATGGTAAATTGATCAGAGTGCTGGGCAGTGAGGAAGAGCCATATAAGTAGAATGCAGGTAGCTGAGATGTGAATGCTGTAGTACATGTGTGGCGTGTTGACAGCTGATAGAATTAGGAATGAATATATCAAAGGTAGCCTGGGGGTGGTGCACATCGCCGAAAAACTGAGGTAGAATAGGCTGAGGTGGTATGGACACGTTATGAGAAGAGGGGAAGAGGAGCTCGTTAGGTCCATATCAGGAATGCAGGAGGTCGGTTGTTGTTTTGTTGTTTGTTGGTGTTTAAGGTCCCGTTAACTACAAGGTCATTAGAGACCCGTCCACAGCATAGTTCTAATGCATAGACTGCACAGACACTACACTAATGAGACGATTATTGGGTATTAGCAGTACCCAGCTTTCCCGAGCGACCAACCATGTCAGTACTAGCTGGGCTTGCGTTGCTTAACTTCAGTGATCAGACGAGAACTGGTGTGTCCAATGCAATTCGCCGCTCCCGAGGAGGTCGGTAGCAGCCGGGGCAGGGGGAGATCGAAGCAGACATAGGAACAGGTTGTCGGTAAGACAGTGGTTTCCAACCTTTATGCCACTGCGCCGCCCTAAGGCAAAATTTTTTTCTCCGTGCCTTCCTGTCTTTTAATAGATGATGTGTGTGTCATCGAACATCGTGCCTACCTACATCTAATGCATCACAATTTAATGCGAGGGTTGTTGTTTATTGGCACATTATTGGATATGTGGAGAGTGCCACTCGTAACTCTTTTTCGACTATTTTCGACTCTTTTTCGACTTTTCGATACAGTGATACCTCGACTTACGAGTGCCTTAACTTACTAGTTATTCGAGATACGGGCTGTCACTTGGTCAATTTCTTGATTTGAGATGCGAGCCAAAATACGAGTTACGAGTGAGCTTCAGACACCACCAATAATTAGCAATCTCTAAGAAAATTATCTGCCCCTGCAAGTCCTTCTCATCCCCTATAGGACAAAAATGCACACCCGAACCTGCCATAGGCGAGAAAACGATTCGGATTGATGATGAATTTGAGGATTTAAACGGTAGGATCGATCTTTGGTTAGTGACTGGTGCAATCGTAACTTAATGTTTCTGATGCATTTATTTGTTTTACAATAAATAGACATGATAAATTAAATGCTTTATTAGAATTAAAAATTGCTTGTTTACATCTCTGGGCCATTAACCTAGAGTCCGGAATTGTCCTAGAAATTTCAATACTCACATCCGCTTTATTTTGAATTCGTTTTTTTTCCTGTGTAGCCCACGGGACCTTAGACAATTCAGCAGGTGATTCGTTCTGCTATTTCTCTCTTGCATAAAACCAAAAATTTGTTAAATATCTTTTTATTTAATATTAGTTGTCATTAATAAACAAATAAAAACTGGAGGCGGCATGGTGAATAACGAATACTATTGTTGACCTGTTCTCTGTGTCAATCGGCACCCAATTTAACCGGAAATACAGCACGGATAGTTACACAGGATACACTACTGATCATATATTTCTAAGGCACCCAAAGTTTTCCCGTCATTTCAGAACAGTAGAGGATCAGCACGGTTAGGCTATGTCCTAAGTGGCAGCGTTCAGCGTGCACATTCTACCCTGCAAAGTGGACAAACCATTACATTTAAATGGTGATGCCCAAAGTGAACCCGTGGAGCGTCAAGCCTCTGATAGGCTGTAAGGAAGCACGCAGGGCCGGCCATCCGGGGGTAGGAGTAACGTCCCTCATTCGACCCTGCCAATGCAACATAACCTAACAACCCTGCCATTGAACTACACCAGGGTTGTACAACCTTTCTGGTTTTGTGGGTCACTCGGCTGCTTCATGAACTTATTGCCAGCCACAGGCTGTCAAAACCAAAACAGGTGAAGATAACGTTAGGTGTTACATATCAGGTAGGCTATAATGCATAATTAGAAATGATGCACCATGGGCCACATTACAAGCCTCAATGGGCCACAGGTTGGACAACCCAGAATTAGAGGTTAAGAGTCAATAATTTAATAATGCTATTACTTTGGGGTTGTTAAAGCCAAAATACCTTTAATAATTAATCAGAAGTGTAATAAAAAAATATAATGACACATCCAACTGAAAATGTTCCAAGGTGTGGACGTCCACATAAGCTTTCAGACCAATTCATAAATGGAATGGCGACAAAGTAAGACACATGGTATCATCCAAAAATGTAATACCTTCCAAAATTAGGAAGGATCTCAGAATGGGATAGGAGGGCATCTAAGAGGAGTCCATTTACTCTGAATCCTTTTATTTTTACTTTTGGAAAAATATTTTGGGGCCCCAAAAGGATTTTTGCATCCGGGCCCCTTTATAGAGAAGGCCGGCACTGGCAGCACGTGCATTCTGTTACACGCCCGCTCACGCAGAAGGCTGCCACCTAGGACATAGCCTTAGAAGCTACTAAGGCTTGTGCGGTCAAGTCGCGTTGGACACACCAGTTCTCGTGAGATCACTGAAGTTAAGCAACGCAAACCCACGTTAGTATCAACATGGGTGGTTGGTAGAGAACGTTGGATGTTGGAAATTTCCCCTTTCCTACATCTCCTACACCTACTTCCTTCTCTCTCGCGAGCAGCCTCCTAAGGGTTGAAGGCGCACTCGGGGCCTCTCTCTCACCTCAAAGAAGCTAGCTCGCTTCGGTCCAGTATCGAACCTAGAACCACTTACCGAGCACGCTACCCACTGTGCCACCGAGGCGGTTTTCAACAACTCACATAATGTAAAACAAAATTCGAATATTTAGTTAAATCTAACGTCAGACTTAATTGTAAGTAGAGGGTTATTACCTCACTTGCAATTAAGGCTGACAGTCGAAGTATGGTGCCCGAAGAGGGGTGTATCCAAATCTCAAGTTTAGAAGCCTAGTTAGCAAGGTGACCATGTCATCATAATGGCAGTAGCCTTGAACGTGTGAGATTACACATGCTCAACTGCTATTCCGTGACTTTTTCAGCTTGCCTTCAAAGAAATAAGCTGTCTGATGTATTCTGATTCACATAAATAGGTTCGGAAGAGGAAGACGACAGGGTGACAGGAAACTGGCAAGAATACAATTAATATCTATTCAGAAACTTTCCACTTGAGGGCCACACCCTGACGTTGGAAGTTCTCACTTATCATCGACAGTCTTTGACCGCATCGAAATGTAATCATCCAACTTCCCACAATTCGCTACTAACATCCAATTCAAATTAGGGTCACGCTGATTTTTACCAATTCATTATTATTCATGCTTTATGAAAGTTACAAAGCGATTATTCTCCACACTATCTTTCAAACCGTTGTTGTTCATTGGTACATGAATGTCAGTGTGCTCTACTTTTTCAGCCCATTATCATCATTGTATTCCACAGGCCAGAAAGCTATGTTAATGTCGTTTATCTTTCTCCTGGTTATTTGGCAGAATTTATGTGAATTATTTTGCAGAATTTTCATGAAGGCCACATGAGAATGAAAGAGGGTGATCTAGAAATCTGTTTAAATCCCACTTTCTACCATATAAAGAAATTCGTCGTTGTTTTAGTTATCCAAAAGAGGAGTAAAATTGTCTGGAATGTGAACAGATGAAGTGCAGGTAGCGTCCACACTGACACCACAAAGGGCGAGCTCCTACACCTGGGAAGTTTGCTACAGTAAGTTCCGTTTAGAATGGATTCTTCTACGTGTAACTGACATTGTTCACAGGGCCATAGATTGCTACACCCTCTTATCCGACGGATGGTGCACTGGAGAGTCTCTCTCTCGCGGGAAAAACGTAACCCCACCTTGATCCAGTATTGACCCTGTAAGTCATAGGAGTCTAGCCAGGTTCGAGACTCGATCGGGGTGGGTTACTTAGTATGTTACACCAACGGGTTGGGAAGTCGGCCAAGCAGCCATAACGGGCCGAACCTTGTCGAGGCTGCTCGCTAGTGAGACGGAGATAACGGAGGGGATGTTAGCAGCGCACAATGTTTAACCAACCCCCCTTGTCTTTACTAACTTGACCTTCTATGCTTAACTTCAGTAATTGACGAAAACTGGTTTATTGCTTGTTTGTTGGAGTTTCAGGGCCCTTCAACTACAACGTCATTAGAGCCCCGTCCTTAGCATAGTACTTTTTTATTATTATTAATTAGTATCACATACCGAGGTACATTCTCTAATTCAAAACACAAACAACCAACACACACTTAACATGGCATCGTCAGCAGATATTCATACAAAGATTTTCTGAAATGACGACAACTGATAATACACCGGAATTCAGTACATTGGAACACCAAAGAACGAACAGAATATGGGAGAGCATTCCACCGAGAAAAAAAACTTGACCGGGGAAAAACTACGGCGGGGATCTGAGAAACGCAATTTAGAAACAAACTTGAAGAGCTGTGGTCTCCGAACTTCAATTGAGGCAAAGAAAAAGTCGACAATATAGTGCCAAGGGTGATTTTGGTATCTTAATGCACAGGCTAACTGATTCAAACTACAGAAATAAAGAAAATCTGTAAAGGGCAATAGACCATGTTTCCTGCAGACAGGGGAGACCCGCTGCCCCCAGGGAACACGGAACACAATGCGGAGAATACGGTTGTAGGCCCATTGCAGGGCAAGAATCCGAGTAGCAGGAAGACTCGCCAAAGCAAAGGAAGAAAAGCTTATGAGGGCTTGGACTTTTAGTCTGAAAATAATAGCTAATTTGGGACGGTTCACAACCTGTCTAAGGCGGCGAGACACTAGACGGCGAGATACATAGACTGCACAGACACTACACTAATGCGAAGATTTTGGGGTATTAGTAGCACCCAGTTTTCCCAAGCGGCCACCCATGTCAGTACTAGTTGCGGTTGAGCTGCTTAACTTCAGTGATTGACGAAAACTGGTGTATCCATTGCAACTTAGCCGCTTTCTTCGGGCGAGAGAGGTCCCCACTGCACCTTCCGTCGGATGGTAAGTAAAGCCTTGGCCACGTGTGGTGTACGCTTCCATTTGCATGTAAAAGAGCCCTCTCTACTATGCAACAGGTAGACGCGGCAAAATTCCCAGGTGTAGGAGCTCGCCCTCTGACGTCAGGTGGATTGCCCCGACGGACAGTAGGCCGTCGTTAAGGGATGCAGCTTTGGTCAGCACCCGGTTGTGTGTGTCCCATTCAGAGGGAAACCTGCTATAGGCGGCAAAACGTCGCACACGTACGGTCCTCTCGCGGTACAACGGTTGAAATTTGCTGTTTACAGGTTGACGCCCTACCAATTGACTTACAGGACCTGTTTTGTCTTCCTACCAATTGGTTTCCTTCGAATTGTTAAATTGTCGCGATTCCGTCCTTTAGGGACCCGTAAAAATCGTAATATGGCACTGCTACCCTAATGGGATACTTCTCACATGAATTACTGTAATGGACCGAATCACCCCCTTCCCTTTCCATGACATAATTTCTTAAAATTTGTTGCACGCAAGGAAGAGATCTCTCCTTCCCCCCTCAGGAAAGGAAATGGGTTAGTAGTATGATTATAACAACTGGTAGTTGATTATTTGCATTTGCGTGCTGACCAGAGGAAGCGTAGTGATCGTCATAATATTTTATAAGGTTTTCGTTTCGATTGTTACAAAAGGAGGGGTTGCAATCAAGTTGAAAGGGAAGTGTTATAGGGCAGTGGCTAAGCCCGCTATGCTATATGGATCAAAGTGTTGGGCAGTGAGGAAGAGCCACGTCAATAGAATGCAAATAGCCGAGATGCCGATGTTGCGGTACATGGGTCGGGTGCCAAGAGCTGATAGAATTAGGAATAAGTATATTAGAGGTAGCTTTGGGTTGGGGGACATCGCGAAAAAGGTGGGGGGTCCCTCAGGGAAGTGTATTGGGTCCTTTGTTGTACATTCTCTATGTGAACGACATGGGGCTTGATATTAACTCCTTCCTTGAACTATTTGCAGATGGCACATGTGCTGCACGGGTATTAGATGATGGATTATCATCCTGTGTGCAATTACAACAGGATCTAGATAGGATTTACAATTGGTGTGTAAAATGGGAATTGCCATTAAACCTGAAGAAGTGTAGGATCCTCACAATATGCAGATCTAGAAAGCTACTAGATTTTGATTACCACATAGGTGAAATTAAGGTTGATAGGGTTGTAACCCATAAACACCTTGGAATTGTCTTAAATAGTCAAGGTAATTGGTAGGATCATATTGGTAAACTGATTGGGAGGGCTGGTCAATTCCTCCGTCTGATTAGTAGGGTCCTTCGCTACAGCACAAAGGAGGTAAAAGAAACAGCATATATTTCAATGGTATAGTCCGCGCACCCAAAGAGTGCAGTTCGGAAAAATGAACTGCCCCAAGAATAGGGGAATAAGGTGCATTTACAATGCCCATCACAGCTTGACCACACTTGACCAAGCTTTGATGAGCATTGTAAAACTTTAAATGTATGGACAATGGGATAAAGGCCAAGGGGGTGAGGGGCGCAACTTATAAATGCATTACATTTAAGGGGGCGGTGGCAAAGGACCCGATTGCCTAGGGCAGTGGTGACGAACCTTTTTTTTAAAAAAAACGGGTCACAATGTTAAAAACAAATAGTTATCCATGGGTCAGGTGCAAACACTATTTAATTTTATGAATAAAAATAAATTATTATTACTAGCAAATCAAGTTTATAAAGTTTAACAATGAATAAAGGGTGAGGTCTGCGGGTTCTAGCCCTCCACTCCCACCAGGTCTCCATCCACCCCACACACCACCATATTCTTACAGACAACATGCTCCCATGTCTGCCTTTGTAAAGTAGCAAATAGAGAACAAACACCTCCTAACCCTTTTCCCACCTATAGCAGGGTTGGGTACCCATCTTGTCACTCGGAATTGCTCCCTATATTGATCAGTGTTTTTCCACAGCCAGTTTCCGACCAAAACTGCAATTCCTCTGCTTATTTATCGTCGGGTCTACTTTTCGTTTTGGAATTCCACTGACGCGTCCCTGGCGCTCCTTGCCGTCGCAACGCCAGGGAGTGAGCTCCTACACCTGGAAATGTTATATATACCCAGAGGCGTTCCAACATAGTGTGCCATGTGTGCAACACAGGCATTTAACTTGGCACACTACTAGCTTCTTAGATCCAGCCCCCTGATCTGCGAAAGCCAGGGATAGGATGTGAAAGAAGTTGCGCCCGGGGCCTCATTCCCAAAAGAGGTTGACCCACCTTGGTCCATTATTGAACCTAGAACTACTGCCGCAGTTACCAAGTGCACTACCCACTGCACCACCGAGGATTTAGAGCGCCAGGGCGCCTGTGTGCATTGCACACATGGCACAATGTTGGAACGCCTCTGGGTATATATAACATTTCCAGGTGCAGGATCTCGCTGCCTGGCGTTGCAACGCCAAGGAGCGCCAGAGACCAGGGGCGGGTCTACATAGTGACTAATAGGGCTTAAGCAGTGGGCCCCCAAGTGTCAAGGGGCCCCACAAAAATTGAATTATCATAAACATTTAATACTTTTTGATATACAGTGAGCACTTATCATATCTTAAAAATAGTTAATATTAATAATATAATAATAATGATTATTTATACTATTATTCATTGAATTTTAATCATTGTGACATTATTGAACTTCAATAAGCCCTAAGCCACGAGTAACCTAGATCCGCCCTTGCCAGGGACGCCTCAGAGGAATTCCAAAACGAAAAGTAGACCCGCCGATAAGTAACCATACGGATTCCAGTTTTGGTTGGCAACTGGCTGTGGGAAAACCCTGATCACTATAGGGAGCCATTCAGAGTGACAAGATGGGTACCCGACCCTGCCATAAGCGGGAAAAGGGTTAGGAGATGCTTTGTACTCTATTTGCTACTTTAGTGCAGCCAAGTTGTGTTGGACACACCAGTTCCCGTGAGATAACTGAAGTTAAGGAGTGAAAGCCCACGTCAATACCAACATGGGTGGTTGTTAAAGAACGTTTGGTGCTGCAAATTAACCCTCTCCTTCATCCTATCACCTACTTCCCCATCTCCCACAGGCAGCCTTCTAAGGATTCGTCCTGTTATGGCTGCCTAGATTACTCCCCAACCCATGAAACTAATCTAATTGAAAAAGGCAGACATGGGAGCATGTTGTGTGTGGTGTGGATGGGGACCAGGTGGGAGATAGGTGGGAGTGGAGGGCTAGAATCTGCAGACCTGACCCTTTATTCATTATTAATAATAATGTGTTTTTATTCAATAAATTAAATAGTGGTTGCACCTGACCCATGGAAAACTTTTTTTTCCAACATTTTGTTTTTAACATTGAGACCCGTCTTCAAAAATGGTTCGTCACCAACGCCCTAGGCAATCCGGTCCTTTGCCACCGCCCCCTTATATGTAACGCATTTGTAAGTTGTCCAGGCGCCCTTTGCCCCTTTGGCCTTTATCCCATTGCCCATACATTTAAAGTTTTACAATGCTCATCAAAGCTTGGTCAAGTGTGGTCAAGCTGTGATGGGCATTGTAAATGCACCTTATTCCCCTATTCTTGGGGCAGTTCATTTTTCCCAACTGCACTCTTTGGGTGCGCGGACTATACGCCCAATTTTGGAATATGGCAGTCCAATTTGGTTCCCCTTCAGGCAGGACTTATCTTTGGAGGTTGAAAGGATCCAAAGGAGAGCAGCAAGAATTGTACTCAATAGGTTTTCTCACAGGGAGAGCGTATCTGCCATGATTAGGGAACTAGGGTGGGACACATTAAGCCAGAGGTGTATATCTCACAGCATTAGCCTTTTTATAAGACTGCTGCTGCTGGGATGTAATGGACCTTTGGCTGGAAGTGTGTCGCCAGCTGAGTATAAGGGGAGAAAGGATCATCCATATAAATTGAAAGAGGTTAGGGCACAGACAGACTCATACTACTGGTCATTTTGCCAGGGGTCATTCGACAATGGAATGGCCTTGGAGAGGATAAGATGGAGGGCTTCATCCAAGGAAAGCCAACCATTGCTAGTATTGTGTTAGGGGAGGCACCTGAATTATAGCTTAGGGTTTTTGGAGTATTAGGTTATCATAAGTAGGATTGAGAGTTAGTCTCTCCACTGCCATATTGGACAAAGAAAAGGCTGCTTGCAGTGTAGTAAATTAAAATTGAGATAGTAATGAGAGGAAAAGCTCGTTAGATCCATTACAGGAATGCAGATAGTTGGAAGCACCCGGGGCAGAAGGAGACCAAAGCAGACGTGGGATCAGGTTGCCCATAAGGATATGGTAGTGTGTGGGGTGGACGGGGCCTGGTGGGAGATAAGCAAGAGTGGAAGGCTAGAACCCACAGACCCTACCACAGGTGGGATATGGGTATGATGATGATTACTGTAAGTGTATAATAGAATTTATTTTGTAATTACATACTTACATTTCGTCCAAAATTCATTGAGCTTACTATATAATAAACTTTGAAGCAAAGACTGAAAAAAATGAACATAAAATTATCATTAAGTTAGTGTCAGGAAATCGTTTTTATCAACAGAACTAATAATAACAATGAATGAAAGAATTATTACTTGCCTAGACGTAATTTTAAACTACTGAATTACTTTAAAATTCCCCCGTCATTCTCACTATGAATGAAACTAACCTTGGGGTTCATCCCAAACAGGAAGTGATTTGAAGGTTTTTAGAGTGAATTGACTATTGAGAGATAAAGGATGCTCTGTACATAACCTCCGTTTTTCCTGTTACCATTGATAAAAGTTCTGTGTGCTCATGTCTTTCACCAATATGGCCACACCAGTTCTTGTGAGATCACTGAAGTTCAGCAATGAAAACCCACGTTAGTACAAACACAGGTGGTTGGTAGTGAACGTTGGGCGGGCGCGAGTAGCCTCCTAAGGGTTCGGCCTGTTATGGCTGCTTGGCTTACTCCCCAACCCATTAGCGTAACATAATATGAGTATTCACGATTCTGTGAATCTGGTGTCATCATTTCAACCCCTTTTCCCGCCTATGACAGGGTCGGTACTCAGCAATCCCACTGGAACCCCTCAGCAATCTCACTGGAACCCCCCAGGTACTCTGCTATTGCGTTGAACACACAGGTTCTCGTCTGATTACTGAAGGTAAGCAACGCAACCCCCAGCTAGTACTATATTATCACGGGTGACCGCTTGGGTTGTTGTTTGTTGGTGTTTTAGGGCCCTTCAACTACAAGGTCATTAGAGCCCCGTCCACAGTGTAGTTCTTATGCAGAGACTGCATAGACACTACACTAATGCGACGAATTTTTGGTATTAGCAGTGCCCAGTTTTCCCAAGCGCGCACCCATGTCAGTACTAGCTGGGATTGCGCTGCTTAACCTCAGTGATCAGTCCCCAGGTGTAGGAGCTCACCCCCTGGCGTCGGTGGAATGCCCCAGCGAACAGTAGACCAACGATAAATAAGCATAAGGGTTGCAGCTTTGGTTGGCAACCGGCAGTGGAAAAATACTGTCCAATATATCGCCCTTGTGTCCATTCAGAAGTTCAAGATTTGTGAAGAAGGTGTTTTAGGGCCCTTCAACTACAAAGGTCATTAGAGCCCCGTCCACTACGTAGTTCTAATGCAGAGTCTGTACAGACACTACGCTGTTATGACAACTTTTGGGTATTACCAGTACCCAGCGTTCCCAAGCGGCCACCCATGTCAGTACTAGCTGGAGTTGCGTTGCTTAACTTCAGTGATCGGACGAGAACTGGTGTGTCCAACGCAATTCATCGCTCCCGACCGCCTGGGAACACTGGGTACTGCTAATACCCAAAAGTCGTCATAACAGCGTAGTGTCTGTACAGACTCTGCATTAGAACTACGTAGTGGACGGGACTCTAATGACCTTTGTAGTTGAAGGACCCTAAAACACCAACGAAACGAACAAACCCATTTGAATCATGCAGCATTGAATGCTAACTAAACATGCCAACATTGAAAACTAAACATTTATTTGAATGCAGTGTTGGTTACTTTCTTCTAGGACCAACAAGCAACTCCTAATCGTTTCCCCCCTATGGCAGGGTCGGGTACCCATCTTGTCCCACCGAGGTGGGTTACCCTGTTTCGGGCGAGAGAAATGCCCTTAATGCACCTCCCTTCGGATGAGAAGTAAACTGGAGGTCCCGTAGTGTTGTATGATGTCATTTGCACTTAAAAGAACCCTTTTCACTACGCAACGGGTAGGTGAGGCAAAATTTCCAGGTGTAGGAGCTCGCCCCTGATGTCAGTGAAGTACCTCAACGGACAGTAGACCGACGATAAATAAGCATAGGAGTTGCAGCTTTGGTCTGCAACCGGCTACGGAAAAAGCACTAATATATCACCCTTGTGTACAGTCAGAGGGACAAGATGAGTACCCGACCCTGCCCTAGGCGGAAAAAGGATTAGGAGGTGTTTTTTGGCCCACGTGGTAAAGCTTTAAACCCACTGCACTGAGAACAACTGACCTTGTTCTAGTCAGGGAAAGGGTTAGGAGTGATAATTCTTTTCTTAAGCGTGTAAATAATTAACAAAAGATGCTTGAAAATAACCCTTGTATTACAATTATTGCATTCAGTTAAATATGAAGTTAAATTCACCTGCAGAGCTTGTTTTTTGTTTTCCTTAACAATAGATGCAGTGAGTTGTTCAAGTAACCTAGTGACATAGACCTACTGAGACGGTGCTTATTTTGGCTACTTGAATAATATAAATGGGGAGGGTGCTTTAACAGTCAGCCAGTTTCATGAACCTCATTAATTTAAAGACAAATCATGTTACTGTGCACTAGCTTTCAGGCACCCTAATAATTTCGTAGTTATGCCAGATACTCCACCCTCTGAATAAATACTTATTATTTCCTGATAAATGGGAGATGTAAACAACTACTTCCAGTGAAACTTGAAACTCATTTGAGGAATTCAACAGGAAATGAAAAAAATTGGGGAAGACAATTACATACTCTAAATCAGCCATCTCAAAAAGCCCACGATTGTGTTTCGTGCGAGTTTGAGAATTACAGGTACATTAGAAAAGAAGTGATGGTAAACGTATTGTACATTTAAAAATGCACATAGGTAGCACTTATTATATATAGGCAGTTTACGCATAGGTCATAGTGCATGCGGCCCGCAGAAAGTTTCACTGTTGTCAATATGGCCCTCCAATAAAGTGGATTTGAGACCACTGCTCTAAATTTTCGATTTAATTTCAACCGGTAGCTCAGTCGTTAGTTTAGAGCGTGTTTACCCCTAGAATATAGAGCAGTCTCTGTCCGAGAAAGGGCCGGCAGAAAGTTTATTGGGGTCTCAGGAAATGCTATTAATGGGGCCCCAATATATTTACAATTTACAAATTCATTAGGAAATGCTCTTAGAATGGCACAACCACTTTTGGAGTACTGTAGTCCAATTTGGTTTCCCTTTAAGCAGGACTTATCTTGGGAAATTGAAAGGATCCAAAAGAGGGCAGCAAGGATTGTACTCCACAGGTTTTCTCACAGGGAGAGTGTGTCTGACATGGTTAGGGAATTAGGGTGGGACACAGTAAGCCAGCGGCATATATCTCATAACATTAGTCTTTTTATTAGACTGCTGCTGATAGGGTGTAATGGACCTCTGGTTGGAAGTGTGTCCCTGGCTGAGTATAGGGGGAGAAAGGATCATTCATATAAATTGAAGGAGATAAGGGCACAGACAGACTCTTACTACTGGTCTTTTTTACCAAGGACCAGGAATACCCTTGAAGAGGATAAAGTGGAGGGCTTCTTCAAAGGAAACGCTACCGTTGCAAGTATTGTAGAGGGCCACAAGAATTACAGCTTAGGGTTTTAGGAGGTTTAGAGTATCACTGCCACTCTCCACTGCCAAATCGGCCAAATATGGCTGCTTTCAGTGTAATAGAATAAGAAATATGAAAATTCGGGCTGTGGGGTCTCGATCTGAAATTCGAAAACCAACCGCCCTAGCTCGAGCTTAGTAGTTTTAAGATTTGGGGATGAAGGACTTAATACGAAGCTCGTAATCATCTGACCCAAAGTCATTTTCACGATTTTCTACCACTAACCCCTTTTCCGGCTATCAGATTCGAGTACCCATTTTTGTCCAACTGGGACACATGAGAAATCTGTTGGACGGTATTTTTACGCAGCCGGTTACCAGCACCTATGTTTTTTTATCATTGGCCAATTTTTCTTCGTTGGGACACTTTTCCTTCAAAGATGCCAGAGGGCAAGCTGCAACACCTAGCAATTTTGCTAAATGATTTACTCCATGTAGCAAGTACTCTTTTATGTGCAGGTGACATCGTACATCACAGGGGATCACAGCTTTACTTCCTATCGGATGGAAGGCACACTAGAAGCCTTTGTCTCACCCGAGGGCAGCCACCTCCCCCTTGGTCCAGCATTGAACCCTGAAAACACTATTGCTACCTCTGAGCCAGCGAAGCGGGCATTTTTCATTTTCCTTCACAAACTGACAACATGCTAACGTAAACGCCAAATTCATTGAACTTTAATGGGTCTAAAAGTAATATGTAGACCGCTGTAATACGTATGTAACCCCTCTGAATGAACACAAAGATGATATATTGGACGGTGTTTTTCTGCAGCCGATTGCTGACCAAAGCCTTTCTGCTGGCGTGGCAAAAAGTTATATTTCTTGATGTACTAACGTACCAGATAGTTTCTTGCAGGAATATGTAGTAGGGTACCCCGTTTAGCAGTACCCAGTTTTCCCAAATTGCGTTGGACACACCAGTTCTCGTGAGATCACTGAAGTTAAACAGCACAAGCCCACGTTAGTACCAACATGGGTGTTTGGTAAAGAACGTTGGTGCTGCAAATTTCCCCTCTCCTACGTCCTCTACCCCTACCTCCTCATCTCCAGCGAGCAGCCTCCTAAGGGTTCGTCCTGTTATGGCTGCTTGGCTTACTCCCTAATCCATGAAATTAATCCAGCAATCCAAGCGGCCACCAATGTTAGTATAAGCTGGGGTTGCATTACTTAACTTCAGTGATCAGACGAGAACTGGTGTGTCCAACGCAATAAGCCACTCTCACGATATTTGGGCATTAGCGGTACCCAACGTTCCCAAGCGCCCAGTTATGTCAGTACTAACTGGAGTTGCGCAGCTTAACTTCAGTGATCAGACGAGAACTGATGTGTCCTACGCAATACAGCTGCTCCTTACTGTTCGTTGTGGCACTCCACCAACGCCAGGGGGCGAGCTCCTACACCTGGGAATTTTTCCTCCTCTACCCGTTGCATTTAGAGTGCAAATGCCATCGTACACCACACGGGACCCTGGTTTTACTTCTCATCCGAAGGAAGGCGCACTTAGGGCCTCTTTCTCGCCCGAAAGAAACCAACCCACCTCGATCCATTATCGAGCCTGAAACCACAGGGGCTGTAATGCGAGCATGCTATCTATTGTAACACCAAGGCGGGTTTTGAAATGATTTCCTAATTTCATTAAATTATTATAGTTGCTATAACGTTTTACGTTGAGATTTAACAGCCCTGAATAAAGTTCATTAACTTCGCATGTGCGAAATGTTATACTCAGAAAAGCAAACTTCTATAAAAAAGAGAAAATAGTTGACTAGTTAATATTTCTGGTTTTTGTCCGTGGTAAATGTAAATTTCTTTTCCTATCCTTAAGTTGGAAGAAATCCTTTTAATATTTTATTTCTTATTACTCCATTAATATAAACAGAAATTGATAAATTCGGCACTTACCTGTGTACTGCTGCTATTCCTCACTGGACATAAAATTAACATGATGCAAAATTGGAGTGCCAAACATTGTGAAGTTTTCATCGTGACTCAAGAACTGTCAGGTTTTGCAAGCATGTGAGACGTACAGGTGGTTGTTTTTTTTTCAAAAATGCGATAGGTGTTTTTAGAGAAAAAAAGCGCACACGTTAACGGTTAAAAGATAAACCGAATATTTGATATAATCAAATTGTTAGAGTTAACACGTAAGTCTTTTTCCATCAAAATTTGGTAAAACAAACCACTTTACAGACATGTGTCACACGGTTTATTATTTTGATGCTTCTACCTCGATGATCATTTTATTAAAAACTATCCATGTGACGTCATGCCAAAGATCTGCCATTTAGAAAAAGGAATTACCCCCTTGTTCCCCTTCTACTCACCTCCCAAAAAGTAACAACGCCCGGCTACTCATAATTTCATTGTTACTCGAATTCAAGGCACATTTTTCGATCATCATATTCACTAGGAAAAATATAATGAGGTGCAGAAAAAAGTGTCGTTTCTTTTCCTTTGTAAGTATTCAATTTTAATGCTTTTTTTAAAGCTAATGACAACATACGTAGAAATGTTTTTTTTTGTAAATCTCCTGACCCAATGTGAATTTTCCCTCTTTCCCTTCCCCCCTCTCCGTTTTTTGTATTCAGCAAAAAAGAGTAACGGTTCGCATAATAAACTAAATGATAGCGGTACTATGCATTCGTCTATGGCTACTTTATGCATTTATTAACAGCAGTAGCAACTGCTTCATGCTGTGCATTTTTAATCACAGGAAACTTATTTTTCGTTAACATAGTTTTGCAATTGTGAAGTCCATCTTAGTCAGGAACCTGCTGAAGTTTGTTTTAATGAAGGGAAACTCTTGACAGTTTTGGCATACTCAGTCAAGTTCTTATTTGTGCCGCTGATACCAGGAACTCTGCGTTGGACGGCGGCATTTATTTACCTAATCGATCGCCGATATAATCCCTGTTTTATAATATCAAGCATTGTTCTTGGGGCAGTTTTGGTGACGTTCTCTCTGGGGGTAAGCTGATGCGAAAGGCGCAAGGGGTAACGTAACTAGGATCAGTGTTCCAGAGCAACGGGGAAATAGACTCGTATGTTGTTGTTGTTTGTTGGTGTTTTAGGGCCCTTCAACTACAACGTCATGGGTCTCTAATGACCTTGTAGTTGACGGGACCTTAAACTCCAACAAACAACAACAACGTCATTAGAGCCCCGTCCACAGCATAGTTCTTATGCAGAGACTGAACAGACACTACACTAATGCAACGACTTTTGGATATTAGCAGTACCCAGTTTTCCCAAGCGGCCATCCATGTCAGTACTAGTTGGGGTTGCGCTGCTTAACTTCAGTGGCATCAGACGCAATTCACCACTCCGTGTGACTCGTAGAATCAGTGGTGGATACTTGAAATGGAAACAGGCAATTAGAGTCCTGTGTGTTAGGAGGGGAGGGGGGCTTATTGCGTAGGACGCACCAGTTCTCGTCTCATCACTGAAGTTAAGCAACGCAACCCCAGCTAGTACTAACAGGGGTGGCCGCTTGGGAAAACTGGGTACTGGTAATGCCCAAAAATCGTCGCATTAGTGTAGTGTCTGTGCAGTCTCTGCATTAGAACTACGCAGTGGACGGGCTCTAATGACCTTTGCAGTCGAAGGGTCCTAAAACATCAACAAAACAAACAAATGTTAGGAGGGTCCTTATAAAGTCGAAAGGGAAGTTTCACAGGGCAGTGGTTAGGGCAGCTATGCTATACGTAGCCACGTAAATAGAATACAAGTAGTCGAGATGCGAATACTGCGGTATATGAGTGGGGTGTCGAGAGCTGTTAGAATTAGGATTTCTTTCGTTGGTGTTTTCAGGCCCTTCAACTATAACGGTCATTAGAGCCCCGTCCACTGCGCAGTTATAGTGCAGTCGATAAAGACACTACGCTGTTACCACGATTTTTGGTTATTAGCAGTACCCAGTGTTCCCAAGACGCCGCCCATGCTAGTTGTTGTTGTTTAAGGTCCCGTCAACTATAAGGCCATTAGAGACCCGTCCACTGCATAGTTCTAATGCATATACTGCACAGACACTACACTAATGCGACGATTATTGGGTATTAGTAGTAACCAGCTTTCCCGAGCGAACACCCATGTCAGTACTAACTGGGCTTGCGTTGCTTAACTTCAGTGACCAGACAAGAACTGATGTGTCCAACGCAATACAGCCGTTCTCATAGAATTAGGAAAGAATATATTAGAGATGGTATGGACTCGTAATGAGAGGAGGGGAGGAGGACCTCGTTAGAATCATTATAGGAATGCAAGTGGTTGGAAGCACCCGGGGCAGGGGAGAGCAAAGCGAACGTGGAAGCAGGTTGTTCGTAAGGATATTGCAGTGTGTGACATGGATGGGGACCTGGTGGGAGATAGGAGGGAGTGGAGGGCTAGAACCCGCAGACGCGACCCTGTAACAGGCGGGATAACGATATGATGATGATGAAAAAGAAAAGTTGAAAGAGGAAGACAATAGGAGAGACAAGTACTCCTGGGAAGAACATTGGGCCTAACAACTGTTACAATAGGGAGCTTGAGTTACACGTCGGTGTTCAACTTACACCGACGTAAAGCAGACGAATTGCGTACTGCGCAGGTGCACATGCCCCTATTAGGAATGTTGCATCTGCGCAGTATGGAAATCGTCTGCTTTGCGTCGGTGTACGTTGTACGCAACGTGTAACTCAAGCTCCCTAATATGCAGTGACACAGTCGACTTGAGTGGCCATTCGTACCGGATTCCAGCTCTGCGTCCCGGAATTAATAATTTGTTTAACGATTCGTCAAAATACTGTAAATTCAGTTCCTATAGGATTTCCACGACGGATCTTATTTTTTTGGGAGCCTTGCATTGGCGGCATTGGGCATATAGGGCCTAATGTAATGATATTTTTGTGCGGGGAGTGACATCGGTAACATACAACTTTTTTTACTGTACTTGTATGTTTCGTTCCGGGGAGGGATCCCGCGTCGGTGGAGCAGTGGGTTGCGTACTCCGTAACTGCGTCAGTGATTCTAGGTTCGATACTGGACCGAGGTGGGTTGGCTTCTTTTGGGTGAGAGAGATGCTTTGGATGAGATGTAAAACCGAAGTCCCGTGTGGTGTCCGATGGCATTTGCACGTACAAGAACCCTCACTCCTATGCAGCAGGTAGATGAGGCAAAATTTCCAGGTGTAGGAGCTCGCCCCCTGACGTCGGTGGAATTCCCGACGATAAATATGCATAGAGGGTTGCGGCTTTGGTGGGCAACCCTTTGTCAGAAAACACTGTCCAATATGCAGTATCACCCTTGTGTCCATTCGGAGGGACGAGATGGGTACCCGACCCTGCCATCGTAGGGAAGAGTTAGGAGTTACTTGCTTTTTGATGGGGGCGGTGTCAATGTCCCGGATTGACCGGAGGAAGAAATGGTCACCCTACAGCAGGCCAGAGTTTTTTCCTTTGCGGGGGTAATTCATTAAAGAGTTAGTGGTGAACGTCGACGATGGCGATACGAACGATACAAGGCGGAAATTAGCAACTGCGCATGCTCACTTGCTGGTCTGCTTTTCGTGAGCATGCGCAGTTGCTCATTTCTGTCTAGTATCGTTCGTATCGTTATTAAAGAGTTAATAGGGAGATTGTGCGTACCGTTACCGATAACTATTCGTCTGCTTATGGGACGTATAGTTATCGGTAACGGTACGCACAATCTCCCTATT
>JAAFCE010008833.1:15813412-15858397 GCA_013389805.1 Trigoniulus corallinus
GATACTAGGTCAAATGAGGCAACTGTGCATGCTCACGAAAAGCAGACAAGCAATTGAGCTTGCGCATTTGCCTCATTTGACCTCGTATCGTTCGTATCGTCATCGTCGACGTTCACCACTAACTCTCTATTATCCTTTAAGGCCAAACTACTGTATAGTAGGGGCCCACTGTATAACTCTACATGTTGCATACTGTATATCAAACTTGTGTGTCGTCCGATTCAGCAATTTCACTGACGAAAAAAAATGTGGCATTTAATCCAGAATTTGAAATGCAAGGCCGTCGAAAAAAACTTGAATCCAAAATTACGAAATTGAAACTTCTTTGTAGAATCTAATGCATTCCATTAACTTCACCTTTACTATCGACTTTAAACCATATAAATAACAATTAGAAATATGAGATTATCATTGCTTGATTAGAATTTTAATAATTAGTGGAAATTAGCATATGACGTAATGCATTCCTGACAACTTCAGATTGCGACAATAAATTTGGGTTATAAATAGCGACTTCGCAGGGAAAAAGGCAGTATACTTTCAGCTTTGCAATCAGTTGTTCTTAAGAAGTTTTAAAAATGAAATTTAATTTATTAGTAATTATTTTATCGTGTGTTATAGTTTTTGGCGTATGTTTTTCGACGCTACCTGAGGTACGTAAGTGGTGGGTTCTTACCTGTACGTGAACGAAGTCGTTAATTATTTCACCTGGTATACGAATTCTAGGTTGCAACGTCTGATGAGCCACCAGTAAAGCATGATAATAGTAAGTAAAATGAGTTTGACTCTCAATTCTTTCTACTTGTGTAACAATTCTTCTTTTGTAGGGTCAAGAGCTGGGAATTTCGGATGGAAGAACTGTCGTAAGTATGATCATAAGAGAGAGTAGTGTTTGCAACCGAACAGTGCCTGCCCTAGCACTTATGCCGCCCCTTGAAACGGCCCTCTGTTCGCATGCCCCGTTCTCGCACTTGCACCCAAAATGGCGCCCCGGACAAATGTCGGAGTTACCTTAGAGCGGGCCCTGCATCCGAACCAGAGCGAGTAATTCGGACTCTTCTGGTCGGGATTCCTGAAATGCCATCACACATCCGGTCCAAACGAGCATTAGTTTCCTTGCTAGAATTAAATTAACTCTGAATCAGGGTTGTAAATTCTGGGCTCTCTACTTTCTTGCCCTGCTTGTCTGTCTCTATGGCGCCTTCAAAAACTTCCTGCATTACCCCTTCTTAGCTGGATGTGGAATCGTAAAGAGGAACAGAATCGTCGGTGGGAGAGCCTCTTCTATTACAGATTATCCCTGGACGGTAAGGTCTCTGTCAAATCTAATGATTTCGAGCGTAAGTCCTAAAGGTCTCTTGTGGCTGAAGGTCGCTATACGCAAGCAAGGAAAGCAACACTGTGGAGGTTCCGTACTCAACAGGAATTTTATCCTCACTGCTGCCCACTGCATTAAAGGGTCTGTAGTATGTTACTGAACTCCTCGAAAAGAGTTTCTAGGAAGAGACTTAACCTGCCCTTAACGCTTATTTACTCCAGTCATGATATAGCAAAGCTGGAAGTGATAGCTGCAGTGGACGACGTTACAAGTCAAAGGGCCTTCAAGTCATTGGTTGCTTACGGAAAGTCTCACGAAAAATTCGATGCTGACTCGTACGACTACGATGTTGGAGTCTTAAAGCTGAGAGAACCTCTGCCCCTTAACAAGGGAGTAAAGCCTGTCTGTTTGCCAGATCCAGGTGACGACCCAATAACGCACACAGGAGTGGTCAGTGGATGGGGTGCTGCTAAAGAAAGTAAGTTACTCGATTAAGGTTACTCCAATCCTGAGGTCCTTCAGTTATCGTCACGGATGAGGTTAAATTACTTCTAGCGGATAACTTCGGCCAAAATCGCCTGAAGTCTCTCGGCGTTCCAATAGTGTCAAATGCAGAATGTCGTCGTGCTAAGGGCCTGCAGGACCAAAAGATAACCGACCGTATGATATGTGCTGGATACTTGGATGGATCTATGGATGCCTGCACGGTAAGGATGGTTATGACTCGTGAGCTCTGAGGGGGGAAAGAGAAGGTTATTTAATCGGGGAATCTCTGCAGGGCGACTCCGGTGGTCCACTAATCTGGTACAACGCTGGATACTGGAAACAGGTTGGCATCGTCTCCTGGGGAATTGGATGTGCTCGTCAAGACTACTACGGGATCTATACCAATGTCGAAATGATGCTAGAATGGATTTCGATGTACGCGTCTGAAGGACAATGCTGAACTTTCGTACCCACTTTCTTAATTTATTTCCCCTCCTTTTTATATACTGCATACGAAGCTCGTTATATTTCATACCGCAGTTATTAAAGTTCTATTTTTTACACCTAATTGTAAAACGTTGTCTCGAGTGATGGGGTGGAAAGGATTGCTGCCTCATCGAGGAGGGGACTGGGACACTCCAACCAATAGGTACCAGAGTAATCGTTGGCTTGCGCAGAAGAAAAGTGCGAAACACTTAACTAGGGAAGATTGCCTAGGCCAGTGGTGGCGAACCTTCTTTTTAAGGACGGGGTCACAATAAGACTAAAAATAAAAACATAAAAGTTGTCTGCGGGTCGGGTGCAAGCACTATTTAATTTGACGAATAAAAAAATCATGATTAATAATCAATAAATTAGCTCATTAAAGCAGCAAATAGAGATCATTCTAATACCCTTATCTCGCCTGTGGCAGGGTCGGGTCCGCAGTTTCTAGCCCGCTAGGTCTTAGTCCACCTCGCACACTGAGACTATAAACTAGATATGATTCTCGTTCGGGTCACAGGTTCCCCACCACTGGCCTAGGCCTAAGACTATGTAATGTATAATGGGAATATCGAGTGACCAACATGTGGGTGGGGGAACCTTGATGGACTTGCGATGACCTGTGTAGGGCATCTGTGACATCGTTCACCTCCTGGAAGGGGGAGGCGAGTAAAGTAGTTGCAGATATGGCATGTTGGTATACCACACTCCATGAATCCCAAAGACAAATTTGGCATCATAAAATCTCAGTCCGGTAACTTTGCACCAAACGACTCGTCCAAAATGACCAACAGTTGGTGCTACTCCTCGTAAACGCCTACAATGGAGTAGTGGTTCTTCTTCGGTCTTTGCACTGTTCCAGACCAGGGAACGGGTTTAACGTAAGGATACGGTGGTGTGTAAGGTGGACGGGAACTTCGTGGGTGTCGTTGCCGTCCGTGTTGCACACCACTCCTATGCACCCGGGGCAGGGAAAAGACTAAAGCAGACGAGGGAACAAATTTAACGTAAGGATATGGTAGAGGCTCAGCCCTACCACAGGTGGGATAAGGGTATGATGGCCCACCACGTAGTGAACCAAATTATGGTGCTGGGTGTTCCACACTCGATCCTAATTAGAGGTAGCTCGGCTTCTCCCTATGGAGACAGGGGTACAATGTGTCAAAGTGAAGTGTCTCCGTGAAGAGGGGAAGATGTTATCTGCGCTTAACTCTTGATAGGACAAACTTTCCAGGGGAATAGCACTCTGACGTCAGTAGCCCGACAATAAATAAGCTTTAGGGTTGCAGGTGCTAGGTTGAAAGCCGACTGCGTAAATCTTACCGTCCAATAGATCGCCTATTGGTCTCAATAAGAACAAAATGGGTACCCGATCCTGTCATAGACAGGAAAAGTTAAGTGCCAGTAGTAGTAGTAGTACAGGTAATTTCACTACGTAATGGCCTATTCCAAAATATCGTGTCAAAGGGTTCCGTGATAGTAAAGAAGACGGTAGGGACCGTTGGAAAGAGGAACGGGCCACATAGAAGGGATTGGAGCTCAACACTTCCCCCATTTGACATTCATTCCCCTTTCATGAAAATTTGGATCCGCCACTGGGACATGTAACTCGGGTCCCTGTTATTGCATAAGAATAACTATCAGATAGAGAGCTTATTTTAATTATGGTGTTCAGTGGCGTTGCTAGGGTTGGCGTCAGCGAAAAAGCCGCTTCTTCTGCTTTGGTGTCGCCCCATTTCTCATGGTGCGAGTGGTGTCACCCGGTGCGGCATATCAACCACACACTTTTCTTATACATCACACGGGGCCACGGTTTTATATTACATCCTGCAAAGGGGCACTGAAGGGCCTCTCGTTCGGAAGAAGCTATCCCCCTCGTCTAGGATTAATCCTCAAAACGTTTCCGCACAAGTCCTATACTGCAGTGCTCCTCAACCTTTCTTTTACACTCACGGCGCGGCAAAAATAAGAGGAATACCCACAGGCATGGCAGGCGTTTACCACTTCGGGGGTCATTGTGGGTGGCTGCGGATGAAGGGCCAACTAGGGAATGGTTTATCGCAATAGTGACTTAACAGTAGGTTAGTGGCTTCGCTCCAACCACAGATTAGGGACCCGGCTCTAAACAAGTTGAAGGCCTGGGGTTGCCTATATCTAGTTTAGCAGTATAGTCGGTAACTTCTTACGGACCCACACCGGTCCGCGGATCACAAGATGAAGACTATTCCTCGATGACGCAATGGTAGTGTTCTGGATTCAATCCGCACGAGATATAGTGAATACTTTGGGTGCGACAAAAGGCTCCCAGCACAGATTCCGTCAGATGGAAGTAGAACAGTAGTCCCTGGGGCTACTAACGTCGCGACATCGTCCCAACACAAATTCACTACGAAACGATGATGATCTCAACGCCCGGGGGCCCCGCTGGATGTACTTCTCTTGTTAACTAAGAATGAAGAGAAAAAAAGGGACTTAAGAAGAGGGAGACTGCAACAATTTTGAGCGAGATAGAGAGTTGACTGACGTAATATGGACAGGTTACAGAAAGACGGAAGGACCTTACCGGCCAGGTCCACCAGGTAGGTAATAGGCAGGGTCAAACCTTTTCAAGTCATGCTGAAATCGGCTCAGGATTATTGTTGCCGTTACCAAGTCAGCACAATGTTCTAAGTATTATAGAGTGACTGGGTATTACTAAGGCACGTATCCTCAACTCAAACGTTACCGAACTTTACCCCAACTCTGTTTTTATCCAGGTGGATACGTGCCTTAATAATATACTGAACGTTGCCCTAGCTCACTGTTTTTCGGGAGGTGGATACGTGCCTTAGTAATACCGAGTGCCTGTACCATGTCCTTGCCAAAAGTCATTCTAGAATTATAGAATATTAAAAATTGCATTTGCAATACCTATCGAAAACAGACGTCCATTAACCCTTTGCATACAGCTGTTAAATACCCCACATGCAGAGTATATACTGAATAAGTATATTATTGACACCAAATACATCATTGTTAAAACAATTGAATGGCTTACATTTTTTCTGATGTCTTTGAAGAGTCTACATGTTCGGTTTCAATGAAAGAAATCGTAGGAAGTTCCCTACTAGCAAACTGTCAGATTTGTTCACTTCCTATCCTTTCCTAACATTATTCTTCAGTATTATTGTTGTATTCTTCATTATGAAATCCTGGCAGACATGATGCATATATTTTCTTCATTGCCAAAAGAGACTGCATATCAAACCGTCCAAATAATTCAGTGAAACGCCGACAAATTTGAATGCCTGCACACGCAGAGTAACAAATTAGGAATGAATTTCTAGTAGAAATTGGAGGTTCCGTGATAGGTTTTTAATGATTTAAGACTACAAAGTATATATGGTGAGGTACCCAAAATCCGTCCCCTGCCCTAAATCCGTCCCCCCCTTTAACTTTCAAGGGGAGGGCTGTAACCTTCAGAACAGCACATGGAAGCCTTCAGAACCATCCAGTTTACTACTGGCTCTGATTCAGTTGCTTTGTTCTGTTTTTAACTTTAAAATTTTTCAAAAAATAGGTTTTGTGTAAATTTACTAAATTGTGGAATCGAACCTTAAACAGTTATATTGACACTTCCGAGTAATTTTTTTCATCATTTGGCAATTGGTAATTAAAGATTGCTCCTTAAATATTGTGTTCCAGTTGTCAGAACCATGTAGTTGTGGTTGTTTGTTCAAGAGATGGGACTTTTTCATTTGTTATTGCTGTGATCCTAAATCCGTCCCTTTGAAATTCCCAAATTCGTCCCCGGGACGGATTTAGGACCCTCATAATGTATTGCTCTTTTTTTTTTTTACATTCTATAATTTCCCAACCTCTTAGACTAGTATTGATTCATATATGATCACGTGTTGCCCTTTTTATAATGTGTTTACCACTTCTATGCCTTATTATTATAATGTAGTAGAACTGAAGTTCTATGAAGAATATCATTCCAAAATTGATATTAGGCTATTTTATTTAAACAGTCAATAAAAAGTTTTCTCTCAAGAAATTTATTATGAGAGATGTAAACTGTGTTTTAATGAAAGTTCCCATAAAAATAATTCAGTAGATGTTAGCTGGAAAGAGGGAACGGAATTAGGACACCTTTTTAGAAAAATCAAAATCTGCGTTCTTATAAGTTTTTAATTTTTTATGGTTTAGAAAGTTTTATTTAACAGTATCACACTAGCTATACAAGTAGGTAAGGTGTTGATAAACTTAAATCAGTTTTTAAATTATTTTTCCTGTAAATAATTTTCTCAGAATTGAAGATTTTGCTTAGGGGGATGATATTTGGGCACTTTACCATGCAATAAGCAATTCCTAGCCCTTATCCCGCCTATAGCTGGGTCGGGTACCCATCTTGTCCCTCTAAATGGACACAAGGGTGATGTATTGGAAAGTGCTTTTCCACAGCCGGTTACCGACCAAAGCTGCAACCCCTATGGTTATTTATCGTCGGTCTACTGTTCGTTGGGGCACTCCACCGACCCCAGAGGGGAGCGCGCTCCTACATCTGCGAATTTTGCTTTATCCACCCGTTGCAAAGTAGAGTGGGTTCTTTTTCGTGTAAATGACATCGCAAACCACACGGTACCTCGGTTTTATTTCTCATTTGTTGTTGTTGTTTGTTGGTGTTTAAGGTCCCGTCAACTACAAGGTCATTAGAGACCCATTTCTCATTTGAAGAAAGGCGTACTCGAGGCATCTCTCGAACCCGAAAGAAGCCAACGTACCTTGGTCCAGCATCGAGCCTAGGACCACTTTTTTTTCATTTCTTTGGTGTTTTATGCCCTTCAACTACAACGTTCATTAAAGCCCCATCCCACTATATAGTTAGTTCTAATGCAGAAACTGCACAAACACAACACTGATGCGACTATTTTTGGGTATTAGTGGTGCGGTGCAGTTATGGATACGCGGAAATGGAAATGATTGCCACAATTTTAGTAAAATGGAAATAGGGTGAAGTTCTTTACAACGAAATGTTTGGTGATGGAACCAGCGCGCCCACTCCACTGCTCCATCTTCAGTAGTTTAGCAAAGTTTTTTGGTGTTTAAGGGCCCTTCAACTACAAGGTCATTAGAGCCCCGTCCACAGCATAGTTCTTATGCAGAGACTGCACAGACACTACACTAATTCGACGATTTTTGGGTATTAGCAGTTCCCAGTTTTCCCAAGCGGCCACCCATGTTAATACTAGCTGGGGTTGCGCTGCTTAACTTCAGTGATCAGACGAGAACTGGTTTAGCCAACTGCAGATTAGACTGGCAGTATACAAATGGAGATAACAATGAAATATGCCTCATCAGTCGCAAAGTTGAATCATGCATCAGTTGAAATCGCGCCCCATTAAGGTACTGAGGCGGTGAGCTCTTTTATGTGCAAGTGAGATCGTACACCACATTGGGCCACAGCTTTACTTCCCATCCGACAGAAGGCTTAATCTGGTCTGTCTTCCGAAAGACGCCAACCAACATTGACCGAATATTGAACTCGGAATCACAGACGCAGTAGCCAATCATTCGTACCTACTAGGATCAATCCAGTTTGTCACACTACTGCAGGTTAGGTTCCTCTACACGTGCTCGTGGGGCTCCTCCAATTCTTTTGGTTGTTGTTGTTTGTTGGTGTTTAAGGTCCCGTCAACTACAAGGTCATTAGAGACCCGTCCACTGCATATACTGCACAGACACTACACTAATGCGACGATTATTGGGTCCTAGCAGTACCCAGCTTTCCCGAGCGACCACCCACGTCAGTACTAACTGGGCTTGCGTTGCTTAACTTCAGTGATCAGACGAGAACTGGTGTGTCCAACGCAACTTGCCGCTCCCAATTCTTTTGGTGATAACACCATTGCTTGCAATCGATTTTGTTTCGTTGGTGTTTTAGGGCTCTTCAACTACAAAGGTCATTAGAGCCCCGTTCACTGCTTAGTTCTAATACAGTCTGCACAGGCAATAAGCTGTTGCGATTTTTCGGTATTAGCGGTACCCAGTGTCCCCAAACGGTCACCCATGCTAGTACAAGCTTGTAATCAAGCTCAGCCCGCCCAACCAGGCGGGTACTGGTTTAATCCCGCCATCCATTGGGGCCTAGTTCGGCAAGATGAGAAGATATAACAGCAATGGGTAATTTAACAATCTACGTAGAGTAACATGAAAAGTAATAGTTAACTTACATTTGCAGGGTTTCTTGACCACGTGGACTACATTCGCTGAATGTGACTCTGCAAACGTACGGTGTTAATTATGTATAATTTAATTTCTAAAACTGCCTGGGCAACAAAAACGGGAGGGTTATGACCTATATTCCGAAATACGCCATTTCCTTCAAAGAGCATCTAAACAGATGTCGATCAATTTCTAGTGAAATACTTCTTCAATCCCTTTTCGCGCAATTTAGACTGTGTCAAGAACTAATAAAAAATGACTTGTCATATAGCATTGCTAATTTCAAGCTAATAATGTAAGTGAATTACTTTAAGACATTTGTACCGTGAGTACTAGGTTACTTGATTTTTAAAGCATAACCTGAATACTGTATAGTCCTCCACCTAGGCTAAGAACTCAATGAAAATTATTTTTGCACAAACAACAAGCCTAAAACGAAATACTTCTTTAACGCTTTCAATTTTTACACATAGTTTATTTCATTAAAAGAGGAGATATCTATTTTTTCGCTTCATCCTCTTTTTGATAAGCCTGAAGAAGTGCTTGCTTCTTCTGCATTAGCCTTTCTTCGCGTCGTCTACGAGCCTCCTTTACCTTCAAACGACGAGCCTCAGCTTGATCTCTGTAAGAATCAGACATCGTCAATAAATTAATAAATAATCGTTGGAAATACCAAAAATTGATTTGAGATAAATTATATCATACCCCAATTGCTTAGCACGAAGCTTCTCTGCCTTCTTCTTGTGAATAAATTCCATTAATACTCTCTTGTTCTTGAAGACATTACCCTTTGATTTCATATATAAATCATGATAGCTGTAAGAAAGACAAAAGCCTTATATACTGCTTTAAATGCCCACAATTTTCATGTCAAATACTGCATTAGGACCAGGCCAGATTTATTGGGGCCTGTCCAAGCCATACAATACTAATTTTTGTCTTTTAATGCATTCTCGTCAGTGCCGGATTAATCAATACGCTAATTAGGCTGAAGCCTAGGACCTCAACATTTTGCGGGCTTCAAAACTTAAGAAAACGGGTTCAAAAGGGCTTGAAAAGGGCCTCAAAATTGAAATAGCTTAGGGCCTCTCAATATCTAAATCCGGCACTGATTCTCGTGATTCATTACTTTTTTTTACAGATATATGCAACGAGAGCTTAATACTTACAGATGCTTATCTATTTTCTTTGAGTCTCTGTATTTCTTGAGAAGACGTCGAAGTACTCTCATACGTCTCATCCACAAAACTTTCAGCGGCATACGTGCATTTGCTGTTCCCTTTCGTTTACCAGGTCCTGTATGACGTCCCTTTCTTCTCGCTTCGGCATTTTTACGAACTCGAGCACGAGAATGCACTGCTACCGGCTTACGAATTATAAGACCATCCTTAATAAGTTTCCTTATGTTCTGACCTGAAATATTAATTTCAAAGTCATTAGAAAATATTTAAATAATTATGCAACTGTTGTAATATACTTACGGGAGTTTGCGTTTGCAATTTCATTAGTTTCGTTGGGATCTAGCCATACTTTATTCTTGCCACACTTTAATACGGCGGACGCTAAACGTTTTTGAAGCCTTAGTGAACTATAAGTATAGCAATAAGAAAATAATTTTCTAGCATAGTCTGGGCTGTGTTTTTATATTTTTCATTTTAACTCGACATTGGCAAGTTAAGGTGAAAAGCAGCCACATGGCAAGGCTTAACTTGATTCCTAACTTAGCCGTGATGTTGTCCACGTATTTCATAAATACAGAATAACTGGCCAATATCATCACTATTAACTTTCTAAGTAGTTAGCTTCTTTTCTAACTTCGAAATCATATAAATGGAATGCTATAACTTTTAATTATTTTACCTCATTTCTTATAAGAAATCCAGTTCATAGGCCGACACGATGGATGTTAACAACGGAACTAACCTACGTGAGACATCGCACCTTTGCTAAGAAATAGTCCCTTGCAAAACTTGTATGACACAATTAATTTACACATATTGAGCCACATTATGGCATTATGTATAATAAAAAAGTCTTTAATGTATATTTGGAAGTTTATTGAGGGTGGTTTCTTATTTTGAAGAGTATTAAGTACATCATTTTGCGGATGAATATATGCTATTCTATAGTTGTCAAATCTCAATGCGTAACACTGTTATCACAACCTTCGAGATCAATTCATGCATATTGATCGTTAGTTTCAATAATATAATCTGAATTGTTTTCATTATCGTTAACTTCAAATATTTAGAATAATTTATTTTTTCTGACATATTAATGATCTGACACCTATTATTGATATTTAAGGTTAAGTCAATTATTCCCTATGATAGGAAATTGTTATCGGCTATCATGGCTGTTCCATTTCTCAGTTGTCTGCTATAAAAAGCAATTGCCGAAGGTCGTCTGTAGGTCGGTGCAGTCTTTGGATTTCTTCCGAGCGGTTGCATTTTCGTATGGTGTCTAATTGAATTGGTAATAATTGCATATATTTTTTGGTAGTGTAAGTTAAATAAATTTTGTTTTCTTTTGTATGCTAGTGCTTTTTAGCTTTAAATTGCATCCTGTATTACATTAGGTCTTTTTTGTGTTTGAAAGTGCTCATTTTCTTTCAAAAAACTTAAGGAGTATTCTGCTGAAATTTATTCTTATATATTTGCTTTACACTGATGCAACATTTGATAATAATTGAATTAGACGTTCCAAGTCGACTCATTAAAACATCTCTGCATGATTAAATTTAAAGTGACATAAATTAAGCTTTAGGTGCTGCAACCGGCTGATATCCCAACGCAATTTTTTTTAGAATAAAATGACAGACTCCAAAGCACCACTTACTCGTATGGAAAGTGATGCAGGTGTGGTAGGAAATGAAGGAAAAGTCATTCAACGAGGAATTTACAAAGGGCGTGGAATTGCTGTATTGACAAGTGGTGGTGATTCTCAAGGTGCACATTTCTGACATTTTACTCTTCATACTGATGCTTGTTAATATATAATCGAAGGTTTTAATTTCAGGCATGAATGCTGCTGTGCGTGCTGTTGTCAGAATGGGAATTTTCTTAGGAGCAAAAGTATTTTTTAT
Source organism: Trigoniulus corallinus (assembly GCA_013389805.1). Classification (NCBI taxonomy): domain Eukaryota; kingdom Metazoa; phylum Arthropoda; class Diplopoda; order Spirobolida; family Trigoniulidae; genus Trigoniulus; species Trigoniulus corallinus. Next base: position 15,824,989 of record JAAFCE010008833.1, read on the forward strand.
TAAAGAAGGCTATCAAGGAATGGTGGATGGTGGAAGTAACATTGTGGAAACTTCGTGGGCAAGCGTCTCTGGCATTATTCATAAGGTGAAATTGTGATGAAACGCTTTTGCAGCCTTAAATCTATTTAATTAATATATAAAAGTACTTTTATTAGGGTGGAACTATAATTGGTAGTGCCCGCTGTCAAGACTTTCGTGAACGTGCAGGGCGCTTGAAAGCTGCAAAACATCTAGTTGAGAGGGGAATTACTAATTTGGTGGTTATTGGTGGTGACGGTAGTTTGACAGGTGCAAACTTGTTTCGCCAGGAATGGCAAGATCTTCTCAAAGAGTTAGTCACTTCAGGTACTGAGTCATTAATGTAAATCATGCATCGTCATCTTTATCAACAAAACGTTCCTCTCACTAAAGTAGGGGCTCGAACTTTTTTAAAGTTTAGATTTCACCTTTGATAGTGGTATTTAATTTAGTGGTACTGCTTAAGTGCTTTTGAACCACACGTTTAGTGCTCCAGAATTTTCTAATAACTTAACAATCATCTCTTATAATTTGGAGTGAGGTATTTTCTGCCAGCGATTTTTTTCAACCTCCTTCATATTTTTAAAACTGGCAGCGCAACACTTGTATATCAATCTATTTACCTTTTGTGAATACGCAGTACCTTTATTCCAAAATTAACTTCCGTCAACCCTCACATGTTCTGTTCTTTGCGTAATCTTAATCACATGGACCATGCGCGCATTTATAACGTATTGACTTCACTGCTACCTGCAGATTATCATGTGGTTTTAGTGAAGCTCAGTTGTCACACGGAGTCTCATTAATCTTCTAATAATATTTATAAGTTACCCCTAAATACCCTTTGAATTAACAATAAACTATTGAATTTATTATCTTAGGAGATATAACTAGTGATCAGCAAAAGCAATACTGTCATCTTAATGTTGTTGGGCTAGTTGGCTCCATAGATAATGATTTCTGTGGTACTGACATGACCATTGGAGCAGATTCAGCTCTTCACCGCATTATTGAAGCTGTCGATGCAATTGTTACAACAGCTTCAAGGTAAAATACTATGCTAAGTATGTGTGTTTTCTTATGTAATTACATGTTTTCTTTTGGATATAGCCATCAAAGAACCTTCATTTTGGAAGTAATGGGGCGGCATTGTGGGTATGTTACATTGGCATACATTAAATGGTAGTTTCATATTGATGTTTACAGTTTGCTTTAATATTCAGTTATATATTTCAGTTATTTAGCATTAGTTAGTGCTTTGGCGACTGAAGCCGATTATGTATTTATACCCGAATGGCCACCAGAATCTAACTGGAAAGAGAAAATGTGTGAGAAGTTAATGGAGGTCTGAAGTCTATACGAAAATTATAATGGAATGTGCAAGCTTATTTTTACTCTGCTCCCTGCAATGATACTAAATTTGAATTTTAAGGAACGAGCTATGGGTCAACGACTTAATATTATTATTGTTGCGGAAGGTGCCAAAGATCAAACAGGCGAACCTATAACTGCGGAGCAAGTTAAAGACGTAAGTACGGAGAGCTCATTAAAAAATATTGGACCTTAAGTTCTTTGAACATTATCTGTACCAGATGCATTTGATGGTTGTTCTGTAGTTTGTCACTTTGACAACAGAATGTTTGTTATTAATGAATTTTAAAGGTGGTTTCTGTGCGGTTAAACATGGATGCCCGAATAACTATTTTGGGGCATGTTCAACGAGGAGGAAGTCCATCTGCATTTGATCGTGTTTTGGTAAAATGCTCGTTTTATTACTAATGCTCCCAAGAATTCCACAAATTGGAGAATTTAATTGCGGTATTAATTAATATATAGGGTTGCCGTATGGGAGCAGAAGCCGTTTTAGCACTTTGCGAGGCAACTCCTGATACTGAGGCATGTGTAGTAACCCTGGACGGCAACCAAGCAGTTCGTGTCCCTCTTATGTCTTGTGTCGAAAAGGTAAAAGGATTCGATCGTTTATTAATCGGATTGTCAGGCGATGGAGACAAGTTATGAAAAGAGGAGGACATGAACAATTTTTTCAGACGAAGGCTGTTGCTAAAGCAATGAGTGAAAAACAATGGGAATTGGCTGTTCAGTTAAGAGGAAGGAGTTTTGCAAGGAATTTGGAAGGATATAAAATGTTGACTCGATTGCGGCCACCAATAGGTGCTTTTGATGAATTTGGGCATGGGACGGTAAGAACATTTTTTATGATTATGGGGTGGGTGAAACGACATGTTAATATAATTTACCAGTTGCTACTCAAGAGAAACTATCTCCTTTAATTATTTATTTATCTTGTATGCAATCACTAGGTAGTTCCTAAAAAGGTAAGATTTTTTTATGAAGGATAAAGGTTTAAATGTAGTCAATGTTAGTCCTGGTTATCCTGTAGCCTCTAAAAGGGGGTTAGTGTTGCTTCTATAAGTTTTACATGTACATATTCATGATCGTTGTAATGTCACCTTTCTTCTCTGCCTTCTGTTGTTGGTTAGACCTTAGATCAGTGGTGGCGAACCTTTTTTGAAGACGGGTCACAGTAACACGAAAAAAAAGCCAAAAAGTTGTCCACGGGTCAGGTGCAAGCACTATTTAATTTTATGAATAAAAATAAATGATTATTAATAATGAATAAAGTTTCTTAAAGTAGCAAATGGAGAATATCATCATCATTATACCCTTATCCCTCCTGTGGCAGGGTCGGGTCTGCAGGTTCTAGCCCTCCGTTCCCGCCTACTTCCCACCAGGTCCCCGCCCACCCCTCACTACCATATCCTTACGGACAACCTGCTCCCACGTCTGCTTTGATAAAGTAGCAAATATAGATCAAACCTTAAAATAATATTCAAAACAAAACATATTCATTTTATATAATACATCAGGGTGAAATTAGCTGTTGTTTACGAGACTTTAACGCTTGGGTCACTTGAAATTGCACGGTGGGTCACAGGTTTGCCACCACTGCCTTAGATACACCCTGCAAAGTGCGAACGAATATGATGGCTAAACCTTAATACACTTATCTGATTTGGAATCGTCATTTTTCACATATATTTCCAGTCTTTTTCTAACGAGAATATACATTTGTGTTATTAATTGGAAATTGATATGCACCCAAAAAATTTAACTTCATGTCATTTTTTAAATGTACAGTATGATGTATGAAACCCTGCCTGACCGTTCTATTAACTTATTAGAATTTGGAGCTTTACAGAGTAGTATGAAGTTATTACTTGCTGTTATAATCTCTCATACATTGTCCATTTTTTGTCTGTCTTTAGAGTTTAGGTTTCTACATCATTTAAGTAAATTATCATTGTCAATTTTTCTAGATGTGGGGAAATGCGTTGTTTGTTTTTTTTCCAGAATATAGTTGTTTTTAGTCAATTTTATTGTTTAACTGTCGTAGCTCTTTTGGAGAAGTGCTTCATGTTGCATTTGTTGCATGTGTATTAGTGACATTGCTTGCTTTCAAATAAGTAGTAGGTATGTGTCTGTTAATGCGTGATTTTATCCAACCGTTTCAACATGAAGGGCGGTTACACTCTCGCAGTAATGCACGTTGGCGCCCCATCTTGTGGAATGAATGCAGCAGTACGATCATTTGTACGTAATTGCCTCTATAGAGGTGATGTCGTTTATGGAATCCATGATGGAATAGAAGGCTTGATTGATGGCAACGTAAGTATAATTTATTGTCTCCTCGTTATTTTATAAACCTTGGGGATAAAATTTCGTATATTTTTCTTGCTAAATAGTTTCAGTTGATGAATTGGTGTGATGTAACAGGTTGGGTTGGACAAGGTGGAGCTTTCTTAGGGACTAAAAGGTAATTTTGCCAGTGACGTTTCAGACACCTATCAAAAATTCTGTACAAAAGCTATTATGTTTATAATAAGTTGCATTGGTTCGATTTTTTTTTTCTTAATTAGAACTCTTCCAGAAGGAAAATTTGATAAAGTAGCTGCTAAATTGAAAGAATTTGGCATCCAAGGTCTTCTGCTTATTGGTGGTTTTGAAGTAAGAACTTTTAAATTCTTCTACCTTATCACATTTTAAATAGTTCGACCTTGGGGAGCTTTTGCTCTTTGCACTGGGCACAAGAGAAGGATCGTTTTTAGTGAGTTTTCAGATTTATCAAGAAATTGGACAAGATGGAGTTGCTGTAAGCTTTAGGGTCAATAGCGAACAATGCCGTTTTCGACATATACCATAGAATAGTGAACATAGTAGCTGATAGAAAATAAGCTGATCAGCAAACGGCTCTTTTTGGTGTTAAAAATATTTTCCAAAAGTAACGGATTTAAACATCCTAATACTAGTTGTTGATTCCATACTGTAAGTCAGTGATGAGTATAAAAGAATTTCATGTTAGTTGATTGTATATCATTTCTAGGCTTATGTAACCACATTACAGTTGGTGGAAAACAGACCAGAGTTCCCCGAATTTTGTATACCATTTATTGTAATACCAAGTACCATAAGTAATAATGTTCCAGGAACCGATTTTACTCTGGGATGCGATACAGCTTTGAACGAAATTACTGAGGTTTGTACCGATGGCCCCATTACTACTTGGGTAGTTCACACTGATAGGCCATTATTGTGTACGATTCTACTTTAGATCTGTGACCGCATTAGGCAGTCAGCGCAAGGAACCAAACGTCGCGTGTTTGTGATAGAAACAATGGGAGGGTACTGTGGCTACCTGGCAACATTGGCTGGACTTGCCGGTGGAGCTGATGCGGCTTATATATTTGAAGAGCCATTTGCTATCAAGGATCTGCAAAGTGATGTTCTGCATATGGCTGCCAAGATCTCGGAGAAAGTTGAAAGAGGACTCATTCTAAGGTTTAATATTACTTTATCCTCTTTGAATGAAGATGTGTCATTGACGATGAGCCTCAAATTGTTGTTGGCCTTTACGTCGCCTGACACCTCATAAACATTGAATGTGGTGGCGTAGCTGCATTTTGTACCGTCAGGGACGGCCTGCTAATTCGCGGCCCTTCTTTGTGAAATGCATAATGCACATCAAACTTAATTGGGCAATTTGAGAAATAACTTTGAAAATTAAATTTCAGATGAAACGATTAAGATTTCTACGATAAAAACGTTGCTTATTATTCTAAGTCACTTTCTTCAGCCATTTTTGTTTTCAGTTCAAAGCAAAAATGGAATTTCAAGTAAGTGTGGAAAGGTATTGAGCAGTTACCTTGTTGTTGCATAACATCAGTTTTTTATGTGGTGGAACAGAAGCTGGATATAAGTAAACCCATAAAATCATCGAATTACGTGCCAAAAGAAATTCTGCCCCAAAAAATACCACCTGGGACAGACCGCCCCACCCTAGCAACGCCACTGCATAAATGAAATTGCTTGTTTAATGTCGCAATTATTATGTAGATTACAAAATGCTCCACAATTTTGAGGTCATACTGCCGCTACGTATTCATGAGTGATATTAATTTTATTCCGTTTTTGTGAATTATTTCCAGGAACGAATATGCCAACCAAAATTATACAACAGATTTCATCTACCAGTTATACTGTGAAGAGGGAAAGAATTTGTTTACTGCGAGGAAAAACGTCTTGGGTCACATGCAACAAGTAAGACTATATGAATTATTGAGTTTTGTTTTGTATCGGTACTGGTTTAGCACTCTTGTGAGATTGCTTGACTTTTATAGGGTGGTAGTCCATCGCCTTTTGATCGAAATTTAGGTACAAAAATGGCGTCCAAATCAGTGGAATGGCTTGTTAGCACTTTGAAATCTAATACTACTCCAGATGGTATCCGTTATTTCTAAACAATTTTTTTTACTAGTGATTCAACCTTCGAAATTCTTACATTTATTAATCTGCTTTTACGATAGGTACTATTTCTTGTACTGGTGCAGCTACTGCTGTCTTGTTGGGAATCGTCAAACGGCACTACAGTTTTACACCTGTAGTAAGCTTGAAAAATGAAACCGATTTCAAGTATGTAATTTCATGAATGGATACATTTTCCATTGTAAATTTAACTACTAGTATTGATGTTCTCATTATTAGGTATCGTTTACCTAAGCAACAGTGGTGGCTGAAATTACGACCTCTACTAAGAATTTTGGCTAAGCATGATTCTACTTATGAAGAAGAAGGAATTGATGTTGCTCTTAGCGATTCAGATTAAGTGTTAGAAACGCGAAACTGAGTGACTAACAGTTAAACTTGAATGAATAGTAAGTGTTAGTCTAGTGGTTTATTTTAAGTTTCTTGATATTTGACATAAGACTTATTTCACTCGTTGTTGAATATATGAACTGATGATATATTAGGGTGTTTATTTATATAAGTTTTGATATTATTTATTTGATAATTGTTAGATTTGATTTTATGATTGTGGTTCCTTCTTAGTTAGCAGATGTATTTATTAGTTATTTAGTTAGATATCTATTTTTTCGTAAAAGTGGAGAGTTACGTTGTTTATTTACTCACACCATAATCTTAAGTAGATCTGTTATTATTAGGTCACCAAAACTATGGTGTAAGTGAAGAGGTTTGATGTGAAGTAATCCAAGGATGGTATCATTATTCTTATGTGATTCTGAGAAAGTTCATAATGGGGAGACACATGAGCCCGAAACCCTGATTATGGGGACAAAAATTAATTGTTGTGCTTTGATAGATTATTGATGCAGAATATCTAGTCAAACTGTACCACATTCTATACAAAACAATTCGTTCATTCACTAGTTATAATATTATCAGTGTCATTTCCCAGTTAGTAAATTTTAAGCGTAATGTATTCTATGAAGTACATTCTCTTTCACAGTCGTCATTTAAATATTTAATTAGGCTTGTGATTGAAACTTTTTAATGACTTCATTTATCAAGCGAGGTCAACAGTATGTGTGATGACGTAAAATTATAGAAAATTCGATGTGACCTATGGCTGTTATGTTTGCGAGAAACTATTCACTATTACCCCTTTGTTAGGCTCTAGCCTGAGCATTCATGATGAAATTTAATTTTTTTCAATTATTTCAATGCAACAAATGTTCCTTTATTTGATAATGCAGAGTACGTATGACAGTTATAGGTTGACGTTATTGACCCCTTTGATAGTAGCCAATTTTTTGGCATATACTGTATAAAAATGTGAGCAAATGAAAGGTATAACGAGAGCTTTAATTTAAAGATTACTGCCGTTTTAAAAGTGACTTGGTACTCTCTTGATATCGTTGTATAATTCTGAACAATCAGGTGGACTTCCTCCTTCATCTTAATCTGTTAGTACTCAATTCATATGTAGGTTCGCATCAATTACAATATTATGCTAAAAAGTAAAAGAAAATTTAATCAGAAAGTAGCTAAAGTTTTGAGAAATGGTCAAATTTGAAATTTATTTCATGTTGGTTATTAATTATATCAGGGCCCGCTCTAGGAGGGGGGGGGGGGTGACACCCGGACATTTGTCCGGGGCGCCATTTTGGCTGTGATGAAAAATACTGATGTGTTAAATTCCCAATTAATAGAGAATTTCACGTATCTATTTCTTTGTTAACTAAAAATTTACAGTGCATGGCGTATTTATATATTGTTTATGTCGAAAAGCTAAAATATTTGCATTATTATTGAAAAATTAATGCAGAATTTGCAAAGGACGCGGATTGACTTGTTTGGACTTGCATATTACTGTATACTGCTCTGAACAGAATAGCATCAGCACGCGAAAGAGCGCTGCTTCAAAGGGCGACAATTTACCCTTTTGTCCGGGGCGGCATAAGCACTTGAGCGGCCACTGATTATATATCCGTTTTAGTATTTGTTGAAATAGACAGAATTTTGCTGTACTTCGCCTTGATATTAGATTAGGGATGACAAATCATTCATCTGCGTGACAAAATTTGATTAACATGCCAAACGATATTATAAATAGTGTTATTTTTTGATTTGGAATATGCCACAGACTGATATGTGATATGGCTCTCATAAGCCAGGAACTCTTTCTTCCTAAGAATGTCAACTTGCTGCACGATTTATTATTAAGCCGGCGTCTCATTAAGTATCATATCATTTGGCATAGGGATGGCTTGCTGCTACGCCCAAATTGTTATGATTACACAGGTGCACATACGACCAACTTGTTACTCAGATGCATCCTGAGTCCCAATTAGTTCGCATTAGATCTGTTATTACTGTAGATCCAGAAATTGTGTAATCTTACCTCTACTTTTAATTCTCTGAGGTTTAACCTGAGGGTGCAGCCATGGTGGAGCGGAGAGGAGCGCGGGGAAGATAGCAATTAGGGCCGCTATCAAAACAATGCGGAATGCCCATTGAAACATTGAAGGTTAACATGTACGTGTGAATTTTACATTTTGCACAACGTATTCCTTCTTTCACAAGCTGATGGCGCCACCATATGAAAGTGGTTTTCTCACCTCTCCACCATGGCCATGCATTTCTCCGCTTTAATCCTTGAATATCGCGACTCTTTAATCTCCTTTCACCTCTCCACTCCACCATGGCCACAGCCTGAGGCAAAGAAGAAAGAAGATTGAGCATAACCCAGTTTATCATTTTACTGACGTGTGATATGATTTGCCATTCTAAATAGAGCTAAGATTTTCTTATAGATCACTTCATTGAGCCTGAAGCTGTCTGCAAGAAATTGTTGAAAGAATTCATCTTTGTCCGCGAAATATTTGCTATCTGCAGTGCCGGATTAGGGGCAGACGCCACTCGTCCAGGGTGCAAGTTGTTTTCAGGCTTAATACAACTTGTGCCCCTGCTTAAAATGTAAGCCGTCATATCATGGTGCCAATTCTGGTTACCCGCCTGAGCTGTGAGCAATAAATATTGGGGATTTTATGCAATGTTAAAACTAAATTTTAAAAGAGCCCCCACGTAGCCTGCCCAATAGTGTTAAACTGAATTACTTCCGTTTTGTGACTGTGCGTGCAGGTAGATACCGTATTTCACGGGTTATGAGTCGCAGTTTTTTTTTACTTAAGAACCTCCTGGTTTGACTTGTATGCTACCTTTACGTACAACTTCGTTCCTACCCACTTTCAAGTCTAGGGCCGCGTAAGTGATCGTGAATTGCGGCGACTTCAGGGCCGACCATGGGGGCGGACAGTACGGGCAGCCACCCTGGGCCTCGCACTGAATAGAGGCAATTTTCACTTGTGTAGAATGTAATTTGCAATGAGATACTGACAGAACTTCAACTCTTGATACACTATGCTATGCCATACCCGGGACGGTGGACGACTGGGTCTCCCAATTAGTACTTGCCCAGGGTCTCCCACTTCGTAAGGCCAGCGCTGGGAGACTTATGTACTGAATTTGCAAAGAAATGCTACTTTTCCACCGGTGCGACTTGTACTAAGGAACTTACTTTAGGTGCTCCATTCATTCGCGCTGACATTTCATTAAAAGATGCTAGAATATTTTGCTGAACACAGAAAGCTCGTGGGATAATGGAACTGCATGATCCTGGATACAATAAACAAAAATACGTGTTTATTCATAATGAGTGGCATGTGGCACCATCGTGACGAGATAAGGTTTCCAAGCATTGCGTAGTCCTGAATGGTATCTAAGCAGCTGAGAAGAATAGGGCGTTTGTCGCACTGACTGTAGCGAGCTATTTTACTTTTCCGTAGTGATCAAAGGATTCAAGTAGGTAGATAACGCTTTAATCGGAATACGCCCAATTCTATTTTCACGATAAAAGAGTTTCTGGAAAAAAAGGAAATGCTGTCTTTTTTCGCTGTTAAAACTGTTCTGCTTTTTTTTGCGCCACTGCGAATGCAAAATGTTTATCACCCTATCATAAATGTTTTGAACCTGTTGCGTTGCGATCCGTACCCGTCTCGATGTCTACCTGCGTCAATGGCTCTAGGTGGAATCCTGAACCAAAGACCTGGGCAGCTTCTTCCAGATGAGAAGCAAACCCATGGCCCTCTGGTGTGTACGATGTCACCAACACATAAAAGAGCCCTTATTATGTGGAATAAAATATGGGTAGATCAGGGTGTGGGTTGAGGAAATTGCCCCAACACAGAAATATGGGCCGATGACAATAAGCATTGGGGTTTGCATATTAGTTTGGCAGCCAGCTGCGTAAAATATTGTCCGATGGATCACTCGTGTGTCGAAATGGGACCAAGATGGGGATCCGACCTTGCCATAAGCGAGAAAAGGAATAGTGGAAAGGCCTTTATACCGCCTGTGGCAGGGTCGGGTCTGCGGGTTCTAGCCCTCCACTCCCGCCTATCTCCCACCAGGTCCCCGTCCACCCCACACACTACCTGCTCCCACGTCTGTTTTGGTCTTCCCTTGCTGCTCGTGCTTCCAACCACCTGCATTCCTGAAATGGGCCTAACGAGCTCCTCCTCCCCTCTTCTCATTGTGTCCACCACCTCATTTCTTTAGTTTTGTGTTTTTCATTTGCCTTTTTACATCATCATCATACCCTTATCCCGCCTATGGCAAGGTCGTGTCTGTAGGTTCTAGCCCTCCACTCTCGCCTAACTCCCACCACGTCCCCGTCCACCCATACACTACCATATCCTTATGAACAACCTGCTCCCACGTCTGTTTTGGTCTCCCCTTGCCCCGGGTGCTTTCAACCACTTGCATTCCTGTATTGGACCTAACGAGGGGATCACGTCAATTTGGCGTACATACACATTCGGCGTATGACAATTTGGCGTACGGAAAATTTGGCGTACATACCGATCTCTTGGGTGCACACATTTGTCCAAAATTGCAACTGTCATCCAGTGGCAGATCCAGCTAATACAAGGAGGTTGAGCTAAACCTCACATATTATGCAAATATAAGTTTATATGTGCATGGGAGGGGTTGCAACCGCACGTGGTCATAACAGTCATTGCAACGGTCCCGTATAACACAGTTGGGTTTGTTTGTGTTTTAGGGCCCATCGACTTCAAAGGTCATTAGGGCCCTATAACAGTTATGGTAGGCATAACTGTGAAGTGTTCTAATGTCTACCTTGCCATGATTACCTTGCAATGACTGTTGAAATATGTTGTTATGACCGTTGCAATTTTGAACAAATTTGGGCACCCAAGAGATCGGTATGTACGCCAAATTTGTATGTACGCCAAATTGTCATACGCCATATTATATATGCGCCAAATTGTCATGCGCCAAATTGACGTAGACCCCCTAACGAGCTCTGCCTCCTCTCTTCTCATTACATATCGATACCACCTCAATCTACTCTCCCTCGTTTTTCCGCGATGCCCCTCACCCCCAAGCTACCCCTAATATACTCGTTCCTAATTCTATCGCTCTCCACACCCCACTCGTATACCGCAGCTTTGGCATCTCGGCTACTTGCATTCTATTTACGTGGATCTTCCTTACTGCTCAACACACTGATCCATATAGCATAGAGGGCCTAACCACTGCCCTGTAAAATTTCCCTTTCAACTTGATTGAGATTCTCCTGTCACACGGGACTCCACTTGTCTGTCTCTACTTCAATCATCCCCCACTGATTCTATGGGTCACACCGGAGTCTATCGCCGAATGTAAAATGACGCAAATTTGACACAAAAAATTATGTCGCATACCGAGCAAAATTTGTCTCGTCCAAACAGTACGTATTCGAAAGCAGACGTATACCGAGGTTCCACTGTAGTAATGATTACAATAGGTCCTCAACTGCCCCCTAGACAATATCCCATCTTCAGTGGTTTAGCCAAATGCAGATTGGACTGCAACTGTTGGACTGGCAATATAGAAATGGGGATAGCAATGCCAAAATGCCTCATCAGTTGCAAAGTTGAATCATGCATCAGTTGAAATATGCGCCCCTTTGAGGCAATGACGGGAGAACAATTGCTGTATTGCTCCTCCCGGATCCGCCCCTGGGGAGGTATATTTTGGGGAGTTTAGTGCACAAATTTCGGGATTTATTTTTGAATGATGTCCGTTGCATTATGTTAAACTAAGTAGGCGAAGCCGTGTAAAAAGAGAATTTGGTTGTTTCTTATTAGTACAGACTGAAATAATGCATTATTCATATGTTAATGTTTTCACTGAAAAATATCATTAGAGTTACTTAATGTTTTAATATCAGTAGGGAAAGGGCGATAAAACGTCGTGTCGCCCGAATTAAAAGTTTAAAATCTACTTAAGGTAGGAACATATTTATTTTGTGACATTTTCATTATATGATCATTTATTGTAAGTGTGAAAAAATGACTATTAAAATGATTTACTGCCTCGTAGCTTAGCATCCATAACAGTTAATGTCGAAATATTTTTGGGTACTGCATTTACGGTAAAGGATGATTTATCTTAATGATAATGGTTCGGGTTTGAATTAATGGTGTATTATGAAGATTTCAAACTTATATTCTGTATCTCTTACCTTGTAGTAGAATAAGTGTCAGCTGATGTAAAGTGAAAATGATAATGAAATTTCCCATTTCTTGGAAAATGCGACCAACAGGTAGGCAGTATGAAACAACAATTTCTCATTACTCAGCACCCGTTTTTCTGCGCACTCTGATCACATCCTTTTCAGAGTTGAATTGAACTTGTAAGTGGTGTACTGTCCATGCCTGAAGGGCAGATATTAAAAAAAAGGCTTATAATCATTTCCAATGGGGCAGGAAGGAATGTAAATAGACAGTAGGCCTAATAGTGTCAATTATCTCGTTAAAATTCGCCAACTAGCGAGGTCCTACGAGGACATCTTAGAAGGACATCTTAAAAGACAAATTACTATCTATCTCACATTATACATAAGGCCAGTGGCGTACCGATTTCTTTTGGAGTTTTAGGGCCCTTATACTATAATAGTCATTAGAGCCCCGTCCACTGCGTAGTTCTAATGCACAGTCTGCACAAACACTACGCTGTTACGACGATTTAGATCAGTGGTTCCCAACGTGGCAGTGGTTTGATCAATTGTTTGTTGGTGTTTTAGGGCCCTTCAACTACAAGGTCATTAGAGCCCCGTCCACCGTGTAGTTCTTATGCAGAGACTGCACAGACACTACACTAATGCGACGATTTTTTTTTGGATACTAGCGGTGTTAGTACTAACTGGGGTTGCGTTGCTTAACTTCAGTGATCGGACGAGAACTGGTGTGTCCAACGCAACTCGCCGCTCGTGGTTTGATCAAGTGGTTCCCCCGTAGACTCTGGTGCATTTGGGGGGCTCCTCGGGTTCACCTGTATAGAATATAAATTGGAATAAGACGCTGATGGCTGCTATGCCATGCCCATGACGATGGACGACTGGGCTTCGCCAACTGTACCTACCTTGGGCCTCCTACTTTGGAAGGCTGGCTGATTTCAAGTGTCTCATTTACAAGAACACAAATGTTTTATTATATCTTTCTGCCTGTTCACTTGAAGTTAGATTACCACGGGAAGGGGGGCGCTGAGTAATTCTTTTTCCTGTAAAGGGGGATAACTTAGATATTAACAGCACCTAGTGTTCCTAAGCGGTTACCAATGCCGGTACTATCTGGGGTGGCGTTGCTTAACTTCAGTGATCAGACGAGAACTGGTGTGTCTAATGCAATACAGCCGCTTGTGGCATACCGAGGGGGGTGCGGACCGCATCGAGTGACACTGGGACCCACAGGGGACCGTTTGAAAAGAAATCAACAAAAGAGGTAGAATGCCTTTGTCGCACCCGATGACACCAACCGAAGGTACGCCTCTGCATTAAACAATTTGTTAGTTGAGTTTTGTTTAATATTTGGCTTCAATTTATTCTTGTTTAGTGTGGCAACAACCACTGTCACAAAACTCGCAAAATTTCGACTTTAGTCCAACCACCGGTATAGAAACTAGTGTGAAATGTTGGTTCACGGGAAATTGCATATTTTATGAATTGCTCCGTACTAGTTGAAGTTCATATTCATGGTAAGTGCTAATATTGACAGCATTTCTTTAGATTTTGCCGAAATTACTTTAAGGAAAAAATAAATACATGTACGCTATAATATGGAGTCGACTCCTACTATAAGAAATACTGTTAGAGGCCCGCCCCACTGACTTGTTAACTTGAAATTTATTAGTCATATATTGGACTGACAAATACTGTTGTTGCAACATGTTCATCTTCAAAGACAAATTGTAGGACAGTCGCTTAGACATTTTAGAACTTTGGTATAAGAGTAATTGTGTGATGCGACAGTTTTTCATTTGCTCATTTCCTAACTATAACAGCAAGAGTCCCATCTCTCATAGCGGAAGTCACAATGCATGTGTTTAGCACATGCAGCCCATTCTTGGGTCCCACGGTGACCCAGGGCCGGTCCTAGGAGTTCGGCCGCCCGCGTGTAGGTATGTCGAGGTCGCCCCGCCCACTTCAATATTTTCCCATAATTTTCTGAATGTCTGAAAGTTAACATTGATTGGCCGCGCCCGCGTTCTTTGCACACTTTGAACCTATGGACGGACCGACCGGCCCTGGGACTCCCCCCATTCTTTTAGCTGGTAGTAGGCCGTGGTTCTTGTAACAGCAGTCGTCTGTAATAAGAACGGAACAACTCATTAATTATTTTTGGATTTCTATGTTTTTTCTAATTCACTACACTGCAAGCAGCCTTATTTGGCCAATATGGCAGTGGAGATCAACTCTCATTCCTACATATGAATATGAATATATAATCCTTTGTGACGGAAACCTTGCTAGGGAGACTTTTCATGCTAGACCACTTTTCCTAAATCTCCACCAGCACCCAAGCAACACCTTTGCCTTCCGCACCCATTCCAGCCGCTCCACCCCAGACCCCCACCACCCCCAGAATCTCTTCCAGGGTGGGGGTGCCCCAACCCCTCCTGCAGTGATCCAGCGCTGGACAAGCCAGTATCACATGCCTAACATCCTCCACTTCGTCCCCACATAATCCACAGCCCTCATTTCCACCTGTGATCTTTGCCATCCTCTGTTTCGTCTCCAGTGACCCAGCTCTTGCCCGAAACAGAAGTGAGCTCTCCCACGTGTTGTCATAATTACCTCCCTCTCTATGTTAGGCTTGTTCCCATACACCCTCAACGATTTCTTTGCCGTCCTTCCCTCCATCCCCTGTCGCCACTGCTCCAACCCCCACTCCTTAAACTTTGTCCTGCACAAGTCTTTGAAGTGTTATTGCCCCCTCCATGCCCTCCCTGGGGTGCAGTGTTATGCCTATCTTCTTTGATATTCTGTTTACCCTCCTCTCCCAGTTAGTAGAAACTTTCATGTCGTTTACCCATGTATTTACCTGCCATACTGGATTTTCCTTTTGAAGCCCCCATATCCTGCACAGGTACACCAACTTACTAACCATCTCTCTCTGTTCAAATGTAGCCCACCCTATATCCCCCTGTATAGATAATACCATATAAATCCTATATATATATGTGCAAATATGTGCAAAAATAATATATATATATATATATATATATAATACCATATAAATCCTAAAACCCTAAGCCAGTGGTTCTCAAAGCGTGTTCCGTGAAACCACTTCAATTGTTCCGCAAAAAAATGCACAACAAAAGGTGTTGGAACAATCGATACAATTTAAAATAATTTTTGGATAGGATTGTAATCAGCAAAAGCAAATGACATAGTTGTTCGTTTTATAGTTATATAAAGTGGTAGTAAGTATAGGGTTGCCATACGTCCCGTTACACCAGGACATGTCCCGGTTTTGAGGTCTGTGTCCCAGTGTCCCTCTCAGGCAGTCATTTGTCCCTGTCGATTTAAAATTTTTGCATGATAAACAATTATTTCGATACTAGCAATGGTGGGCTTTCCTTTGAGGAAGCCCTCCACTTTATCCTCCGCAAGGCTATCCCATTGCTGAATGGCCCTTGGTAAGAAAGACCAGTAGTATGAGTCTGTCTGTGCCCTAATCTCCTTCAATTTATATGAATGATCCTTTCTCCCCTTATAGAAGCAATCCCACATTCGTCTCTTGTTTGTTGCTGTGGCTGCAAGACTTTTTTTTTTGTCACTTTCTTCGTGGTCAGTGAGCGGCGAGTTGCGTTGGACACACCAGTTCTCGTCTGATCACTGAAGTTAAGCAACGCAAGCCCAGTTAGTACTGACATGGGTGGTCGCTCGGGAAAGCTGGGTACTGCTAATACCCAATAATCGTCGCATTAGTGTAGTGTCTGTGCAGTATATGCATCAGACCTACACAGTGGACGGGTCTCTAATGACCTCGTAGTTGACGGGACCTTAAACTCCAACAAACAAACAAATTCGTGGTCAGCCCAATCTTGATTTTTACCCTTATTCCACTGGCGCGTGTACTGTGATGTGTCTGTTTTAATTGAGCGTCTGTATTGCGTTGGACAGACCAATTCTCGTCTGATAACTGAAGTTAAACAACGTAACGTCTGCTAGTACTTGCATGGGTGACCGCTTAGGAATACTGGGTACTACTAATACCCAAAACAGCGTAGTGTCTTCGCCGACTCAGCGAAATTAGCCGTTCATTAAAAATGGACATCAGGGGACATTGCTAACTTTACACATTATTTTCTTGTATTCACAGTTATAGCTTTCCTGTCATTCACTCTGATGTTGAATTCCGATTATGCCAATTTCCCATTCAAAATGGTGATTGAAGTCTATGAAGTACAAACTGACGTTCTTAAAACAGTCTGACATTCAGCTGGAGAGTATAGGGACAGGAACACCGCCTTTAACACAAATTGCCCCCCCCCCCAATAAGGAAGTCCTTATCATGACCTTCATAAAACTCCAATTGTAACGCATAGAGGCAGGTGTGAATTTTGTAATACAGCGTGATCATAAAGTTCCAGAACAGAAAATTGTTTCGGAAATTATTTTAAGTTTGTTTGTGTTTAAGGTCCCGTCAACTGCAAGGTCATTAGAGATCCGTCCACTGCATAGTTCTAATGCATAGACTGCACAGACACTATGCTAATGGGACGATTATTGGGTATTAGCAGTACCCAGTTTTCCCGAGCGACCACCCATGTCAGTACTAGCTGGGCTTGCGTTGCTTAACTTCAGTAATCAGACGAGAACTGGTGTGTCCAACGCAACTCGCCGCTTCCCGAAATTAATTTAACCAAAATATTGCATGAAGTGAAATTTTTAGGGGTTTTTGGGCAGGAACCCGTTGTACTTTTTATACCAAGATTACTTGATATTTCAGGTGCATGAGGCAAAACCTATAAGCATTGACAATTTACAAGAAATGCCTTTAGATGTTTTAGATTCAATTACGCCTACAATGTTTTAATGGGTAGGAGAAATGATTTAAGCACTTTGTTTTGGACTGCTGACTAAAGCGCCTTCTGTTCTCTTCTGAACACTAGTCCTGAACCATGTTGCGCCCTTAGGGCAGCGATTCTCAACCACTGTGCCGCAGCACTTTAGTGTACCGCGAGATTTACAAAAGTGTGCCGCGAGGTCGGGTACCCATCTTGTCCCTGTGACTGGACACAAGGGCGGTATATTGGGCAGTGTTTTCCCACAGCCGGTTGCCAACCAAAGCTGCAACTCCTATGCTATTTATGGTCTTTCTACTGTTCGTTGGGACATTCCACCGAAGACAGGGGGCGAGCTCCTGCACCTGGAAATTTTGATCCTCTGCCCGTTCCATAATAAAGAGGGTTCTTCAACGTGTAGATGCCATCGTACACCACACGGGACCTCGGTTTTACTTCTTACCCGAAAGAAGGTGCATTCAGGGCTTCTCTCTTGCCCGAAAAAGCCAACCCACCTCGGTCTAGCGACCAAAAACTACTGACACAGTTATCGAGCGCCACCGAGGCAAGTTTTTGCATAGGGTTAGGTTACAACTTACGTATTTTCTTTGGCGTTTGTGTGCCCCGAAATGTGTCGTTGTTAGTGTGCCGCCAAATTTTGAAATTAGTAAAAGTGTACCGTGGCGAAAAAAAGGTTGAGAATCGCTGCCTTAGGGCTTCACTGGTGATTAGCATGATCCTGGGACGCCTTTCAGTCCAACTCACTCTTCTTTTCACGCAGTATTCCCTCTTCTACTTCGCGTGATACCACACGAGCGGCTTATTGCATTGGACAAGCAATTTCTCGTGATCACTGAAGTTAAGCAACGCAATTTCGGCTAGTACTAACATGAGTGGTCGCTTGGGAAAGCTGGGTACCGCTAATACCCAAAAATCGTCACATTAGAGGAGTGTCTGTGGACTCTCTGCATTAGAACTATGCAGTGGACGGGGCTCTAACGACCTTGTAGTTGAAGGGCCTTAAAACACCAACAGAACAAAAAAGTGACACCACATTCCGAAAGTCCTCGCTTCTCAACAAAAACAGGGAAAAGCTTTCAAATTCATCTACTGTACATTGTCAATCCGTTTATTAGAAAAAGTTTGATTGAAGAAATTATAAACATTTAGGACAAAATGAGTGTTTCAGTTCCATCTTGTTGAAACCAAATAAATGGAGTAAGTTTATAAAAGAATTGACCATTCCGGATCTTTGCAATCGCCCTGTATATGCACTGTAGTAAAATATATTGCCCTGGTTGCAGTAAAAAAATTGACATGCTGCATTCTCCGTAAGCCTTTAATACAGGTAGACTTTAAAATGAATTCATTTTCGAAATGACGAGCGATATTTTATATTTGATGGTTTGACCTACTTTCAGTTTGACACCAAATAATTTACTGATGTTGAAGCCATCTGGATTCCATTTTCTATTTATAACTGTATTTAAAACTCAAACCGGATAATGTCACGTTAAGTTAACATTATTTGCTATTATATTAGGCGCTACTGAAAAATCAGAGTAGCTGGATTTTGTAATATGAGTAGAAACTGCAAGTTTGGTGACACCGGATAACTGCAGAAAGAGAAAAACAATACTGTATGTCCTTGTGTACTGTTGGTCCTTTTGCTGACTTGCACACTGCAACTTTACTTCAAACTTTTCCAATTACCGTACTCTTTCCTAATTACAATTGCAGTGGAACCTCCATAAGTTGACCACTCAAGAGCGGTAAGAAATTGGTCAACATATAGTCATCATCATCATACCCACATTTCGCCTGTGGCGGGGTCGGGTCTTCAAGTTATAGCCCCCCACCCACTTCCATCTATCTCCCCCCAGGTCAGTGTCCACCTCAACCTACTCTCATTTATTTTTTCCGCGATGTCCCCACCCCAATTCTGGACACCCCACTCATATACCACAGCATTCGCATCTTAGCTACTTCCATTAAATCTACGTGTTTCTTCCTCATTGCCCAACACACTGATCTATGTAGCATAGCGGGCCTAACCTTCCCTTTCAACTTGGTTGGGACCAGTGGCGTCGCTAGGGTTGGCGTCACCCGGTGTGGTGACACCATGGTGGCACCCCCTCTCCCGAAAACACAGGGAGCGGCAAATTGCGTTGGATACACCAGTTCTCGTCTGATCACTGAAGTTAAGCAACGCAACCCCAGTTAGTACTGACGTGGGTGGCTGCTTGGGAAAACTGGGTACCGCTAGTATCCAAAAATCGTCGCATTAGTGTAGTGCCTGTGCAGCCTCTGCATCAGAACTACACAGTGAACGGGGCTCTAATGACCTTGTAGTTGAAGGGCCCTAAAACACAAACAAACAATCCCGAAAACAGCCTCTTTTTCAGCTTTGGTGTCACCCCATTTCTCATAGTGTGAGTGGTGTCACCCGGTGCGGCCCGCACCCCCTAGTGACGCCACTGGTTGGGACCCTCCTGTCACACATGACTCCACTTGCCCGTCTCCACTTCAATCACCCCCTTTTATTCTATGGGGTCACATTACCTTTTGCACCTTCATCACCAGTTCGCCCCTAGAAAGCACGTCACCACTAGTTCCCTGTCGTGAATGGTGAACGTCGTCGTTTGTTAGTGTTCTAAATCGTCAGGTAGTGTGTACTTACACTTGGGGTCTCCATAATGGCAAAATCAAAAGGTGCACTGAAGGCAAGTGCTCATGTAATATTCACAACATTCTGCTGGTCAACTTGTGGAGGTGAAAATACTGTGCAATTAACATACTGTGTCTCAAATATGGTGGTCAAGGTACAACTTATGGAGTTGGTCAACATATAGAATTAACTCTCCTATGCTTACCAATGATGGACCAACAAACAACAAAAGTTTGGTCAACATGAGAACAGTGGTCAACCTATAGAGGTGGTCAACTTTGGAGGTTCCACTGTATCTTCTCACAGTGGCTTACACAGCAAGTTTCGATTATTTCGTTGTGTAGATGCTGGAATAGGAAAGAAAGCCTCAAGGAGTCATAAAAGACTAACAAAAAGTCTGTGACGTCAAATCCGTAACTGACGCTTGTGACGTGTGATGAGTCGATAGGCAAAATAGAGACACTTGCCTCAGGACGCCCAAATGCTGAAGGTGCTTATGCGAAAAAACGATCTTCATCTTCTCATCTTTATCCCACCCATGGCGGCGCCTGGTCTGCGAGTTCTGTTCCTCTACCCTCCCAGGTAGTTTTAAGCCTACGTCTACTCCGCTTGTGACCCACCAACCGTATTTCCCCTAGCGATCTAACCAAATCCTCCCCTCAGTTCCTCAAAACATGCCCATACCACCTCAGCCTACCCTCTCTCTTTTTTTCTTCTATGTCTCCTACCCCAAGGCTACCCCTGATATGCTCATTTCTCACTCGATCTACTGTTGTGACCTCACACATGCATCTCAGCATACGCATCTTATCGACCCTAATTTTATGGCTTTTTCGAACTGCCCAATACTCTGGCCCATACAGCACGGCTGCTCTACGACAAATTGTGTTGGACACACCCGTTCTCGTCTGATCACTGAAGTTAAACAACGCAACCCCAGTTCGTACTGACATGGGTGGCCGCTCAGGAAAACTGGGTACCGCTAGTATCCAAAAATCGTCGCACTATCTATATGGAGTAAAAGATTTGTGCAGATCGGCGGCATTTCCAGGTGGAGGAGCTCTTCCTTTTCTGGCGTTGGTTTTGTCGTGGTGGTGTTCTAGGGCCCTTCAACTATAATGGTCATAAGAGTCCCATCCACTGCGTAGTTCAAATGCAGGGTCTGCACGTACACTACGCTGTTACGGCAATGTTGGTATTAGCAGTGCCCAGTGTTCCCAAGCAGTCACCCATGATAGTGCTAGCTGGGATTGCGTTGCTTAACTTCAGTGATCAAAAGGATTAGGTATAAGCAAGTGGGTACCCGATGTCATTTGACAGAAGTTTACATCAACCTAGAGAACGACATTAGGGATAATTGAACTTGGTTTTGGCCCATACTGACCTAGTGGCAGGATATACTGCGTCTGCATTCAGAAGCTGTGGATGGAAAAGATTTTATGATAGTAGCGACATCGTATCTAGTTCAATACTGGATGCTTTCACAAACATCCAGAATTTAAGAAAGTTGATCTGTATGTTGCATGCATTTGCGTCATTTCCAATTCGGATAACACAGTGACGTACATTGTGACACCGAAATCGGTGTATTTTTTCACACTTTGAGACCGTGATCATTCACTGATATGTTGAAATGCTGTGCTTTTTTTTATCAAAAAAGCAACTACTAACCCTTTTTCAGTCTATGGCAGGGTCAGGTATCCATTTTTGTTCCACTGGCGATTTGTTAGACGATATTTTTACGCAGCTGTCTCCCGACATGATGCTGCATGGTGGCGCATTACGGGCATCGCAGAGATTTCCTGGAGAAATGTTCAGGTTGCCCCCACTGGAGCGGGCCCTGTCCCCCATGTGTGGCGATGAGTCCCCCATCTGCCGCCTGGGAACGCGCCACGTAGCAGTTCACGTCTACCCGCGGAAACGATAGTATTTAGTATCTGGGGAAATTTAGGGATATTTCCCTTAATACTAGTCAGTATTAAGGGAAATACCACTTTTCATACCAGATAACAACAATTCGTCATCATCATCTTACACTTCTCCCGCCTGCGGCGGGGTCGAGTCCTGCTTCTCCACTCTCGCCTACCCCCCACCAAGTCCCTCTCCATGTCCCTCTGCACCACCTGCTCCCACGTCCGTTTTGGTCGTCCCCTACCTCTGGTGTCCTCAATCACATGCACGCCCATAATGGACCTAATAAGTTACTTCTCTCTATTCATCACCTGCCCATACCGCATAACCCCGTCTCCGTCATCTTTTTCGCGATGTCTCCCATCCCCAAGCTACCTCTAACGTAATCATTTCGGACCCGGTCGGCTTGTGATAACTACCAGATAACAATTATTAATGATATATGTGAATTCTTCTTAGCATGAAAGCAGAAGTTAGTAAGACATCCATGGGCAAACCATGGACTTCATTTCTTAGAAGTTAGAACTACTAGAAAGTGAAAAACTTTTTGGATGTATTTACTTATAATGGAGACTACAATGTAGTTTCAGCCTTTGAAAGTGACGACTACTTGTGGCTGGTGGTGCATGCGATCCCGTTGCTGCTGCCTGTGGCAGCCACTGGTGGCCGTGTACAGCGTCTAAGGTCGTTCGCTCACACAACCACTTGCAGCAGCCACTAGTGGTGACCACTAGTCGCTGCACACGGCCATCACTGGCTGCCACAGGCGGCAGCAACGTGATCTCGTGCTTGCGATAATAGGAAAAACGCCAGCACCAGCCACAAGTAGCGAGATACGGCCACTGCCGCAGCTTGTGGGTCAGTAGCGCTGCTGCAAACGCTGCGTCTGCGCCGCGCCTATTGAGTTTCAATTGGAAACACAGTCCGCAGCATGTGGTTGCCACTAGTGGCCGCTGCAAGTGGTTGTTTGTGCGAGCGGCCTAATGGTCGCCTATTTGTATTCGTTTGTGTTTGTATCAGTTGACGTCGCACACCACACGGGGGCTACAGCTTTACTTTCCATCTGACGGAAAGATGAGGGGAGCGGGGAATTGCGTTGGACACACCAGTTCTCGTCTGATCACTGAAGTTAAGCAACGCACGCCCAGTTAGTACTGACATGGGTGGTCGCTCGGGAAAGCTGGGTACTGCTAATACCCAAATAATCGTCGCAATTAGTGTAGTGTCTGTGCAGTATATGCATTAGAACTACACAGTGGACGGGTCTCTAATGACCTCGTAATTGACGGGACCTTAAACTCCAACAAACAAACTGACATGGGTGGTCGCTTGGGAAAACTGGGTACTGATATAAATACCCAAAAATCGTCGCGTTAGCGTGGTGTCTGTGCAGTATCTGCATAACAATTACACTGTGGACGGGGCTGTAATGACCTTGTAGTTGAAGGGCCCGAAAACACCAGCAAACAACAACGGCAAGGGCACCACGGAGCCTCTCTGTCGTCAAAAGAAATCCAGCAACTTCGATCCAGTATCGAACCACCAACCACTGAGCTGGCCCAGTAGTCGACTACGCCACCGAGGTAGATTATAGTGAAAATAGGCAGATATTGAAATTTACGGACAAGTTATGTGCATATCATTTCATTTCTTAATCGGTCAAAGTTGTAACTTTTGTAGTACAGTATCATTTAATTTCTTTATTCGCAACTAGCGTAGTCATAAAAAAATCAAGTTCATGATTTTGAAAAAGAAATTGAAGTTTCATCTTTGAAATCAAATCTGAATTACATTTTATAGTTGTAAAGGTCGAAGTGGAATTCTAGTTCTCAATTTCGACAATTTAACCAGTCATAGTTTTTACTGACTTGTCACTTATTAGCACAGATTGTATAATCGATCCCATATTCTAGATTGAATTTCGGTAACGTCTTAAGCTATAGGTTGTGTGCTTATTTGCCAAAAATTAATTTGATATAAATTTTAGTTCGACATCATTTTTTGTGAAATCAGCTGTTAATAATTTTTATTTATTTATTTTTTAGTTTTTACAAATTTTAAACTGTATCAAGAAGTACCATCTGTAAGAAGTGAAACTTTGGAAGAGATCATTACAACGCCTAATTGAACACATCTTGGTAAAAGACGTGGAGATAAATGCAACTGACAACGTAATACTGTAAGAATTGCATTTTTATAGTTTTAGAAAGTACATACCAAATTCTTAAAATTATTGAAACCGATGTTCAGTTTACTAATCCAGTGAATCCATATTATTCTGGATTAATAGCATAGATAGATAGCTTTCATCTTAATATCTAATGGCAGAACATGATTTTTTTGAACGGCCCATGGAATCTCCAACTACGAGGGCTATTTTTTCAAGGTCCAATCCGTTGCAAATGAAAACCCCAGTGAAAATCCAAAGTGTTTTATTTGGAACATGTAGGTACACATTCCAGCTATTTCTCTAGATCAGCGATTCTCAACCTTTTTTTCGACACGGTACACTTTTAAGAATTTAAAAAATTTGGCGGCACACTAACAATGACACATTTATTTATTTAATAATCACCGCCCAACTGAGCACTAATAAACATCACACACCATACAAGTTACTCTCGAACAGAAGCAAAAACTCCGATGCACTGCACACGGGTGACGCGCCCGAGCACGGTCCTCAGGTGGGCCAAAGAGCTGAGCGGGATCGCTGAGCCTCCGCTGAACATTTCGAGGCACACAAACGCCAAAGAAAGTACAGTATATAAGTTGTAACTTAACCCTATGCAAAAACTCGTTTCGGTGGCGCAGTGGGTAGCATGCTTGGTAACTGCGTCAGTAGTTTTTGGTTCGATACTGGAGCGAGGCGGGTTGGCTTTTTTCAGGCGAGAGAGATGCCCTGAGTGCGCCTTCTTTTGGGTGAGAAGTAAAGCCGAGGTCCCGTGTGATGTACGATGGCATCTGCACGTGAAGGAACCCTCTCTACTATGGAACGGATAGAGGAAGCAAAATTTCCAGATGTTGGAGCGCGCCTCTCTGGCTTCGGTGGAATGTTCCAATGAACAGTAGAAAGGCGATAAATAGCATAGTAGTTGCGGCTTTGGTTGGCAATCGGCTGTGGGAAAACACTGCCCAATAGATCGCCCTTGTGTCCATTCAGAGGGACAAGATATTCACCAGACCCTGCCATAGGGGGAAGAGGGTTAGAAGTTACTTGTAACCTAGCCCTATTACCACACGTCAAGCTAGTGACTAGTAGGCTAAACTACTACATAGCTTTGTAGCCAGTAGTGAGAACTAATATTCATGCCCATGGGTTCAGCCAGTCCCTCCTAGGAAGGCAGAACCCTTTGAACTACCTGTATGACGTCACTTACGTATGAGTATTCGAAGTGGCGGCACATTTCATGAGTGGTTGAGAATCGCTGTTCTAGATAGTCACCTCTCCGACTGAGACATTTGTCCGAGCGTGGTAGCAACTTTCCTGTACCCTAGTCGTTGAAGGTAGCCGCCAGTCCTTTCAGCCAACCCTGTACACTGGTTTGCAGCTCGTTTGAGTCAAACTTCTGTCCTCCTAGCCAGCGTTTCATGTTAGCAAAGAGACGGAAGTCGGAAGGAGCGAAGTCCAGGCTGTATGGTGGATGCTGAAACACTAGCTAGGAGGACAGAAGTTTGACTCAGACGAGCTGCAGACCAGTGTACAGAGTTGGCTGAAAACTGGGCACTGTCTAGTGTAGGGTCTGTGCAGTCTTTGCACTAGAACATAGGTCTCCAACTTACGGCCCGCCAGTGGATTTATCCGGCCCGCGGAAGGATTCCATAGAACAGTGTTGAGCCGTTGATCAAGAACAAATGCCAGTCGTGTCAGTCAGATGTCATTGTTAGTCTCTGTAGAAAATCCTGCATTTGATTTATGACAATATTACAATATTTACCATTTGTGTAATTTTTTTTAAAAAAAAATTGCCATGAATCGGGGTGTGGTCCATAGGCCTTCGAAAAATTTATAATCCGGCCCGACAGTTAAAAATGTTAGAGACCTATGCAGTGGACGGGGCTATAATGACCTTGTAGTTGAAGGGCCCTAAAACGCCAACGAAACCCAGCTAGTACTAGCATGGGTGACCACTTGGGAACACTGGATACTGCAGACTCTGCCTGAAAGAAAATCTCACTAGTAAGGTATCCGTCACAAAGGATTACATATTCATATGGGTACTGGGTACTCGTGTGTCTGGGCTGACTCTGTGTTAGAACAACGCAGTGGACGGGGCTCTATTACCATTGTAGTTGAGGGGCCCAAAAACACCAACGAAACGTAAAAATCATTACTAAATCGAGTGGGTTTGCTTCTTCCGGACAAGAGGTAGGCCCCGATTGCGCCTTCCGTCGGATAGGAAAGAAAGCCATGGCCCCGTGTGCTGTGTGCAGTGTCACTTGTGCGTAAAACAGCCCTTCAGTAGATCGTCCTTGTGTCCCGGTGGAGCAAAAAATGAAAATCCGACCCTGCCATAGGTGGGAAAAGGGTTAAAAGTTGCTAGCTGTTTTTTTTATCTGCATACAAGAGGGACATGACAGGAAGCATCTGTTAGGTGCGTGAATTCGTAGGTTTTCCTGGGTGTCCAGAGGAGGGGAAACTACAAGAAAGGTTCTGTAGTTAGCAGGACAAGAGCAGGTAAACTTCATATTAGTGGTTTGATTTGATTAGATTAGATTTGATTAATTCCATGGGTCAGGATTGTTTGAGTTCTGCATCAGTTCACACATATCCTTAACGGTTTAGTCATTAATATTTGTGATGGAGGGGAGATGGAACTGATTGCCATGATTTTAGAAAAATGGAGTGAATAGGGTGAATTTCTTTACAAATAAAATGTTTGGTGATGGAACCTGAGCGCACACTCCAATGCTATACGTCCCATGCTTTACAGGGGCAGATCGGGGGAAGCGCATCAAAAAAGTGCGCCCCAAATATTTTAAATATTCAGAATCCCGTAGTATAATTCTAGCTAACAGTTACAATAGGTGCTCTACTGCCCCTTAGATAATGGCCCATCCACAGTGCTCCCCAAACACTCCCTCACAGACCCAGATAGACAAACAAACAACAATTAACCTTTTTCCCGCCTGTGGCAGGGTCGCGTACCTATATCAACGATCGCCGCCTCTAACTGCAAACATGGGCGATATATTGGAAGGTTTTTTATACAGCCGGCTACCCACCACAGCTTCAGCCCCTATGCTTATTTATCGTGAGTCTACTGTTCATTGGAACACTCCCCGACGCCAGGGGGAGCTCCTACACCTGTAAATCTTTACCTCATCTATCCGTTCTATTACGAGCAAATGACATTGTATACCACATGGGACCACGGTTTTACTTCTCATGCGACGGAATACACACTGGGAGCGGCGAATTGCGTTGGACACACCAGTTCTCGTCTGATCACTGAAGTTAAGCAACGTAAGCCCAGTTAGTACTGACATGGGTGGTCGCTCGGGAAAGCTGGGTACTGCTAATACCCAATAATCGTCGCATTAGTGTAGTGTCTGTGCAGTATATGCATGAGAACTATGCAGTGGACGGGTCTCTAATGACATTGTAGTTGACGGGACCTTAAACACCAACAAACAAACAACAACTCGTCTGATCACTGAAGTTAAGCAGCGCAACCCCAGCTAGTACTGACATGGGTGGCCGCTTGGGAAAACTGGGTACTGCTAATATCCTTAAATCGTTGCATTAGTGGAGTGTCTGCGCAGTCTCTGCATAAGAACTATGCTGTGGACAGGGCTCTAATGACCTTGTAGTTGAAGGGCCCTAAAACACCAACAAACAACAGCAGCAACGACGGAATACACACTCGAGGCCTCTCACCTGAAAGAAGTCAAACCAGGAAGTCATGGTATCGAACCTAGAACCACTAATGCAGTAATCGAGCAAGCTACTTCGTGCACCACCGAGTGTGTCTTCACAGGCACAGAGAAAACAGTAGTAAAATATGAGACTTGTTTTGGGGCAGGAGATAATAATGGCAGGGTCCAATCTGTGAGGATGCCACCAAAGGATAATCTATACGGGTAGGGTGTGAGGAGTCGGCTGTGGCATTCATCTTGATCCTGATAATTTCCCAATATGGAGGTTGTAGGAACTGGCAGGTTGTTGTTTTGTTGTTTGTTGGGGTTTAAGGTCCCGTCAACTACGAGGTCATTAGAGACCCGTCCACTTTATAGTTCTAATGCATATACTGCACAGACACTACACTAATGCGACGATTATTGGGTATTAGCAGTACCCAGCTTTACCGATCGACCACCCATGTCAGTACTAACTGGGCTTGCGTTGCTTAACTTCAGTGATCAGACGAGAACTGGTGTGTCCAACGCAACTCGCCGCTCCCAGGAACTGACAGGCAATGTCGCATGTCCACACACCGAACGATGGTTTTTGCTTCCTATATGACAGAAGGTTCAATATAGATTCTCTTTCTTATCAAGAGTTAACTTCCGACCTTGGCCAGGGGGGCCAACTCATATACTTTGAGCTTAAGTTGCAAGCGTGCTCTACCAATTGAGTTACCGAGGTCGGTCCATTATATTTGTCCATATATATGCTCGGTAAATTATATTGGGCCAAAATTGCAGTTAGCTAACAGATCATATCTCTAAAAATGATTCGAATATCAGATTGTTTTCCTCATTCGAGCTTCAGATACAACTTCAACCTGCCCTTGGAGAGTGAGGTAACTATTGACTGCGCAGCCCGTGCTTCTGTTTGCTTTGGCACTGAACCCTCCCCATGCAACCAAACTTACCAGAGTCCGCTTTGGTAGCTTAGTGGTCACGTGCATAACTCGTGAGCCCATAGACCTGGGTTTAATCCTGGCCCAGGCAGATGGCTTCTTTTGGGGAAAGCAACGGGAGCGGCGAATTGCGTTGGACACACCAGTTCTCGTCTGATCACTGAAGTTAAGCAGCGCAACCCCAGTTAGTACTGACATGGGTGGCCGCTTGGGAAAAGTGGGTACTGCTAATACCCTGTGCCTGTACAATCTCTGCATAAGAACTATTCTGTGCACGGGACTCTAATGACCTTGTAGTTGAAGGGCCCCAAAACACCAACAAACAAGGGAGAGCAGCAAAAAGTGCGCCTGCTGTCAGATAGGAAGTAAAGCCGAGGCCTCTCAGCATGGAACTGAAATGTGTAGATCGGCAACATTTCCCAGCATAGAAAATTTGAACACCGGCATAGGTAAATTACCTTCAGACGTTCAAGGCGTTAAATAACCAAACCCTTTTAACGGTGCCTCAGTCTTGACAGCAGACACACGTTCCAGTAAGCCGTGACAAGGCTCAAGTTTACTTGCAGAATGTAGAATTTCTGTTTGAGTTTCTTTGGGAGCCTCCATTCACAGAGTTCCATTGGCCGGTCTTCATTTCATTATTACCAAGTACACACCTCATATGGTCCCCGCTTTGTTTCTCACCTTCCTCCCAATTGAAGTCTAAGTATTCATTTTTGTTCTGGCTACTGCGGCAGAATGAATTCATGAAAGAACTTTAGACGTTAGCTTCAGTTCTCCGGTTACTGACATGGGGATCCTGCAGAGGTGCAAAAAAAAAGCCATGGACGTAGAACACATCATCAACATCATCTTACCCTTATCCAGCTTGTGGCAGAGTCACGTCTGCGGGTTCTAGCCCTCCACTTCCGCCTATCACCCTCCAGGTCCCCATCCACTCCACACACTGTCCTTACGAATAACCTGCTCCCACGTCTGCTTTGGTCTCCTCCGGCCCTGGTGCATCCAACCATTCATTCCACCTGTATTCCTGTAATGGACCTAACGAACTCTTCCTTCCCTCTTCTCATTACATGTCCATACCACTTCAATCTACTCTCTTTCACGATGTCTCCACCCCAAAGCTACCTCTAATATACTCATTCGGAATTCTATCAGATCCTGACACCCCATTCATGTACTGCAGTATTCGCATACTAGTATTTATGTACTACTGCCCTGTAACACTTCCCTTTCATATAGGACTCCACTTCAACCATCCCCCATTGATTCTATGGGTCACATCGGAGTCTGTCTCCCCACTGCACTGGAACACCCATGAAAGTAGAACACAAGTAGGTGTGGGAGGGGCGGGGGTTCATATGGATAGTTTGGGAGTGAGAAACACTGCGGAAAATTACCCGCCTCGGTGGCAGTGCCCGGAAGGGAAGTAAAGTCGTGGCCGCCTGTGAGGCGTTCGATGTCACCTGTGCACCGTGGAGTAAAACACGCTTAGTTCGGCAGTCCACGCTCGCGCCCCCTCCCCACCCAGTGGAGTGTCTCTTCAAAATATTACTGGATTACTTTGAAGGGTTGGGGAGTAAGCCAGGCAGCCATAACAGGACGAACCCTTAAGAGGCTGCCTGCAGGAGATGAGGAGGTAGGTGAAAGGATGAAGGAGAGGGGTAATTTGCAGCACCCAACGTTCTTTACCAACCTCCCATGTTGATATTGACGTGGGCTTGCGCTGCATAACTTCAGTGATCTCACGGGAACTGGTGTGTCCAACACAACTTGGTGCATATTGTATGCGTAATGCGTACCGGATGCGTAAGAATGTCGTCCATGCGTCCAAATGGGACAAAATGGATACCCGACTCTCCCATAGGTGGGAAAAGGGTTAGTAAGATGAAAATAATAGGAGAGAATTGACCGAGATGGAGAGGAGGAGATGCTGGCTAGGTTTAACACTGTGACCAGCACTATGTGAGGTATAGAAGGGAATAGAGAACCAGAAGTTGCAAATGTGACCCTGGTATAAATGGGATAAAGTCTTGATGATGATTGGGTCAACTGTTTTATTTTTTCTGGACCCAAAAAAAATCTTCACCTGGTCAGTGCTTGGCCAAATTACGGTATATTCCCAGAAATTCCCGGAACTTCGACAACGAGGTGTCCTTCACCTCTTTTGAAACGGTTCATGTTTTGGTGATCGTTGACCAACACTGACAAGATAATGAATTAATGTGCTTGGCACATGAACGTTATTGGGAAATGTCATGAAGTAAAGGGGACCTTGGCAAGTCCTGCAGAATTTTTAAATACTAATACGGTAAGCAAGTCCTACGCTTAGCTTATTACGATCATATAATACGAAATTCATACTAACTTCTGCTACTAGCTGCAAAAAAATGTTCGGAAACGTTTGTGAATACTGTGTTATAAAGCACTCGCAAAGGTTTAATTCACAATAGGCACACAAAGCGCGTGAATGGGGCCTCCAGAACTGGGGGCTTATTAACTGCATAAAAGCGAGTGATGACTCTCGAGTTGCAAACTTTCGTAATCGTTTTTGAACACTACGCACCTTTATTCCATATTACAACTATTCAGACTATATTTTCGGTTTGTGAGCATTTCCTTTCGATTCATATTGCATACTGCGAATGTAGTTAAGGGCCTGTTGTTGTTGTTTGTGTTTAAGGTCCCGTCAGCTACAAGGTCATTAGAGATCCATCCACTGCATAGTTCTAATGCATAGACTGCACAGACACTACACTAATGCGACGATTATTGGGTATTAGCAGTACCCAGCTTTCCCGAGCGACCACCCATGTCAGTACTAACTGGGCTTGCGTTGCTTAACTTCAGTAATCAGACGAGACTCGCAACTCGCCGCTCCCTTGAGGGCCTGGGTATTAAATAGTAGGAGGTAGAGTGCTCGATTACTGCGCCAGTAGTTCCAGGTTTGATACTGGATCGAGGATGGTAAGGTAAGTAAAGCCGGTGTCCTACCGTGTGGTGTGGACGATGCCACCTCTGGATGGAAAAAAAAAACTTTATCTACCTTGCAACGGATAGCAACGCAACTCCTAGCCCTTACACACCTATGGAAGGGTAGGGTACCCATCTTGTACCTCTGATTGGACACAAGGGTGAAATATTGGACAGTTTTTCGCAGCGGGTTGCCACTTATAGCTGCAACCAATATACATATTTATTGTCGGTCTACCGTTTGTTGGGGAAATCCACCGACGCTAAGGGGCGAGCTCATACACCTGGGAATTTTGCCTCATCTATCCATTACATATGAGAGAGGGTTCTTTTACTTTCAAATGCCATCGTACGCCACACGGAACCTCGGTTTTACTTCCCAACCGAAGGAAGGCGCACTCGGAGCATCTCTGTTGCCCAAAAGAAACCAACCCACCTTGGTCCAGTATCGAACTTAGAACCACTGACGCAATTACCGAGCACGCTATCCACTACGCCACCGAGGTGGGTCCTATGCAACAGGTAGATGGGGCAAAATTCCCAGATGTAGGAGCTCGCCGCTTGGCATCAGTGAAATGCCCCAACGAACAGCAGTCCCGGCGGCCGATAAATAAGCATTGGAGCTGCAGCTTTGGTCAGCAGCCGGAAGCGTAAAAATGCCATCCAATAGATCGCCCATGTATCCATCAAGGACAACGATGGATACATGGGCGTTGCTTGTTTTTTATCGGCATTCCCACACATATGTAGTTGTGTTTGTACAGAGCGGCTTACCGGTATTACGTTGGACACACCAGTTCTCGTCTGATCACTAAAGTTAAGCAACGCAAACCCAGTTAGTACTAATATGGGTGGCCGCTTAGGAAACCTGGGTACTGCTAATATCCAAAAATCGTCGCATTAATGTAGTGTCTGTGCACAGGGCCGGCCCTAGAGTTTGCGGGGCCCAAGGCAGCAGACGATAGAGGGGCCCAAGTCAGCAGGCGATAGCGGGGCCCAAGTCAGCAGGCGATAGCGGGGCCCAAGGCGGTCGCCTCGGTCGCCTTGCCCTAAGGCCGGCCCTATCTGTGCATTCTCAACACTACAACTATATATTGGACAGGGCTCTAATGACCTTGTAGTTGAAGGGCCCTAAAACACCTACGAAACGAAGCGAAATGTGTTTGTAAGTTTGTACAACAGGTGAAGATTCAGTTTCACGTGACCCAGGCGCCGACGAATTCTCCAAAATTCTGACTGATTCCTATGAGGAGCCCTTCTCCAAAATTTTGCACTCAAAGCAATATTCCACCTGTTGATCTTCCTGAAATAATTTACTTTTGTCAGTGATAAAAAAAGGAGGTAGACACCATGTTGTAAAACCCCGATTTTATGGTACGGCTATCGTCCAAACACTAAGTTGAGAGCACGTTTCTATTTTCTAAACCACCGTAATTTCACCCCCCCCCCCTCCCCGTTAAAAAAAGGAAATTTCTTGCGCAGTGTGTCGTCATCAATTCGAATCTTTGTAAATCCAAAATGGTTGCCGCTATATTTCATAAAACTTGTATGTTATCATTGCAACATCAAAAATAATGGAGGAAAGACGGAAAGGGATAAGTTGAAGCGGATAAAAGAATTTCATCATATTACCCATGCGGTTATTAAGGAACTGTTCTCTGATAAGTTGTCAGAGGTTACTGAAATCATTCTGTTTCGAATCCAGACGAATGCAATGGCATTCTATACCCATAGATGTAGGTAGGTCAATTTAATTTAATGCAGTCGTTTTAGAATTTTGTGGTCAAATTCCTACATGGTACGG
>JAAFCE010008833.1:15873558-15932143 GCA_013389805.1 Trigoniulus corallinus
TAACATCCAGGGTAGGGGGAAACCAAAGCAGACGTGGGGGAGCGGCAAATTGCGTTGGACACACCAGTTCTCGTCTGATCAATGAAGTTAAGCAACGCAACCCCAGTGAGTACTAACAAGGGTGGACGCTTGGGAAAACTGGCTACTGGGTGCTGTCTCTGCATCAGAACTACACAGTGGACGGGGCTCTGACCTTGTAGTTGAAGGGCCCTAAAACACCAACAAACAACAACAGCAGCAGACGTGAGAACAAGTTTTCCGTAATGACATGGGAGTGTGTGGGGTGGACTGGGGCCTATTGAGAGATAGACGGGAGTGGAGGTCTAGAACCCGGAGACCCGCAGAATGATGATGGCATGTAAATACATGTTTAATGTTTAAAGAAATTTATCACACTGTTTTTCACATTGGTATCTCTTTCTGGCAGGAATATCGTGCCAACGGCACTAAAGGAGACTGCACTCACAGGGTGTCGGTGAATACGGAACGTCGGATAAGCGGGACTCTACTGTATGTTATTGTACACAGGGCACCACCTGTCGGAAAAGTATTTAATTAACTTATGCCATGGTTATGTGATCTGGGATCCATTCTTTTGAATTTTTTGAGTAAAATACGAGTACACCGTGGATGCTTAGATTAAAGTCGTTTCTGTCAAAGTGTAGTGCCCATTGGTTCAACAATGGATTTTGCATTCATGATTCAGCTAGGTGGAGCATAGAGTGTACCATCGCACGTTACCTTACTTTACGATCAACAGCTGTTGAGTTGCTGTTATGATTCCCCGACTGTCATCATTGATGTCGGCCACTTTATAATACTATATGTGTAATCATTTATTTGATGTCGGCATTATGTTTTCAGCTGTGTTTATCTAGTAGATTACAATATGAAATTGTCTTTCTCTAGCAGACGGCATCCATAAAACTCAACTTTCAAATACGTCATCATCACCACTCCTCTCTTCTCAACCAACGGCTCTTCTGATTGGAGTTCAAGATCGTGACGTAACAGTGTTGTTGCTATAAAGTTGTTACCGTCTCGTTGCTTCGGCCTCTTTTCCACTGCTACGACCGACAGCTATTTAGCATCCAGCTCTTCTCCGTCTAATTTACCATCTCTTGCATCAGTGTCGATAATGTCTTACAACAATCATTACTCGAATAATGTCGGCCATCATTATGCGGATCCATTTGCAGAAGTGGATGCTGATGACATCACTCACTTCTTGTTTACGTCGGAATCAGTTGGAGAAGGTCATCCAGGTAAATGGAAAAAAAGTGACAGTCTTATAAAATCCTTTTATCGTGAGCCATTTCCTGAGTTGTATTCAGATGCCGGTACATCGTGTAACGGCGGCGGCAAACTCGGCGACTGCGCGCGTACCGTTGAACGCTTGGTTTTGTTTTGACTACGGTGGCGCTGTGAAGGCGGCCTTGAGGTTTATTCGAATCTAGGAGAAACAATTGGACTTTGGAATGATCTTCATTTGTGGACCCAAATAGGATAAAACATGGGGTGATATTTCTTAAAAATTGGAAAAGTAACGTGGCTAATATCTATAAGATAATCTCCTTCCTCTAGTGATATAATGTATCAAGATGATAGTATTTCTCCTCTCATGTGTCAGTACAGCAGGCAATATCGATGCTGATTCTCATGAATTTTAAAATGTGTTGCATCAAATTCATCAGCTGGTTGAATTGATAAGGCCCTGCTATGATTTACGATTTTTAACATGACTAGCAAATTTAAAAACAAAATTTAAGGACTTATGACAGACATGTAGTAATAACTTTCGCAACTTCATGTCATCTTTCATCCATGATAGTCTCAATGTTGACATTGCGTGGGTTGAAAGATGCTCCATTAAAATTTGATATCAGCAGAAAAAGTTCCTAATTTAAGTCGATATAACGATTTGATAATGCTTGTGTAATGATCACTTCGAACACTTCTCCCCGCCTATGGCAGAGTCGGGTTTCCAGTGGGGTATTGTGTGGGGATCAAGTGGAAGATGTCGGGCATGTGATCCTGCATGTCTAATGCTCGGCCACCGCAGGGGGGGTTTGGGGAACTCGTACATTGGAAGAGGTGCTGGGAGTGGTGGGTGTTGGGGTGACGGGCAAAGATGTTGATGGGGTGCTGGTGGAGATCTAGACATAAGAGTCTAGCGTGATAAAAATCTCATTAGCAGGGTATCCGTCACAAAGGATTGCATATTCATATGTTGCGTTGGACACGCCAGTTCTCGTGAGATCACCGAAGTTAAGCAGCGCAAGCCCACATTAGTACAGACATGGGTGGCTCATCTCCTGCGAGCAGCCTCCCAAGGGTTCGTCCTGTTACGGCTGCTTCGCTTACTCTCCAACCCATGAAATTATCCACTTGTCCTGCTGGAACATGGGTTATTGTTATGTAGCCGGCTGTCTTAACTAATACTGCAACTCCTCACAAATTTAACATCTGCCAGTCTTTCCTTTGGGACACTTCCAATCACGTCAGGGGTCACTTAATGTAGAAAAGGTTTTTTTACGTGTGGATTCTATCTTCTATTCGATGAAAGGCGTCTTTTGAACTTGATTTTTGTATATCCGTCCCGGCCAGAGTCGATCCTGCGATCTGGACAGTCAAATAAGCGGACCTCTTAAGCGCCGAGGCATATAAGTTGTCGGCTCCCATTAAGTTTCGATTTATCTTTCTTGATGACAACCATGAAAATGGGTTACCAAAGTCGGTAAACAAATTTTTGTGAAATTATAATTTATGTTAGAAGAACTAGCTGTTCTACTGTCAATCCAGATTTGAGTTACTTGTACAAATTAACTTTTTCCTCAGTCTGATAAAAAAGGGCATAGTTTAAAATGTCATCTTAGCGCCTTAACCCTTTCTGCGCGGAAGTTATCTGAAATTGTTATTCTGGATAAAGATTAAAACACGAAAGCCTTACGAAATTGAGAGGGGTCCTTTGGTATATGTGGTTTTTGAGGACTATTAGGTTGTTGTGCAATGCTGTGCATCATGCATCCGCATTACTTAACGCTGATGTCTCAAAGTCGTTTCACCATAAGTGTGCAAATGTTTGCAGTGTTGAAATAAGGATGGCTGTGTTGAGCTGGTATTTGAGTTCAATCTCTATTTGGTCCTATTGGTGATAGTCGAAAATCTGCTTTCCCTGCTACCATGCTAGCTTGATATTTACATAATGAAGGTATTTGCATAATGATGTCGGTTAACTGCATGAAGGAAGTCAATTCCGGTGAACTATTAAGGTGACATTTGGGCCCCGACATTGGTTGATACTATGGTATTTTACAGATTAAATGATTTGTGGCGCGGAGAAAAATGTTTAGGTCCCCTTTGAAATTCTTCTTGGGTACTCCCCAAAACTCTCTAGTACCCGAGGACACAGGTGGGTCATTTTTTTATGAAGAAAGATGATTAATAATGCTGTATAAAAATGTATAAACTGAAACTAAATTAGAGCCAGTGGAGTAATCGAAAAGTATGACGTGGAAGATTGTTGAAGAAAGTAACGTGAAACTAAAGTAATGAAGAGGGCTAAGGTGGGGCAGGAAGTGAGGGTTTTCGTGTGAATGAGCGAGGTCTAAACTTCTCGGTTTGATTTCACTTGGCGAGTTAGAGGAACAACTGAGCGGCAATAATGCAATAATAATTTTTTTTAATAGATAAAATGTGCGACCAAATAAGCGATGCCATTTTAGATGCACATCTTAAACAAGATCCAAATGCTAAAGTTGCCTGTGGTAAGTCTATTGATAACTGTTGCACTTTAAGACTTTTCGCCCCATTAACAAGAATTAATGTCTGCTTTATTTCAGAAACTGTTACAAAGACGGGAATGATTCTCATTTGTGGAGAGATAACTTCTCGTGCTAATGTTGACTATCAAAAAGTCGTAAGGGATACTGTAAAGAAAATTGGCTACGATGACTCGTCCAAAGGTCGGTGTTCCCACTTTTGGCCATTGTTGCTACGTTAGAACGTTGTCTAATCTTGTGTATATTGAAGGATTTGATTACAAGACATGCAACTTATTAATTGCCATTGAGCAACAAAATCCAGAAATTGCTGCTGGGGTGCATGTCGATAGAAATGAAGATGATATCGGAGCTGGTGATCAGGTAAGGGTTTGCGTCTCCCATTGGTGTGCACTGCTGATTCATAGTCACAATTACCCAATACTAGTTTCTTATTTAGCGCCGATTTATTTTGTTTTAAATTAACCAAGACCCTTTTAGAAAGCAATAGTTACGCTGAAATGAAAAAGTGGTACCTTGCATATAAAAATCTTTACTTGCAACACCGCGTTGCGTGGGACCATGGTTGCTACCATGATAGATTCTATCACGCTCTAATGCGCACTTTCTTGGCCTTCTCCCAAATTACTTGTAGCCATAATTAAACGTCTTGTCATTTCTACCCTTCCCCTTTGCCATTTAGTTAACCTTGGTTCAAAACCTTCAGTTTCAACACTAACGTTAACAGATGACAGATTGCAGATACCAGGTGACAGATAACAATTACAACTTTCCCAACTACTGTGATATCTTAAAGGAAGATGAAGCTCTTGCTAATTTTTAACACGCAATTTGTGTCCTGTCCTCTCTCGAGTGACTTGTGCATGTTAAGGATTTATTAATTTTTTTAATTTGCAGGGACTTATGTTTGGCTACGCCACTGATGAAACCGAAGAATGCATGCCGCTTACAGTAGTGCTGGCTCACAAATTGAATCAGAAACTAGCCGAGCTTCGAAGAGATGGTACTTTTTGGTGGGCAAGGCCGGATTCTAAATCTCAGGTTAGCCTCGGAGAGAAGTTTATTTTGAAATGA
Source organism: Trigoniulus corallinus (assembly GCA_013389805.1). Lineage (NCBI taxonomy): Eukaryota > Metazoa > Arthropoda > Diplopoda > Spirobolida > Trigoniulidae > Trigoniulus > Trigoniulus corallinus. The sequence goes on from JAAFCE010008833.1 coordinate 15,878,415, forward strand.
AATCGTATAAAGAGTACATTAATTGTACAGATGCTAATGTTTATTGAATGTAGGTGACTTGCGAATACTCCTTTCAACATGGAGCTTGTGTGCCTAATAGAGTGCACACTATTGTTATTTCTGTACAACATTCGGATGAGATTTCACTCGATGAATTGAGAGAAGAAGTTTTGGAGAAAGTTATTAACCTTGTGATTCCCCAGAAGTATTTGGACAAGGATACAGTGATTCACATTAACCCTTGTGGCCCATTTGTCATTGGCGGTCCAATGGTTAGTTTTACGTTTATGTATTTTTAAATATTGGTTGATGCTGTTCCGCGTTGTGCGGGGTGGACGGGGGATTGATGCAGGATAGCAGAGTGGGGGGGGGGGGATAGAACCCACAGACTCAACCCCGCGACAAGCGGGATAAAGGGATTATGATCATAGTTGATGCTGGTCTAATGATTGGTATATCTATAGGGTGATGCTGGCCTTACTGGTCGAAAAATCATTGTCGACACGTACGGTGGCTGGGGTGCCCATGGTGGTGGAGCATTTTCTGGAAAGGATTTTACCAAGGTTGACAGGTCTGCTGCTTATGCCGCTCGTTGGGTAGCAAAATCTCTTGTAGCAGCTGGTGTTTGCAGGCGCTGTCTAGTACAGGTTGGTATGATCTTATTAATATTTAATTAATACATAATTCAACAGAGAATCTGTTTAATTGCCATTAACAGAATACACTCTAATGATGAGATTTAAAATGTTCTGACCTTCACGGAATAACTTTGAAATTATAAACATTTTATATTACAATTTATCATGATTTTACAAAAATATTTCAAACAAAAGTTTGTAAATTTTTTAAACAGAATCCAAAAGTTGGGAGATTTACATTTAACTTGAAGTTTCCCCTTATAAGTAGAGGAACTGCAAAAGGGTTAATTTTTGTAGTCTTTAATAGATCGCTAAAAATATTTTCATTCTATGTGATTTTTCATTTAAATGAATAGCTTCTGAAATAATTGACCATTCTAGAACCTTGTGATTGCTCTACTTATCTTTATCCTATGTAGCATGTTCTTTGTCAAAATTGGTCTCCCCACAGCTTGACATCCACAATTTTGGATTTATGATTAATGTTATGCGAGTGCCCCAATGAACATTTGACCGACGATAAAAAATCATAGGGGTTGTAGCTTTGGTCGGCAACCGGCTGTGGAAAAAACACTGCCCAATATATCGCCCTTGTGTTCATGCAGAGGAACAATATGGATACCTGACCCTGCCATAAGCGAGAAATGGGTTAGTTGTTGAGAGTGGTCCCTACCTCGCCTGGGTGGCGCAGTGCGCAGGCACGCTCGGTAACTGCATCAGTAGTTCTAAGTTCGATACTGGAGCGAGGTGGGTTTGCTTATTTCAGGCGAGAGAAAAGCCGCGAGTGCGCCTTTCGGATGAGATGTAAAACTGAGGTCCCGTGAGGTGTACGATGGCATTTGCACGTAAAAGAATCCTCTCTGTACGATGCAACAGGTGGATGAGAAAATTTCCAGGTGTAGGAGCTTCCCCCTCCCCGGCGCCGGTGGAATGACCCAACGAACAGTAATCGACAATCGGCAGCTTTGGTCGGTAACCAGCTGTGGAAAAACACTGTCCACCATGTCGTCCTTGTGTCTCTTCAGAGGGGCGAGATGGGTACCCGACCCTGCTATTGGTGGGAAAAGGATTGAGTTGCTTTGTTTGTGGTCCTTGGCGCCATCAGCAGCTGTATAGTGTTGTACACCAGTTTCGTTTGATCACTGAAGTTAGGCAACGCAACCTCTGATAGTATTAGCACGAGTGATCGCTTGGGAACACTGGGTTCTGCTGATACTCATCGTCATAATTGTAGTGTTTGTGCAGACTCCACATTAGAACTACGCAGTGGACAGGGCTCTAATGACCATTGTAGGTGAAGGGCAGTGAGACTCCACCAAAACAAAGCCCTGGCTTTTGCCATAAATTTATCATTGTGCCGAATTTCTGTGTATAACTATTTACCCTGCAGTTCTACTACTAATTTAGAGGAGTGTAAACTTGATGATAGGATACCATTTGGTTAACTTTTTCTTTCTTTGTACAGATTTCGTATGCCATAGGGATTGCTCAGCCCTTGTCTATCACCATATTTTCTTATGGTACATCCACCAAATCGCCAGCTGAACTGCTGGACATTGTCAAGCGCAACTTTGACTTGAGACCTGGAAGAATTGTGAAGTGAGAAGTGTTTTGATGTGCCATTCTTCTCGAATCTTGAGTGCTGCATACTTATCAGTTGTTTTGTTCTTTTTTGTTTTAGGGATTTAAACTTGCGCTCCCCAATTTATCAAAAAACCAGCTGCTATGGTCATTTTGGGCGACCAGAGTTTTCGTGGGAAATTCCAAAGAAGCTGGACTATTAACTAGTGTGCTTAAGTGAAGGTGTCTGAGGAGATATGTAGGTTAACTGTATGTACGGGCCAATTAAGTGGTTATATAAAATAGAAATGTGCAACAGGATCACAGTAGGTAGATAGGGAAAGTGAACACGGGTATACCACTCTGACTGTTGAAGCCTCCTTTGGACTGTAATTAATGAAAGGGACCATGTAGCCTCTGTAGTCCGTAGACTAGATATTGCTCCTGAAGGATTTGTATAAGGCGAGAGGTGAGCTGAGCCGCCGTGTACTGCATGGAGCAGTGAATTTCAGAAGAATGAACTTCAACCCTTCGCTTGCTTTAGTAATGGTCATTTGAAGCAAGCTGCACTACTGCATGTGATGAGGGGTTAATATTTAATTACCGGATTTACAGATCTGCATTTAATTTTATTTATTTAGCCTGAAGGCAGTCGGGCGACAGGACTGGTCAACCTTCCTCCATTACAACTTCTCGATGCCCGTTTTTGTCGTCCCACTGCCTGTCAGTCTTTTGATCCATTGTTAATGGTTATCATGATTTTAACAGGGGTTCCTTGTTGCTAAAAGCAAGTTGTTAAAAAAAAATCCGTGAGTATGGTGGGTACTCAACCCTGCTATAAGCAACGGAGATTGAATTTTAGAAGCTAGGTCCTTCGTTAGGCTTGAATTAGGGTCAAGTGGTTGTTTTTCTTTTTTCCTATATAGTCATTACCCGGTTTCATTCTTCCCAATCGACATCTTCTGCAAATGTGTGTTAGAAACTTGCATTTTTCCCAGAGATTTTAAACATGCACACATTTGTCTTGTGTTTATGAAAATTCTATTGGAAAAGAGCACTATTCTTAAACACTCGGATCCTGGTTGTACAAAGTCTTTAATTACTTAGATGCACTTCTTATGGTTAATGTTACTTGTCATGGTTTGTTTGTAATTCGTGAAATATTAGGTCGAACTTAGTTATTTTAATTATATTGTGGTAACTAAATTTAGCAGCCTCTATAGTGAAGATGTGGCGCCATTGTCATGCTTTATGATGAAGGATGACGTAACTTTGATTCTTGAAACTTTGTTCACCTTTCCCTGCACTGAAAGGTGACAAAAAAGCCGTTAATTAATTGTTGTAATGGATGGCCGCAACCTGCCCTCTTATATTTAAGCTAATGTGAATATGTAAATTTTTGTAACAAGCAAAAGGCTTACCACATCAGGGCATTCCTCTTTTTTTTTTTCCAAACATTTTATGTAAATTATGTAATAAAATATTAAATCGGAGTAGGGTGGAAACCACTTCTATGTTGAAGGACAGTATTTTTGTAAATACACTTATACCGCCTGTGGGTTCTAACCCTCCACTCCCTATCTCCCATCAGGTCCCCGTCCACCCCACACACTACCATATCCTTATGGTGAACCTGCTCCCACGTCTGCTTCAGTCTCCTCCTGTCCCGGGTGCTTCCAGCCACTAGCATTCCTGAAATGTACCTGATGAGCTCTTTCCTACCCTCTTCTCATTACGTGTCCATACCACCTCAATCTGTTCTTTTTTTTCCGCGATGTTTCCCACCCCAAGGCTATCTCTGTTTATTTATTTAATCGCGTACAAAAGGTACAGAAAAAGAACAACACATTGTGGTTGATAGTGAACGTTGGGTGCTGCAAATTTCCCCTACACCTACCTCATCCACAAGCAGCCTCCTAAGGGTTTGGCCTGTTATGGCTGCTTGATTCGCTCCCCAGCATTAACATAGTATGGAACTTTAATAATTAGAACAAAACTCAATCATCCAACGACTGGAGTAGATGCGAATAGAGCCAACGCTTAAAGTGACAACACAGTCAAATATTAAATGTTGGAACGGGAAAAAAACATGACCACATCTCGTATAGTAATTCGTTCCACTGCTGATAACAGCAGACCGGAAAAATCTGGCGCCTTAAGTCTCCAGGAGAGAGAAAAGTGACAAACAAAAAGCAGCGCAAGCATCTCATGTCCACCAATGCCTGAAAGGTCCCGATAAATGAAATGACAGGGATGATCGATATACCGGAGGGCAGCACTCAAAGCCGTCAGATTACGCAATAGAAGATACTTAAGAAATGGAAGGACATGATACGCCGAGTAGTACGGAGAGAGATGAGACTTCCGTGGACACCTTGAGATAGTCCGAAGTACAGAATTACCGTAATTATTCTAATAAACGGCGCGACAAAATGGCCTTTGAAAAAAAAAAATGGCGCGCCGTTTATTAGAATAATTACGGTATATGGAACCCTAAGGGGAGCAAGATGCGACAGAGGCATACAGCGACGAACGGAGCCGAATAATAGATATGACGCAGAACCTTTGCACGACAAATCGCAATCAATTTAGGGATCGGAATAAAGGTCCTAAGCCTACGAAACAGATATACAAGGGAGTTGATTTTAGCAAAGATGAATCTGTAGCTGTAGCGAGCCTGCTGCAGCAGGTAAGACAAGCATCTTCGTCTCAGTAGTGTGGATCACGAGACCAAGTCCCGCGTACCAATCAGATAAGCACTCAACAAAGGTAGGTATACCCAACACTACGCTACTCAGCCCAGAGGGTGCCACAGCCACCCCCAGAAAATTATTATTGGTGTAGGGCCAGAAGGTCCAGCTGGAACACTGATGGAAGCGGCCGTAACCCGTTGAATATTTGGGTGATGACTTATTACATTGATAGAATTAGGAACGAATATATTAATGGTACCTTGTGGGAGTTAGACGGGAGTGGAAGGCTAGAACCCGCCACAGTCGGTATAAGAGAATGATGATGTCTCATTACATTTTTTGGCGACATAATGTGTGTGTTTCGGTGGGCTCACTTGCAATCGGGTAACCTGCACCCTGGCCGGTCTTCAGGGCCGGTCCTATAAGTTCGGCCGCCAGCGTGCTCTTCATGATATTATCACTTATTTTGATTGAGTAAAGAAATCGTTAATTTGTTTCGATTTTCTTGTATGCCAGCACATGGAAAGAATTGCCTTTCTTTCCTGAAGCATCAAAGCAAAAGCAACCCCTAACTCTTTTCCCGCCTATGGCATTGTCGGGTACCCATCTTGTCCCTCTGAATGGACACAAGGGTGATACATTGGACGGTGTTTATCCGCAGTTAGTTACCGATCAAAGCTGCAACCCTTATGCTTATTTATCGTCGGCCTACTGTTCGTTGGGGCATTCTACTGACGCCAGGCAGCGAGCTCCTAGACCTGGGTTCTTTCATTTGCCAATGCCAATGTACACCACACGGAGCCTGGGTTTTACTTCTCATCCGAAGGAAGGTGCACTCAGATGATCTCACTCGCCCGAAAGAAGCCACCCCACCTCGGTCTAGTATCGAATCTAGAACCACTGACGTAGTTACTGACCACACTACCCACTGCATCACCTAGGCGGGATTCTTTCCTGAAGCATCAAAGTATTAAAAATTTCGTGTTACTTTTGAGTTTGAGAAGGCGACTGGCCGCCCCATCAGGGCAGACGCCCGCGTTCTTTGCACACTTTGAACCTATGGACGGACCGGCCCTGCCGGTCTTCTCCACTGGACAACACTAAGGCTGACCATAAAGTATGTTCAATTAAACCGTTCTTTGGAACCCTTCAACAGATATCACAAACACCAATACCACATACCACAAAATAGGTAATATTTAATTACCTATTTCGAAAGGGACTTTGCATAGTTTGGGCCAGAGTTGGCACGCAGTATGAAAAGGGCCGCACAATTAAATTCACCATTTGGAGAAGCAGGTGAGAGAACTGAATTCGACGAAAATGAACTAAAGTTACTCCTTCAGCGGAAGTTTATGATTTCTAACCCCTATATTCCGATGCCTGGGTGAGGGGTGTTGTACTCAAAGCCACGTAACCGTCCCGTATCAGACTTAATCAGGACCAGAAAAGGATGACAACCCCAAGGTGCTTTCCAAATTCCAAGGGTGCGTCGTGTATTGACATTACAGTTACCATTATTCACCAGGTGGCGTTGCTTACCACTTTGTTTGGGAAATTTTGAATGAGTGTGCTTTCATGCTGTTAAAATTACTTCATAATGTCACAGGTGAGAATATTGCATAATAAACGTATATGTTTACTGAAATATAATGTTTATGTTGTTTAGTATCAAGGTATTCTGCGGTAAGTTTGTAAAGTTGTTTGTAGAGAAGGATATTTCCTTCTAAAAAGAAGTCATATCACCAGGACATTCTGCGTTTGTAAAAGAACGGAGCGTAAAATTGCAATAGTTATACCCCGATCAGTTGTTATAAATTAATCCTACATCAGAAATTCAATATAATAATCGCAGTATCGGATACACAAGTTAAAGTGTCAGGTCTGGCTGCGGTATCCTAAATATAACTCGTTATTTACGCCAACGCTTCAAATGTTTCTTGCGGTTTGAAGCTGTGTTTCAAAGTGGAATGATGTTCCAAATTTGCTTCACTGAATTGCTAGAATAATTGAAGTTTACTAAATATATCTTAGATTACTAAATATAGTAGATGCACTTATCATGGACCTGAAGGGGTGTATAGGATTAATCTGTTAGTTTACTTCGCAAACCATACTTTTAAAAGCAACATTACTTAGTAATTTACAGAAAATTGGGAAGTTTGCTGTTTTCATCATCATTTAACATATAATTATATTATTTCAGAGTATAGGCGATTCGAAAGAAAAAAAGCGCAAGGAAAGTATTCTTGATTTATCAAAGTACCTTGATAAACCAATCAGAGTTAAATTTGCTGGAGGAAGAGAAGGTAATGCAAGACAAGTCATTAGATTATTTCACCCTTTTATTGGTAGCAACTTTGTAGTTTACTGAGTTGCTGTTAACACTACAGTACTCGCGTGGATTACAATTGTAATCCATTAGTCATTTTTTTAAAATATGTTGTATACTAGGTCACTTTTATTTTTCAGCTCTTCAGTACCTCCTCAGTGGTGTTTAGTGCAAATATCGTACATGTTTGGTAACGATACTGTTTGTAGTTTTTTTGTTTCAGCATTTTCCCCAGCACTGGATTACCAGTTTGGTAACAATACTGGGAGTACTGACAGTTAGTACTGACATGGGTGGTCGCTCGGGAAAGCTGGGTACTGCTAATACCCAATAATCGTCGCATTAGTGTAGTGTCTGTGCAGTATATGCATTAGAACTATACAGTGGACGGGTACAATAATTGGTAACAATACTGTTTGTAGTTTGTTTGTTTTCCCCAGCACTGGATTACCATTGTATGCCATGCGACTATTTAAGCAATGATAATTTAAGACCTGAACGTAAGCCATTTGCATAAGGAGCTGGAATATAATTTCAATTAGGGCCTACTCTGTATGCATGTTACACTGGAATTTGATTGTGCCATTTATCTTACTACAAATATATTGGCCCATAAAAATCTACTAAATGAATTTAGTTTGTGGTAAGTAAACTGGACACTTGGAAGGATTCACAAGACTAAACCTTTCACCGCAGCCTTTCTACTGATAATATGTTTGGCATACTCAAAGGTATTTTTATTAAAACCATGTCAAAAGGTACCACAACATCTTTTATTTAATCATTTTTAAATTATTATTTTGAAACATAAAGAAACTTTGTCCAAACTTCAATGGAAATACACTGGACTACAAATCCATGTGACTACTGGTGTTACATTTCCTTGTGCGAGTACTGTAGTGTTAAACTCGTGTGTGAGGTGTGAAAGTGAATGAGTTGTTATGCCACAAATCAGTTCTGATTTTCCTGAAATTATGCTATGAATGTATACCACTACTATATCTGGTATTAGATTGATTGTAGTGATTCAAAAAATATGTTTATTTCAGCCAGTGGCGTTTTAAAGGGATATGATCCTTTATTGAACTTGGTGCTGGATGGAACCACCGAATATTTACGAGGTATGGTGCTGTTATTATGATATTAAATTAGCAGGATAACTATACAGTATGTAATCCATTTCCTAGATCCGGATGATCCATATAAACTAACTGATGATACCAGGCATTTAGGTTTAGTAGTATGTCGAGGAACAGCAGTTGTCCTTATTTGCCCAGTGGATGGGATGGAATCAATTCCGAATCCATTTGTTCAGCAAGAAGGATAGTAACGATTCATGATAAGTTTTAATTATGTTTCTATTTCTTACATATTTGATTATTTCATTTGACGAACAATGTCGATTAGACTTGTATTACAACAGCAGGGAGTGATTCTTTTTTGAAATTAATTTCTAAAATAAAATTCATCCCAAAGTAGCATCTTTGACACTTCAGACTTTTACCATAGATTACTTCAAGATTTGTATTCAATTTTGCATTAAAATATTTTGGGGTGGGGAACATTTTTAATATGATAAGTGTTTGTGACCCAAGATATATTCTGTCTGAACTGGAATTGACTTTATGATGTCTCGAAACAACGTGAAAATCCACGTTAGTGCTATACTGCAGATTGTCTATCAGCACAGCACGTACGTAAATGAGACAGTTCTGATACTGTTGTAATTCTAAGGTAGTAGATGTGATGTCATGATGAGTAGAATGACATATGAATTATAAGTCCGATTTATAAGTCTGAAATTATGAAGTGGATATTGTGCCTTAAATACGTGAAGCGAATTATGCCTAAGATTGCCAGGTTACCTGTGGTTCAAAGTCAACACACATTGTTTTTTTTTTTACCAAAAAATGACGTTTCAATATAACGTTTATTTTTCGGTCTATTTTTATTACCCAAAATGTTTTTGTACGTATTACCCGATAATTTACACCCCCACCATGGTGATTGTCTTTCTGGGCCATAATGACCATTGAAGTTGATGGGCCCTAAAACACAAACAACAAAGATAATGAGTGGATTATTTTTGTAGTGTTAACACCCATTTTATTTCGATAACATTAGCTATAGGTCGTTTGCAAGAAATTCCAGTTATGTATCTCATTTTCGGAAAAAAAGTCCAAGTACTGTTCTCTCTCTAAATGAAGTTTAAGAGAAACTGTTTTAAGTCAAACACGTTAATAAACGTTTTTGCAATTATATACAATAATAGAAAGCTTTAGACAACAGATGCCAAACGAAACGAAAGGAAAATTGCGTTTTAATGAAAGTCAATGCTGGAATTGCAACGGTCATCGACTCAGTTTTCTAAAGGATGGTCTGCCAGAAAATTTGAGTAAACAGTCGGCATTCCAGTTTGTCTGAATCATCGCGATGCGTGGGGTAGGCCGGCATCCCCCAACAGCCAACTCAACCAATATTTCCTGCGGGTTACAGACGCCTATCTGGGGTGGCCCCAGAGTATGTTCAGTGGACCCGCAGACCCAACCCTGCCACAGGTGGGATAGGGGTATAATGATGATGATCTAATAATAAAAAGATCATTTCTTTTATTATAATACCATATGCATTTGTTAAAATGTAAAAATTCAGGGTACGCTTCCAAAAATCACCAAAATGTGGATAAAAATCAGGACATCTGGCAACCCTAACCATGCAAAATCCTTTATGGAAAGAGAGACACCAGAGACTACTTTTGAGGTCTGACTTTAGTTTTCCCAATTAAATAAACGATCGACACTTTCTTTCTTTAAACATACGATCAACGTTATAAATATGGTTTCAAGTTTTCAGAAGGGAATGCAATGAACAAAATGTGCTTATAAGAACTCGAAAAATAAAAATTTAACACGGTGTGATTTAAATCACTCATGTGAAGTTTCTTTTAACAAAAACTATGCTGTCCATTTCAAGCATCGGGTGTCTTGATGCGTACCTAAACACTTTATGCTACAATATCTGGCTCCACATGGGCCACAAGTGTAACCCGAAGGAAAGCCACAAACAGCACAGAATTTCCTTGCTGGATACGTAGATGGTGGTGCTCCTATTGTAAAATACGTAGGCAGGTCCTTATTACACATCTGCTCCTCCTCTACAAGGGTAGCAAAACTTTTCCTGAATCGTTGTTTAAATATATCTCCCCTACCCTTTCTTCTCTTGGTTTTATCCAGAGATTCTTCAAATTTTGGAGCTTTTTTATGCATTACAAGATTTGCATGGGGATCGTCATGATAATTATCTTGTTCCAAACTCTCCAAAGCCTTCTTCTGTCGTCGTTTTCTTGTTGCAGCGTCTAATATTCGACGACTGCCTTCTTTTATGCGAATTGACTCTCGTTTATCAGCCATTTCCAATTAACTTAAATCGTTACTTATTTGTCTCACTTGCTTAGATTTAGACACCTTTCTCTGCCAATGGAAATGAAATCTGATCCATTAAATTGTCGATTTTTCCTTGTAGAACTTCTAATATATCTGCTGAAATGAAGAGATGCGTTTCATCCAAGTCTTTTATGATAAATTTTTTTCCAAGTGCATTAGTGTCATCTAAATGAAGAAGAAACTGCTTCATTGCTGGATCACTAGGAAGAAAACTTCGATATTACCTTTTAGGCAAATGCAACTTCGTCGCACCAATATTAATCGGTAATTATTTTACTTACCATTCTACAAGAATTCCTTTGGTTACATTAACCATTATTACAAACTAGTCGCCTCTGTTTAGTCGCACATTGAAAGGGAGGTTAATGACGTCATGGATCTTAAAAGCGCTTCAACTAAATTTCTTGTCCTAAGTCCTTTCGGTTCACCACCAATCCTTTGTGACTGATATCTTGCTACTGGGATTTTTCATGCTCCAGCAGCATCTTTGCCCTTTGCACCCATTCTAGTTGGTTCACCCCAACACCCATCACTCCCAGGACCTCTTCCAATGTGGAGGTTCCCCAACCCCACCTGCAGTGGTCCGACATTGGACATGCCAGACATCCTCCACAAGATCCCCACACAATCTTGCCTGAATCAGAAGTGAGCTCTCCTGCATCCTTAAACCATCAGCGGTTTCTTTGGGTATAATTGTTATAAGGGTGGCCCAGCAGACGGGTTTTACACTTTGCGTGGCTATGAATACGCCGACCACTAGTATTGGCCAAAGCGTATTACGGCCCTCCCCCACCTGCTCCGAAGTCTGCTTTGGTGTCCCTCTGCCCCGGGTGCTTCCAATCACTTGCATTCCTGTAATGGATGTATCGAGCTCCTCATGTCCTCTTCGCATTACGTGCCCATACCACCTCACTCTATTCGCCCTCATTTTTCCCCAAGATGTCCCCCACCCCCAGGCTACCTCTAATATACTCATTCCAAATTCTATCAGCTCTTGATGCCTCACTCATGTACCACAGCATTCGCATCTCGACTACTTGAATTTATTTACGCGGCTCTTCCTCACTGCCCAACCATCTGATCCACATAAAATTGCTGGCCTAACCGCTGCCCTGCAAGACTTTCCTTTCAACTTTATTGGGACCTTCACTTGCCTGTCTCCACTCAACCATCCCCCATTGATTCTAAGGGAAACATCCGAATCTATCTCCGTTGCTTTGGAACGCTGATTCTAAGTACTTTACCTCTTGCACTTATTACCTTTGTCACCAGCTCGCCCCCAAAGAGCACGTCACCATTATTTTCCTGTCTTCTCCATTTGAAAGCAAAAAAGCTGTCTTTTTCACGTTTATATTCAATCCTCCCTTTTCTATCGCCGCTCTAATGTTGTTTACACCTTTCTCTGCTTGATCTCTGGAATCACCAAGTTTCCCTACATCGTCTGCAAATAACACGCTCTGAGGGACCAATTCTCCTACCCTGACTTGACAATATATACCTAGTCATAGGAAAAGAAATGTACACAGCCAATTGAACCCCTTTCGACAAAGCAGGTTTCCTTACGAAGCGCATTTTCGTCTGATACTGAAGTTAAGCTACGCAACGCCACAATACTAGCAACGGTGACCACTTGGCAACACTGGGACTCCAAAACACCAACAAATAAAAAGATGCTGCATTTGTTAACCTCAGTGATCCAAACTATTCTTTACCTTTTCTGAAATAGTGCTCCACAGTCACTTAAATAGCTTGGAATGAAAGCTTTAAACAGCTATGTAAAGCCAATTTCTTAAAAATGAAATTTTATTAAGTAATATGAAGTCACTATGAACAAGCATATTTGTCTATATTAGAAAACAGTTCAACAATTGAGTTAGCCATTATAGGCTTTATTTACAGTTCTTCTTTAGCACCAAATCCTGTAACAAAGTTGTAAAGAGCTTCCAGATCACGTGGTCCCTTGTATTCTTCCACTTTCTTCCCTTTTTTAAATAAATGAAGAGTTGGATATCCCTCCACCTAGAATTCCAATAATTAGAAACTTGGAAATAGAAATGAACGAGAATGACTTCTGTAATTACCTCATTATCTTTACATAGCTGCTTGTTTACGTCAAGAGTGCAATCAACTTTGGCAATTTTTATATTAGGATCGCTGATAAACTTTGTTCCTAGTTCTTCCCATGTTGGTGCTAGCCTCTTGCAATGGCCACACCTAAGAATAAAGAACAAGCGCTGATAATTATGCTACTCAAATTAACTTCCCCCATTTAATATCAACTTGCAAGTTGTAATTTCAGTTCCATTACTTCACGTGCGAAGTAAGATTTTGTGCACAAATAAGATCATGCTCCAAGTACGGAGTAGGACCTATGGTGAGATAGAGGTAAGAAAAAAGTCAAATTCACACTTGCCATGGTGCATAAAACTTGACAAACGTTGTTCCAGTATCTACTCCGTTGTTAAAATTATCAGCTGTCAGATGGAAAACAGGCGACTAACAATTGCAAAAGTCACATTAATCCAAGTCACCAAAGTGAGAAGGTAACTAAATACATTCATATTTCTTATCAAATACGAGGTTTGTGCATTCAAAGTCTACCAACTAGTCAAGAAGATTTCAAGTCAGACCTGAACAAAGCCTAACGTGTCTTCCCCACACATTTTTGACAAACTAATTAGCACAAAACTCACAGTCTGACATGAAATTTCATATTTAGCATCACTAACAACTTCTGCGCTTGGAATTTTGCCATCATCTGAAACCGTACTATCTTTGTCTTGAGCCTCGTGCTTCATTTGAGTAACGAATTCTTTTAAAGCTTCATGTGTTCTGCTTCCTTGGTATTTCTTTATCTATTAAAAATAATTTCATTAAGATATATACCTTCACTTGGTAAGTGTTTTCGGATGAAGCGAGTACCTTTTTGCCATCTTGAATCCATATTAAGGTGGGATAACCTTTCACTTCAAATTCTTGACAGATTTTTCTTTGGGTAGTACAATCAACCTTTCAAAGTTTGAGGAAAGTTAAGAGTGCATTTATTATTGTTCACTTTCCAAACATTGTTTTCATACCTTTGAGATTCCCACAGAGCCATCATTTTTTAAACTGTCTGCCAAGTCTTTCCAAACAGGGGCTAAACTTTGACAATGTCCACACCACGGGGCATAAAATTTAACAAAATGGTAACCATATTCAGTAAATTTGTGAAAGTTTTCTGCTGTTAATTCTACTAATCCGTTTTCAGGAAGTGGTATTTCTACTTGTTGGACTTCATCCTGGAAAAGTTAACGTGCCATCAGATTCTTTTCAAATTTTAGAAGTCAGGATAGCTTCGTCTCTGAAATTCTGCACCAATTTCTGCTAACTCACACAGGTGAAAGGGGGAAATATAATTATTGGAGCATTACCACCACGGTTTCTCCATCCATTTGTTCCTTAATAAATGTTTCCAACGATTGCAGATCGCGATTGCCTTTATACCTTAATGGCGTTGCATTTTGTTTAAAAAATTTCAATCTGGAATAAGAAATCCATTATTTTAAATGTTAAAACATTCAAGCACTCAAGAAACATGTAATCCGTATTCTAACATTGCGCCCTGGAGATGGAAAAGGAATTTATTTGGCAAATCGATCGTAATCATTAAAAGATAAACGTGGGTTTCATGGTAGGCGGTAAAATTTAAAGATTATGTATTTTCGAAACAGTTGATTTATTTGTTCTCTATTAGTTGAACGAGTCTGAAATCCTCTATAAGAAATGTGTTACCCCCTTTTATACAAATTTAACCACTGCAATTTCAAAATAATTATTCCTTCTACATACGTTGGATATCCAGTAACATCCTGACTAGAGCATAACGACGTTTCTGTAGTACAGTCGACCTTCAAAAAAAGAAACAACCAGGATGTATTTACGACAAAGTGGTTATCAGAAGTTATTTTACCCACTATGGGAGGAGGGAAAATGAGCTTTTGTTAGATTTTCAACAATACGATAGTCTGTTATGCACAAGATAACTACTTTCTATATAGGAAATTTGTGGTGTTTTTGACAGAGTTCAAAAATTTGACAGCTTACATTTAGGAATATTTTTGTATCAGAAAGATCCCTAACCTGTTCATAAATGTGCCACGTTTAATTTTCAAGTTACGTCTACATTACCTTCGCAATTGTTACTTTGTTTTCCGACGCTTTATTGTATTTTTCGGCTAATTCTTCCCATGTTGGAGCGAGACGTTTGCAATGCCCACACCTGAAATATTGACATATTAACATTTAAAAATTAACGTCTTTCCTTATGCACATATACGCAACGAAGTTGAGTTGCAATATGTCAAGGGATGTTCTAATGTATGCCATTATCATGTTTAAAATAATATGACAATGTTTACTTCGTGACCAGTTACCAAATTTCATTTCTCTAATTTAATGACAAAAAACCTGGCTGTTTTGGTGAATTCATCTCAAATGCTGCCGTCCTCTTTCTGGATGTCTATCCTAAATTATTTAACGATACGACTTTCTGTCGTAAGATCTACAGCTATTTCATATTGACAGCAATATCAAACACCTGCTCCCGAGACAGATATCAATAATTACAAGGGTATTACAAAACTTGAATGAAAACTTCAAATTACCACGGTGCAAAAAACATCACGAAATGAGGACTTTTGCCAATGTTGTCTTCAAACGACGCAATGTCATATCGGGCACTTCCAGACTCCTCGTTACAAACGGAGAATACAAATAAATTAACACTATAACAAATTAAAAAACTAAACAAGTAAGATAAATCCATTATCGCAAAACAACTCCACAACAACTATTGAAAACCTCGTGCGGAAAGCGATTTAAAGAGTTTAGAGGCGTATAGTCACGTGTATCTCAACCATTGGTTCGCGTCATCTACGGCGCTTTCTTCAATGGTATTAAGTGTTAAAAATTCCAATTAAAATTATTCGAATTGTTATCTTTTTTTAAGAGAGCCGGAAGGCTTTTTCTTATTAATCAGATATCAAACTAGCACCAAACGAGGCTGTTAAAAATATTCCCTTTCAATATAGCCTGCTATGGAGAATCAAGAAGAGATTCCTTTTGTGTATTTTATTCATTTGGAAAGCTGCAAAGTTTGTTTTGTTACCGGAACTGGGCACCTAGTAAGTTGAGTAGACTATTCTTTTCTTCTAAGGAAACTACCGTTAAAACTGTACAGAATTTCTTTAGTTGAAACAGATTTTGCCGCATACAGTAGTTAAAACTGAGGGCAATTTGGCCACCCACACGTAGCCGTGACATTTTTTTTTATTGGCAATGAACAAGGTGGGGTCTCCGCAAAACCCAGACCTACAAAATTGTGTCTACACATGTACCGGGAGCGGTGAGTTGCGTTGGACACACCAGTTCTCGTCTGATCACTGAAGTTAAGCAACGCAAGCCCAGTTAGTACTGACATGGGTGGTCGCTCGGGAAAGCTGGGTACTGCTAATACCCAATAATCGTCGCATTAGTGTAGTGTCTGTGCAGTCTATGCATTAGAACTATACAGTGGACGGGTCTCTAATGACCATGTAGTTGATGGGACCTTAAACACCATCAAACCAACCAAAAATACACATGTACCACTTTCTCCAATCTTAACCAACCTTTGAGTACCTGTTCTCCGATGTTTTCTTTATCTTCTAGGGAAGTTAGCAGGTCTCCTAAGTAATTGTCATATTTTATTTCTGGTTAAGCAATGCAACCCAAGTTAGTACCAACATGGTTGACTGGTCAGAAACACTGGTTACTAAAGCAGAAATGGGAGCAGGATGTCCATAAGGATATGGTAGTGTCTGGGGTGGATGGGGACGTGGTGGAAGATAGGCAGGAGTGGAGGACTAGAACCTGCAGATCCGACCCTTTCATAGGTGGGATAAGGGTATGGTGATGATGATGTCTTGTCTTCTTGGGTAATGTAGAATTTTTACAGCATGTTTCCAAATTATTTTCATCGCTAAAGCTTTATATGGATGGTATTTAATTTAATTTTTAATAATAACGCCCTTAATGTAAATATTTATGGCTTGAAAATCAAAAAGTCTTTTTGGGGTCATCGCAGACCCCACCTTGTAGTGTGTGTGCCAGAAATCGTCACTTTGTCGACGGAAGGTTAATGGTGAACTGAGCTTTGGTCGTTAGCTAAAGACACACACACGAGACAAAGTTCACCTGAACAGTTACATCTTTTGCCACTCCAGAAGATCTACAGTTCAAAATTTCTAATTGTACAGTCGTTATTTGCCCATACACGTACGATCTAGCTGTATTATTTTAATTCACGTACCAAGGTACAGTAAATGGGAATGAGCCTGATTCCTGTTGCATTGTAGTTATTGTGCAAAAGGTCAGACACCATGCAATATTATAACCAACAAAGCATTAATTTACCTGCCAAAAATTTCTATTGTGGTTGTGTAATGCGATGTTAGGACAGTGGGGTAGGCCGGCATCCCCCCACAGACAATTCAGCCAATATTTCCTGTGGGCTCCAGACGCCCGGCTGGGGTGTCCTCACTCAGAGCTGGTTCATTGGACCCGCAGACCCGACCCTGCCACAGGCGGGATAAAGGTATGATGATGATGTACCAAGGTACAATAAATGACAGCCAAAAAAAGCACAATTCAAGCATTCTCATTCTTAAACGAAGTTAATAAAAAGCATAAAGGTGACTCTTAAAGTGTCTCCAACTAGTCAGGCATTTGAACTGAGAACAGGAGAAAATATTAGCACTAATGGAATAAGGTAGAGATCCAGGTGCTGTAGCTGTTGATCAGGAAAATCAGGCGCCGGATATCCCGTGCAGGTAACGTGGTGATGATCCAAAACCTCCAAGGCTGTCGCACATGGGCAGAAGCCACAAAGGAATCAACGACAAAATGGCATGGCTGCTGTTGAGTTTTTTACTCCACAGTAGAACAACTAAAGATGAAAATGACAGTGTATGTGGGGGGGGGGGGGGGGTCTATGACAATTGGGTGAAAAACATGATTTTGTTTTTTTTTTCATGATAGCAAGAAACAAAGATGTTTTTCTAATCATGCAATTTGCAATACCGACAGCAAAATGACACGCTCAATCTTGAAGCGTTCCACATTTTTAAAAGCCCAAACAAAATCTCCCAACCCACGGTGCAGGGGTTTAAACCATTGTTGTCATTCATCATTATACTCTTATCCCCGTCCACCCCACACATTACCATATCCTTATGGTCAACCTGCTCCCTGTCTTGTCTGTAATGGTCCCCACATTCCACGTTCCCAATCAAAGACTTCCCCTATTCTTTCTGAACTGGCTCTGACTGGGAGCACCCCAGCCAGGCGTCTGGAACCTGCAGGAATATCGGCTGGGTTGTCTGTGAGGGGGATGCCAGCCTAGCCGCCAAAGGACACTCGCTGCATTTCTGCCATGGGAGTCGAGGTCTCCACCCCCGTGACATTGTGGACGGATGATGACGACCCGGGGTCCACTCGCACACCTCTGACGGCCGCCGCATTGGGGTTTTAATCTCCTTCACTATAGGTTGGGAGTTTTTTGGGTTTTTAAAAATGTGGAATGCTTCACGATTTTGCATGTCGTTTTGTTGTCGTTATTGCAAATTGCTTGATTTGAAAAACATCTTTGTTTCTTGTAATCATGAAAAAACAAAAACATGTTTTTCGCCCAATTGTCAGGACACCGTATGGGGGGGGGGGGTCTTTAATGAAGTATATATGAGAAGCAAAGCCATGAAGTATTTAAAAACTCATGCTTCATTAGAGAGGGCGTTACTTAATTATATAACCTAGATTACTAAAGACTGGTTCACATCGGTCTACTCAAATTATTTATTTATTTATTTACATACATCACGTACACTTTGATCAAACTTTCTAACAGACAAAATCAAGGCACTGAAACAAAGCTTCAGTGCTAAACCCTTCATTCCTTGAATTATAACGACAGGGTCCCACTAGTTAATCACCTTTTAATTAGCACAATTCTTGAGCACAAAGGCGTATAATTTCGCCTTAAAATGCCGACAGAGGCAGCGATATTGCGCGCAAAGGAACACCCCAGGCTTCAATTCATAGGGAAGGGCGTTCCAATGCTGGAAACACACCCAAAGAAAAAGCCTCTTTCTGAAGTCAGAGAGAGGGTTAATGGGTTCAAAACAAAACCTGCGCATATGCAATGGAGCAAGATGGTTATTATCCCTGAGTGCATGGGCAATTTCAAGCAACTGAGCAAATTTAGAAACGTCAGACACGGAAGTATACCATGCAAGATGCACCTAGGAGGAACCCTACTCCAAAGAGGAATTCTGAGGATAATCCTCAGAATCTTATTGAAAGCTACTCTAAGAGGGTGCGTCTGAATCTTCAAGAGTCCAGCCAAAAACGGGGAGGCAAATTGGAGCACCGGAAGAAGTTTAGCGCGAAAAATGAAGATCAATTTCTGAGTTGTTAGAAAGGGCTTTAAGCGTTTAAACAGGAAAGTAAGGGAGTTCAGTTATGCGATCACACAGTCTCTATACTGTAAAAATTTTAGAGTAGCCTCCACAATTACCCCCAGAACCTTGAAAGAACAACAGGTGTTCAGAATTTTAGAGTGAAAATCGCCAGACTGCACTGAGAAAATCATAATCTGTGTCTTACCAGGACCAGGATGGAGTTTCATTTGCAAAGTATCATACCAGTGTCCCAGCTGCTCTAGCAAGCTGATCCAAAGTGATCAGGCACCCAAAATAATTATCATCGGCAAAAGACCACACCTGCCAATCCTGACAAACTAAAGGAAAAGCAGACGTGGCCACATTATACAGAATGGGCCGCAAAACTGAGCCCTGGGGACCCCCCCCTCCAACATAAGAGAGGCCAATGAATTATGGATACGGACGGTTCGGCGACACACATCGGACAGAAACAGGTTCCGGACATACGTGTTTGGGAGTGCTTTCTTAAGGATGGCAATAAGGGGAGCATGGCAGACTGTGTCAAATGCTTTGTCAACGTCGGTTTTAAGGAGCAGAAAGGATCTACCGCCAGCGAGGGCAGCTGCAACGGTTTGAAGAAGGGAGAAAATAGCACTCGACACTGGGACTCTGGAACGGGAACTAAATTGCGAGGAGGGGACCGCAGACAGGAGTTCATCCACAGCCAAACCATACATCCACCTCTCCATGACTTGTGCCGCAGGGGGAGAGGATGGAGATCGGCCGGAAGTTTCGCGGATCTGAAAAACTCCCAGTCTTGTGGATGGGAACTATGTAAGCTTCCTTCCACAGACCAGGGAAATAACCGGTACCTATGTAGCAAAATCTGAAGAATGTCATTGTCAAAGACCTTAATGAGTATAGCATGAAGCCCATCAGGGACTACTCTGGCAGAAGATTTTATCCTGGCTATATAGAGTATAAGATGGGGCATGTCCAGGACTGAAGAATCAGAACTGGTGTTAGGGGATGCAGGAAGATAAATACTGGCACTGGGTGCGGGATACCTGAAGGGGTTTGCCATCAAGGCAAGGACTGTGGAGGCGATAGGTGCCGGAACTTTGTATTGAGGAATAGTAAGATTTCTGACCATAGCCCACAAAGGAGCAGACAGAAGTAGACGGCGTCGAGGTCAATGCTGGGATTGGTCTTCCACAACCGGTGGGCGGCCGAACAAGAGTCGCGAAGCTGGGTCGTGGGTGGCGACGCACAAAACTGGAACATTGGAGGGAGAGAGCACATCTGCAGGTGTCTAAGAAAGCAAAGATATAAAATAATAACCTTGGATCCTGGCTTGCAAAGAAGGCGGGCCCCTTCAGGGAATGCAACGAAATCGTTATTATTAAAGTTTAAGTACAATGGTGTAGGTCCACTTTCTATGTGGCGCACAGTAGCACTGGCAAAGGTAAGCAGAACCACAATCTCATGGTCGAGGCGAAAATCATGAACAAGAGTCAGATGGGTATTACCAAAATGCGGAGGAACAAAAATCTGGTCGAGCAGCGTTGACGTGAACTGCGTGATTCTTTTAAGAGACTTGATTGTAGGTTGAAATGATAACGCCCGGAAAAAGTGGAGAGTTGCATGGTGACTAGTGAAAAGCTCAGGAAGTCAGTGTTGAAATCTCCTGCGACAACGTTAGGAATAGGAAGATGTTTGGCAATACTTTCAGACAAGAACATTAGCAGACCCTTCATCGTTGAATGAGGGGGCGATAGATGACCCACAAACACCAAGAGAAGTCCGTATAGACTAACTTCACGGCAAGCGCCTGAGTTCCTCCGCATTAATTTACCTGCTAAACTTTCTATTTTGGTTTTATAATGCGGTGTTGGAACATGTGGCGTAGGCTGGCATCCCCCCACGGACAACAAAGCCAATATTTCTGCAGGTTCCAGACGCCTGGCTGGGGTGCCCCCAGTCAGAGCATGTTCAGTGGACTCGCAGACCCGACCCTGACACAGGCGGAATAAGTGCATGATGATGATGATGATGATGATGATGGCTGTATATCATATAAGAAATATTTTAAAACACGTTAGGCATTTTTATAATCATTATACAGTCAAACTCGGATATAACACACACCTTCGGGACTGCTCGTGTCTGCGTCTTATAACCGAGTGTTCGTTATGACAGAAACAATGCTAAATGATGCCAAAGCTATGTAAACTGAACAAAAATATGCTAATTTCAAGATAAATTCAACCTAGACTCGTATAATTAAACTTTAAGACGCACACATTTGCAGTCAGCTGCAATTTTGCCAGATTCCACACTGCTGAGAATTTTATCCTTTTATCATCATCTCACCCTTCTCCCGCCTGAGGCAGGTTCCGGTCTGTGGGTTCTAATCCTCCACTCCCGCCTATCCCCCGCCAAGTCCCTTTCCACCCCACATGCCACCATATCCCTTTGCACCACCTGTACTCACGTCCGTTTTGGTCTTCCTCTACCTCTGGTGCCCCCAACTACCTGCAGTCCCACAATGGACCTAATAAGCTCCTCCTCTCCCCTCCTCATAACATGCCCATACCGCCTCAAACGCTTCTCTCTCATCCTTTCCGCAATATCTGCCACCCCCAAACTACCACTAACGTAGTCGTTTCTAATTCTATCAGATCATGACACCCCACACATGTAGCGTAGCTGTCGTATCTCAGCCTCTTGTATTTGCCTTTCATGGGTCTTCCTAACAGCCCAACACTCTGAGCTATATAGCATAGCGGGCCTAATGACAGTTCTGTAAAATTTGCCCCACTTGCCTGTCTCCACTTCAGCCATCCTGCATTAACCCTATGGGCCATGTCAGAGTCGATTTCCCCATTGCTCTGGAAAAATGATCCTAGATAGGAAAACTCTTGCACCATATAGCCTTACTTAAGCTGTGGGGTATGCCATCTAGTTTCATGCTACAGCTGTTTGTTATATCCGAGGTCTCTCACACGTTGAAAGTGCTGTAGGGACCAAACCAGTTGTGTGTTATATGCAATATCCGAGTGTGTTATAGCCAATCAATTTCTGTATGCTTATGCATTAGCGCAGGCTGGGACTTTCCCTTGTGTGTGTTATAAACCAAAAAGTGTTATAACCAGGGTGTGTTATAGCGAAGTTCGACTGTATATTGTACAGGGTGATGCAAAAGTCGCAGTATACCCTGCTATTTCAAAATCTCAGCAGCAGTTGGAAAACCTGAATACTCCAGTAAGGTATGGGTGAGGTGGTTTATCTTTTACGGTATGTACTGAACATGGACGCCATCTCGAATCTAAGTCAATTTTTTTTAAATGGAAGGGGGAGGGGTGTGTGATATATCAAATAACATCCGCATTTCCTAACAAGTTCTATGAGTCCTGCGTGATAGGAGGGTCCCAATCAAGCTGAAAGGGAAGTTCTACAGGACAGTGGTTAGGCCAGCTATGCTGTATGGATCGGAGTGTTGGGCAGTAACGAAGAGCCACGTCAATAGAATGCAAGTGGCCGAGATGCGAATGCTGCGGTACATGAGTGACGTGTCGAGAGCTGATAGAATTAGGAATGCGTATATTAGAGGTAGCCTGGGGGTGGTGGACATCGCAGAAAAAATGAGGGAGAATAGGCTGAGGTGATATGGACACGTCATGAGAAGAGGGAAGGAGGAGCTCGTCAGGTCCTTGCCAGGAATGCAGTTGGTCGGTAGCACCCGGGGCAGGGGGAGACCGAAGCAGACGTGGGAACAGGACGGGAGTGGAGGGTTAGAAACCCGCAGACCCGACCCTGCCACAGGCGGGATAAGGGTATGATGACCACAGTGACCATCGGTGACCACAGAGTGGAAGACAATGGAGGTGTCCAGTTAAAAAAAAGTAGGGAAAATTTTGAACTGATGCATGTCAACAGTATTCCACATCTAGTATCATTCGGTGCTAGTGCAGTTCTGTTACAATGACCTGGTGGCATACTTACCACCATAGGAGCATCTGCCGTGTTGTTGACGTAGTCCAAACATCAGGACTGGCCAGATTTTAATTTTGCAAGGTGATGATGATCCACAGCGACTTATTGGACTATAAATCCGGTAACTATACAATAATAAATAGCGAGCAGATATTAATAAATAAAACATGAAACTATTACTTTAGCCAGAGTAATGGATAGATGGTCCATAGGCTGTATGCTACAAATAACCGAGATTCTTGTGATTGAGGGGCCCCAATGAAACGAAATGAAGTGGTCAGTTTTGAACAGTACGTAAAGATATGGTACGATTCATTAAATGTCATATTTGTGGATTGACAAGGGCATACAGAAATGCATTATAATCACAGATAAAGTAAGGGGCATTACAACAAAAAAAGAAGAGAGACTTGTGGTATGCGCTTATCGTCAAACGCGGATACTAGGATCCGATTAGGCCAATCACAGGATGCAACTTCTATGAAGCAAAGGGGTAAAGGTTGGTCAATTTGAAATGGGAGCCAGATACACCAGACTGACCATTGACGCGCACATAAAAGGGCTTTTGACATGCATAGGAATTTTCAAATTAAATTTTCGGATGTGGGGGGGGGGTGCATACTTATTTAGGTTCCAAATGAGATCCTTATCAAATAGTATTCCTCGTTTTCATTAATGAAGCTAGATTTTCAGCTAGATTGACTGAAAATCTTGCCTTGGAATAATTTGATCTGCAATTGATAAACATCAATTAGCTTATTTCTGCACTCTGCGGTATACAATTGATCAGCGTTCTGCAACCTTTTTGGTATCGCGGACCGCTGAAAGTATGTCTCAATATTCGCGGTCCGCCTCGGTGGCATAGTAAGTAGTACGCTCGGTAATTGCGTCGGTAGTTTTGAGGTTCGATACTGGACCACGGTGGATTGGCTACTTTCGAAGTAAAATGGAAGTCCCGTGTGGTTTACGATGGCATTTGCACGTAAAAGAACTCTCGCTACTATGCAACGGGTAGATAAGGCAAAATGTTCTAGTGTAGGAGCTCGCCCCTTGGGGTCAGTGGAATGGGACGGGATCCCGACAATTGAGTGAAAAACATGTTTTTTTAATTTGTTTTTGCCCCACGTAATCCCATTACACCGCGAAGCACAGCTGTGATGCGGAGCTGCGCTACTACAAGTAGCTTTACAAACGTGGATGATGAAGGTAGTCTGTCAGGGACCCAATCTGTCAGACTACCAACTGTGTGGGGGTGGCGGTATATTTTGCGGGGCCTTGTGCAAACTAATTATGCGGGACCCCGTGAAAACATGAAGCGGGGCCCTTCTATCAATAGGTTCATTAATCCGAATGCGCGGGGCCCTGTGCCGTCGCCCTGTTCGCACACCCATCACGCCGGCCCTGCAGGGACTCAGTCGGGAGCAACGCAACCCCAGTTAGTACTGACATGGGTGGCCGCTTGGGAAAACAGGGCACCGCTGGTATCCAAGAATCGTCGCATTAGTGTAGTGTCTGTGCAGTCCCTGCATCAGAACTACACGATGGACGGGGCTCTAATGACCTTGTAGTTGAAGGGCCCTAAAACACCAACAAACAAACAAGGGACCCAGTCTGTCAACTACCAACTGTGTTGGGGTGGACAAGGACATAGTGGAGAAAGTTATAAATGAATACCGGTAGGTATGTTTTCTGGGGTCACATGTTTTCTGAAATTGGCGATGAATTTGTGGAAAAATAATGGTTGAATCAATATAAGGAGTCGATCAAATGAGAAAAATCAGTCTACAGTATTTGGGTATTGTACTGCTCATCATTTGTGTGGTATTGCTCACAACTAGTCATTTTAATTTTTTGGCAGAATGTTGTCTGGTATTTTCTTACTGTGATAATAAACTTTGCATCATTAATTCAAACAATACTGAAATAGTTTCTGATTTTTCAAAATCTGACCTTCAATAAAGGAATTTCAGAGAAAAACCTACTGATTTCCAACCTTCGTTTGATTTTTCCACAAAATAATCACTAATTTCAGAAAACATGTGACCGCCAGAAAACATACCTATTCATTTACAACCTCCTCCAATCCCGCATATCTCCCGCTAAGTCCCTGTCCATCCCCACACATTTGGTAGTCTGACAACTGGGTCCCTGACAGACTACCTGCATCATCCACGTTTGTAAAGCTACTTGTAGTGGCGCAGCTCCGTATGACAGCTGTGCTTCGCGGTGTAGTAGGATTACGTGGGGCAAAAATGCAAATTTAAAAAACATGTCTTTCACCCAATTGTCGTAGACCCCAGTGAGGGTCAGTGGAATGCCCCAAAGAACAGTTGACCGACGATAAATAAGCAGAGGGGTTACAGCTTCAGTCAGAAACTGGCCGCGTGATGTCCAATATATTGTTTTTGTGTCCATTCAGAGGGACAAGATGGGTGCCCGACCCTACCATAGGCGGGAAAAAGGGTCAGGAGTTGCTTTATATAGGGATGTAAACATTAAAAGACATACTTTAATTTTTGTTAAATATTTTATTAAAATTAAAGAAGCAGACGTGGGAGCAGGATGTCCGTCAGGATATGGCAGTGAGTGGGGTCGACAGCGACCTGTTGGGAGATAGACGGGAATGGAGGGTTAGAACCCGCAGACCCGAATCTACCACAGGCGGGATAAGGGTATGATGATGATAATGATTTTATTAAAATATTTTGATAAGGCGAGACACTTATGTGTGGAGTGTCGAGAGCTGATAGGATCAGGAATGAGTACAGTAGAACTCCAATTTTCCGAACTCCGACTATCCGAATTGCTGATTATCCGAATCACTTTCAGAATTTCAGAAAAAAAAGTAAGAGGGAACGTACTCATCATCTTCATCATCTCACTCTTCTCCCGCCTGAGGCAGGGTCGGGTCTGCGGATTCTGATCCTCCACTCCCGCCTTTCCCACACCAGGTCCCCATCCACCCCGCACGCCTCCATGTCCCTCTGCACCACCTGCGCCCACGTCCGTTTTGGTCTTCCTCTACCCCTGGTGCCCCCAATCACCCTCAGTCCCGTAATGGCCCTAATAAGCTCCTCCTCTCCTCATAACATGCCCATACCACCTCAACCGATTCTCCCTCATCTTTTCTGCAATGTCCCCCACTCCCAAGCTACCTCTAACGTAAGTGTTTCGGATTCTGTCGGCTCCTGACTCCCCATTCATGTAGCGCAGCATTCGGATCTCTGCCACTTGCATTTGCCTTTCATGGTTCTTCCTAGCTGCCCAAAACTCTGATCCATACAACATAGCGGGCCTAACGACAGTTCTATACACTTTGCCCTTCAGCTTAATTGGGGCCCGTCGCGTCGGTCGCACAAGACCCCGCTTGCCTGTCTCCATTTCTGCCATCCTGCCTTAATCCTAGGTGTCACATCCGAATCTATCTCCCCATTGCTCTGGAAAACTGATCCTAAATACCGGAACTCCTGCACCCCTGGTATCTTCTCACCCCCACAACGGATCTCACCCCTTCTCCCTGGCCACTGAAATTGAAAGCTAAGTAGTCAGTCTTCTTCATGTTCACCTTAAGGCCCCCTCTCTCCATTGCCGTTTTGATGTCTTGCAGGCTCTTTTGTTCATCCTCTATGGTCTCCTCTAGCCTCCCCACGTCATCGGCAAATGCCAGACACTGAGGGGCCCATTCCCTTCTTCCCGTCAGCAGCTCATCAATTACTAGGGTAAATAGATATGGGCTGAGTGCTGACCCTTTATGCACCCCAACCTGCACGTTGAAGCATTCAGTGTTTCCCCATGCTGTCCTCGCCCTAGCAATGGAACCATCATACATATCCTGCACTATCCTAATATGGCCCTCATCCACTCCTTTCTTTCTTAAAACGCTCCATACTACCTGTCTAGGGACACTATTGTAGGCCTTCTCCAGGTCAATGAATACAGCGTGGAGGTCTTTCTTTGCTGCTCTGTGTTTCTCTGTCATCTGTCGTAGAATAAAGATTGGTTCCATGGTGGACCTACCTGGCATAAACCCAAATTGATTTCCCCGGACACTAGTTCGGTTTCTGAGGCGACATTCTATGACTCGCTTCCACAGCTTCATAGAATGGCTCATCAGCTTTATGCCATAAGAGGGAACCTACTGCGATTTGCAAAATAATGCACGACGTGCATACTGTACTAATAATGTACAGCCCTTTTATGTATGCTTAATATGTAAAAGTGCTGTCTTTTCATTTAATTAATTTAAAGCTCTTTTTATTTAAAAATAGTTTTTTTCTCCCATTTTCAACATACAAACAGTAATTAATTAAATTGGACCCTGTTTTCGGAAAAAATCCAATTATCCGAATTTATTATTATTCGAATGGGGTCCGGTCCCAATTGATTCGGATAATCGGAGTTCTACTGCATATTAGAGGTAGCCTGAGGGTGGTGGACATCGCCGAAAAGATGAGGGAGAATAGGCTGAGGTGGTATGAGCACGTAATGAAAAGAGTGGACGAGGAGCTCGTTAGGGCCATACCAGGAATGCAGGTGGTCGGCAGCACCCAGGGCAGGGGGAGACTGAAACTGACGTGGGAGCAGGTTGTCCGCAAGGATATGGTTGTGTGCGGGGTGGAAGGGGACCTGGTGAGATATAGGCGGGAGTGGAGGGCTAGAACCCGCAGACCCGACCCTGCAGCAGGCGGGAAAAGGGTACGATGATGATGATAAGGCGAGGCACCTCGCGACCCCCGAGACAAAACCTACGGACTTCAAGCGGTCCGTGGATGTGACCGGAGTTATAGATGACCAGAGTTGACTTGCGAGGATAATGGTATCCAAGGGTAGCGTTCGGGACTGATTATTTTCTGCGCTGCCTGCCAAATACGAATAGATAATAATAATCAAATATTATGTGGGTGTGACAGTTGTGATCCGATAGAAGTTTCATTCAGTAACCTAAAAATGTCGTCATCGTCGCCATGTCGGTCGAAACCATTTCTTCTTCAAGGTGAAGTAGGTAATAAACGATGCAACTCTCGTCGTCATCGACGAGTCTGCCGCGACGTAATGGTGGATCTGTCAACCACCTCATTACGACGACTTCATAGTGTAGTCTGGGCGGGCCAACAACATTCATACGCCGGCAGAGGGGAATCGCGAAGAGTGGGTTACTAGGGTGAAGTAGAAGGTTGCTGATTGTCGACTCGTGATTGGCGAAAGGTGGGACACAGGACGATGACGTAATAGACACGCCTTCCAGGCGCTTAACAAAATTGGAGCGCCGAGTAGCCGCTGACTTGTTCCATCGTTTGAAGTGCACTTAGAATTTGTATTTAGTGTGGTGTTAGTAGTGCGTCAGTGTGATTGTATTATAATATTCTGTATGTGTTTCTATGAAATTTAGACAATTTGGTTGGACTCTAGTAGACATTTTCCACGTTACATTCCAATATCTGAAAATTTGAATTTACGCTGAAGTCGGCAAGTTTAATTTATCGTTTCCTTTTAGTCGTTCAGTTTGTCTTAAGTTGAAACAAAAAAACAAAATTAGGCGGTGGCCGTTAGGTGTATAAAAACGCTCGAAGAATAATTCCGTTCTGTTCGTGTATTTTGAGTATTTTTGTGTGTGTGTTGTGTCTGTGGAGAGAGAAAGAGAGGATCATATCTCAGAAATCTGAAATTGCAACTTAGGTGTTAATCAATTATATTTCTCGAGCTGTTTTTTGTTGTCGGTTTTGTGATATTGTTCGATAGACATTCGTGTGCTTGCTGCTTCGGTGTAGGAGGAACGGAAGGATAAAATATTCGCTCGTGTTCGACGTAACCGGCGTCGGGTGGAATTTTTTTCCTCTTCTTCTCCCTCTCGTCACTCAATCAATTCACTGCGGCTGTATTATTATTTTCCTCTTCAGTTATTCTCACTTGAGAGATTTGAGAGTTGATCAATGTGCGTGTGTTAAAATCTGGGGTTGAAATCTACAGAATAGTCTTGTTAATATCAGGTTTTCTTGGAACGTTCCTGCTGCTGCTACTGCTGC
The DNA here is from genome assembly GCA_013389805.1 of Trigoniulus corallinus. Lineage (NCBI taxonomy): Eukaryota > Metazoa > Arthropoda > Diplopoda > Spirobolida > Trigoniulidae > Trigoniulus > Trigoniulus corallinus. Next base: position 15,907,559 of record JAAFCE010008833.1, read on the forward strand.
AATCATGAATACAGCCGAAGAGATTCCAATGGTGAATTACAGTTACATATTTGACTTTGAGAACGACTTCAATTATTTGGACAAACGAGAATGGATGGTAAAGAATTGGAAACAGTGTTGTTTCTATTACGTCGGCATTTACATGGTATTAATATTAGGAGGTCGACACTATATGCAGTCTAGACCGCGATTCGAATTGCGGCGTCTACTCTTTTGCTGGAATGCCTTTTTGGCGTTGTTTAGTATCATCGGTACTCTGCGTACGGTTCCAGAAATGGTTTACGTCTTGCGCCAATTTGGATTTTATCATTCGGTTTGCAATCCTAGTTTTGTGGAACATACCAAGGTGAGCGGCTTCTGGACCTGGATGTTCATCTTGTCTAAAGTGCCCGAATTAGGCGATACCATATTCGTGGTCCTACGCAAACAACCGCTCATCTTCTTGCACTGGTACCACCACGTCACTGTGCTGGTTTACGCCTGGTATAGTTATGCAGGCCACACGGCTTCCGGTCGGTGGTTTATGGTGATGAACTATGTAGTCCATTCCTTCATGTATTCTTACTATGCCTTAAAAGCCCTCCGATTTCGCATTCCTCGTCCGGTGAGCATGTTGATAACCACTGCCCAATTACTTCAGATGGTATTAGGACTGTATATAAATATCTGGGGATATCAGTTGAAGGCTCGAGGAGAGAAATGCACGGTGTCCGACGAGAATATAAAGATTTCTATACTAATGTATTTCTCTTATTTTGTACTGTTCTCGCATTTTTTCTATAATGCTTATGTGAACAAGAAGCAATTCAGGGCTATTAAAGATCCGGTGAAGAAGCATCAGTGAAAGGATTAAAAAAAGGATCTATTGTTGGCAGGGACGGGTACGTTACGTCAAACGCCGCCTCGACGCCTGCTTTCAACTGAAAGAAAGGAAAAAAAATATTGGATTTACAAAAAAAAGAGCAAAAAACCATATACAAAGTACTGTAGTAGTAAACAAATGGTATTACGGGATCATGGAAAACCTTAAACCTCCATTTGGAAAAATACACTGACATTGTATTGTATATGATGGATTGTATTAGTTTGTTAACATGAAGTTGATTGTGATTGATAAGTTTAAATTTTACTTCTGGTTTTCTTTTTTTTTTGGTCTTTCCTCTTTTTCAGAAGAGGGTCTTGTTTTGTATTTTTGAAGACATCCTTTCCACGACTTGCACAGCAGTTTGTTCCTAACCTTGATAATTTGGGTTACTAAGTTTGCATCTCGGGGAATAATTAACTACTGACCTCAAAGGGGTCCAATTTTAATTCTATGGTGGTGATATGAAGGATATTAGTACTAGACACCGGAAGGAGAATGGTGAGAAGACTCTTTGCCAACTTTAACTGGCACAGAGTTATATAGAGAATCAAAAATGCTGACCTGCGGGTTGGATTCTCGCTATCTTTGTGTTTAGGGACCTCGGTGTAGCCGCGTTAACTCTTTCTTCCCTTGTCCTGTAAAGCATTTTGATTCCCAGCTCTTGGGCGAATTTGAATGTTTTGTTTTTCTCATGTTGACCCTGCACAATACGCACAAAAAATTATAGGTTTGTTATATTCTCGGTTTGACGTCAGTATTATAAGATGACTGGTGTATGAGAGGGGAAGTAACTTGTTTTCTCCTCTCATCCCTTTCAGGTTCCTTTTTTTGATGTAAAACGTGAATTGAATGAAACAATGCTAAACCCTTTCGGAAGGTGTACCGTGCGTTCTAAAAGTGCACGTGTGGCGATTATCCAAGAATAGCTTCTTGAGAGTGCGTAATTGTGACGAGGTGCCAACATAATCGGAATTAAGATTTCATGTAGGATGACGTTGTATTAATGCTGATAAGCACAAGAGTAGTAGTCTTGTGTAGTTTTGGCAAATTCTACTGTTCCCTACTCTTACTCTTTTTTGGGCTATCCCCAGGCATCCGTTAGGTTAACATCAATGCATCGTAGACTCGTAGTTTTACCCCTCAAGGCCTTTAAAGTATTTAGTGAATCGTGAAGTTTCTAGTGGTCACTCATTCCATTATTAGGTAATGGATATCTCCTCAGAATAACCACGTTAAATCTTGGGGATGCTTTTTTTTTTTGGAGCCGTGGGATAGAACCGGTGGAACCATTTGTTTGTGTTTTTTTTTTTTTTTGTTCTCCAAAAGTTCTTCATATTAAACCAAAGTGGGATCAACTGCTTCTTCATTCTCAAAGTAGGACTAATGTGATAGGCACCTAATTAAGGAAGGGGGACGTAACTGCTCTCTTCATCCCCCCTTTCCTCTTATGATTTTTATCTTCAATTTGTTATTGTTGATTTCATGTTGTCTTAAAAGTCAAGGTTGAAATTCTTGAATGGTTGCATTTCTTCATCCAAACCCATTAATGTGCAGTCTAGCAATGAATAGTTACAAAAAACAGCAACATAAAGAACAATGTTCCACTCTATGTACTCTAACTTAACTATCTCAATACAGAAACAAAAAAAACCATGATATTGTTCACTTTTCTGATTAACGATTGATTAGGTTTAACAGTTTTGTTTTCATCTTTTTAAATTTTTTTTTATTAAGAAAGAGGTGAAAGTGATTTATTTGTAAAGCAGGTTTTAATTTATAAAGTTTAACATGTTGTCTAATTTAAGGAGCCTTATAAGTTTTTTTGACTTTGGTGATAACATCGATAGTATTAAAAAGTTGTCATGATTTGAGTTTTCTTGTTTATTTTTACATGTTTTTTTTAAACTAAGGCGGTTTCGGTAGGCGGACTATGCATCATTTGTTGGATTAGCAGACTTGAAGACGAGTTTTGGAATTGCCCCTTGGTAATAAAATGACAGCAGGATCGTGTCTCGGTTGTAAGCTACTCATGAATGGAACTTACTGTTATACAATGCTGCTTGAGCCTGCTAATAACTTAAACTGGATACAACATGCTTTAATAAATTGGTAGTAAATGAGTAGTAGTAAGTAATGTAACTAAACATTGCTTACGTTTTAAGACTTCGAATATACGTGTGAAATACCAGGTGGAGGTGAAATTGTCAGCTGTTGAGAGTACGTTCTATAATACGTATAAGTAGTTTTGCAGTGAATTTTTGAATTACGCAAGGGGTGGACCTCGTAGTAGTGAGCCACTTGGCATTCTACACGTGCATAGTGATTGTGACTTATGGACATCAATAAATGTCAATGCAGAACAAAGAAATTGATTTTTTTTTACGAAATGAGAAATGTCACTTGGATATTCAGTAAAACTTATAATGAGCACAGCTAAAGCGAGTTCACGGCTATAACTATTAGTTTCTTATCATTTGAAATGATTGCCATATAATTCAATAATTTAACGTTTACCACAAGCACAATAGCGGTTAGCATCTTCTTATAAAAAATATAAGACACTTGGGTGCAAAAGTTTCTGCTCATGAAGAAACAAATTGATATACGGTTTCACATTTCCATTGAAACATTTCCACACAATTTACCAAAGGTGGATGGGGGACCTTTCGGTAGAAAACCCAATGTACTTTTGCAATAAATGTGTATTTTTTTCGTATTGAAGTTTTTGTTTATTTTTAATTAACCCTCTGAATATTTAATTTGTTATTAACTAAAAGTGGTGTAGATTTTGTCAAGTAAATAACAGACGCGCACATTTTCCTCTTACTTTCTTTTCACAGCTATAACGAGTTTGACTGCATTTGGTTTTGACTTTGTATAGTTGGAGTAATCACAGGTTCTCGCATTATTCTGCGTGAAATAACAAAGGGGTCTGCAGTAAAGGTTATTATTTATCGCGATAACTTGGGATGCCCCCTATATAGGGTCTGCATCCCGTAAAGAGGGTCCCTGAAATGAAAACGTTTGAGAACCTCTGTTAGATGCAGGGTGCTAACTGTGCAACGTGAAGGGAACTTGGTGGTGACTATCACGGAATGAAATGGGTAAAACTCCAACTCTGCCATAGGCGCTATAAGGCATAGGTGTCTATCTTAGGTTATCCACTTGTACAGCATGTCAAAGGAGGTAACCCGAGGGCCACATCGGTAATATTTGCGTTGTCATGAAGGTCCTGCAATGTTGACTTTTTTTGTTATTGGTTTTTAGAAGTGCCAAGAGGTCCAGCCCTACTTGTCATGACAATTGTCGAAATGCTATTTAGTAATAATCTTAAATATGGCACATGGCGTCCTCTTCCAACTGCGCCGGGGACAAATGTCTCCCTCTCGTTATGCCTACACGGTGTTGTGGGGGCCGCAATTCCAAGCTTCTAGGGTCGCAGTTCACCAGTTTGACATCCCTGAGTTAAGGTGTCTGCTACGCAAGCTTTTGAATTCAGGGCCGTTGTATCCAATAATCCAATTGTGATGTTTGGTTAATTGCAGTCTGCAATTTCGTTGTGTCGTCCTATTTGATTAGTTTTTCCTTTTGCCATTGGTCAGGAAGCTAGTTCGTAGACGTATTCTCTGACTCTCTTTTTACTGTTTAAAGAGCGTTGAGAAACTGCATCTCCCCACAGACAACCCGGTCAATATTCCTGCGGATTCCAGGCGCCTGGCTGGGGGTGCCCCCAGAGAGAGAGAGAGCAACCCCATCTAGAGAAGGGGTGGGAGCGGCGATTACGATGGAGACACCAGTTCTCGTCTGATCACTGAAGTTAAGCAGCGCAACTCCAGCTAGTACCGCTTGGGAAAAGTGGGTACTGCTAATACCCAATAATCGTCGCATTAGTGTAGTGTCTGTGCAGTCTCTGCATAACTATGCTGTGGACGGGGCTCTAATGACCTTGTAGTTGAAGGGCCATAAAACACTAAAAAACAACAACAATAGAGAAGGGGCTACTGTTTGATTAGGGACGTGGAATGTGGAAACTTGCAGGAAAAACTGGAGACGTGGGAGCACGTTGCCCGTAAGGATATGATAGTGTTTGGAGTGGACGGGCACCTGGTGGGAGATAGACGGGAGTGGAGGGCTAGAACCCGCAGACCCGACCCTGCTACAGGCGTTATAAGGGCATGATGATGATGATGATGAAAGACCGTTGAGAAGAAAATGAAATGCTCAAGGGAATTAACTGCATGAAAATTCCACGCTGAGTGAATATACAGGTCATGTGTAAATATACAGTTGTCAGTAATACCTGATTTTGGCAGACTTCTCCAGCAAGGCATTCCCCCAGTGTATGCAATTAGCCTCTTAACAGCATTTGGGTTGGTTTAACTTCATTTCTTTACTGTCAAATAATTACTTTTACGGTGTAATATGCAAGGAAAAAACGTATGCAGACACAGTTGTATGGAAACATTTTAGACGTTTACGCTGTATTGATTATGCCCTAGGGCTGCAGTTACAGTAGGTTATTTCAGTAAAATTCTTCACCCTACGCTTTTTTTGTGCATAAAACTTGCAACTGTTGTTAGCAGATTACTCAAAATTTGGGTCTTCAGAGTGAGATTAGTGATGTTTTTGACCAAAGCCCTTTTATTGGGGCAAAGCTCCCATTTACGGTCAAAGACCTCGTTCTTCAGAGTGCTTTTCCCCTTTCCCCCCTTTGATGCTATCTACTCTTAAATTCAGTTGATTGTTAGTGACGAATTGTAATGTTCTAGTATAGTACTATATTACTTATAAATATTGGATTTGATGTATTTTCTTGAAGACAATAAGATTATTTTGAATTGCATGTGCCTTCCTGATTTTCTATATTTGAATTTTATTTCCTCTCGTGTATATTTAACTTATAAACCATATTGCAGGAAATGTACTCTACAAGAACAGCATCTTCTACTGCTGTTCGTTTAACACTTGAAAATTCTAGGAAAAACCTGTTCATCATTGTATATATCCCGGTTCTGCTTGTGTCTTCCCCTGCATGGATTTTAGGATTGTCCAACGCTTTTTTGAAGGTCGTCTGCCTATGGTGTGTTGTTTCGTGAGCTGAACTAGATTGAATGGGAGAAAAAAAATTAATAGTAAACACGTGGCAAGACTATTAATATTAATTTCTAAAGCGTTTTGTTTTTGCACTACCTGTACAAGGGTGTGATTCATCCTAACGCTTCTGTATATTCGTAGAGATCTTCTTTTTAATTGAAAAACAGGATGCAGATGAGACAGTTACTTCGTTGAATAATTGTATTGCTAATGCAGCCCTAATGGCTAGGGTGACATTAACTCGACCTAGTCCTGGTCCGTTTCCTCGCCCTAGTCGTCCCTTGGTCCGATGATCAGTTTTCTCTTTTTGTTTTCTCTGGAATTAATAACACCGCTGATGCTATTATGTAGGTGTGTTATGTCATCTGTTCGCCTACGAACCCGGAACATCCAAATTAGTTCTAAAAACAACTTTCAAGATAAACGAGTAAAAGTTGGTTTGCTGGTAATTCAGGGGGGGGGGGCAGTTAAAAAAAGTGCGCCCCAAATATTTTTAAATATTAAGAATCCCTTAGTATAAATGTAGCTAGCAATTACAATAGTCCCTTTGACAATGTTCTATCTTCAGAGGCAGTATAGCAAAAGCAACTCCTAACCCCTTTTCCCGTCTATGGCAGGGTCGGGTACCCATCTTGTCCCTGTGAATGGACACAAGGGCGATATATTGGTCATAGTTTTTCTGCAGCCGGTTTTTCTACACCCCTAAGCTTATTTTATCGTCGGTCTAGTGTTCGGTGGGGAATGCTACCGACGCCAGCGGGGCGAGCTCCTACTCCTGGAAATTTTGCCACATCTACCCGTTGCCTAGTAGAGAGGGTTCTTTTACGTGCAAGTGCCATCGTACACCCACACGGGACCTCGGTTTTACTTCTCATCCGAAAGAAGGCACACTTGCGGCCTCTCTCTCGCCCGAAAGAAGCCAACCCACCTCGGTCTAGTATCGAATCTGGGACTACTGGCGCAGTTGCTGAGTGTGGTAACCACTACGCCATGGGAATAATAGCAAATGCAAAAATGCCTCATCAATTGCAAAATTAAGTATCAGTTGAAATATGCCCCCCACTGAGGGGGGAGCAATTGCTGGATCCGTTGCTGTTGTAATTGACTTAAAATGTTCGGTTTGGCTCATGTCGATGATTTCTTTTTGACAGGGCAGAGGAGCCGCAATTTCACAGACTGAAAAAACTGTGGCTTCGTTTTGTGGGGGCGAAACTTCCGTAAACCGTTTCGTTGGTGCTTTAGCACCCTTCAACTACAATGGCCATTAGAGCCCTGCCCACTATACCGTAGCTCTAATGCAGTCTGCACAGACACTACGCTGTTACGACGATTTTTGGGTATTAGCACTACCCAGTTTCCAAGTGACCATCCATGTTAGTGCTAACTGGGGTTGCGTTGCCCAACTTCAGTGATCAGAAGAGAACTGGTGTGCCCCCACGGATTATGAGTATTGAGTAGTCCTGCCCTAAGTAGCCCACCCTAAAACGAGAGTGGCGGTTTGGTTGTCAATTACTATTCAACACTTCCGGTCCCTCCTTGTGATTTGAGTTGGTGGAATGTCAAAACGGAAAGTTTTGTCAATTTGAACTCGTGTTTACGTATCTCCGCCATTGGTGCGAAAGAGATTGATGACTGAAAAGTAATCCTTAGAAACCAGTCAGTAGAGTTAATTGGGTCAAGAGTCTTGTTAGTCTTTAACTCCCCGAAGAATTGAGATTCTTACTTGTGTATCACGGAAGTAATTATGAGATGCTCGGCAATGAATTTCAACTTGGATGGTCAAATTGCGTAGTTTAACCTTTAATTTTGCTACATAAGGTAATATATACTGTAAAGTTACTCAAGTCAACGCCACCGAAAGTGCTTCTTAGCAATACTAAATATTACAGCAACTTGCACTATGCTCAGTAGAGGAGAGGGATAACCGTTTACCTACTCGATAACGGTAGAATAAATAGGTAAGTAGGTAGATAGGTAGGAGTAGAAGGTAAATAAATACGACTTCTAAGAAAGTAGACAACCATATACAGTAGGCAAGAAGATAACAGAGCTTGAGTTACACGTTTCCTAGGTAGGTCTAGTCTAGCCTTCCTTACGCGAGGTGTGGAAGTACAACGTGTAGAGCAGTGATTCTCAACTGCCGCCACTTCGAATACTCAAACATAAGTGACGTCAGACAGGTAGATCAATCCGTTCTGCCTTCCTAGGAGGGACTGGCTGATCCCATGGGCATGAATATTACGCTGGGTCCACACCGGCTGCGCCACCATGTGCCTCGCTGCGCTCTGCAACAACACTCTGTTCAAAATGGAGCAGAGCTGCACATAACAGAGCAATGTGTTTGCAGTTGAGCGGTCTGTTCCACGTCGAGTGCGTACATGTGTCTTTTGGTTGTTTTAAAATCTTTGCATCAGTAACTCATATTTTTTTTTATTAAATAGTTATTCGTTTTATTATTAATGATCATTGAAATGCGATATGATAATAAAATCACAATTGCAGCTCAAAATGCCCGCCGCACCGTCCAAATAGCATGCGCACGAACGAGCAGATTCGTTTGATGTACCGACATCAAGCGGATCGTGTTCGCCAGTGCGCAGCTTCGCACATTGTTGCGCTGTTTGCCGTCAAAACCGATCGCGCAGCTGCGCACGGCGATTTCTTGTTTGGCGCAGCGCGGCACAGCCGGTGTGGACCCAGCATTACAGTTCTCACAACTGGCTAACAAGACTAAACTACTACAAAGCTATGTAGTAGTTTAGTCTACTAGTCACCTACTTGATGTGTGCATAGGGCGTGTCATGAGGTGTGGATATAAGAAGACCTGGTTGGGGTATTAGAGAATGGAGAGTCCACCCGGCGATAACAGTACATATGACGGTGACATACGTTCCACTGAATTGGTAGCAGGATTTATGTGTCGAAAGGATGCCATCGTCCTTTGGTTTTTCCTGCAATCGATAGTTTTTGTCATGACAGGCATTATACAGTGTGCTCTGTTCGTCGATAGTACTCGCATGGCAGACAAGCTGTGCTTAAACTTTTGTCACGCACGGATCCAGGGTGGGGGTTTTGGGGTTGTAATATAAACTTATGCGAATAATATATGCGAGCTTTAGCTCAACCCCCCTCCCCCTGACGAAAATCCGGGATCCGCCACTGACTTTAGTGCAGACTGATCTGCGATTTCCTGCTCTGCAATGTTCCCTGCCGCTAGTATTCTGATTTACCACTATTCATTTTAGCACCCTTATAACTTGGGTTTTTCAGTCCCTTCTGTACTCCTATTCCGAAATCACCTTCTGTCTTATGAATTGGTATGAAATTAGTCCGAAAACAAAACCAGAGACTGAAATGAATTAAGACCAATACACGGGATTTGTTAGGGAGATGAAGAGAGCGAGGGGAATTCTCTAAGAATTCAAGAGTTGCTGTCTGTCGGTGCTAAGAGCTATCCTACTAATTGCAGTGATAACACATGGGGGATCAATTAAAGACAGATTTTTCTGTTTAATGCAATGCTTGAACCAATTTAGATATAGTGAGATAGGCACGTAGTTATGGAATGTCGATAGCTCGATGAGTTTGGTTGATGATGGCACGCATAAGCCACATAAACTGTTACAGCTCATTTCTCCCTCGAATGTACTTCAGCCGGCAACCGGCTATTGGGACCCAGAGGCAGATTACTGCATAAGCTCGTTTAGAATAAAGACAGAGGCAATGACAACGTCAGATTATAAATTTACATCATCATCATACCCCTGTGATAGGGTCGTATCTACTGGTTCTGGCCCTCCACTTTCGCCTGTCACCCATCAGGTTCCCGTCCATCCCACACACTATCATATCCCTTTGTACAACCTACTCCCACGTTTGATTGTGTCTTCGCCTGCCCTCGGGTGCTTCCAAAAACCTACATCCTTGTGATGGACCTAACCAGCTCCTCCTCTCCTCTTCTCATCACCACCTACTCTCAATCCGCTTGCGATGCCCATTGTCCCCGACCCCCAAGCTTCTCCTAATATACTTATTCCTAATTCTGTCTGCTCTCGACACCCCGCCATGTACCGCTTCAATCGCATTTCAGCTACCCTCATCCTATTGTCATGGGCCAGCACTTTGATCCATATGCAGTAGCTTATCTGGCCTAACCACTGCCCTGTAGGATTTCCCTTATAACTATTGAGACCCTCAGATCACACAGGACGCCACTTACCTATCTTCATTTCATCCACCCTAGATTGATCCTATGGATCGCATCAGAATCTGTTTCTCCATTGCATTGGAACACTTGTCCTAAGGGGGAGGGGACTAGCTCCTACACTAAGAAATTTTGCAGAATTTGCCGAATGCAAGGCTACTTCCCATCCGCATGATGCACCTTAAAGAAGACAAACCAACTTGGTGCAGGATTGAACCTGAAGCAATTAGGTAGTCCAACACATTATCGTTGCGACGTCGAGGCCAGTTTATCACCAATGTAAGAAAAGTTGTGAAAAATTCTCCCTAATTTTAATTATCGAATTTGTGGGAACGGCTCGGCTGGACACCCAAGTTCTCGTCTGATCAGTGAAATTAAGCAACGCAACCCCAGTTGGACTAGCATGGATGGGAGCTTGGGAACACTGGGTACTAGTAATACCCAAAAATCGTCGTAACAGCATAGTGTCTCTGCAGACTCTGCGTTAGAACTATGCAGTGGATAGGGCTGTAATGACCGTTGTAGTTGAAGGGCGCTAAACACCAACAAATCAATCAATTAACGAAAAAGTGTTGGGCGGTGACATAAAATTGGAAATCTAGGGGTCGTCCGACTGCAGCTGCTCGTTTAGTATTCAGTTCGAATGGGAAGGAAAGTAAAATGACGGTATTGCGATGTCTTCAATGTCATCCTAATGAAATATTTGTTCTGCCAAATTTCATATACAGAAGTTTGCGTTATTCTGACATGTCTTTATAGCCATAGCAGCAGTGAAAGGGGAGGGGGGGGGGGGGTCTGAACTACTTTACACATGTTGACAGCAGTGAAATGTATTGGTTAATGCAATTGCATCGTTATAACATTGGAATATTGATACACAACCTCATAAATATATTGATTGCATTGTATATAATAGCAAAGAATCGATATAATGATTCACCTTACTCATCTCTATTTAAGATGATTACTTTAAAGTTTCTTTATCATTGAAAATGTCTGTGAAGGAAAATTGATATAGATGTTACTCAAATATTATTTTCAGTTTGCAAATTTTTTTTACTGAGGAACGAATAGGCTGAGGTGGTATGGAAACGTCATGAGAAGAGGGGAGGAGGAGCTCGTTAGGTCCTTGCCAGGAATGCAGGTGGTCTGTAGCACCCGGCGCAAGGGGAGACCGAAGCAGACGTGGGAACGTAAGGACATGGCAGTGTGTAGGGGGGACGGGGACCTGGTGGGAGACAGACGGGAGTGGAAGGCTTGAACCCGCAGACCCGACCCTGCCACAGGCGGGATAAGGGTATGATGATGATGACGACTAGATCAAACTGTTGGGCAGTGCCACAAGAACATTATTATTAGCACAATTTTACAACTAGCATAGCGTCTTCCAAGGGTTCAAGAGGAGGGGTCGGAGGGTCCCATTCAAGTTGAAAGGGAAGTTTTACAGGGCAGTGGTTAGGCCCGCTATGCTATAGGGATCAGAGTGTTGGGCAGGGAGGAAGAGCCACGTTAATAGAATGCAAGTAGTCGAGATGCGAATGCTGCGGTATATGAGCGGGGTGTTGAGAGCTGATTGTTAGGGATGAGTTTATTAGAGGTAGCCTGGGGGTGGTTGAGGTGGTATGGACACGTAATGAGAAGAGGGGAGGAGGAGGTGGTTGGAAGCACCCAAGGAAGAGGGAGACCGAAGCAGACGTGGGAGCAGGTTGTCCGTAAGGATATGGTAGTGTGTGGGGTGGACAGGGGCCTCGTGGGAGATAGTTGGGGTGGAGGACTAGAACCCGTAAACCCGACCCTGTCACAGGTGGGATAAGGGTATGATGAAATACATGTGTGGAGCGATGGATAGATAGTTAGAAATAACTATATGGTTTTGTTGGTGTTTTAGGGCCCTTCCACTATAGTGGGCATTAGAGCCCCGTCCACTGCGTAGATATAATGCAGAGTACCAAGCAGACTACGCTGTTTCGACGATTTTGGGTATTAGCAGTACCCAGTGTTCCCAAGCGGTGACTCATAAGACTATGCCTACTATCTGGCGTTGCGTTGCTTCACTTCAATGATTAGACAAGAACTGGTGTGTCCGAAGATTGCTTAGGAGTGGATCTTTCTGGTTAGGTCAATTGCAGGGATGCAGGTTGTACGGCAGGACAAGGCATTGGGGGAGAATGGTGAGCCAAGACTGGTAAACCCCACCCTGCCATAGGCGGGCTAAAAAGATGATGAAGCGTTGTGAAGTGTAATGTAATGAGTGAAATCCTTGTTACTTGAACGGAATGAAATGTACTGTACTCGTACAACGTCGTTTGCTTCATGTTTTGACATGGGATTTTTCAGTAAAGCATTGGGTGGACCACCTCGTGTCTAATTCATTAATTGCCCAACTACCCATTGCACCATTAGGTCTTCAGTTGTGGTCCTGTGTATTTTATGTGGCTTTCCTATTTCTAGTCTACTACGTTATCGAGGACAAAGCTTTTAATTTCAGGTCCAATTTTTCCGAAGCAATGTTTTGGTTTGTTTGCTGACGACGAGGGTAGCCCCAGTACTCCTTCTGTCGGATTGGAGATAGTCTTGGTCCGTCGTGAATGTATACTGTGACACCTTCATTTAAAGGCTCCCTTTCTACGTGGAGTAAAGTGTACGTATGCAGTAGATCGGTAAACGAATTCTTCATTGTAGGGCCTCGCCCCTTGTCCCCATAAACAAAATTGGATGATGTTAAAATAAACAGTGTTAGTGCGATTAGATTGGCAGACGGCGAGTTATTGGTGTTTCATTGTTTTGATTTTTAATCATATAGGCCCTATTGTTGTTGGCGGCTTTGTTGAAGATGCTCAAGATGCAGCCGCTACATTCCAGAAACACATTCGTGAACGTTCGTGGTAAAGTCGGGTGCCCATTTTTGTCCATCTTAGGGGGCGTGAGTAATCTGTTGGATGATATTTTTATGCAGCTGGATGCTGACCTATTGATGAAAGCAGTCTGCTTGTTTTTCTTCTTTGGGGCACTTTGACTCCACCGACGCTAGAGGGAACACGAAAGAACCAAGAAGCAAAGCACCTCCTAACCCTTTTCCCGCCTATGGCAGGGTCGGGTACCCAACTTGTCCCTCTGAATGGACAACAAGGGCGATATATTGGTCATGGATTTTCTGCAGCCGGTTGCCGACTAAAGCTGCAACCCCTATGCTTATTTATCGTCGGTCGATTTTGGGGACTTCCACCGACGCCAGGGGACGAGCTCCTACACCTGGAAATTTTGCCTTATCTACTCGTTGCGTATGCGCAGTAGAGAGGGTTCTTTTACGTGCAAGTGGCATCGTACATCAATACGGGACCTCGGTTTTACTTCTCACCCGAAAGAAGGCGCACTCGCGGCTTCTCTCTCGCCCGAAAGAAGCCAACCCACCTTGGTCCAGTATCGAACCTAGAATTACTGACAGAGGTGTCGAGCGTGCTAACCACTATGCCACCGAGGAGGGTCTGTAGAAATTTTACCGACCAAAAATATTAATTAAGGATTCTTTGGCGTGCAGATGATATCGTGCAAACTGCACGGGGCTGCAGCTTTCCTTTCCATTCGGCGGAATGGGCACTGGGAATCTCTCTTTTCTTCATCTCTGACCTCAGAGTCGAGCACACTACTGACGCAGAGTCGAGCACACTACCTCTGCACCACCGATATTCATGTATTGCCAGTTGCTTAGGCAGTCCTGTTGTTTGTTGGTGTTTTAGGGCCCTTCAACTACAAAGTCATTAGAGCCCCGTCCACAGCATAGTTCTTATGCAGAGACTGCGCAGACACTCCACTAATGCAACGATTTTTGGATATTAGCAGTACCCAGTTTTCCCAAGCGGCCACCCATGTCAGTACTAGCTGGGGTTGCGCTGCTTAACTTCAGTGATCAGACGAGAACTGGTGTGTCCAACGCAATTCGCCGCTCCCAGTGTGTATTCCGTGTTGCTGTTGTTTGTTGGTGTTTTAGGGCCCTTCAACTACAAGGTCATTAAAGCCCCGTCCACCGCATAGCTCTTATACAGAGACTGCACAGACACTTCACTAATGAGACGATTTTTGGGTATTAGCAGTACCCAGCTTTCCCAAGCGGCCACCCATGTCAGTACTAGCTTGGGTTGCGCTGCTTAATTTCAGTGCTCAGACGACAACTGGTGTGTCCAACGCAATTCGCCGCTCCTAGGCAGTCCTTGCAACCTGGGTATGAAGCACCTGTGGCAAGTGTCTAACATGTTAAATTTTACTAAATGCAATGTGACTGTCGGTGTTGATTCATGTAGATTAGAATGGTCAAGTAATATAAAAACCACGTGCAACTCTCAACCGGGTCGGTATCCTCTGTTTTGCGCCCCAAACCCAGTTGTCCCAGTTGCCCTGTTTCGCCACGCCCTCGTTACCGCACTGTGTATAGGCGCCTCTTGCTGATCCCATCCCTTGTTGGATGGTAAACTACCCTGAGCAGTAGAGAAGCTCTGCAGAACGTTCCCTTGCTGCTTTCCGATCGCATAAACTTCACTTGCGTGTTCCCATTTTATTTATCTCACAAACCAAAAGAAGAAGTCTCTGCCCTTTGTTTAATGAAGTAATTCATGTGGGATTTCCATTTTAATATTGAGTGTCAAGCATGTGAAATCATAACGTAGATGGAAGAGTGGTGCTGGTGGACGTTTAATCGTTTGTACAACCTGATATTGAATTATGGTATAGCGTTTTATTACAATTTTTATTATTACACTAAATATTGACGTTTAATTCATATATGCAAGATGTGCGCTGAATAACCATCAAGGGCTCAGCCATCAGCAAATTTTTTGGCATGCTATTGTTGCCTTTATTTCTCAAAGGAGGTCCTTAGGTTGTCTCTTGTTTAGCGTTGCAGTTGGGAGCGACTTATTGGGTTGGACTCACCAGTTCTCGTTTGATCACTGAAGTTAAGCAACGCAGCTCGGCTAGTACTAACATTGGTGGCCGCTTGAGAAAACCGAGAGTCGCCAATACCCAAAAGTCGTCGCATCAGTGGCGTCACTAGGGGGGTGCGGGCCGCACCGGGTGACATGAGAAATTCGGTTGTGTTGTTGTTGTTGTTGTTTAAGGTCCCGTCAACTACGAGGTCATTAGAGACCCGTCCACTGTATAGTTCTAATGCATATAATGCACAGACACTACACTAATGCGACGATTATTGGGTATTAGCAGTACCCAGCTTTCCCGAGTGACCACCCATGTCAGTACTAACTGGGCTTGCGTTGCTTAACTTCAGTGATCAGACGAGAACTGGTGTGTCCAACGCAACTCGCCGCTCCCGAGAAATTCGGTGACACCAAAGCAGAAGAAGCGGCTTTTTCGGGAGAGAAGGTGACACCAACCCTAGTGACGCCACTGCGTCACATTAGTGTAGTGTCGGGGCTCTCTCTCCATTAAAACTACGCTGTGGACGGGGCTCAACAGTTGCGTTAGTGCAGCCAAGTTGCGTTGGACACACCAGTTCCCATGAGATCACTGAAGTTAAGCAACGCAAGCCCACGTTTGTACCAACATGGGTGGTTATTGAAGATCGTTGGGTGCTGCAAGATTATCATTTCCTACATCATCCACACCTTCCTCCTTATCTCTCACAAGCAGCCTCCTAAGGGTTCAGCCTGTTATGGCTGCTTGGCTTACTCCCTATTGTGTGAATTGTTGGAAATCCTATGACGACAAGCAAAGTCTAAATCAGAAACACCTCACTCACGCAGCCAGGAAATTCAAGTGTGAAACTCGAAAAACCGTGAAAGAAATTGTAGTTGAAGGGCCCTAAAATGCAAACAAAAACAGGTATTGCTGTATCGGTCAACAGGGACCGCCTCGGTGGCGCAGTGGGTAGCAAGCACGGTAACTGCGTCAGTAGTTCTAGGTTCGATATTGGACCTGGGTGAGTTGGCATCTTTCGGGCGAGTGAGAAGTAAAATCGAGGTCCCGTGTGGTGTACAGTGGCATCTGCAGGTAAAAGAACCCGCTCTTCTATACAACGGGTAGATAAGGCAAAATTTCCACGTGTAGGCGCTCGCCCCCCCCCCCCCCTGACGTCGGTGGAATGCCCCAACGAGCAGTAGACCGACGATAAATAAGCATAGGAGTTGCAGATTTAGTCGGTAACCAGCTGTGGAACAACACTGTACAATAGTCGCCCTTGTGTCCATTCAGAGGCGCAAGATGGGTACGCAATTTGTGTCATAGGCGGGAAAACAGGAGTGGCTTTTAGTTTGGGTGAAAATGCCTGCCCATTCTCGTTATACGCTAGGTGGAAAACGGGTAAGAGGATAAAAATGGTTGATAAAAATGATTACGTACTCTGTCCTTTCACTTTACTACGGCGACAACTGTACCTAATGACACTTCCAGGAAAGTTACACTAATTAATTCTGGAAACTTTCGACAATTTGCAAACTTCTGAAATTAGAAAACGAGTTTAATGTTGACAACAATCTCAAATAACATGAATATGATGTTGGTGCGCATGCTAATTATTAGTATTTTTTGGTTTTTCTTGCAGGGCGAATTTGTAGGATGACTAATAACATGCAGTCGTTGACCTAGCAGTTATTATTACGACTATACGTTTTGATATGAAAACCCAGTGACGTGTCCTTTAGGAAAATTAACTTGGCCGAAATATAATGAGTGGAGGGGGCGTGTATGAAAAAGGGCAAAACTTTCTACCAGATATATAGCTAATGAGTCTCGGAGTTTTTATTTATTTATTTATTGTATAATTGATGTGGAGCACAACAGACATCAGTCCTTTAAGGAGGCCATCTTGGATCACACGTTAGACGAAATCCAATTGTGCCATTTCAACACTCACTTCCTGTAAGAAATCCTGGGTCTTTAGCGAATGTTGAACAAGAATATGGATATTGGAAGACAAAGTATAAACATCTTAATGTCAATATTGCACTTACAAGTCGATACCAAAAACGACAACGTCATTTCCGTGAATTTTCAACTTCAAAGTTTGTAAGAAAAACTAATAGGCGTTATCATATATTACTGTATCTTGCTTCTATAGTAGCCTTTTACTCAAAATTTCGATTCAATTTCGTATAATTTTCCACACTATAGCAAACAAATGAATCTGCATGAATAAATGTTTAATTGTACATCTATAATGTATCCGGTAAACCTTGCTGGGAGTGTTGGTTGCCATAGCAACAGTCAATATTGCTTCCTTTAGGACGAGGATAGAAGTATTTAACCCTGAACTGTGCTGGTCGATTATCCTAATATTAAAGCACGGGTGGGGTCTTTTGGATCCCAAGAAGAAAAATGCAAGAAATTGCACAAAGAAGCATTCTTTTGCATGAAAACTTCTTACATTTGTAGAATGGCATGTTAGTGGCATCTATCAGCAGGTTATTTTGAATAATACTTCACAACATAGTGGAAAAACTTTAAAAGCATCATCATCATCATACCCCTCCCACCTGTGGCAGGGTCGGGGATGCGGGTTCTAGCCCTCCGTTGCCGTCTGTCTCCCACTAGGTCCCTGTCCACCCCACACACTGCCATGTCCTTACGGACAACCTGTTCCCACGTCTGCTTCAGTCTCCCCCTGCCCCGGGTGCTACCGACCACCTGCATTCTTGGCAAGGACCTAACAAGCTCACCCTCCCCTCTAAAAACTTTAAAAGCAGCACTGAATGAATTCTAATAGATGGCATTCATAAGCGAATATAAATGCTTATTTTTAGAAAATGAAATGCATCCTGCATTAATCCTACAGGCCACATCAGAATCTATTTCCCCATTGCTCTGGAGAACTGATCCTAGATAGCGAAACTCTTGCACCATTGGAATCCTCTCTCCCCCACAACGAATCTCATCCCCTTGCCCTTGACCACTAAAACTGAAATCTAGGTACTCTGTAGTCTTCTTCATGTTCACCTTTAGGCCCCCTCCTTCCATTGCTTTAATGTCTTTTAGGCTCTTTTGTGCATTCTCCTTGGACTCCTCAAGCCTTCCCACATCATCAGCAAATAACAGGCACTGGGGAGAGCCAATTCCCCAACTCCCCTCAGCAGCTCATCCATCACCAGAGTAAATAAGTATGGGCTAAGTGCTGACCCTTGATGCACACCTACCTACACGTTGAAGCTTGCAGTGCTTTTCCGTGCTGTCCTCACCCTAGCAATGGAATCATCGAACATAGTGCAGCCAAGTTGCGTTGGACACACCGTTCTCGTGAGATCGCTGCAGTTAAGCAGCGCAAGCTCTCGTTAGTGCCAACATAGGCGGTTGGTAAAGAACGTTGGATGCTGCAAATTTCTCCTCTCCTATGTCCACTACCTACCTCCTCATCTCCCAGAAGCAGCCACCTAAGGGTTCGTCCTGTTATGGCTGCTTGCCTAACTCCCCCACCCATTAAATGAATCCAGAATCCAAACATATGCCCCTGGTCTGGGGCAAGATGACGACTTTTACATCGTTCATTAAAAATTATAAAATCACCTTGAAGATATCAAAAAAATGTTTCATTTTAAACTACTAAATAAAGGTACATCCTAAGTATCACAGCGCAGTAAAACATTTTATCTCGGATATCGTCAAACTTGACCCGGTCTCCCCTATAACTTTTGTCACCAATGTGAAATAGTATCTATCGTATTAGTGAACTACTTGGATTTCCAAATTATTTATTAAACGAAAAGTGATATTAAAAATGTGACAATGTAACTTTGTTCTCTATGGAAAATAATAAATACATGAAATAGGATTGTCGAGTACTGCATTGTGAAGCTGAAATCCAAACAGGGGTGTAAGCTAGATAATACAGTATTTTGAAGCCACCAACCAGTCGTGAAGGCAAACATGCTGGATACTCAACTGTAGGAAGATGAATGAATGGTAGTTGCTCACTTATTATATTATCAAGTGACAATGGTTACACCAACGTTTGCTGAGGCTAAATCATTGATCGGTGACAGGGATAGGTGAAGACGTTTGTGCAGTAGCGAGGCGAGGTACGTTGGTCGTTGATTGTGCTCAGCATATGAACACTAACTAGAATCAGGTGTGTGCCAGTGTATCAAGCTAAAAAAATACAATAATTGATGTCAATCCTACATTGCCTAACGCCCAAAGCTTCAATAAAATACTTCAGGGCAATAAACGATGAATGGATGTTGGGCAGAAGGGTAACTTCTGGCTGGAGTTATGTATCTTTTTAGACCCAGCTCACAGAGGGGCAGGAGAGCCTCAAAACTGGCATCAATTCAAATATTATTCTATGAATGCTCTAGGTTGTACATTTCTTTTAAGGGCATTTGGTAAACTTTAGAAAGTAACTCCAAACCCCTTTTCCCGTCTATGGCAGGGGCGGTGCGCATCTTGTCTTTCTGAATGGACATAAGGGTGATATATCGGACGGTGTTATTCTGTAGCCGGCTGCCGACCTATGCTTATTTATCATCGGTCTACTGTTCGTTGGGGCACTCCGCCGACGTCAAGACGCGAGCTCCAACACCTGGGAATTTGGCCCTAACTACCCGTTGCATAGTACAGAGTGCTCCTTTACGTGCAAATGCCAACTGAAATATAATTTAGAATGGATATTGCAACCCTAG
Organism: Trigoniulus corallinus; assembly: GCA_013389805.1. NCBI lineage: Eukaryota > Metazoa > Arthropoda > Diplopoda > Spirobolida > Trigoniulidae > Trigoniulus > Trigoniulus corallinus. The sequence goes on from JAAFCE010008833.1 coordinate 15,927,342, forward strand.
AGGACGACTTTATGGGAAAATTATGGAAATCCATAATTTTTTTAATGGATTCCTATTGGAATTTTATGGAGTTCTAAAATTTTTCAAAAAGTGAGTGGTTTTCTATGATTGTTTTACAGGATTCGCATGGCTTTCAATAGCAGTCCTATGGGTCACCATAGCATTTGTATGGTTCTTCAGAGTGAGCGACTAATTGCGTTGGACACCCCAGTTCTCGTCTGATCACTGAAGTTAAGCAACGCAATCCCAGCTAGTACTAACACGGGTGGCCTCTTGAGAAAACGATGTACTGCTTGTAAAATTCGCTGTCCTGAGTTTTGAAGTTTTATACCTATTTACTAGATCAGTTACTAGCAGGCTACTTCCCTAGAAACCATTTTTGGGTCTTTGACTGCATTGGCTATTTTGCCGCATTGTTTTTTGTTAGTTAATCTAGCTTAATCAGCACTGTAGGCACAGTTATCAACGTTTTACAAGAACAACATTGCCAAAATTTACAGGAATTTAGAAGAAACTCCAGAAGTTCAAAATGCATTTTGAATTTTCCTCCAATTTTCCTTACAGGGGCGGTTCCAGGGGGGGAAGCAATGTAGCAATTGCTCCCCCTCAGTACCTCAATGGGGCGCATATTTCATTCAACTCATGCAAGATTCAACTTTGCAACGAATGAGGCATTTTTGCATTGCTATCACCATTTCTATACTGCCACTGCAACAGTTGAAATCCAAGGGGCAGTAGACGACCTATTGTATTTGCTAGCTAGAATTATATGAAGGGATTCTAAATATTTAAAAATATTTGGGGCGCACTTCTTTTGAAGTGCTCCCCCCATCATCTGCCGCTGGATCCGTCCCTGTTTACTCATACTACTTTGTTTTTACCTCTACATTTACAAATTTCTATATAAATAACTGCAGTGTGTAAAAGTTCCAGGGTGGCGAACCTATTTCTGCTGGCGTGTCAAAAATTTCCAGTTATATTTCTTGATGTACTAACGTGCCAGATAGTTTGTTACAGGAAATGGAAATTCCATCAATCGATTGGTTTCGCTTTACAGTGGTACCCAGCTTAACGAACGTAATTCGTTCCAGCTATACGTTCGTTATGAGGGGTGTTCGTTGTGCGGAACACAATTTCCCATATACAGTATCTCTATGTTATATTGTGTAATTCGTTCCGGGTTTCCACGAAAAATTGTGAAAATTGTTAAGAAGTTAAAAACAAAGTGCAGTGCTGATTATTTATGAGCGAAAACACTCTAGGACCCATTTTTGGGGGTTCATACTTCACAAATACTAGGAATTGCCCCACAATGAGAAGGCAGTCAATTACTTGCAGTGTGCAGTTGAACGGTGCTCGTCAGCAAATGCCGTGCATTGAGGGGTCCATTCTCCTACTCCCGTCAGTAGCTCGTCCATAACCAGAATAAAAACGTATGGATTTAAGTGCCGAACCTTGGTGTACCCCAAACTTCACTGGGGAGCCCCCAGTATTTTCCCCAAGGTGTCCTTACCCTGGCTGTGGAATGGAACCATCATACGAGTACATATCCTAAACTATTCGAATAAACCCTTTTTCTACCCCCTTTTGCATAATGCCTGTTGTGGAACACTGGTTAGCCTTCTCCAAGTCGATAATGATGGTATGGAGATCCTTCTTAGCTGCTCTATACTTTTCTATCATCTGCCTCAGAATGAAGATTCGTTCCATTGTACACCTGCCTAGCATGAACCCAAACTGATTTCCGCGGACACTAGTTCTATCCTGGAGGCGACATTCTATTACATTACATTGGTATAACTCATTGGATTAATACCTCTATAGTTACTACAATCTTGGACATCCTATACCAGTGGTAGCGAACCATTTTTGAAGACGGGTCACAATAACACAAAATAAAACCAAGAATTTCTCCACGGGTCAGATGCAAGCACTATTCAATTTTATGAATAAAAATTAGTTATAATTAATGGTGAATAAAGTTTATTAAAGGAGTGAATAGAGAGCATCATCCAACGTTTATTACACCTTTAACATCATCTCATTAACACTTGGGCCACTTAAAATTGCGCGGTGTGTCGCAGGTTCGCCACCACTGTCCTATACAGTTCCTAGTTCACTTTGTATATTGAACAAGCGTTCGTTATGTAAAACAAGTTCGTTATGTGATACTCCCACGCTTTTTTGACGGTGTTCGTTATAGGGAACATTCGTTATACGAGGCGTTCGTTAAGCGGGGTACCACTGTATATAGGTTTTGGTTATCTGCATTTCTTTTCACAAATCTCCAATATTGTGGCAAAATAGGCTGATAGAGGGGGTGAAACACTGGGTAAAAAATTACTTCAATGTTCCGAATGATTTCGTCATTCCTTGCAGACGACTTGTGGCGCTTCGGACGGTTATAGATGTTACAAATACACGTTCCGGGGCCTGTTGCACATGTTATCGTTTTGACGAAAACAAGAATTTTTATGACTAAACATTATTTTCAGGGCAGAAAGAAATTTTTCAGAGATTTTTCTGTGCCTAGAAAAGCGAGATTTGTACAAACGGGATATTCCTGGCTACACGAGATCATTCACAGAATCAAAATGTATCTTGTTCACCGGGAGAGATCATTGCAGTGGCGTAGCCACGGGGAGGGGAGGGAGGGAGGGGGCCTCGAATATAATGAAGAGGTATACACCCTATCGCGTCATATCCCCCCTCAGAAAATCCTGGTTCATACTATCGACAGTCATATCCCCTCCCTTCAGAAAATCCTGGCTACGCCACTGGATCATTGTAAAGGTACTTTACCAGAGATAATTCATTGCATGTATCTTTCACCTCAGAAAAACATCCTATTTGTACCCGCCATTGGAAAAACAATGACTGGAACAACTGTATCCATTCTCAGTTTATCACTTATTCAGTTAATACTTCAAAACATTAACATGTGCAACATCTGTAACCGACCGAAGCGTCACGAGTCGTCTGCATTGCATGACGAAATCATTTGGGACATTGAAATAAACTTTTACCAAACACTGTATATGTACATGATACGTGTAAGCAAAATTGTCCTACGTTCCACCCCTGGCATGCATGCCGTGGGTCCGCCACTCGCTGTAAAGGAAATCATTGTACTGGATGCACAGTCTACACAGACACCATGCTGCTATGACTATTTTTGGGTATTAGTGGTACTCAGTATTCCTAAGCGGCCACCCATGTTAGTACTAACTGGGGTTGTGCTTGTTGTTTGTTTGTTTGTTGGTGTTTAAGGTCCCGTCAACTACAAGGTCATTAGAGACCCGTCCACTGCATAGTTCTCATGCATATACTGCACAGACAATACACTAATGCGACGATTATTGGGTATTAGCAGTACCCAGCTTTCCCGAGCGACCACCCATGTCAGTACTAACTGGGCTTGCGTTGCTTAACTTCAGTGATCAGACGAGAGCTGGTGTGTCCAACGCAACTCGCCGCTCCCTTGGGTTGCGCTGCTTTACTGCAGTCATCAGACGAGAACTGGCGTGTCTCACACAATACAGCCGCTAAAGCAACTCCTAACCCTTTTCCCGCCTATGGCAGGGCCGGGTATCCATCTTGTCCCTCTGAATGGACATAGGGCGATATATTGGCCATAGTTTTTTCTGCAGCCGGTTGCAGGCCAAAGCTACACCCCTAAGCTTATTTTATCGTCGGTCTAGTGTTCGGTGGGGAATGCTACCGACGCCAGGGGGCGAGCTTCTACTCCTGGAAATTTTGCCTCATCTACCCCTTGCATAGTAGAGAGGGCTCTTTTACGTGCAAGTCCCGGGGTACACCCACACGGGACTTTGCTTTTACTTCTCATCCGAAAGAAGCCGACCCACCTCAGTCCAGTATCGAACCTAGAACTACTGGCGCAGTTGCGGAGCATGCTAAGCACTACGCCACCCCGGCGGGTATCAAAGGCCGCTCCCAAAGATTGTTCAAGAAACCGACACAATGTTGTTCCATTGGATTAGTGGCAGGCAATTGAAAGTAGATAGTGTATCTCAAAGCCTAATTTGTGTAAAGTTCAAGCCATTTACATAGATCTCTGGCAGTTTATAAAGAAGACACTCCTAACGCTTTTCCCGCGTATGGCAGGGTCGGGTACTTATCTTGTCCCCCTGAAGGGACATGGAGTGCTATATTGGAGGGTATTTTTCCGCAGCCAGCTGCCGACCAAAGCTGCAACCCCTATGCTTATTTATCTTCGGTCTAATGTTTATTGGGGCACTCCACCTAACGAGTCTCTTCCCCTCGTTATTTAACATGTACAGGTTAACATTAAAATTAAAGGTAATTCTGGACTAGAATATTTATTTCCGGAAGCATTTTGGACAAATGGTCGGTTGGACTGTGATTCCCGTAATGAACCTAACGAGCTCTTCCTCCCCTCTTCTCATTATACGGCATTTACACATTCGCGAATACGACGAGGCGAGTGGCGAGGCGAGCATGTTCGACGAATGTGTGAACACTACATTCGTCATTCACCTCGTGGTTCGCCTCGCCATTTGTGGCGCTCGTGTTGGAAGCGGTTTTTTTGACACGAGTCAAAGGGTGCGAGTGACCTGAGGCGATTTGAGAATCACCAGCTGTCGAGACAATACGAATCAAAGGGCGCTAGCGACGAGGTGATTGGAGAATGACCATCTGACGAGACATTCGGCGAATATGTGAACAGTCATTCTTCATGCAAAGTATGAATGCGAACATTTCGACGAAAGTCTTGCCTCGTCATTCGACTCGTCGTATTCGCGAATGTGTAAATGCGGTAT
>JAAFCE010008833.1:15942993-15953455 GCA_013389805.1 Trigoniulus corallinus
CATAGCATAGTATATCAAGACTTGAAGTTATGTCCATATCTTATTATAATTATATTCGACAGAAGTTCAAATTGCTCTTATTCTGTGGGAGGCACCAGCTTGCTGCCCGTAGTCCTCACCAGAAGGCTGGCCCTGCTTGAAATTTTAAGATTCATACAGATCATAGTAACGTTTGAGTTAGACATAGAAAATTAAAATAACAATTGATAATATGAAAAAAATTAGGAATAAAATGAAGAATGATCCTAATTAGAAGGATGAACCGCTAATCAGTTATAGCAGTGGTTCTCAATCTTTTTGAAGCCAGGGAACACTAAACTGTGACATTTTACTACACGGAACACTTACAATTCAACATAAACTTTAAACAGGTTGAACACTTTCTACACTTGCTTCTGTACTTACTAAATCATCATCATACCTTTATCTTGGGAAAGCTGGGTACTGCTAATACCCAATAATCGTCGCATTAGTGTAGTGTCTGTGCAGTATATGCATTAGAACTATGCAGTGGACGGGTCTCTAATGACCTTGTAGTTGACGGGACCTTAAACACCAACAAACAACAAAACAACAATCATACCTTTATCCCGCCTGTGTCAGGGTCGGGTCTGTGGGTTCTAGCCCTCCACTCCCGTCTATCTCTCGCCCAGGTCCCAGTCCACCCTACACACTGCCCATATCCTTACGGACAACCTGTTCCCACGTCTGCTTTGGTCTCCCCCTGCCCATGGTGCTACTGACCACCTGCATTCCTGGAATTAAACTGACGACCTCCTGTTCCCCTCTTCGCATGACGTGTCCATACCACCTCAGCCTAAGCTCCCTAATTTTTTTCGGCGATGTCCACCACAGGTGCTCCACATATGCTCCTTCCTAATTCTGTCAGCTTTCGACATGCCACACATGTGCCACAGCATTCGCATCTGGGCTACTCGCATTCTATTTACGCGGCTCTTCCTCGCTGCCTATTACTCGGTCACTTTGTCACCAGTTTGCTCCTCGAACGTACGTCACCGTTATTTTACTGTCCGTCCCAATTGAAAGCTAAATACCCTGTCTTCATGTTTATCGTTAGCCCTCCCTTTTCTATTGCCCCTCAATATCGTTTAGTCCCTTCTTTATCTGTTCTCTGCATTCACCAAGTTTTCCTATATCGTGCGCAAATGCCAAGCACTAGGGGGGCTATTCTCCTACTCCCGTCAGCAGTTCGTCAAATATCAGGATGAAAAGGTATGGGCTAAGTGCTGAACCTTGGTGCCCCTCAACTCGTACTGGAAAGCCCTCAGTATTCCCCCAAGGTGTCCTAACCCTGGCTATGGAGCCATCATACATATCCTGGAATATTCAAATAAACCCTTCTTCCCCCCCTCTTTTTCGCAATACCTCACAACTACTTTGGTACTTACTACCACTTTATATGGGGGAGCGGCGAGTTGCGTTGGACACACCAGTTCTCGTCTGATCACTGAAGTTAAGCAACGCAAGCCCAGTTAGTACTGACATGGGTGGTCGCTCGGGGAAGTTGGGTACTGCTAATACCCGATAATCGTCGCATTAGTGTAGTGTCTGTGCAGTGTATGTATTAGAACTATGCAGTGGACGGTTCTCTAATGACCTTGTAGTTGATGGGACCTTAAACACCAACAAACAACAACAACCACTTTATATAACTATAAAACGAACAACTGTCGTTTGCTGATTACAATCCCATCCAAACATTATTTTAAATTTTATCGATTTTTTTCCAACACCTTTATTTGTGCATTAAATTTTTTGCGGAACACTTGAAGTGGTTTCACGGAACACGCTTTTAGAACCACTGAGTTATAGCTTGCATTTAGCGTTTTCCTGGAAAAATAATGTTACCCTATGGGACATACAATAGGCGAAGGCACCCTATGGTGAAACATGTACGAATATTTTTTCTTCTTCATGCTTTCACCACCCTCTATTTTAACAAAACGCCCCCAAATGCAACCGAGGATACCATCGCGCCCCCTCCCTTGATCGAACCACTGCCCAATAGGGGGTGATATCGCCCACTTTGGGAACCACTGTTGGCCTATCACATTCAGATAGGAAGTTCCAGTTGTGAAAATTGAAAAGTCCGAAAAGTAGAAAGCTCCATCTTTTATGAAGTTTCCTCATGAGGTGTTCTGAAATTTCCTCACAACTTGTAGAATTCATTTCTAAAAGTGACGTTTATACCCATGGTAATTGTTGAACTTGACTGACTTTGTATGCGCTCCTCTCCTTAGGTGACTTTTAGCTCTTTTTTTTTTCAGTCTGTGGCAAGGTCGGGTCGAGTCCAGTCTATGTTACTCATACCGTAAATACATGGGACAATTGTTGGATGGCATTTTAACACAGCCGCTGCCGACCTAAGTTTCAGATACGAATTTTTCTCATGTCTGAACAAGCCACTCGCGTTCGATCAGTAATGAACCTACTACTTTGAACACATGATCCAATGTTCAAGAATTGAGTTTTACCATTGTCCTCGAGTAGCTGTATTGCGTTGGACACACCAGTTCTAGTCTGATCACTGAAGTTAAGCAACGCAACACCAGATAGAACTAGCTTTGGTGCTCTGGTGGTAGCACTGGGTACTGCTAATACTCAAAATCGTCGTAACAGTGTAGTGTCTGTGCAGATTAGAACTACGTTGTGGACGGGGCTCTAATAACCACTGTAGTTGAAGGGCCCTAAAACCAACGAAGCAAAAGAAAAAGCATTATTCTCGTTTCATCTTATAAAATATTCACCGATAAATCATTACAGTGTGTTATCCCTCCTGTGGCAGGGTTGTGTCTGTGGGTTATAGCCCTCCACTCCCTCCTATCTCCTACCAGGTCCCCGTCCATCCCACCCACTCCCTTTGGGAAAATATACACCTACAGTACACTTTAGGAACCTCTGCTTTAATAGATTACAGTGGGTATATAAGTTAACAATTACCTACAATGGTACTAATTTCCCCAACATTTTTTTGAAAGGGCCCCAGTACCTAATCCTTGCTTTGAGCCCCGTGTTTCTTATTGCTGGCTCTGGATATATTCTCAACTTGTAGTTGAAAAATTCAAAGACATACACTTCTTGGTGACAGTAAAGCAAATTGGAACTGGCCTGGCTTGGCATGGATTGATGCAGTCATCAATGACCCTCCAATTTGAACTGAATCCAAATGGACTCATGCTAAATGGCCTCAGGCCAAATGGACCAATCGTGTATGTCCACCTTAAGGCATGCATCCACCTGGATAAAAACTGTGAGTTGGGGCAGAGTTCAGTAATGGTTATGGTCTTATTAGAGAGTGGTGCTCTATTTTTCAACCTCTCCTCTGGAGTGGAAGTCTATTAGAGGTGGCGGTCAATTAGAGGTTTTATGGTATGTGTGTGAACGATGCTAACGAATTTCATTTTGTAAAACGCATAAACTGTTAAGCTAAATCAAACTATAACGTGGATGACACTATAGATATGGGGTTTATCGAGGTGAATACGTTCCTGAAGTAATATACAGTCAAACTCGGATATAACACACACCGTCGGGACTGCTCGTGTCTGTGTCTTATAACCGAGTGTGTGTTAAAACAGAAACAATGCTAAATGATGCCAAAGCTATGTTAACTGAACAAAAATATGCTAATTTCAAGATAAATTCAACCTAGACTAGTCGACCTAGACTTGTATAATTATACTTCAAGACGGACACACTTGCAGTCAGCTGCAATTTCGCCAGATTCCACACTGCTGAGAATTTTATCCTTTTATCATCATCATCATCATCATCTCACCCTTCTCCCGCCTGAGGCAGGTTCCGGTCTGTGGGTTCTAATCCTCCACTCCCGCCTATCCCCCACCAAGTCCCCTTCCACCCCACATGCCACCATATTCCTTTGCACCACCTGCACTCACGCCCGTTTTGGTCTTTCTCTACCTCTGGTGCCCCTAACTACCTGCAGTCCCACAATGGACGTAATAAGCTCCTCCTCATCACATGCCCATGCCACCTCAAACGCTTCTCTCTCATCCTTTCCGCAATATCTGCCACCCCCAAGCTAACCACTAGGTAGCTTCAGGTCATAACACCCCACACATGTAGCGTAGCTTTCGTATCTCAGCCGCTTGCATTTGCCCTTCATTGGTCTTCCTAACAGCCCAACACTCTGAGCTATATAGCATAGCGGGCCTAATGACAGTTCTGTAAAATTTGCCCCACTTTCCTGTCTCCACTCCAGCCATCCTGCATTAACCCTACGGGCCACGTCAGAGTCGATTTCCCCATTGCTCTGGAAAACTGATCCTAGATAGGAAAACTCTTGCACCATATAGCCTTACTTAAGCTGTGGGGTATGCCGTCTAGTTTCATGTTACAGCTGTTTGTTATATCCGAGGTCTCTCACACGTTGAAAGTGCTGTAGGGACCAAACCAGTTGTGTGTTATATGTAATATCCGAGTGTGTTATAGCCAATCAATTTCTATATACTTATGCATTAGCGCTGGCTGGGACTTTCCCTTGTGTGTGTTATAAGCCAAAAAGTGTTATAGCGAAGTTCGACTGTACTTAACTTTGTCCCACCTCACTATTTTTTGGGAGGTTGATACGTGCCTTAGTAATACCCTCCCAGGCTACCTCATTATAACGTGATATCTAAAATTCAGGAAAGGGTTAGTTAGCATAGTTTATAGTTCTTCTCCAGTCATAATTCTTTTTTATATGAAATGATAAATTTGAGCTAGCAATTAAGATGTCGAGAGGTGTACAAATGTATGAAGGGAGGGAAGGTTATACATTTTGCTGAGTTAACGTTTCGTCAATAACGACTGACAAGTGCTCGTACTGCATTGTGTTTTCAAGCATTAAATATTCATGGCTACGACTTGGTATCAATCTCATCGTTTCGAAGAACTACTAAGAGATATATAGTATAAGCAGGTAAGTATGGATATTAATTCAGCTATTGGTTCGCTGACATTCTTACCATCCATTTTGTTTTGTTAAACAGCACGTGGAACGACACGGTTGACTTCAGCAGCGGATATATTGAATTAAAATGGTAAGAGAGTACTGAGATTGTTGCCAGTGGAAAATGGAATGTCACTGCAATTACAGTTTAGTCTTTCCTGCTTTCTGCAGCAGAGAGTATTACGAAATCCCTTGAAAATGAAATTTGTTTTGAGATAAAATGGATCAATGTGATGTGGAATAGTTGATTTGGAAGTAAGGGTTGGTAGTGAAATTCTATGGTTTTATAATTTACTATGGAAAAGAAGAAGAGGGCAAAAAATGGCTACGATTTGTATTCTATTTTGCCACAGAACGAAGGTCGTCTTTCAAATGTCGTAAGAATTCTTTCCGCTTATAGATATCGTCTAGAGATTCTAGTTAGCTATTATAAATTTATCCTGTTATGTTTTATTTAAATTGCACTATTGTTTGTTGCAATTCGACCCATAAGTCCAGTTTTTATTGTAACGCCATCTTCTGATTGTTAGTCGTTTAACTTTCCCCATCTCACTTGTCAAATGGTGATTTCCGGTTGTTCTACTTTATGCATCGGACTGCTGCAAATCGTCAATTAGAGCTCGCCAGGCGTAACATTAAAGTTACACAACCGCGCGAATTTGCTATCGTCGGGTGTCCTCATCAGATTTCATCATCTGCCACACCTAAGCTATCAGAATGTTAGGGTGGACGGTTATCAGAGAACCTTAATCTAACGAATTCCACATACTGTACGGTCTATTAATATACTTATTAATTTCAGTAATGACAATGTAGGAAAGCTTGGTGACTCCAGAGAAGAAGAAGAAAAGGGCCTAAATAATATTAGTACAGCGACAGAAAAGCTGGGGCCTGAAAGTGAACACCTTTCATCTCGGTTGGTTGGACAAAGAGCGGCTGTATTGCGTTGGACACACCAGTTCTCGTCTGATCACTGAAGGAACGCAACCCCAGCTAGTACTAACATGGGTGGCCACTTGGGAACACTGGATGGGAGCGGCGAGTTGCGTTGGACACACCAATTCTCGTCTGATCACTGAAGTTAAGCAACGCAAGCCCAGTTAGTACTGACATGGGTGGTCGCTAGGGAAAGCTGGGTACTGCTAATACCCAATAATCGTCGCATTAGTGTAGTGTCTGTGCAGTATATGCATTAGAACTATACAGTGGACGGGTCTCTAATGACCTTGTAGTTGACGGGACCTTAAACTCCAACAAACAACAACAATGGGAACACTGGGTAGTGTCTGTGAAGACTCTGCATTACAACTACCCATTGAACGGGGCTCTAAACACCGTTGTAGTTGAAGCGCACTAAAACACCAACGTTCTCTTTGGGGGCGAGGTAATGACAGGGGAAAGGAGTTCATGCAGGGGAGACCGGGGCAAGTTGACGATACTAAGAGTTTTCAAATTAATTTTTTATTTTACTTTCGAGATAAAATGTTTTACTGTGCTGAGATACTTAGATTGCTCCTTTATTTATAATTTAGTGGTTTAAAGTGAAACATTTTTAGATATCTTCAAGGGGATTTTATAATTTTTAATGAACGATGTAAAATTCGTCATCTTGCCCCAGACCCGGGGCAAGATGACGGCCATTGGAAAGTAAAAGAAATTAGTAAATTCTCGGAATTCTATTATTGTACCCTTATTTCTTTTATAGTAAAATAGAATTAGGCATTATTTATTACATTTATAAAGGTAAATGAACTAATATTTTTAATTTTTTTTTTGTGAATAATAAAAATACATTACCACTAAAAGTTAAAATCGAAGTAAATAGTAAATCGAATTTATTGTCAACTTAAAAGTTAATGTTTCTAGCTAAAAATGATCAGAGGTAAGCTGTCCACCACAAAGAAGATGCCAGTTAACAGTGAGGGTCAAGATGGTGAGTTCGTCAACTTGCCCCAGTTATCTTGCCCCAGCAACAATTTTAAAATTTAAGTATTATAGCAATAAGTTTAAAAAATTATTTTAATAATGAATACTGAATATGAATAGCCAGTTGTCTAAGGTAGATGAAAATGCTATTAGATATTTCTATAGCTAACCTCTATATTAATTAAATCTTATTTCCAAAATTTGGTTTCATATAGCACACAGCAGGAAAACAATGAAACTCGTGTAAATAATATAGTAATGGCAACAGTGCCTTGACAAAATGATTTTTTAGTGTCTAGTCATGAGGAGTACTAGTAGTATTCATATGATGCTGCTAACTATCAGGAAAATCGCTAATTAATGCATTAGTCATCTTGCCCCGGTCTCCCCTACAGGGCCGGTTTTGGGGGCCCCTCCTAATAGAGACATTTTAACTTTTGTAGAATATAATTTGAACATGACGAAGACAGAGTATTTAGCTTTCAATTGGGAAGGACAAAAAATAACAGTGACGTACGTTCCAGGGACGAAATGGTGAAAAAGGTGCAAGAGGTAAAGTACTTAGGATCAACGTTCCAAATCAATGGGGAGATAGACTTGGATGTGACCCGTAGAATCAATGGGGGGTGGCTGAAGTGGAGACAGGCAAGCGGAGTCCTGTGGGATAGAAGGGTCCCAATCAAGCTGAAAGGGAAGTTCTACAGGGCAGTGGTTAGGCCAGCTATGCTGTATGGAGCAGAGTGTTGGGCAGTAAGGAAGAGCCGCGTCAATAGAATGCAAGTGGCCGAGATGCGAATACTGCGGTACATGAGTGGCGTGTCGAGAGCTGATAGAATTAGGAATGCGTATATTAGAGGTAGCCTGGGGGTGGTGGACATCGCAGAACGAATGAGGGAGAATAGGCTTAGGTGGTATGGACACGTCGTGAGAAGAGGGGAGGAGGAGCTCGTTAGGTCTCTGCCAGGAATGCAGGTGGTCGGTAGCACCCGGGGCAGAGGGAGACCGAAGCAGACGTGGGAACAGGTTGTCGGTAAGGACATGGCAGTGTGTGAGGTGAACGGAGACCTGGTGGGAGACAGACGGGAGTGGAGGGCTAGAACCCACTGCTCCGACCCTGCCACAGGTGGGATAAGGGTATGATGATCATGTAGAATATAATTTGTAATAAGATACTGACAGAGCTTCAACTCTTGCCATACCTGGGACGGTGGACGACTGAGGCTCCCAAATTGTACTTGTCCGGGGCCTGACACTTCGAAAGACCGGTGCTGTTCAAATACTGGTAGAGATTCGTAATATGGGGTTGATTCTCACCAGACGGAGGCTAACCTGTAATAAGGGTGGGATTCTGCAAATTTTGTGAAAAATGCGTGTACCGATTACTCCTACTGTATAAAGAACCAGTGGCGGATCCAGGATTTTCGTCGGGGGGGGGGGGGGGGTTGAGCTAATGCTCGCATATATTATGCGATTAAGTTTATATGTGCAGGGGGGGTTGCAACCCCAAAAACCCCACCCTGGATCCGTGCGTGTAAATAACCATTTCCATAATGAATTGCATATGCATGTAGGTCACCAGTATTCCCAAATGGAAGCGGTAGTCTCTTCTGCGGGTGGTAAATTACACTTTGGAAGTAACTAGACCAAGACGTTCAGTAAGCAGGGGTTGTGACATTAGATCGACAGCCGAAAACCTTCTGTTGGCTTAATATTATTTCGGGGAGGGAGCAAATGTAAATAGAAATTCAGTCAAGCTCAGCAATTACAATCGATATAAACGTCACCTTTAGGAATAAAGTCTTCAACTTGTGCAGACATCTTAGGTCATCTGATGAGAGTAATTCGTAAAATACGGAGTATTCGGGATTTTTTTAAAGTTTTTTACACGGAATTTATCTACTCTTGACTGTATGGATGTGGTGCAAAAAAGTTATTGCTGTTTTTTTCTTGTTGTATTAAAGGTTCCTTATACTTTCTACAATCTTTTCTAAGTTTTTCACATATTTATGACTTGTTCGTCTCTCTCATATTTTCAGAGGACGTCACGAGTTGACACCTTCATCAATGAATCCTCGACCCTGTCAGAAGAGTTAGGAATGAGGCATGGTGATGATCTTGTTATACCTAAATAGGTTGTTCAAATATTCTAAAATGGTTCTGTTATTAAGTTCAATGAGTTCATTCTTGCTTTCCCTCGATAGTTTTGCTCATTCAAATCCTTGTCCCAGAAAGCGTTTTAATTGTGTATTAAGGCCACAGCTTTGCTAGAGAGTAAAAGCATCTATCAAGAACCATGTAACTTATTTACGTTTATTTGATTTGCACCACTGTTTTTAACTCATTTCAAGTACTGTGATTGAAGAGGCTCGTTTCGGTGGCTCAGAGGTAGCGTGCTCGATTTGCTGTGTCAGGGGTTCCAGGAGGTTAGCTTCTTTCAGGCGCGAGAGAGAGAGAGAGAGAGAGGCACCGAGTACGCCTTTCTTCGGATGAGAAGTAAAACCTAGGTCCCGTGTGGTGTACGATGGGATTTGCACGCAGTGCCGTCTTGCCCGGGCAAGAGCCCAGCGGGCCCATGCGTTAAGCCGGCACTGTTTGCATGTAAAAGCGCCTTTTCAATTATGTAACGAGTAGCAACTCCCAACTCCCAACTGAATGGACACAAGGGCGATACATTCGGCAGTTATTTTCCACAGCCGATTGCCAACCAAAGCTGCAACCCCGATGCTTATTTATCGTCGGTCTACTTTTTCATTGGGGAATTCCACCGACGCCAGGGGTCTTTTAAGTGCAAATGCCATCATACAACACCAAGGGATCTCGAGCTTACTTCTCATCCGAAGGAAGGGGCACTCAGTGCATCCCTGTTGCCCGAAACAGGCCTACCCACCTCGGTCCACGATCGAACCTAGAACCACTGAAGCAGTTACCAAGCGTGCTGCCCACGTACCACCGATGCGGGCGCCAATAACCTAATTATACAAACTCGACAATCGACGTCCCGTGGCATTGGTGGAGTGCCCCAACGAACAGTAGGCTGACGATAAATAAGCATAGGGGTTGCAGCTTACGTCGACAGCCGGCTAAGTACAGGACCCTGCTATAGACGGGGAAGAAGGTGTAGGTAGTAGTGTAGTTGTTTTTTAAAACCTACTGTATCTCTTTTAATGCATCTGCATAAACCGGAAACCTGTAAAATTCTAATTCTAATTGAACACGCTGTAAGCAGCCCTGATAGGCCAAATTGGCAGTGGAGAGAATGACTCTCATTCCTAATTTATAACCCATTGAGCCCCCAAGGAACCTGAAGCATAACTTCTATTCTGCCAAATATTGCATACCAGCTATAATGGCACCTTCTTGCAGGAACTTCCTCACATTATCCTCACTGAGAGAATTCCATTGCCGAATAACCCGTGCCCCGACCTCCTTCAGTTTGGTAGGATGATCCTTTCTCCCCTATAGTCTTCCAGGGATAAGCTGCCCCCTGGAGTACCCTCGTACCCTAATTTCAAAAGTGTGGGTAAAAGCCTAATGCTGTCAGATACCCGCTTCTGATGTAGTGAG